>CM052981.1:1235803-1853705 GCA_028554685.1 Agrotis ipsilon
AGAATAACAAAAAGTATGCGTTTCATAAGAGGTAGTTAAAAAAAATATTTTCGTCCTTAAGAATCTGGTCCTAATGGTTACAAACGCAACAAAAAAAAAAGAATTAGCCGAATTGGTCCAGTCGTTTTCGAATTAGGAACTTAGCGACACTATAGAGAAATAGATGGGCCTATTTGTCCACTATCTCGCCTAATGGTAATCGATGATGTGGTCGACGGTGAAGCACGCTTGACTAGAAGTAACATATTCACTCTTGACTTGAAGACCATAAGGTTATAGCTATCAGGAAACAGACTTCGGCAGGGATTTCTACCTTCTTAAGGCGCTGTACCTACGCTGTACGTAGCAAAGGTAGTCGCGGGGGTGAAGCAGCGGGACGCGAGGGCAAATTGTAAGAAAAAAATTAAGAATTTTGCAGATTTAACTTAATATTTAAAAAATTACGGGTCTGAGTTCAAAAAAAATGAGATATGTCTTTAGTATATGAAATATCCTTTGTTATAGTTACAAAAAATATGATGGTTACCGCTGAAAAAAATTAATAATTTCAAGACGAAAAAAATTTTTTTTTTCGTGGCCATATTCAACTTTTTTTTTTGATAGTTCTAGACCACTTTTGTTAATTGTTTTTGTTAAAGTCTTTACTTTATACATTTGACAATACACTGTTTTTTTTTCTGGCTTATGGCTTGTACATATACGGCCAACTTTGCGACGAACAACTAGTCGTTTACAGAGTGTTCGCTTTGTACAGCGCCTTAATTTTGTAGAACAGGCACAATGTTGTTTTCCGTTGTTTTCAAGTTTATGAGAAATAACCTTGATTATAACAAATAACGATACAATTATGTGTCTACGTAATTTACATTTTATTGTCATGAGAAAACCCCATTGTTTTCAGAAAGGGAAAAATATAGTAGCGAGTTGAAAACCACAGAGCTTAGAGACGCCTCGCTACTGCTAGAGGCGGCATGGTCGCACGAAGTGCTACTAAAACGACACATAGTTAGTATGTGAGAGACATGTCCCTCCTTCTCCCAAGATTAGGATCCAAATTAGATAGCACCTTTTTTCTATCGTGGTGAAATCATCAAATGTGCGCTCCCCCAGGCAGTGCGGGAGGGGCTGTCAGACTCGATTGCACTGCCTAAAATCCAGTGTCCTTCAATAGTTCTTTGCGTTCCAGGGTCACGGTAATGAGATAATTCCCGCGCCCAAGAAACCAAACCAAGCTGGACTCCTTTCTTTATCGTGGTAAAATCATCAAATGAGTTCTCTCACCCAGGGCGGGATGAAAAGGACTGTCAGGCTTGTAGTGACTTCGTCAACATTTGCGTTTGATAAAGATTATTATTATTTTATGTCATTTGTTTGGGCAGAAGACCTGATAAAGACCACAGGAACGCGCCGGGTGCAAGCCGCTTCCAACCGTTTCTACGAGAAATCTATAAGGCAGGAATCTTTAGGTTCAGCAGCAGACGACGACCCTACTCTACTCCTGCACTGTCATTTTTCCGATTAATTTCGTTACAGGATCCAAGACAGGAAAATTCATTCTCCGGGACACGTCGAGCTTCATTGTCTCGGCGCTTTTCTGGTGGTTGCCACTGTTGATTCAGGAGTTGCAGTGGTTTGGGAATAGTGTGGTTGGTGGGGTTTATCCCAAAGTAAAAAATGATAATATGATGATGATAATTTTTTTGGCGCTCTACGGTTTTTTGTCTTCTTGGATAATATTTATTTTGCAAATAGGTTTTAGCAAACACACACGTCACAATACTTTTTTTATAACTTGATAAGGTCGATGTTTCGTACCTGACTACTCTGAGAAGAAACATCCGAAACAAACTCAGAGATTATCCTCTCTTTTAAAGTCCAGAAATTGAATTGGTGAAGTCATACAAGAAACCTGCAGGTTAGTGTCTGAGATGGTCTTTTGAAGAAAGAAGCATACAGTTGGACCTGTCTGGTCAGTGCAAGCATTTGTCAGTTATCGTGTAGCTCGACTCATAACTCAAGGAGCTCAATTTTATAAGTACAGTCAACGACGATACATTACTAGACTCCTAATAACAGGCGACCGATATCTGTCAACACAGTAGGCAAAAGTCTTATATTCGTCATATTTCAACCACTCCTGCGAGCCGTAAACATACCTTGAGACAGAACAGACCTTGAGTTAGCCAATCACAACGCAGTACTCCGTCCCCCTCGCTTACGTAGTACCTCAGCGAGTTGACAGAATAGTTTTTGTTCCTTAGATCGTGCATGCGGAGTTTAGTAATATATCGTCGTTGAGTACAGTCATCTCTAAAGATACCCAGGTCTATGCTGTTTACAAACTATGTATTTTATTTATCTCTACAAATCTAAGGTCATGGTTAAAGCAGATGATTTGCAAGAAACTGTGAACTTGAGACATATTTATGATTATTATCATTTACCTGCCTTTTTTATATTATATACTACCTCTTCCTGCGTTTTCACTCGATACTCTGCTCTCATATATGTATAGCCTTATATTTATAACCTTTCTCGTTACTTGGGCTATCCAACGCAGATTTTTTCTTCCATTCGACCTTGTACTTCCTGAGATTATCCTGTTTTACCAAACAAACTATTCAGCTTAATAATATTAAGTACTAAGTTTTCCCAGCGGCTTCCCGTCTTCCCTTGTTGCCTATGACAGTCAAGACCAAAACAGTTTTCCTGGTGAAATGTTTTGAAGTCGGTTCAGCAATTTTGGAGTTTATTCAATACAAATAAACTATTAAATATTTCCTCTCTTTATTACTCGTATTATTGCAGATTGATTTAACTCCATAGTCACCCCAGTCTAACTACACAAGGAACCATCAGTCATTGTCTGCCCGTTTGACTAACTGCCTGGCTAACAGCCAGCGAAATGACTAAACAGAAACAATTGAACACACATAGCCTTTTGTTTTACACTTCCTACGACCATTTTAGTTAATTCGGAATTATTTGACAATTTGTCACTAAAGCTTGGGTTCCTACAACGACGATATATTACTAGACTCCTAATAACATGCGACGGATGTCTGTCAACACATTAGCCAAAAAAGTCTTATATCCGTCTTATTTCGACCAATCCTGTGAGCCGTAAACAAACCTTGCGACAGAACAGACCTTGAGTTAGCCAATCACAACGCAATACCCCGTCCCCCTCGCTTACATAGTACTTCAGCGAGTTGACAGAATAGTTTTTGTTCCTTAGATCGTGCATGCGGAGTCTAGTAATATATCGTCGTTGGTTTCCTAGGAAAACAGTGCCGTCATATAGCGGCCGTAATATTACGGATGCAAAAAGGCGGCCGTCTATACGGTGACGACATGTGGGCAAAGATCCACAGCCATGGGGTGCTAAGACAGGAAACCTCCACGTGCGCCCGTGGACTGGAGTTCCCTCTCGGATACGTCCGGGGGGAAGACCAGTTTTTCGGGCCAGTGCACCCTGGGATGCGGGCAAAAACTCTTCCTTAGGCACTGTGTGCCTAAGGGGTCTTTTTACCCGTATGCGAATAGCCTGTCGTGTGGAAGCTCCAACGCGTGTCCTTCTAATCAGCACAGGGCACAGCGGCGGAGCGGGCTTGCGGACGGTGAGTAATGGGTAGCTCGCCGTCCGACCGAGGATCAAGCCCGGGTCGGCGGCGCGTGGTGTTTCGCGCCAAATGCCTGCTGGGGTCGCGGGTTTTTTCTTAACCCAGGATATTGCCCCGGAACGTAAAGGGCATCCGAAGGGACACGGGTGGATTTTAGTCATGGATGATTTTACCGCCTAAAAAAAAAAACTAAGCAATACCAAAGGGGTATTTCCACAAGATGGCGTTGATTCGTCTTCCACACGTGTGTGTCTTAATTTATTCATTATATTTATTTATTCTAGATTATTAGCCCAAACCGCAAGATTTTTAATAGATCTGTTTGTGTGGGTTATTTTCCAAGATGTCTGAGTTCAGTGAAATATAATTTAAATATGGACAACAACATTGTCTGGACTTTAAGAGACTGTGACCTCTGAGTTTGTTTCGGCTGTTTCTTCTCAGAGTAGTCAGGTACGAAACACCGGCCTCATCTAGCTTTAAAAATATTGGTTATGACGTGTAAAAGTGTTTTTTATAACCAACTTACAAAATAAATATCATTTATACAACATACAAATTTCAATATTCATAAGAACATTTTTGTTAAGGCGCTCTCTCACCGCGAGCATTCAACTGTAATGTAACTTTACAGATTCGAACATTTCATCAGTGCGGGAAGACAATCGAGCATAAATCTTGTATGAAATCTATTCTAAATGTTCGCGAATGCTCGTCAGTCAGGGAGGTAGTATTGTAAAGTAATGCTCAAAGTCGAATCTATGTATAATGTTACATTACACGCGGATGCTTCCAGTGAGGGAGCGCCTTTATGTTTTTTTTTTTGTGTGCGATGACAGCGCCTACTAGTGAGCAAATTATTTTGGGACTTTTAGAAGCCATCAATATTATTTTAGGCTCAGTGGGTCCGGACGGTATTCCACCCTTTATATTGAGAGATTGCCGCATGGTAAAAAGAACCTTTGCTGCACATATTTAATGTTTGTTTGTCGGTGGCACACTTTCCTAGTCTTTGGAAACTTACGCGGGTGGTACCTATACCGAAAGGTGGAGGTGGCACGGATGTCAGTGACTTCAGGCCAATCGCGGTACTGAGCGCACCAGCCAAGGTATTCGAGATGGCTGTTCATAATTATCTTTATACACAAATAGGCCCCCATTTGTCTGATACGCAGCATGGATTCCGTCCTGGGCGCGGTACAACGGGAAACTTGCTCCACCTGATGACGCAGTTGGTACCAGCTGTTGACGCTGGGCTCCAGGTTGATGTGGCCTATCTGGACTTCAGGAAGGCGTTCGACACAGTAGACCACGACATACTCCTGTCAAAGCTGGCGGGAATGGGCTGTACCTATCATACAGTAAAGTTCTTCGCCAGTTATCTTCGTGACAGGCGTCAGTATGTGGACTGTGGCGGACAGTTCTCTGAGCCCTACTACACCAGATCGTCAAGGTCAAGTCAGTCAAGGTACCAATTTGGGACCTTTATTATTTATTATTATGATAAACGACTTACCACAGGTCGTCATGTCAACATGCTTGCTATTTGCTGACGACCTTAAGTTGTCTGCAGTCATAAAAGACACTGCGGATCATGACATGCTGCAGCGCGACTTGGATAGGGTCTGTGAATGGAGTCACTGTAATAAATTATACTTTAATGTCTCAAAGTGCTCGGTAGTCTCATTCACACGCACACGAACCCCACAACACCACCAGTACAGCATGGATGGGAAGCCGCTGCAGCGTGTCATGGAGGTTAAGGATTTGGGAATACATTTCACCAGTGATCTGCAGTTCCGCAAACACGTGGTTCACATTTGTAAGAAGGCATACAGGAACCTGGGATTCATGCTGCGTCAGGCAAATGAATTCACTAACATCAGAGCATTGAAGGCTTTGTATGAGGCTCTTGTGAGGAGTCATCTCGAATACAATGCGGCCGTCTGGAGTCCGAGTGAATTCAAATACAAAATCATGCTCGAACGAATACAAAATAAATTCATCAGATTTATTTATTTAAAGCTGTATGGAAGATACCCCGGATACCCGTTACTGTATCCTACCCTATTTTGTCTCGGTATGGTAGGCTACTACAAATTAGAAATTAGGCGCGAAGTGGCCCTGGTAACATTAATTTTCAAAGTTCTAAGAAGTCTTATACAAAACTCAGGAATACTATCCGAAATAAGCTTCAATCTACCGGATGGGTATGTGACGCGGCGGCGCAGGCCGTAGCTGCTGGTGGTTCCTCTGGCGCGCACTAACCTGCTGGGGCGCGCACCGCTGACTCGTGCACTGCGCACTCTCAACACGGTGGCGGAGGTCATTGATATTTTCAACTGTACTCTGAGTGAGTTCACAAGGACCACATACTGTGTAGCATGTAAGGTTTAGTTATATATATTTTAAGTTACTTTGTCGCATTAGTTTTAATTAACTGTAATGGCAAACGTGACATGTGTGTGTAATAAATAAATTTTATTCAAAATAAATGATTAGTCCGAAAGTTAGATTATCAAAAACTATTAGACCCGTATTTTTCTCCTTTGTTACGTAAACCAAATACGACGAAGATACAACGCTTCTAAAAATCATAAAATTTTACTAGCACTGTATAATTTTACAGGCGTTATGACGTCACCAAACCACACTCCCGAATTTCGGAGCGTTTTATCTTTGTCAATATTCGTTGATTTAAAATACGTATCCATTATTTTTCAATACACTGGCGTATTAAACAGTTTATTTATCAATCAATCAATTTCATTTATTGATTTATTTATGCAGTAAGTAAACTACCCTGCTTTTGCCAACTAGATGTTTTGATAAACATTTTTGTAATTGTACCTTTATGGTTTTTGAGCAAGTAAAACCACGGGCATTTGTATAAGTTGCTAGTTGTATTTCTAACATGGTGTTAGAAAAAATAAATTAAGTACAGACAAATTCGGAGTGGGAAGCGGTCGACTCCTTCTGCGAAGCAGTCATGATCGCGAAGGAGGAGGCGGACTCCTCCTTCGCGATCATGACCTCTCTCCACCCCAGTCGTAGTTGTAGACGCCCACGGCGACGGACTTTGGCAGACGACTTCCGGCCACCGTAGACGCGGGCATGCGGGCGGCGACTAATGGCAATGCCCGGGTCGACGGCGCGTTATGTTCCACGCGCGTCTCAAAGAGTGTCAGCATTATGACGGGCCCCCACGCACAATGGTCCACATGAAGGACTAAGTGCGGAAACCAAAACCCCTAACAGTAACAGTATGACGGGCCCCCCTCTAAAGGGGCACAACCTGCCGGGGTCTCTGGACTTATCTAATTACCGTGGCCCTCGAACGTCAAGGGCTATTGAGGGACACCATGGATTTTAGTCAGGACAAGTCTGACAGTCCCATCCCGCCCTGCCCTAGGTGGGAGAACTCGTTTGATGATTCTAACACGAAAAAAAAATAGATATATTAAATATTACGATGCGATGACAACATAATACCCTATCGTTGTAGACCACAAGATACATGTAAATATAATAAAATATATGTTGCGTATAATATAAATATATGTCAATGCATTGTAAATAAATACATTTGCGTGAAGTAATGATTTCTTACAACAGAAAACTTGTTTTGAGGTGTGGTCACACTGTGAGCGATTTAGGGCGCGGTTAGTAGACTATTGGAAAGGCTGAATAAAATGTATTTAATTCTTTTTTCCAGAGATAGTATGAATTTGCCATGATTCTTTGACATGGTCCTTGATAAAAGTCGCCTTCCTCGAAAAAACACCGCAAACCTCGTACGCAAAGGGTAGACTTAAGTGGTTTTGTTCAATAAAATCGGATAGGATTCATTTGATTATAAAAAAAACGAATTAAAAGAATATAAACGAGCATACAGAATATTTTTAATAAGTTTGTCCACAGCAAGAAAATGACATAAAAACATTTTTTCAACTTGTTTCAACATTTTTTTTTTCAATATTGCTCGGTAACATATTATATTCTACCGTTTTTACCTCACCTATTGAAGATAACAGGCGTGATATTTATATTTTAAACGTCTATTGTGGTAACCAAAGTCTAACTCAACTATAATACAAGAAAAAAATCATCAAATTAAGCGAATTTTCCGCTAACAGTAAGACCTAACCTCCATGCCATAATTATGTATATTTATGTACATAAATACATGTATATAACTCAATACATTGTATGCAATATACTAAACATGGAAGACCGTTCTAAATTAATTTTATTTATATAACAAGGTTTGGCTTTTTAGCTTAATGGTTTGAATTCGGAATGTGGGTCATAGGTTCGATCCCAGAGTACCTATAGTCAGGTACCCGTGACCCTGAAACGTAAAGGGCTATTGAAGGATCACCTTGGGTTTTAGTCAGTACAAGTCTGACAGTGCCTGCCGGAGCGCCCTGGGTGGGAGGACTCATTTCATGATTTTACCACGTAAAAAAATGGCATATATATTGCAGAATTCTTGGTCAATATCAATCACCCAGTAAATGAGTTGGTTTGGTATGATTAGTTGCCAGTTTTCTGTTTATTGGTCTTCCACAACCTAGTAAGTACTGGGTAATATGATACGTTGGTAAAACTGGACGTCAGACTTACGAGTTTCTGACCAACAGTAACGACTGTCAAAGATCTACAAATTACAGCCGGGACTAAAGGCTTTACGAGCTTTTTTTTTCGTTCCGGGGCCGCGGTATACTGGGTTATGAAAAAACCCGCCACCCCAGCAGGCATTTGGCGCGAAACACGACGCGCCACCGACCCGGGCTTGGTCCTCGGTCGGACGGCGAGCTACCCATTACTCACCGTCCTCAAGCCCGCTCCGCCGCTGTGCCCTCTGCTGATCAGAGGGACACGCGTTGGAGCGTCCACACGACAGGCTATTCGCATACGGGCAAAGAGACCCCTTAGGCACACAGTGCCTAAGGAAGAGTTTTTGCCCGCATCCCAGGATGCACCGTCCCGAAAAACTGGTCTTCCCCCCGGACGTATCCGAGAGGGAACTCCAGTCCACGGGCGCACGTGGAGTTTTCCCGTCTTAGCACCCCGGCTTAACGAGCTTACTTAATTAAACCTACTAACTAACTAATCAAGTGTAATTTATCTATAATATGTATGTATTTAGAAATATATAAGTATGTTTATCAGTTGTCTAGTACCCATAACACAAGCTCTGCTTAGCTTGGGACTAGATGGCGTTGTGTGCTAGTTGTGGAATATTATTATTATTAGTTATAAGGCATACTTAATTATCGACATTTAATCGAAAGACAACAACGACAAAATCTTAAGGTCACACCACATCCTCCGCGTCTATCCGAGCGACAACGCACGCCCACAAAGTCGATAAGGACGGAACAGTTTGACGATAAAATCAAGTTCATTGGCAATATTATCGCGGCAGGACGTAAATTTTTAATTTCATTGTAATTTCTAATCTAGTTCCCGTATGATAGGGCTCTTATTGATTTCGAAAGCGAGGGAAATGCGATTGTGTTGTCATTTTTAATTGTATGCAAAAGGGTTTACATTCTATGTGTTAGTTTGTAGTTATAACCAATCTGATGAGCGGATGCAACGACGATATATTACTAGACTCCCAATAACAGGCGACCGATGTCCGTCAACACATTAGGCAAAAAAGTCTTATATCCGTCTTATTTCGACCACTCCTGTGTGCCGTAAACATACCTTGAGATAGAACAGACCTTGAGTAAGCCAATCACAACGCAGTACCCCGACCCCTGCGCTTACGTAGTACCTCAGCGAGTTGACAGAATAGTTTTTGTTCCTTAGGGCTCAAACACACTGCGAGCCTAGCACGGTGGCGGCGGCGGGTGCGATAATAATGAATGTATGAAATCGCCGCTTGTGGCCACATTGAAGTGACTAGGCGGCGAGCCTAGCGCGGTGGTTACAAGCGATTTTGCGAGCCTAGGCGTTGCTAGGCAACAACCGATACAGCAGGCGGGTGGCAGGTATAACTAACCTTTTCGGTCTTTTAGTAGCACCATATAGTTACCAGAACATGCACTAAAGTACTACCGTTGGATGTTTTCTACATATTTAAATTATTTTTACCGTACTTGGGTAGAAAAATGTAGAATGATTAATAATTGAGTTGTATTCAATCCTAAATAACCTGTACAAAATAATAATATTAATTTCTTTAAACAAGTTTTATAGATGCTACTAGGTACCACCGGTTTGCAACACCTGAAGTCGCCGCGACAAAAACAAACGCTTGGTCGGCAGTGTGGACACGTATCGCGCCCGCCGTAGCGTCTGCCACCGCCGACGCGCTAGGCTTCCAGTGTGGACAAACACTTAGATCTAGCATGCGGAGTCTAGTAATATATCCTCGTTGAGCGGATGAGACTCATGTGACTAAGAGAGTGATGAATGAATGTTGATGGATGGAGAGGAAGGGGAAGGCCAAAGAAAAGATGGATGGATTGTCTAAGGAATAATATGAAAGAAAAATTAGTAAACGATACTGTGACGTCTGATAGGGGAGAGTGGAAGAAAAAAACGTGTTGCGACGACCACTAGTAAAATGGGATAAGGACAGGAAGATGATGAAACAATCTGAGAAGCAGCGTTCGAGAAGTAACATGAAATCTTCTCATCGAGAATCCCACACTGTCTTAAGACTATGGTATAATTAACTATTGTAGCATTAATATTTATGAATCTAAATGGTTATATACATTTATTTAAATACTTAATTAACTAACCTAATAATGACTAATGTATGTAACTAAAAAAGAGTGTCAATAAAAGCTTTTTCAAAAAAAATGTAACCGCCTTCAAAACCAACCACTAAAAACGGGTAAAATAACTTTTCTTTCGGAAGTCGGTGGTTTTTTTTTTCATTGTGTTTTTTGCCACCGACTTCCGAAAGAAAAGTTATTTTACCCGTTTTTAGTGGTTGGTTTTGAAGGCGGTTACATTTTTTTTGAAAAAGCTTTTATTTTACTCTTTTTAGTTTAAATATTCAATCCAAATTCTTGTCAAATAGGTACATCATTTTCTTACATGTGCACTAGAATTTTGTAATCCGTAGCACCGGTAATAACATCGCTCATGTACAAAATTAGATAATAAAATTCCCTATCTCAAAAACTACTGAACCGATTTTGATGAAACTTGCAGTGTTCCCTCAGTTGAACAATACCTAGTATAACAAAAAAAGAATGACTTAAATCGGACTTGTAGTTCCATAGATAAGCGAACACAAACTACATCAGTCGATGCCTACTCCTTACTGTTAAGGAGTTGTACCTTCCATCATCAGCTCAGCTACATGAGATTATGATTATCATACGCAAATACTTAAATTACTTCATAATATTTGCGAAAAACTATATGTGGGCCTATAAAATTTGAGGGTTGCCCTCGATTTCTCCCGGATCCAATCATCAGATCTTGACTTGGTGAATATGGGACCACTCCGAAAGCATCTCCTTTCGAACAAAAAAAGAATTTTGAAAATCGGTCCACAATCGCCGGAGGAATCGCGTAACAAACACACAAAAAAAAAAAAAAAAAAACATACCGTCGAATTGATAACCTCCTTCTTTTTGAAGTCGGTTAAAAATTCATCCACATTGCTGCCAACGGGATAAGTGCCCCGAAACGCTGGCAGCATTGCCACGTTGGCTGGCAATGCTGATTTTTTTACCAAGAAATAGGCCAGTCCTGGTCACGTGAAGAGTCGGTTATACGTCTAGCAAGTTTTTTTTATATATTTAACTTTTATTGGCATTATAATTAAATTAAAGTTGAACAAATACGTTACGGTATCTTTTTTCGAATTTAGTGTTTTTTTCTACCTTGCTAATATTTTTTGTTGTAACACTTTACAATACATTGTATAATAATATTAAAATCGTAAATGAGACAGGGCTTTGACCTTCTTTACAAGTTATTTACATTTAACATACAAAGGCTTATGATAGACATAAGTATATATTATTTAAAGTAAATAAAAGTACAAGTATTTGTCCTTTTTATACTGGCGGCATGTTTTACATCAATCATAATTTTAATACCTTAAATACTTGTCCATGACCTAAACATTCATGCGACACGCGAATGAAATTATGAAAGTAAAATTTGTATTGAGTATATCATATATGGGAGAAACCCTCCACATTATTCCCAAACCACTGCAACTCCTGTGCGCCAGAATCAACAGTGACAACCACCAGAAAAGCGCCGAGACAGAAGCTTGACGTGTCCCGGAGAATGAATTACCTGTCTTGGATCCTGCAACGAAATTAATCAGAAAAGAATAGTGGAGAAGTAGGAATAAATATGTCGTTGTGACCTAACTTCTCAGCTGCAAAAGGTAGCTGCGAATCGCGTAATCGCGTGTCGCATCCTAAATCACGTTCCAAGTCGCGTCACCCGAGGTTCTGAGCGGAGCATTAGAAATTTACTCAATTTTATTTAATACTAGCGCACGGGTGCCATCTCTACTATATTATTCATGTTGTATACATAAAAACCTTATTCTTGAATCACTCTATCTATTAAAAACCGTATCAAAATCCGTTGCGTATGTTTTAAAAATCTAAGCATACATAGGGACAGACAGAGGGAAGTGACTTTGTTTTTATACTATGTAGTGAAGATGGCGGGACGCTTTGGATGGCTTTCTTCTGAATTGGCGTGAGGAGGCACACATCGAGAAAAGTGGAAAGAATGGGAGGAGGCATTTGCTCAGGAGTGGGACAGAGTAGGCTAGTAAAAAAATGATGTCCTAACTATGTTGCATTCGGCTTTTAGTCCTTCATTTTTAATTTCTGGGATTACTTTTGGCCTCAATAGATTGACTTAAGACCTAAGATTTAAAAAAAAGATTTTAAAATTCTAACAAGAGAATTCATTAATTTCCGATTATAATAAGTAACTATTTGACGAATTTACATAATTAGATTTTAAGGAAAGGCGTTATATATTTTAACGTTTACCTTGACACATATATAATAGTAATGTTTAAATAACAAATATGTAATGTATGTATTTAAGCATTTAACCTTCATATACTTAGGGTCTTATCTTAGTCATCATCCATAGAAGAAGCCTTCCTACAATGTTCCCACTGCTGGGACACAGGCCTTATCCCTGTGAGAGGGAGTGTGCCATAATCCACCACGCGGGCCCAGTGCGGATTGGTAGATGTCACATGTCTTCGAATTTTTTGTTCTAATATGGTTTCCTCACGATGTTTTCCTTCACCGTTTTGAGAGCAGTGTTGATGAAATAAATTACACAAAGCAATGCGCCTGGCTGGGAACCCACGACCTACAAATCGTAAGTCGGGATATCCCCACTGGGCCACGACTGCGATCACAGAATTTATGAAAATAGTAGACTTAAGAGCGCGTATCCTGAAAGTTGCGTCGCAACTAGTTGAGATATGTTTTTATAAGTTTTAATTAATTTGGAAAAACTGTATGAAAATAAGAAATAGGGCTCTGTAGTGAACTAAAAAAATGATATAGGAATGCAATTAAAATACTGAACTTGATGTTGTAACCGTTTCAGGTATAGAAAAGGAACAACGACGATATTACTAGACTCCTATAACAGGCGACCGATGTCTGTCAACACATTAGGCAAAAAAGTCTTATATCCGTCTTATTTCGACCACTCCTTTGAGCCGTAAACATACCTTGAAACAGAACAGACCTTGAGTTAGCCAATCACAACGCAGTACCCCGTCCCCCTCGCTTACGTAGTACCTCAGCGAGTTGACAGAATAGTTTTTGTTCCTTAGATCGTGCATGCGGAGTCTAGTAATATATCGTCGTTGATTTGGAAAGTCCCAAATGTTTTTTTTACATGTAAAACTAGATATTCGGTGTTATGATATTAATTATTGCATTCCCTTATCAATTGTTTAGTGCACTACAGAGCCATATACATTTTCATACAGTACAATTGCCAAATTAATTAAAACTCGTTAATATTTGACAACTTTTTGCGATGTTGCCAACTGTCGGAATACGTGCTCTTAAATATGCGAAATGTTATGATGTATGTATAAGAAACCCCAATGCTAAATAATTTCATGTCTACAAAGTTATAACATTAAAAACATGAGTCAGTGACGTTCCAAGGTACTTAAACTTGAGGTTAAGTTATTAAGTAACATATGACTAACATGTAAGTTTACTAATATTTCTTTGAACCTAACCTTGGTTGATGGTTAACCCGAATTACTCAGTATGTACCTATGTCCTTTCTTTGGTATTATAATAATAATCCACAACTATCACACAACGCCATCTAGTCCCAAGCTAAGCAGAAGAAGCCTAGGTATGTTCAGCAGTGGACGTCCTATGGCTGAGATGATATTGATGATGATCATCAGTCAATCAGTAGACGAACCGTTGCCGACATAGCCCATATCGAATCAGAAGGTTGAAGTGGCAATGGGCAGGCCATATAGCACGCAGAACTGATGGCAGATGGGGCCGTAAGGTTCTCGAATGGAGACCACGCATCGGCAAGCGCAGCGTAGAACATCCACCTACAAGGTGGACAGACGATCTTATGAAGACCACAGGATCACGCTGGATGCAAGCCGCTTACAACCGGTCCTATTGGAAGTCTATAAGGGAGGCCTATGTTCAGCAGTGGACGTCTTACGGCTGATATGATGATGATGATGACCAACTGCGTCAGCAATGACGTCAAGAGCGTAGCGAGCTTAAAAAAACCAGCAATTTATATAAACTACTAGCGGCCCGTCCCGGCTTCGCACGGGTGGAGGACCCGGTCTAAAATTTGAGATTTAAACTATCCTATCTCTCAAGTTGGATCGAACTGCACATGGTGTGCGAATTTTATTATCATCGGTTAAGTGGTTTAGGAGTCCATTGAGGACAAACATTGTGACACGAGATTTATATATATTAAAGATAGCTAGATATTACATTTGCAGTAAAAATCTTTGTTTAAAGTCACGTCCGAAGTAGTTTTTCTTATTTAAAAAAATAGCAAAATGGCTTATATTGTTGTGTTTCCTGTTTTTAATCGCTTCAGAAAAAACTTTCGGCTGTTAGAATTTTGCAGGGGTTAGAGGTCAACATACTACAACTTTATAAAAACGTAGCGCTGCAGAAAAAATATTTTTCTTTGTTTTCTAGGAAAAGGTCACTAGTACTATCCTCCAGCACTGTCCTACAGTACTGTCCTTCAGCACTGACTTCCAGCACTGTCCTCCAGCACTGTCCTCCAGCACTGATCTCCAGCACTGTCCTCCAGCACTGTTCTCAGGAATGAAGTTCTGTACTGACTGTCTTCCATTAGCTCCAATACTGTCTATCAGTGCCATGTAGGTACTAATATACAGATTGAACTTTTCCAGCAAAAGGCTTCTAGTACCACCTTCTAGTACTATCCTCCAGCAGGCGTAGCATGGAGCCGTAGAAAGGGGTTTTGTCGACGGAAGAATAGACAAAATGACAGAACGTAGAAATATTTTTATTGTTTTAAGCATGTTAAAGTAAAAAATATGGAAAATAAATTTTCTTTTCTTCAATAGTGTACAAATAGTGTCATATTTGTGCAAAAAAACCGTCGACTTATGTAGAAATAACGATGAAATAACTTTGTCTTTTCTTGGTAGAATAGACATAGAATCGCCATGCTACGCGTGCTGTACTATACGCCAGTACTATGCGTCAGAACTATCTTCCAGTACTAGGACTCTAGACATTCTATAATCAAAGGTATTAAGACTACAAAATTACCTTCAAAACGACCTCTAAACGATAAACAAGCCAGTAATATCTATAAACGGCGGATATGACAACTATTCTCTTCATCGGCTGACCCGATTTCGATGCGGTTTAAGTTAAGCAACACTGCGGTTATTGTGGCTTCGATATCACTTTTAATAGTTTACCGTTAAAGCAAATTGATTTAGAAAATTGGTGATTTATTAAAACGATAACATAATTATATGGGACCAACGACGATTTATTACTAGACTCCTAATAACAGGCGACCGATGTCTGTCAACACGTTAGGCAAAAAAGTCTTATATCCGTCTTATTACGAGCACTCCTGTGAGCTGTAAACATACCTTGAGACAGAACAGACCTTGAGTTAGCCAATCACAACGCAGTATCCCGTCCCCCTCGCTTACGTAGTACCTCAGCGAGTTGACAGAATAGTGTTTGTTCCTTAGATCGTGCATGCGGAGTCTAGTAATATATCGTCGTTGTCATAGTATAATGTACTCTGTGGTCGTTGTATTGGGACGCATATTGTAGACTAAGCGATCAATTTACTGAATTGTCAATTAATGGTTTAATTGCTGAGGGTATCGAACAATATCTTAAGAGGAAGGTGACGGGTATACGGACGTCGAGTAATGACTTCCTCGCTGTCTGATCAAGGACCATGGTACGATCGCGCGTCGTGTTCTACGCGCCTCAAAAAGCTGCCAGTAATCTGACGATTGACGGCCCCATAGATTAATGACAGGCCTGTCGGTCTAGTGGTTAGTGACCCTGACTGCTATGCCGGGGGTCGTGGGTTCGATTCCCACCCAGGACAAATGTTTGTGTGATGAGCACGATCGTTTGTTCTGTGTCTAGGTGTAGTTTATCTATAATATGTATTAATTTTGAAATACTTATACAAGTTATGTTTATCAGTTGTCTAGTACCCATAACACAAGCTCTGCTTAAATTGGGACTAGATGGCGTTGTGTGATAGTTGTGGATTATTATTATTATCTGTGCCCTTAATTATTACAAGAAACTATTCCACACCATTTCACTTATATGATACTAGTACCTTCAAGAAATTAAATTAAATTGAAAGATTTTATAGTATTGTTAATAATATTTTTCTAGGTTAACTAAAAATGTATGTCCGATCTCTCTTTTCGCACTTATGTGTGATTGGCAACGAACACACCTATTTATTGCATCGGACTTTGTAACTAACTTATGTACGTGGTTTTGTCTGTGAGAAAGTTCAGTTAGTGTCCTAGGGTATGCGGACGGCGAATAACAGGCGACTCGTTGTCCGATCATGAACCATGCTTAGCTCGACGGCGCGTCGTGGTTCACGGGCGCCTCAAAGAGCTGTTAGCACAATAACGGGGTGAGGGCCAAAGCCTGCTGAATTCGCGGGATTAACGAGCTACCATGACCCCGGAACGTAAAGGGCTATTGAAGGATCATCGCGGATTTTCGTCAGTACAAGTCTCAGAACTAAAATGACCGACATAGCCCCCAGAATACGGTTTTTACTCAAAAAAAATTATTAGTCCGAAATATAGTTTAAAAAAAATATTAGACCCGTATTTTTTAATTTGTCACGTAAATCAAAATTGACGAAGATACATCACTTCTAAAAATCACAAAACGTCACTCGGTCGTTAAAATTTTACAAGCGTAATGACGTCACGAGCCCCCACTCCCGAATTTGGAAGCGTTTTATCTTTGTTAATATTCATTGATTTGAAAAAATAAAAAATACGTGTCCATTATTTTTCAATATTATTACTGACGGACTAAATAGATTATCAATTTATTTATGCAGTAAAATACCCTATTATCAAGATGGAGTGGCAATGGGCTGGCCATATTAGTCGTAGGAACAATGACAGTTGGAGTAGACGTGTTCCCAGCGGAGACCGCGAATTGGGAAACGTAAGGTAGGGTGCCCTCAAGCAAGGTGGAGCGAAGACCTTCGCAAGGTGGCCAGTAGAGCTGAATGTAAGTAGTCAATTCAAAACCACGGTGATTCTTCAATAGCGCTTTACGTTCCAGAGTCCTGGTGAGACAGTCGCGGCCCCCGTACGATTGCGGACAACTCTTTGAGGCGCGCGTGAATACGATACGCCGTCGACACAGGCATGGTCCATGATCAGACGGCGAGTCACCAATTACTCATCACATTTGCTATGGGTGAAGTGGAAGAGACTGTCAGTCTTGACTGAAAAGAACTCTGTATCTTCAATTGCCCTTTACGCCGCATGGCCGCGGTACCCTGTTTACTTGTGTAGAATATTACATTTACAAACATAATAAAAAATACTTTACCTAGCTGTTTATTGTAATCCAAGTCTAAATTATGATTGTAGCTATAAAACTGGGATTTTCCAAGATGGCCGCGAGCAACGTCTTTTTATGATGAAAGGAATTAAAGTAATTTTGCCAATTTCAGCTACATAATGGACATTGCATGTATTTTTCCGGAAACGGCCAATCAAATTCTTTTTTGTAATGCAAAATTTTTGAAAATGCATGTCTACTGTGTGAGATAATTGAGATAATTACTTAAATGTGTTATTTTTAATACATCTTGTATGTATTATTTTTCTTAAAACAATAGTTAATTATTTTGGTGTACCTACACCGTTTTTTAACCAACTTCGAAGAAAGTAAGAGGTTCTCAAGTCGTCAGATTTTAATAAACAAATATTTCTTAATAAATAGATGGTTCGGTTATAATAATAAAATTCCACAACTATCACACAACGCCATCTAGTCCCAAGCTAAGCAGAACTTGTGTTATGGGTACTAGACAACTGATAAACATACTTATATATTTCTAAATACATACATATTAAAGATAATGATTACACCCAGACACAGAACAAATGATCGTGCTCATCACACAAACATTTGTCCTGGGTTGGAATCGAACCCACAATCATTTGTTCTACAAAAAATACAAATACAAAATACAAAAATCTTTATTTTCTTTTACAATTTTTCTCTTAAAATTAGTTGCTGGAGTCTCCTTTTAGGCATGTAGATATGCCTGTATTAGGAGGCTCCGCTCTTCCTTATCAATTTAGCAGTGTTCTGTGTCTGGGTGTAATTCATCTATAATATATATATGTATTTAGAAATATATAAGTATGTTTATCAGTTGTCTAGTACCCATAACACAAGCTCTGCTTAGCTTGAGACTAGATGGCGTTGTGTGATAGTTGTTGAATTTTATTATTATTAGTTCGGCCTCGTTGTCAAACGCCCGTAATTAAGACCGAAACCACGAGTTACTTGCTTAGAGATTAGACCCCCTGCTTCCAGTCGAACCAGATGCAGCTGAATATCAGTATTTTACATGGAGTTCTAATACAATAACCTTTGGTAAGAATTGATTGTCTAATTTCCTGGCTTCCTGTAATGACTTGCAAAGATCTACAATTTACAGTTAATTGAAATAAAATGGCTAGGTAGTTAAAAGAAAATTACCAATTAATTGGAATAGCTCCTGTAGTTAAAATAAAATCTTGTAAAACTATTGATTATATTATTAATCTTAATCTGATTTCATTGTACAACCTTAGGATGTAATGAATCGTTTAAGATCGAGGTGGTTTAGTTATCAGTTAGTTATTTGTCCTTAGGTACTAAGGCTGAGATCTGTGTGGTTTAATTCTAGAGGAACGTTATATCGCTACAGGTCAAAAAAAGAAGATTTTTCGAACCTTAGTAGTAACTATATTTTTTAATTTTGAGGAGCTCATGGCTAAAATAATTACATCCACACAGATCGATCTTCCGGGTTAAGTCGCGCTTGCCGAGGTTGGTCTGTAGATGGGTGACCATCTGTTATAGCGAGTTTCCTCCGTGCCTCGGAAAGCACGTAAAGCCGTTGGTCCCGGCTGTCTTTCTAGATCTCTGACAGTCGTTACTGTTAGTCAGAAGCTCTAAAGTCTGACAACCAGTCTTACCATGGGTTATGGTTATTGCCCAGTTACTGGGTTGTGGAGGTCCAGCAGGCAGTCGCTCCATGTAAAATACTGATATCCAGCTGAATCTGGTTGACTGGAACCCGACCCCAATATAGTTGGGAAAAGGCTAGGCAGATGAGTAGTAACTATATTTTTGTGTCGTTTGGGGTTGAAACTCTAGGACCATCGGATCCGAGTGCTCACAGCTTCTATAGACATTATTATATCTAAAAGACTTTTTACGATTCTCCCTAGAGCTGGCTTTCACCTTGGCCAGAGGCTAAGCATAGCCATACAAAGAGGCAACGCCGCCAGTTTCTTGGACACTTTCAAAAACTACACAGAATAGTGTAAATATAACTTTAGGAATTCGTCAAAGTCATCATCTGCCTCGCCTTTTACCAACTACCTATACATATATTGGGGTCGGCTTCCAGTCAGACCAGATTCAGCTGGATATCAGTATTTTACATGGAGCGACTGCCTGTCGGACCTCCACAACCCAGTAACTGCAGTACCATACCCCATGGTAAAACTGGTTGTCAGACTTTAGAGCTTCTGACTAACAGTAACGACTGTCAAAGATCTACAAATGACAGCCGGGACCAACGGCTTTACGTGCTTTCCGAGGCACGGAGGAAACTCGCTATAACAGATGGTCACCCATCCACCCAACCTCGGCAAGGGTGGCTTAACCCGGAAGGTCGACCTGTGCGGCTGTAATAATTCTGCCACGAGCTCCTCCAGGAATTCGTCAAAGTCGAAGTCAATGAAATAAAAAACAAAGTCTTCGACTTGCGAAACTAAAGTTATTTTACACATTTTGTGTTGTTTTAGACTTAGAAGTCAGTTTTTTTAATTTACTATCCCTATTTACAGCGTACGCAACACCACACTGCGCTCCAAAACACAAATTGCTGACGTTGGTCAAAAGGCCGCTGCGCTGAAATGGGCTTGGGCCGGCCACGTCTGCCGCATGTCCCATGAGCTGTAGGCCAAAATAACCACTTTGTGGAGCCCTGACACAGCCAGAAGGCGTCGGGGCAGACCTCGTAGAAGATGGCGGGACGAGCTTGATAAAACCAATGACCAGTGGTCCACTTTGGCCCTGCATCGTGAAAACTGGAGATCATGGGGAGAGGCCTTCGCCCAGCAGTGGGATGATGTAGGCTAACAGTAACAGTATCCCTATATAGACGTTGTCTTACTAATACTTTAAGATTTTAATTAAACTCTGAACCCTTGTCTTAAGGTTAAATATAATTAACAGTAACCGGTAATTACATAATATGATGTGATTTATAAAACTTAATCTTTGTTCAATGTTTTATTTAATAGACATATTAAATCGTTTGTATAATCGAGAACAAGGCGGAAGGATAGATAGATAGATAGAATATTCTTTTCGTACCACTTGCTCAAAAAAGTGACATTCTATGCCACAAAAAGCGAACATAACAATAGTCATTTTTAATCTGTGAAAAACAGGGAAAGAATGTTGTACTGAATTTCATTCTCTCTCTAGGGAGAGAATGTGATTTAAATTTGGAATACTTAGATTACGATAGACTCGATCGAAAGCTTACCAGAATAATAAAACATTAAAAAATAAAGATTTCGAGTCGACAACATATTAATTATATCCGCAAAATTCGGATTGTCGAGTATTTTGTAAATTTCTAATGATTTTCTGACCAGACAGATCGCAGCCGCCATTATTGACATCGGTTATCATGTTGAGTTTTTTTTTTCTTTCTTTATTTTCGGCCTATGACTTACCGTGACACCTACATTTAGTACCTTGATGGTAGTATTTGGGACACACGTTTCACCCGAGCGAAGCCGGATTTTCATCTAGTTAAATAAAATTATGAAAACCGACGAGGCCGTATGAGCTTGATGCCTTTGCTTTTTTAATTTGCCGCGTTTTTGTATTCTTCAAATACATAAACGTTGAGTTTATTTTTTTATAAATAAGTTAATGTTAAATATTAATGTTTAAAATGCGTATCTCATATTATTACTGTGTTATTTTTTTCGCAAATGGTACGAAAAGTAGAGTATTTTCCTCGGTGATAAAGCTGTCTTAGTCTTGGGTGAACTTAAATCCCTCGCTACACTCAGGACTCGTCTTAAATCCCTCGCTTCGCTCGTGATTTAAGTTTTTAACACCCTCGCTACGCTCGGGAGTAAACCTCGAGTCCTTCGTTACGCTCGCGATTTAATTCGCCACCCGCGACAGAAGACCCTGCTTTATCCCCTTGGTTAATAATCTACTATTATTATAATGTTGAACTCCTTGAGGTCTGAGTCGAGCTACACGATCACCGACAAATGCTTGCACTGACTGGACAGGTCCACTGAAATCTGTGTTGTTCTTTCTTCAAAAGACCGTCTCAGACACCCGCATGGTCCTCGTATGACCTGAACAATGTCTGGACTGTAAGAGACTGTGACCTCTGAGTTTGTTTCGGCTGTTTCTTCTCAGAGTAGTCAGGTACGAAACACCGGCCTCATCTAGCTTTAAAAAATATTGGTTATGAAGTGTAAAAGTGTTTTTTATAACCAACTTAAAAAATAAATATCATTTTCACACCACTTGCTCGTAAATGTCAAATTATATGTCAGGCAAACCTACTGTAAAGTAAGTCATTATTCCCTATCGCTCGAGCCGGGCAATAATATTATATGTACTGAATTTCATTATTCCCGTGGGAATAATGTGATTTGAATTTGGAACCTCAAAAAAAACCGTATGAAAACTTTCACCAAGGAGTTGTATCAGTAATGGCGGCCGCTGGCCGCAACAGCTGATCGCTTGCAGTGGTGCCAAATTCACGTTCGAAGGTTGTCGTACCACATCAAATTTCAAAAATCGAATTTGTTTCCTCGCAGTAGGTGTGAAAAGTAGAGTACGCTCCTCGGGAGTAAAGCTGCCTTGTCTTGGGCTATATTGAATCCCTCGCTACACTAAGGATTCTTAACTTAATTCCCTCGTTTCACTCGGGAATTAACACTTGAACCTCCTCGCTGCGCTGCGGAGGTTCACCCCCAGAATCCTTAGTATCGCTTCGGGATTCAATACGCCCGTGACGTAAGGCAATGCTTTACTCCCTTGGTGTGTAATCTACTATTATCATTTATACAACATACAAATTTCAATATTCAGAACATTTTTGTTAAGGCGCTCCCTCACCGTGAGCATTCTCCTGTAATGAAACGTTACAGATTCGAACATTTCATCAGTGAGTGAAGACAATAGAACATCACAATGCGCACCGTGTAAAAAACTTTACTAAATGTACGCGAATGCTCGTCAGTCAGGGAGGTAGTATTGGGGTGCTAAGACAGGAAACCTTCACGTGCACCCGTGGACTGGAGTTCCCTCGTGGATACGTCCGGGTGGAAGACCAGTTTTTCGGGCCGGTGCACCCAAGGATGCGGGCAAAAACTCTTCCTTAGGCACTGTGTGCCTAAAGGGTTTCTTTGCCCGTATGCGAATAGCCTGTCGTGTGGACGCTCCAATGCGTGTCCTTCTGATCAGCAGAGGGCACAGCGGCGGAGCGGGCTTGCGGACGGTGAGTAATGGGTAGCTCGCCGTCCGACCAAGGACCAAGCCCGGGTAGGTGGCGCGTCGTGTTTCGCACCAAATACCTGCTGGGGTCGCGGGTTCTTCTTAACCCAGGTTACCGTGGCCCCGGAACGTAAAGGGCATCCGAAGGAACACGGGTGGATTTTAGTCAGTAAGAGTCAGACAGTCCCCTCCGGCCAACCCAGCGCGGGAGGACACCTAAAAAAAAAGGGAGGTAGTATTGTAATGTAATGCTCAAAGTCGAATCTATAATGTTAAATTACACGCGAATGCTCCCGGTGAAGCAGTACCTTTATGTTTCCCCGGAATAGTGCTCATTTGAATTCGATTTGGCTCAGTACTTTTTATATTATGAGTATTTTCATATAACAATTTTTTGCAAACGGTGCATGGTGACTAACCGTACGGCTAAATCGACTGAAAAATTGATCTGTGTTAATGCCTCATTATTTATGTAATTATGTAAATACTATGCCTATCAAATTATTCTTAAGATAATCATAGTGAATTAATTAACTTTTTAGACCTGATGTTATTTACTTTATGATAGACTAGCGGTTTTCCGAATACCAGCGGCTTCGCCCCGCTAAAACTCAAAAATTATCCAAGGGGAATATAAAATCGGGATAAAAACTATCCTATGTGTTAATCCAGGTTATAAACTATCTGTGTACCAAATATCAACAAAATCCGTTCAGTACTTTTTGCGTGAAAGAGTGACAAACATCCATCGAAACAAACTTTATAATATTAGTAAGTACTTAGTAAGATTACTGAAGTGATTTTTTTCTCAGCTATCCAAGTACGAGAGTGTAAAGATAATTGTATAAAAGATAAGAAAAGATTATAGTCTACACGTTTCTTATTCTTAATTATGGTGTAGATGAGCACATAAGAGCCGTATGAAGAATCTGTTAAGGCGCTCCCTCACCGCGAGCATTCACCTGTAATGTAACGTTTCAGATTCGAACATTGCATCGGTAAGGGAGAACAATCGAGCATCACATAATAATAATAATAGTTCATTTTGCAAGTTTAGTTTTTTTTTTTTCACAATGCGCACTTTGTATCAAAACAGTACTAAATGTGCTCGAATGCTCGTCAGTCAGGGAGTTATTATGTAATGTAATGCGCAAAGTCGAATCTATAATGTTACATTACACGCGAATGGTCCCGGTGAGGGAGTGCCTTTAGATTTAACAGTCGGCTCGTCAAAAATCTCGCCAGAACGCTCGTTAGAATGCTAACTTTTGTTTTTCTGTAATGTAACATTCGCAGGAATGCTCATTACATAGTGAATGCTCAAGTGTATTAGCACCTTTACGAATTGAAACTATGCCACAAATTAATGAAGAAAAAAAAACCACAACGCATTTTTCCAATGCCATTAAAAAGTAGGTCACAACTTTCCAACTAAATATATGAATACGGTGAAGAAACAGTTCTTGAGGTCAGTATACTGGCAGATAGCACTGGCAGACAGTATTAAAGTAAGGTGGAGGATAGTACTGGAGGAGAGTACTGGGGGAGCGTACTGGAGGATAGTACTGGAGGACAGTACTGAAAGATAGTACTGGAAGATAGTACTGGAGGATAGTGCTAGAGGATAGTACTGGAGGGTAGTACTGGAAGATAGTACTGGAAGATAGTACTGGAAGATAGTAACTGGAAGATGGTACTGGAAGATAGTACTAGAAGATAGTACTGGGGAATAGTACTGGAGAATGGTACTGGAAGATAGTACTGGAAGATAGTAACTGGAAGATAGCACTGGAAGATAGTACTGGAAGATAGTACTGGAGGATAATACTGGAAGATAGTACTGGAGGATAGTACTGGAAGATAGTAACTGGAAGATAGTAACTGGAAGATAGTAACTGGAAGATAGTAACTGGAAGATAGTACTGGAAGATATTACTGGAAGATATTACTGGAAGACAGTACTGGAAGGTAGTACTGGCAGATAATACTGGAAGATAATACTGGAAGATAGTGCTGGAAGATAGTAATGGGAGATAGTATTAGAAGATAGTAACTGGAAGATAGTACTAGAAGATAGTAACTGGAAGATTGTACTTGAAGATAGTACTGCAAGATAGTACTGGAAGATAGTAACTGGAAGCCAGTTCTAGAAACTACTAATCTTCGATGTGTTTTTCTCAGTTTACCTACCGCAACGTGAAAATTCATAATAATTATTGTATTTTGCGGTTTTAAGCGGCGGTGATGTTAATTCAAGCTATTACAGAACTAAACCGGCGAGTAGCTACTAGCATGCATTACGGTATAGCGTGCAGTGATTAGTGAGCGTTCAAGTTATGAGATAGTAGCGTATTTTAATAATACTAATATTCCACAACTATCACACAACGCCATCTAGTCCCAAGCTAAGCAGAGATTGTGTTATGGGTACTAGACAACTGGTAAACATACTTATATATTTATAAATACATACATATTATAGATAAATTACACCCAGACTCAGAACAAATGATCGAGCTCATCACTCAAAAATTTGTCCTGGGTGGGAATAGATTCCACGATCCCCGGCCACGATCCCCTGGCTGGCCTGTTGGTCTAGTGGTTAGTGACCCTGACTGCTAAGTCAGGGTCACTAACCATTTTGGGAGAGTGGTTATATATTTTAGTAGATAAATAAAGTCGTATGGTCATATCACGAGCATACGGAAGGCGAGTAATGGGTTACTCGCCGTCCGATCATGAAGGGTTTCATACCCACAGATAAAAATCACGTTTGTTGTATGTTAACACCCTTAAATATTATTTTATTCATTTTTTTATTATTTTAGTTGTTTTAAGGGACAACTAAAATACATTATCTGTGGAAATGTCAAATGTCTAACTACTATCACGATTCATGAGATACAGCCTGACAGACAGACGAACAGTTTTCAACCTTTGGGTATGTAACCCTTATAACGATATTATTTAATATCGAGTATTTGAAAATCGAATACGTAAAAGAGTAAATATTTTTTTCTAATTTTGACTGACACTTTGACAGATGCAGGTCATTCACCTTTTCAATCTTAATGCGGTCGAATTATTAATTGTTTCGAATAAATATTTAAAATATAAATTAGCTTATAACTTAAACCATTGGCTAATGTTACGAAAATCGGATGGTAGTCTATGTTGTAAGGAAAAATTGCACAAATCGTACGATTTATATTTCATTTTACGAGGTTAACGCGTATAATCAGCCTATAATGTTCCCAGTTTCCCACTGCTGGGACATAAGCCTTCCCTTATAGTAGGACTTCATCATCATCATCAGCCTATAATGTTCCCAGTTTCCCACTGCTGGGACATAAGCCTTCCCTTATAGTAGGACTTCATCATCATCATCAGCCTATAATGTTCCCACTGCAGGGACACAGGCCTCCTCTCTGAGAGAGGGAGTGGGCCATAGTCCACCACGCGGGCCCAGTGCGGGTTGGTAGATGTCACATGTCTTCGAGTTTTTGGTTCTAGGACATGCCGGTTTCCTCACGATGTTTTCCTTCACCGTTTTGAGAGCAGTGGTGATGAAATAAGTTACACAAAGTAATGCGCCTGACGGGGTTCGAACCCACGACCTACAAGTCGTAAGTCGGAACCGATACCACTGGGCCATCACTGCTCTAGGGCTAGGGCTTATTCAAAGCTATTTGGAACCTTACATGGACTGAAAGTATTTAGTTATAAACAATTTTTACTATGAAAAATAAAAAAAATCAGGCGTTACATAGAAAATGGAATATATTTTGTAGGTTGACAATAATAATAATAATATTCCACAACTATCACACAACGCCATCTAGTCCCAAGCTAAGCAGAGCTTGTGTTATGGTTAGACAACTGATAAACATACTTATATATTTCTAAATACATACATATTATAGATAAATTACACCCAGACACAGAACAAATGATCATGCTCATCACACAAACATTTGTCCTGGGTGGGAATTGAACCCACGACCTCCGGCACAGCAGTCAGGGTCACTAACCACTAGACCAACAGGCCAGTCAAACAACAAACAACAATGAATGAAACACCTATTTTAAAGCCAACGAAAAACACCTGTTTTTTTATTTTTGGTCTCTGAAAATACTGTGTTCGTAAAAAACAATCAATCCAGTAAGAGAAAATCTTTCTAAACTCATTTTATTTTGAAACGGCTATCTTTTGTCACCGATTTAGCTTGTAGCATTATAGCTCCTAAACGAATGGACCTATTTTGATGTCGTTTCTGTCTTTCCATTTTTTATCTCCGGCATCAGTAAAGCCTTTGTCAAACTGAAAGGCGAAACGAATGCGATCCGAAGCGTTTTTGTTTATAATGTACGGAATTGTTTGAAGCCAGTCACATAGAGTATCGGACCGCTTTTGCTTTTCAATGTGACTGGATTCAAACAATTCCATACACCTTATTTATCTATCTATCTATCTTCTTCTACCTATCTGTCTTCTATCTATCTATCTTCTATCTATCTATCTTCTAGTATATAAAAATGGATCGCAAAATGTGTTGCTAAGCTCATAACTCGAAAACGGCTGGACCGATTCGACTAATTCTTCTTTTGTTGAATGGTTTGTAACCAAACACAACAAAAACAGAATTGGCCGTATACCCGGTCCTGATGGACCGGGTTACAGAGGTTGTTTTTTTTTGTGTCCATAATGTTCACCCGTACGAAGCAAGGACCGGCCCCTAGTTACAAATAAAAACGATTCGCATTCGCCTCGTCTGTCTGTCTGACAAAGGCTTAAGTCTTATGCGCATTCGGGAAAACAAGAAGCACGTGCCAAATATTGTTCCAAAATAAACTTGTTTAATAAATCCTAAGCTCATAAATTTGGTCTTTTTTTTGTAAAATAAAGACATGTATGTTTATAAATTTTCGTTCAGATACTAAAATATCCGTACTACATAAAAAATGCCCTTTAAGTATTCTTGCATCGACTTTTTGCCACAGTGAAGAAACTAACTAGGTATTTATTATGTACTAGCGGCCTGTCCCGTCTTCGCACGGGTGGACATAATGATTTTCGTCCTCAAAAACCTGGTCCCGATGGTTACAAACATATAACAAAAAAAGAATTAGCCGAATCGGTCCAGCCACAAGCCGTAAACCACACACGCAGGCAAAGAGTTCCACTCCTTCACTATGTGCATTGAATTGAGAGCAGTGGTGGCCCAGTGGTATCGGTCCCGACTTACGAGTTGTAGGTCGTGGGTTCGAACCCCGTCAGGCCACTGCTCTCAAAACGGTGAAGGAAAACATCGAGAGGAAACCGGCATGTCCTAGAACCAAAAATTCGAAGACTAGTGACATCTACCAACCCGCACTGGGCCCGCGTGGTGGTTTATAGCCGACTCCCTCTCTCAGAGAGGAGGCTTATGTCCCAGCAGTGGGAACGTTATAGGCTGATGATGATGACTATCCGAATTATAAAAGACGTTTGGAAACGCTTAGTGCGAATTGGTGGTATGGCAATAAGGTGAGGATGGTAATATGCCGTGCGTCTAGATGTGCGATGATAGAAGGGGGCTGGTGGGATGAGGTCGTGGAGTTCTTGGGCATACTCTCCGAAGTACAATCTGTAGAAGACCGACAGGCAGGCAACTACTTCACTGGTTTCACTGAAAAGCTTTTTTTTTTTTTTTTACTTTATAAAATCATCAGATAAGTCCTCCCACCCCGGGAAGTGCGGGCGGGACTGTCAGACTTGTACTGACTAAAATCCACGGTGTCCTTCAATAGCCCTTTATGTTCCGGGGTCACGGTGATGGTATAAGTCCCGCGACCCCGGCAGGTTCACTGAAAACCTTAGGTTTTGTTTTGAACACGAAATCTGAGCATTTTATAATCTAAGACACAAGCCTACAATAGTATGTACTTACCTATTCTGTTCATCCCAACACGGAAAACATGCGAGATAATATATGTTAACTACACAGAACTACATAAACTATGGTAATGAGAATTGCAGAATCAAACTTGAAGTAACATAAATCACAGAATGCCACCCATCTCTTTTCTAACCTTGGACATCACCGCTTGACTTTCCAAAATGTATAATTAAATAGTCATTTAGGAACAACCTCGTCTATAATTTTTCGGAATTAAATGCAAGGTCACCCCATCTTGTTTAAAACCGCGACGTAGTGTTGCTTCACTTAAGATTAGTCAAGTGTGGCAATACTCCTCCGCCGACGCCGAGACGCCCGGCTGTAGGCGTGGAGAGCGAGTTATGAGTGGCTCGCCGTCCGATCAAGGACAAAGTCCGAATCGATGGCGCGTCGTGTTTTCTTGCGTATTCCTTAGCTGTTTCGTACACAACGCGACGCAAGTCTCCGATGCCTTACGACAACGACGATATATTACTAGACTCCTAATAACAGGTGACCGATGTCTGTCAACACATTAGGCAAAAAAAGTATTTTATCCGTCTTATTTCGACCACTCTTGTGAGCCGTAAACATACCTTGAGACAGAACAGACCTTGAGTTAACCAATCACAACGCAGTACCCCGTCTCCCTCGCTTACGTAGTACCTCAGCGAGTTGACAGAATAGTTTTTGTTCCTTAGGTCGTGCATGCGAACTCTAGTAATATATGGTCGTTGCCTTACGACTATGATATCCATTGACGCGTGCCTGAAACCCTGAAGGCTATAGGCGGCTGAAACCGCGAGGAGCGACTAAGTTACCTATATCCTGAAAAGATTTGTTCTTAGTTTGTTTCAAAGTTTCATTCTACATTCTAAAACAATCCTAATTCGTACTATATCACAAGTACAAAGGTACACTTAAAAATCATAATCATCTGCCTGCCTTTTCCCAACTATATTCCTCTCCTCGTCCTCCTAACCTCTCTTCGTCCGAGCAGTCGCCCTGAGCAGACGTGTTACCAATTTTAATCATTTTTTTAACCAAATAATTTCGAATAGCTAGTCCCAAGTTATCGTAAACTGTATCTTATAATCATACCAATATAATCGTAACTTGCAACCCGTGCGTCCGTGCAAAAAAAGTGAAAGGCGGCCCGCGTTATATATGTGGCGCTACGCAGAGTGTCTGTGCGAGGAGTGCAATCGTCATACCCATAATTGTCATCTCTGTCTCCCCGCGCTCGGTATCAACCGCTGTGCGACGACGACGCCTGCGTAAGCGCGGAGCTACACGAGTGACGTCACTGACAGCACTCTACGAAGAATACAACAACGAACAACTGCGACCGCTACTATCGCTTCGCGCCGGCGGCATCACCTCAATAGATCGCGCAATTAACGTATTGAGTAAATAACAGTGAGTCTTAAAACATCTCAATAATTATGAATCCAAGTCGTACTCCACCGCAAGGACTGTCTGCTTCAGATTCTAACATAAATAGATCTGTTATTAGCAGTTCAGCGACACCTGTGACCAATGTCACAAAGAGAGTAAATTCCAAACGTATTCGTCTAGATGATGACGATTACAATGCACTTGATATGTTTAAGGATGAGATCCAGGATATGCTCGCAAACTGGATGAAACAGCAAGATGAAAAACTGGACAAACTCGATAAGGGTCTTTCGAAATTGGGAACTCTTGAAAAGGGGTTGGCCGAAATAAAGACCGGATTGAAAGCATCAAACGATGAAATTGAAAAATCTTTAGAAGAACTGTCAGCACAAATAAAGGACTTAGATAAAAAGATCGATATCCTAGACCGTGACAGAACTAACTTACGCTCAAAAATTGAGGAGTTGGAAGAAAAAAGTGAAGGGATGGAAAGAACCATTAGAAAGACCTGTATTGAAATAAGAGGCGTACCGAAGAAGAAAAAGGAGAAAAAGGAAGACCTGCTTAACATGGTAACCAGCCTGATGAAAAATGTTAGGAGTGATTGCTCTACTCAGGAAATTAAGGACATATACAGATTGCCATCAAAGGCAGATGCGACAACGTCAGCCGTCGTCACTGAATTTACCAATGTCTTTGCCAAAGAGAAGTTCCTAAAAGAAGCAAAGCAATATAATTTCTCCCAGCCTGGTAGACAAATTAACACCAAGCACCTTGGTCTTGACGGGCCTGAATTGTCCCTGTTCGTGTCAGACCATTTAACTTCAAAAGCGAAAAGACTCCTTTTTCTTGCTCGTGACTTCGCCAGATCGGAAAACTACCAATACTGCTGGATTGCGAATGGCCGAATTCTCCTGCGCAAAAAGGAAGGTGACAAATATACTGTTGTCAAAAGCGAAAATACCTTTCAGCAACTGCGGGAAATCTACAAAACTGGCAATTAATGTTAAGTATAATATAGCTTATTTTATAATTATAATACTCTGTATAATGTTACTACTCGGGTGTGCCCATGCGGTTAAGTTTTTCACGTTTTCTCACAAACTTGTCTATAACACACATCACTATAATACACTAGATTACACACATGCTACTCTCACAAAACACATCATTATTATTACATACTACATACATGCTTATCTCATACAACATATCAGATTTGATACATACCACATTCACGCCTCTCTCACACACCACAGCAGAACAAACTCATCCTATATTATATTACTCCTTACGATAATTGGTCGATCCGGTATAAATTTATCAATGTTACAACCCAACCTTATATTTAGTAATTCATAATGGCCTCCATAAATCTAATTAACAATGAGCTTGATAATATTCAACTTGGTAATTCATATAGCTGTGAACCTGAAGATTGCCTCAAGTACATCAACAAATCCGATTGCAGTACTAACTTATTACATATTAATATACGAAGTATTAATAAAAATTTTAATCAACTACAAGTACTGTTAAAAATGACGAATATCAATTTCGATATTGTTGTTCTGACAGAATGCTGGCTAAGTAAAGTCAATAATCTACCTGTTTTGGACGAATTCGAGTCTCATTCGACCTCTAGAAATAATAACCAAAATGATGGTGTAATAATTTACACGAAACGAGGTTTGCAGGTTTCTGTGTGGGAGCCGACTTTTGAGGGTGGGAATTGTCTTGTTTGTCAGATTGATAAAAGGTTAGCTATCCTAGTCGTCTATCGCTCTCCATCACTAAATTCAAAAGAATGTTTTGATAAATTCACGCAAAGCCTAGTTAAGACATATGAAAAAATATCCTCTTGTACTAGTGTTGTTCTCGTAGGCGATCTCAACATCGATATAAGCCCAAGTAATAGGAATGAACGGAGCTTAGAATATCTGATGATAAATGCCTCTTATGGACTTATGCCAACACATCTATTTCATACCCGACAGGAGCACTGCATTGATCACTTTTTTCTCAAGTCAAACCTACGTGCAACCACACTAGTTTTGGAATCGCATATTACAGACCACAAACCTATCGTGTTATCTATAGCGAACACTGTTCCCCCCACGAAAGTCTGTCAATCTACCACCAGTCTTGATTATGAATCCATTATACTTGAGCTTGAAAACACGGACTTTACAGCTATTTACCAAACTGAAGATGCAAACGAATGTATGACCCAATTTATTAATATTATTAAATCAGTTATCTCAAAACATACAAAAGTAGTAAATATTCCTAGACGAAAAAGAAAAATAAAACCATGGATGACTTCTGGGCTTTTAAAATGTATTAGAAATAGGGACAAAATGCACATGAAATTAAAGAAGGATCCAAATAATCAAATTCTAAAGACCACATACAAACGTTATAGAAATTTTTGCAATGACTTGCTCAGAAAATTAAAAGTTGCCTATGAAAAAAGTGAGTTAGAAAAAGCCAAAAATAATCCCAAAAACATGTGGAAAACAATAAAAACCATCACAAACACACATAAGACAAATGTCAGTGCCTCAGAGCTGATTAAAGACCGAGACAACCCTAAATCATCGATAAATGACGTGAATATATTTTTTAGTAATGTAGGCAAAAATTTGGCTGCAAAAATCAAGTCACAGGCATGTACAACCACCACATCCAACATCAATCTTTGTCCTCCCACTTTAGTATATGAAAATTCTAACATCTCCCCAGTGGACTCTCTGGTTATACTGGAGGTTGATGAAGCAGAAGTAGAGTCTATCATACTCCAGTTGCGTGATAATTGTGCTGTGGGATGCGACGGAATATCATCTAATCTGCTTAAGAAGAGCCGTCATGTGCTGGTCCCACTAATAACGTACCTCTGTAACCGTTGCCTCCAAACAGGTGTATTTCCGGATGCTCTCAAAAAGGCAATAATACACCCTATTCATAAGGGGGGGAACAGAGACAGTGTCAATAATTACAGGCCAATATCAGTTTTGCCAGCTCTATCCAAAATTCTGGAAAAAATCTTAAACAAATCTCTAAAGTGCTTCCTGGACAAACATAAAATAATTGCAGAGAACCAATACGGATTTCGGCAAGGAGTGTCGACAGAAGATGCCGTATTGGACCTCACGCAGCAGGTTGCTAGAAAGTTGGATAGTAAATCAAAATGTCTGGTTATCTTGCTTGATCTTGCCAAAGCATTTGACACCGTTTCTGTTCCCAAACTTATAGACAAACTGGAACTTGTCGGTGTGCGTGGAATCTCACTTGAGATGTTCAAAAGTTACCTCAAAAATCGCACACAAGTGGTAAAAATTGACGAGCACTTTAGTGACGAGGAACCGGTAACCTATGGCGTCCCCCAGGGAAGCATACTCGGACCTACACTTTTCCAAATTTACGTCAACGACCTGTGCATGATGAGCCTTACCAACTGTAATATATATGCGTATGCTGACGATACAGCGATACTTGTCTACGGACCCACATGGGACATGGTCAAGGCTACTGCAGAAGATGCCTTGCGCAAAATAATGGAATGGCTTAGTTATAACCTCCTGACACTCAACGTTAGCAAAACAACTTACATCCCCTTCGCAATCCGACGCCACACTGCACCTTCTCATACTTTCTCTGTAATTGCTCACTTATGCCTCAATTTAAACGACCACTGTGTCTGTCCAGCACTCACTAGAGCTGACAGTGCAAGGTACCTTGGAGTGCAGATTGATGGCGGCCTAAGATGGGACAAACAAATTGAAGCCATTACCATAAGAACATTGCGCATTATCCACATTTTTAAGTCCCTAAGAGATTCGGCTAATCTTGACACACTGAGGATGGTTTATTATGCTCTGTGTCAGTCAGTTCTCGGATACTGCGTAACTGCGTGGGGCGGTGCAACCAAAACGAGTTTTTTGAGAGTGGAAAGAGCACAGAGAGCCATTCTTAAAGTCATGACCAAAAAACCTTATAGATATCCAACTACAGAATTGTATTCTGACTGTAATGTTCTAACGGTACGGCAACTCTTTGTGCTCAGATCACTTCTTAGAATACATGGCGGTTTGCCTCCGCCAAATCCAAATAAGCGAGTAAATCTTCTTCCAAGAACCCAGCACAAAACCACCTTCGCTACACATCAATTCTACACACTAAGTACACACATATACCAAAAAATAAATTCGCAACTTAATATTATAAACTTAAACGTACACAAACTTAAAAACACGGTAACAGAGTGGCTATTACAAAAGGACTATGCCTACACAGAGTCTTTACTCACATACGTCTCCTAATAATATTAGTAGGTACCTATTGCTCAACATAAACCCACAACCTAAGGACAAACACGCCTATTTTCTCTACTATAGACACATACTCACAAAAGACTCACACCATACAAATACACACACACACATACTCACACACACACTCTCATACACACCCACACACACTCATACATACACGACTTACTCACTTCTTATCCCATGCACACTTGTACTTTTTCTCACCCATACTTCGTAAATATATGTAATCTCCCACCTATTTTTGTGTCAAACTATGTATATGGAACTGCTCGGTGGAGCACTGTCTCTTAAAATACAGGTGTTTATCCTAGTTTAAGAGGCAGGGTTATATCAATTATTGTATAGTTTTTGCAACATTTGTATTTATAAGTTTATTTGTAACTTTTGTTGGTAAATAAACGAAATTATTATTATTATTATTATTATATTGTGGTCGGCTTCCAGTCGAGCCAGATGCAGCTGAATATCAGTATTTTACATGGAGCGATTGCTCAGACCTCCATAACCCAATAACTGGGTAATACGATACCCTATGTTAAGACTGGTCGTCAAACTTTAGAGCTTCTGGCTAACAGTAACGACTGTCAAAGATCTACAAATGACAGCCAGGACCAACAGCTTTTCGTGCTTTCCGAGGCACGGAGGAAACTCGCTATGACAGATTGTCACCTATCCACAGACCAATCTCGGCAAGTGCGATATAACCCGGAAGATCAGCCTGTGCGGCTGTAATAATTATTTAGCCACGAGCTCCGCAAAAAATACTGCAAAGTCAAAAAAATAATCTTATGAATACTACTCACCACAGCTCAATTTCTTCTGCTGCGAAATCAGCATACTCAAAGGTACCCTTCGATCAGGTGTTGGTGCTAGACCAAACAGCCGGTTCCTGGCCGTCTGGGCCACTGTGAGACGCGTCATGGTGGAGCCTGGTCGTCAGTGGTCGGTAGTGGACGATAATGGCCGGGGGCTCGCTACATGTGTGGTTAAATCTGTGGACGAAAGAAAAAAGAATTAGTTATGGTGTTTTTGTGGCAACCAGTCAAGGCGTTCTTTTTCATCTCTGCCTGCCTTTTCCCAACTATATTGTGGTCGGCTTCCAGTCGAACTAGATGCAGCTAAATATCAGTATTTTACATGGAGCGACTGACTATCGGACCTCCACAATCCAATAACTGAGTAATACGAAACCCGATGTTAAGACTGGTTGTCAGTCTTTAAGAGCTACTGACTAATAGTAACGACTGTCAAAGATCTACAAATGACAGCCGGGAACGACGGCTTTACGTGCTTTCCGAGGCACGGAGGAAACCCGATATCAGAGATCAAGGTTTTTTATCGTGGTAAAATCATTAAATGAGTCTCCTACCCTTACTGTCAGACTTGTATTGACTAAAATCCATGCTGATCCTTCAAAAGCCCTTTACTTTCCAGGGTCACGGTTGCTGTTTAGTCCCACGACTCCGGCAGGTGGCAATCAGTCTTGCAAAGTTTTTTTTCGTCGTAAAATCATGAAATGAATTCTACTCAGCGGAGCGGGAGGGATTGTTAGACTTGTACTGGATAAGATCCTACAATAGCCCTTTACTTTCCAGGGTCTCGGTTACCTGAGTCATACAAAGGTTGAAGGCAAGGTTGGCTCAGAGACTTAGTAATTGGATTGCGACGCTACGTATCGCAGTTTCGATTCCCGCACGGAATAAAAATTTGTATGATCTACAAGTAGTTGTTCCGAGTCTGGGTGTTTGTGTATGTGAGTTTATATGTTTGTAAACGCACCCACGATACAGGAGATATGAAATTCTCAGAAAGAAAACATTTATAAGTTAAAAGCTTAATTCTTTTATATTTAGGGTCATAAAAATATAACAATTACATAATAACCTATTAAGGAGTGTTAGATAATTATGTACCTAATTAATTAAATGTAGAATTATATAAAAGGTAATTAACCTCAATTTTTGTACTACATTAAAATTGAAGACAAAGTATATAAAAAAAAAAACATTCAAACTTATACAGCATGTATTTTTTTGGCTTTAAGAAAAAAAAATAGGAATAAATCTATGGTGCGAAGAGACTCTCGCCATAGATCAAGAATGATTTTTATTATTTAGTAAATTGGATTTGACAATCTCTTTTACACGTCAAAAGCCACTATTTTAAAACTAGATGGGGCCGGTGTTTCGTACCTGACTACTCTGAGAAGAAACGTCCGAAACAAACTCAGAGGTCACAGTCTCTTTTAAAGTCCAGACAATTTTGTATTGGTAAAGTTATACGAGAACCATGCAGGTGTCTGAGGTGGTCTTTTGAAGAAAGAACCACACAGATTTGAGTGGACCTGTTCAGTCAGTGCAAGCATTTGTCGGTGATCGTGTTGCTCGACTCATATCACAAGTAGATCATAGATAACCTCCTCTAGCCACAAGTACTGTCAGCAAAGAACATCTTCTATCAAATACCTATGTGTTTATTCACGGGCGGTGAGCGGTGAGTAACGGGCGACTCGCTGTCCGACCATGGACAGCTAGTCACCCATTACTCATAGATTAAAATCCATGGTGATCCTTCATCCCTTTGCATTCCAGGTTCACGCTCATCACACAAACATTTGTCCTGGGTGGGAATCGAACCCACGACCCCCGGCATAGCAGTCAGGGTCACTAACCACTAGACCAACAGGCCTGTCATAGAGTGTCGTCAACTCTTGTTAAAATATTCTAAACCTTGACCTAAGTGACCTTATTATTGTTAATCTATCATAACTAATATTTTGATCCGTCAAAATGTGTTAAACCGTGTTTCTTTTAAAAACATGTGATATATGTATAATATGAACCGGTTTTATTCCGTCACAGTTTAAAGAATGCTGTGGCCACGACCTGTAAGTTCGAGCGCTAACGGTTGTCGCTGTGGTCAAGTGACTGACTGTCGCGAGTTTGATCGCGGAACAAAATAATATTTGTAAATGCGCTCCCTCAACGCGAGCATGCAATGTAACGTTACAGATTCGAACATTTCATCAGTGACGGAAGACAATCGAGCATCGGAATGAGCGCCTTGTATCAAATCTGTACGCGAATGCTCGTCAGTCAGGGAGGTAGTATTGTAATGTAGTGCTCAAAGTCGAATCTATAATGTTACATTACACGCGAATGGTCCTGAATGAGCCGCCTTAAGTCCTACATGTGGTGTTTCTGGATCTATATATTGTTGTTTTTGTGTTTAAATGTTTGTAAAAAGCACCCACGATCCAGAAGAAATTCTTAGTGTGGACCACAACAGTAAAGTTTCGTCAATATGTCAAACTAAAAAATAAACCCACTGGTTCCAATTGACTAACGACAGATTCGAACTTACACGCGACCACCAAAGATTTTTATATTCGTTCATGCGACAAAATTACAATTGAAAGAGGTTATATATAATCACGAGACACCGTGAATAAACAAGTAGCGCGGTTGTCTTTTGACGCATCACAAGAGGTCGTGGTCCGGGCGGTATTGTTTTTTTATTTATTTATTTGTTATTGTTTTATTATATATTGATGTAGGTAATACTTATTGGGTTTTTAGACCCGGATCTTAATTAATTATTATAGTTTATGGTTTGCCTAGATTGTAAAGAAGCAACATATTTTGTCTAATTAATTGGACTGCTGCTCTGCATGTCGAGTGTTCGATTCCCGCACGGAGCAAATATTTGTATGATCTACAAGTAGTTGTTCCGGGTCTGGGTGTTTGTGTATGTGAGTTTGTATGTTTGTAAACGCACCCACGACACAGCCGGGGTCTCGGTAATTCGTGATTCCCGCGACCCCGGCAGGCTTTGACCCTCTAAAGGCCCGCCCCCCGTCTTATGCTGTCGCTTTTTTAGGCGCGCGTGGAACTCAACGCGCCGTTGACCCGGGCTGCATCCATGGTCGGACAACGAGTCGCCCATTACTCGTCGCCGCAGAAAAAAACAGTAGTGACTTAATTGACTGGCCTGTTGGTCTAGTGGTTAGTGACCCTGACTGGTATGCCGGGGGTCTTGGGTTCGATTCCCACCCAGCACAAATGTTTTTGTGATGAGCATGATCATTTGTTCTGTTTCTGGATGTAATTTATCTATAACAAGTATGTATTTAGAAATATATAAGTATGTTTATCAATTGTCTAGTACCCATAACACAAGCTTTGCTTAGCTTGGGACTAGATGGCGTTGTGTGATAGTTGTGGAATATTATTATTATATTATAATTCACTTAATTCAATTCATTATTATTATCAGACAAATCTAAATCCATAAATTAAAATAAAAAACCGGCTTTTTATTATGTCTTTATTACTTCTTTACATTATGTAATAACAATAAAATTACAATCACTTTAAATTAATTATACCCACCTATGTTATATTTAGTTTATTTGATCTCATCATCATCATCTCAGCCATAGGACGTCCACTGCTGAACATAGGCCTCCCCTTTAGATCTCCACATATACCGGTTGGAAGCGACCTGCATCCAGCGTCTTCCGGCGACCTTTATAACGTCATCTGTCCACCTTGTTGGTGGACGTCCTACGCTGCGCTTGCTAGTCCGTGGTCTCCACTCTATTTATTATTTGATCTCATAATTATCTTTTTTTCTTTAAAAGGTCACAAGACTCAAGGGGTCGCGGTACTGTCTCATTAGGTAACCGTGATCCTAGAACGTAAAGGGCTATTGAAGAATCACCGTGGATTTTGGTCAGTACAAGTCTGATAGTCCCTCCGGTCCTGCCCTCATTTGATGATGTTACCACGGTAAAAAAATGCAAACACAAAAAATGTAAAATAACTTTTTTTTCTGAAGTCGCTGATTTTGTATTTTATTTCATAGATTTTTTTGCCACTGTCTTTCGAAAGATTTTTTTTCTTTTTTTAACCGAAGAAAAAAAAAGGAGGAGGTTCTCAATTCGACATGTATATTTTTTTTTATGTATGACCACGCATAACTTTTTTTTGTTTATTTTGAAGTGGTCAGTGGTCACATTTCAATTAAATAGTTTTTTTTTTTAATGTATGTGCGATTGTGCGTGTCAAGTCTGTAAAAAATAAAATATGTTTTTATTGTTAAAAGACTTTTTTGTTGTTAAAATAATTTCCCTTTCAGAAGTCGTTGGCTTTGTTTTGTATTTCATCGATTTTTTCTTGCCACAGACTTCCGAAAGAAAACTTATTTTACCTTTTTTTTGTAGTTATTTTTTAATTCGTTTTTAAGAAGATCATGAATACTACTTTGGATTACAAACACCTGTATTTTTGTCCCGCTCTACTGATCACAGACATAACTCTTTTACTATCCACCAGTTAGGTAACCGAGAGTTACGTAACTGTTGCTAAACACCAGACTATCCATTCATTGTAGGTTAAAATTAACTTTGGCATAAAAAACTGAAACTAACAGTGCTAAAAGAATGTACATTTTTCAGTTGGAAAGTTATTATTTTTACAGTGTTTTTTTTTATTATTTTGTTTACTTACTTTTGTATTGCGTTTGTTTAGAATAAGGTATTTAACTGACAAAATATAATTAGTCCATAATTAAATTATCAAAAAACGTTTCTTTTATTTCTGACACTATGATATTTAGCAAAAAATAATCCTTAAGATGAAGCCCTTTGATCGGCAACATAAAACTATAAGTTTTTTTTTTCTCGTGTTGCTACTTCGATTCCCGGTTCAACCATGTGATTATTTAAAAATCGATGATTGCAGTTTAAATTGTTTATATGATTAAATTAATCTCTTCTTTCAATAAAATGTTCTAGTCCCGCGACCGATTTTGACGTTAGTTACGTTCGTGCATCCGTAAACGTATCTTCGTTAACGGACTTAAAAAGTAGAACCCTGTTTAATTGCGAATCAAATTGATTAAGCATTTGTCATCGACACGTTTAATTAATATTACGCGGTATGACATCGGTTACGATGTGATATTATTAAAGAAATGACAGATGTCAGTCGAGACAAATTGTTGATTAGGTTTGAACGGTGTCTAGCAAAAAAAATTACTTGTAAGTAGACGTTTTTGGCAGTCAACTTGTGGTCGATGGCGCGTCGTGTTCGCCTCAAAGAGCGTCAGTATACCTAATGACGAGGACCCCTCTCAGAGGGCCAAAGCCTGCCGGGGTCGCGGGACTCATTCCATCACTGTGACCCCGGAACATAAAGGGCTATTGAAGGACACCGTGGATTTTAGTCAGTACGAGTCTGACAGTCCCTCCCGCCCTGCCTGGGGTGGGAGAACTTATTTGATGATTTTACCAAGTAAAAAAAAAAAGTCGCGGTCAAATCTCAAGTCGCGGCCTCCTTGAGTCGATTTCCTTGAGTGTAGACTAAGACTTGAGAAACGTAGTGTGGGACGCCAGCCGTCCAGGTGGAGTGACGACCTGCGAAAGGCAGCCGGCAGAGACTGGATGAGGACAGCTCAAGACAGGACTCAGTGGCGCACATTGGCAGATGCCTCTGTCTAGCAGTGGACGAATAAAGGCTGATGATGATGATACATTATGGGTTCAAAACAGCTTTTTTTTTTAAACTTGCAGGATTTGATTACAGAAACATAACGGGGCAGAATCTAGCTAAATAAAAGCTTGTAAACTGACGACGAAGTCGCGGGAAGATCAATTAAGCCTCCAGACTTCATTACGGTTATTTTATACGAATGGTTATTATTTCTAGGTATCATAATTAAAACGGATTGATCTAATTCATATCTACTTTTTGATCGTGGTTAAATAATCAAACCTCTTACCCAAGGCGAGGCGGGAGGGACTGCCAGACTTGTACTGACTAAAATCCACGGTGATCCTCCGGCCCATTACGTTCCAGGGTCACGGTTAACCGATGAGACAGTCTCGTGAACCCGGCAGACGATTTATATCTACTTAAACTTAATAAAATGTCTTTTTTATGGACTCGCTCCACATCTGCTCTCAGGAATGCACTCTAATTGACATTGCACAGAGGGTCTCATAAAGATCCTGATCTCTTCTTCATGTGCTGATGTTGAGGTAATAGTGCCACACTCCCCAGTCTTTCCTACTCCTCCACTATTCTTTTCTAATTTCGTTGCAGGATCCAAGACAAGTAAATTCATTCTCCGGGACACGTCGAGCTTCATTGTCTCGGAGATTGTCTGGTTCGGCTTTCAGTAATTGCAGTGGTTTGGGAATAGTGAGGTAAGATTGTGACCACGGACCGGAAGACGCAGCGTAGGTAGGCCTCCCACTAGATGGACCGACGACATCGTGAGAGTCGCGGGCAACCGATGGATGCAAGTGGCGAATTGTCGTTCGGCGTGGCGGTCTTAGGGGGAGGCCTATGTTCAGCAGTGGACGTCTTCCGGCTGATGATGATGAGGTGGGATTGTCCCCAAAAAAAACTTTCCAGTCTTATCACCGAAGACAAACAAGAAGGTCAACCCAGCAACAAAAAGAAGTCCGCGAACAGCAAAAGCATTTAACTCTCGAGAAAAATTAAACAAAAAAACAATCTCATCAACATAATCGTTTGAAATCAATTGCGTTAACAGTAATTACAGATATGTCGATTGTAATAGTAATTATACCATGTTATTAATTAGTAATTATGCTGGAGGAAGTTTCACAAGATGCCCTTGGTTGTTATTACTACTGATTATTTACCTATCTTCCCAAGTATGTTAGGATTCGCCTCCTGCGAAGCAGTCATGCTCGCGAAGGAGGGATAGGACAGCTGCCTCCTTCCACCCCAGCCTCAGTGGTACACGTCGGCAGACGATCTCCGGCCACCGTAGGCGCGGTTACGCGGGCGGCGATTAATAGGCGAGTTGCTGTCCGACCATGGACCATGCCGGGGTCGACGGCGCGTTGTGTTTCACGCGCCCCTCAAAGAGCTGTTAGCAATATGACGGGGCTCCCTTGGAGGGCCAAAGCGGGACTCAGAAATTACCGTACCGGACTGTAAAGGGCTATTGAAGGACACCGTGGATTTTAGTCAGTACAAGTCTAACAGTCCCTCCTGCCCTGCCCTGGGTTGGAGGACTCATTTGATGATTTTCCCACGATAAAGAAAAAAGAGTCCTCGCCACCACTCACCTGCGATATGTTCGTGGTACTCATTGAGCTATTACTACTACGTATAGAGACGACACCACGTATCACCACTGTGTCCTATCCAAGATGAGTGCGCGCGCCTAGAGCACGCCACGGAGCTGTCAAACAACTGAATGAACTTGTGCGCGCTCACTCATGCTGGATGGGACACAGTGGTGATACGTGGTGTCGTCTCTAAACGTAGTAATAATAGCTCAATGGTGGTACTACATTTTTTTAATGCAATTTACACTAAAGATCCGTCCGCAAAGATTTTGATTATGTTCCTGTGCCGTTGGCGTAGTTTTTTTAACTTGAAGAAAACCACGAGAAAAAAACTCGTAGATATTTTGCTAGTAAATAAAAATAATATTCCACAACTGTCACACAACGCCTTCTAGTCCCAAGCTAAGCAGAGCTTGTGTTATGAGTACTAGACAACTGATAAACATACTTATATATCTCTAAATACATACATATTATAGATAAATTACACCCAGACACAGAACAAATGATCATGCTTATCACACAAACATTTGTCCTGGGTGGAAATCGAACCCACGACGCCCGGCATAGCAGTCAGTTTCACTAACCACTAGACCAACAGGCCAGTCGAATAGTGCCCCAGCAGTGGTATAATTACAAGCTGATTAAACTATTAGTAAATCCATAAAACATCATACATAAACACATTCTACGCAACGTATTTGAGCACTATTGCGTGCGTACGCGCATTGTGGTCAAGGATCGACGCGCGTCTCTGATTGGCAGCCGCCGCGTTCCATATTTGAACATACTCATAACGGTTTTTACAATTATTTGATGGTTTATGTAATGATTTGTCCTAGGAATGTGTATTTAAAAGCTTTTAGACTTGCTCTTGTCCTCAATTTAGTTGACTAGGTTTCAAATGCTCAGTTTTAAGGTGCTCAGTTACAAGTGAATACTCAAGTCTATCAATTTTTTTTACGTGTTATAATCATCAAATGAGTCTTCCCATCCCGGGCAGGGCAGGAGGGACTGTCAGACTTGTACTGGCTAAAATCCAAGGTGTCTTTCAATAGCCCTTTACGTTACGGGGTCACGGTAATTCACTAGTCCTGCGACCCTAGCTAGTTTTGGTCCTCTAAACTTCCGTTGCCACTTCGGCTGAGTTGTGAGGTGGACTCTGTCCTCTCCCTCAGACGTCTTGCCTCCTGCTTCGAAAAGTGCTTAGAAATTGTTGCAATGCATCATCAGATCTATAATGTCTCCATTTCTGGAACACAGTCATCCACTCCGTGAGAGGACATAGCCAAGAAGCTCATTGTTTGAATTTTTTCGAATTGTTCGAATTTCAATTCACTAAGCCCAAAGTTGAATTTTAAACAGAGTGGCTATCATTTGGTTCAAAAAAGGTTAATAAAACTTTTCTAAGTTAAATTACTTCACACTGGGCCCTTAATTAACATTCAAAGTAATTCGACCTACTTACCTGCTCACCTTATTGCTAACAAAGCGTGAAGTTAGACCAATTTTATAAGAATGAGATTTACGAGCAATTAGGGCCAAAATACAGTTATTTTCGCACATCTATCGAGTGGAATTCTCTGCCGTGGTCTGTTTCCTGACAGCTACAACCTTGTAGTCAACGACGATATATTACTAGACTCCTAATAACAGGCGACCGATGTCTGTCAACACATTGGGCAAAAAAGTCTTATATTCGTCTTATTCCGACCACTCCTGTGAGCCGTAAACATACCTTGAGACTGAACAGACCTTGAGTAAGCCAATCACAACGCAGTACCCCGTCCCCCTCGCTTACGTAGTACCTCAGCGAATTAACAGAATAGTTTTTGTTCCTTAGATCGTGCATGCGGAGTCTAGTAATATCGTCGTTGGCTACAACCTTGTGGTCTTCAAGTCAAGAGTGAATATGTTACTTCTAGTCAAGCGTGCTTCACCGTCGACCACATCATCGTTTACCATCAGGGTCCTCAGTCAAACAGCATACGACAGTAAACGACAATCGTTATCGTTCATCAGTCACCAATACATTTTCAACTTTATACCCCAGCGCGTAAAGTTGAAAATCTATTGAAGTTCACAGATCGTTTTCGTTTGTTTCGTTCGTTATCGATTAGCAGTTTTTAATAGATTTTCAACTACAAGGCCCCAGGCGAGACAGTGGTCGAACACAGACTTATTGAAAAGAAAAACTCACGGGAAAATTATTATCTTTTCTATCGTTGTCCCACACAAGGAATTTCTCCTGTATCGTGGGTGCGTTTACAAACATAATAAACTTACATACACAACCTTCTAAACCCGTAACAACTAATTACAACATACAAATATTTGATCTGTGCGGGAAACGAACCCGCGACACACAGCGGAGCAGTCCAATCGCTCAGCCACTGCGCTAAACGTGCCGTATTAATAGATAGCATTATAGTCTGGAATACCACTTAAAATCCCGATATTATTGTTTCAGGGGCATACATTTTGAGTCAGATGTAGGCGAAGTCGCTGACAACTACTAGCATAAATATAACTTCTAAATATGTATAACTCAAAGGTGACTGACTGACATAGTGATCTATCAACGCACAGCTCAAACCACTGGACGTGTCTGGCTAAAATTTCGCATGCAGGTTGATGTAATGACGTAAGCATCCGCTAAGAAAGGATTTTGATCAATTCTACCCCCAAGGGGATAAAATAGGTATATGAACTTTTTGTCAATTTTAAACCAATGGGGCTGAGACTTTGCATGCATAAAGCTACTATGACGTAGGCATCCCCTAAGAAGAGATTTTGATATATTCTACCCCTAAGGGGATAAAATAGGGGATGAAAGTTAGTATAAAACTTCTTAGATTTTCGATTGATTACGCGAGCGAAGCCGCGGGCAAAAGCTAGTTAGGAATAAAATACAAAATATTTTTTGCCAAGTCTCAGTTACATGTAACAGTATCATTTTACATAAATTAAGTATATAATGTAATGTATATACATACAATGTGTTGCAAAATTAACTAAAACTGCTGATTACTGAAAAACTTGTTCCAGTTTAAAACATGTGTATTTTATAATATCTAGATTTTTATTGCAATTTTCGTAATTTATTTGGGAGCAGACGAGCGGTTGAAACGCTTGGATGAGCGTTTGAAACGCTTAGAAGAGCGGATTTGGTATTTGTTGGTCATTGCATTCAAAGAATAAACTTTTCTTATAACTCAAAATGGTGCGAGCACACCTTAATAATTGGAACGTGTAATGCATGAGTTTTGTGAAAATTGTCTCCAACAACAAAAAAACAACATATTTTTTTATTTGACATGGGTTTGCCCTTGACTCTAGTCTAATGTCAGAGGTGACAGAGACAAAGTCTACGATGTAGTGATCTTACACAGAAGAAGACTGTTCTCTATAACTTTGAAGAGATTCAGGTTATATGTGTTCGGGAACACAGATGTAGGTAGTGATTTCTCATCTAATTACCCCTTTATTTATTTGGTTCTAAACTTTTTGGTAGTATCAGTTTTGGCCCCGAATTTTGATCCCCTGGAATTAAAATTAAATATCCGTTTATTATGCATTTGCGAGATTGAACCCAGGCAAGTTCTAATCTGTATTTTTCATATTTTTGTCTATGTTTTTCTTAGATATCACTGACTTTGACGGAAAACATCGCGAGGAAACCTGGACTAAAATAATAAATATAAAAGTCACAAGCCATGATACAGGCTTGTGCTGTTTCCAGAGGCGGCTTTGTTTTACGTCGTAAAATCATCAAAAGAGGCCTCCCAGGCGGGGCGGGAGGGACTTTCAGACTTGTACCTACTGACTAAAATCCATGGTGTTCTTTCCAGAGCCGGCTTTAATAATTCTGACACCAAAAAGTGACCACATCCTCACACAACAATGAAAGAACTAAATAGTTTTCTTAACATATTAATTTGAAATCGTTTAAGAATCGCTCGTCTGCCACTATAAACAAAATTTTAACGAATACAAAAGAAGCTAATTATGTGTTTTTCAAAATTAACAAGTCATCGTAATTAGAGCGTATCCATTATTACTATACGAAAGTAATTTACGACCATTGTAATATTAGAAAGAAAAAAAATACGACTGTTACATTTTTAATATATTTTATTAAAAAAATATTATATTTCTTAGTATTTTTATTACGGCAACAGAAATACAAATATATAGGGATAAAATATAAGGATAAAATAAGGATAAAATCCGGAACATGGATATTCGGCGAAGAACCATAGTCACCGACATAGCTCTTAAAATTTGCAAGTTAAAGTGGCAATGGGCAGGCCACATCGCTCGTAGAACTGTTTCAACCGATGGGGAAGAAAGGTTCTCTCATCTCTCATGGCGACCACGGACCGGAAGACGAAGCGTAGGTAGGCCTCACACTAGGTGGACCACAGGCAGAGAGAGAGTCGCGGGCAACCGATGGATGCTAGTGGCGGACTAAGGGGGAGGCCTATGTTCAGCAGTGGACGTCTTCCGGCTGATGATGATGATGAACAGAAATACATCAGCGGTAAAAATTTCAGCAGTCACAGTTTATGACATACAGTTTGGTGACAGACGGACAGCGAATTCTTTCCAATCCAGATAATTATGAGCACAACCGTAGACAAAAAACTAGTCTTATAATATTACTTACCATCAATTTATAAATAATGTTTTTTTTCAATTTTATGGTAAAAAAAAGGTTTCAACTTGTTATGCAAAGTTATCATTTTGCGATTGTATGTGGTAACCAGTTTGTTGATAACAGGATCTATACCTGCAACAAAATACATTTAAAATTAATAAAATATAATACCTAATGTTCTTCAATGTCTATGATGTTAGAATCTAGTATACAGGTGAATTTTTCAACTGAGCATGGAAACTATGCGGAATATCGAAAAACGTTAAAAGGAGTCTCAAGGCCGATTTTGACGAAAACTAAAACTGCATCATTGGATTTTAGAAAATTCAATAATCCTGGCCAGGAATCGAACTACCTGATTTTGTAAAAAAAAACACACTCTGTATTATTACACCATTCGATAGTGTTGCTAATAAGGAACAAATTCTGGGAAGTAACCATATACTCTCCCGCGACCGCGGAAGGCTTTGTAAGCTCGTTCCGTATACAAAAAAAAAAAATACAAATTCAAGCATAATAGCTAATAATGAGCTCATGGCTAAATGATAACAGCCGCACAGACCGATCTTTTGGGTTAAGCCGCGCTTGCCGAGGTTGGTCTGTGGATGGGTGACCACCTGTCATAACGAACTTCCTCCGTGCCTCGGAAAGTACGTAAAGTCGTTGGTCCCGGATGTCATTTGTAGATCTTTGACAGTCGTTACTGTTAGTCAGAAGCTCTAAAGCCTAACAACAAGACGTCTTACCATGGGGTATCGTATTACCCAGTTACTGTGTTGTGGAGATCCAACAGGCAGTGGCTCCTTGTAAAATACTGATATTCAGCTGCATCTGGTTCGACTGGAAGCGGACCACAATGTAGTTGGGAAAAGGCAGGCAGATGATGATGGTTCAAGTTTAAAAATAAGTATTTTTTTGTATTGAAGACTATCATTATGTTTTGACTTGTCATGATATCAGTACATTGCACCCAAGCGGAGCAGGGTCGTGTCAGTATATTTTATTAATATATTTCAAGATTACGATCAAGGTCCTATCCTTGTTTTAATCACCAAGCGTGGTGATCAACGCCCTATGAAGGACTTTTACAGGCTGATAATTTTATTTACAACGTCTAAAGGTTAATCGGCAAAGGTTCGATGGCACTGTCAACGCAGTAGCTGAGCGATTGGCGATCGTTGCGTATCGCGGGTTTGATTCCCGCACAGAGTAAATATTTGTAGATCTATGTCTGTTGGTCGAGTGGTTAGTGACCCTGACTGCTATGCCAGGGGTCGTGGGTTCGATTCCCACCCAGGACAAATGTTTGTGTGATGAGCATGATCATTTGTTCTGTGTCTGGGTGTAATTTATCTATAGTATGTATGTATTTAGAAATATATAAGTATGTTTATCAGTTGTCTAGTACCCATAACACAAGCTCTGCTTAGCTTGAGACTAGATGGCGTTGTGTGATAGTTGTGGAATATTATTATTTTAAAGGTGGACGCACACTTATCAGCACTTTAGAATTCTGTATATGAAATCTAAAGTTCATTTCGTTTGATTCGGACGATTCGGACAAAACACGGATTTAAATAATATCTATAATTAGCAAATTAATTAAAACTTATAAAGTAGGTAAAATTCTTATAAAACATTATTCTAGATTTCATAAAGTGGACTAAAACATTAATTATAAACTTTCAACGTTGCATAATTTCTGTATCATACGATTTTATTTTAGGACGCCATTTTTAAAGACATCTAGAAATGCAACGGTATTGCAAACTTGTTTTATTTTCTTGCAGTAATGAATAATTATCTAAAAATAAATATAATATGTTTGGTGGTGGTCAATGAACTGTATTAATTAAATGTAGACACAATGCTATGTCAGCCGCTGCTGACATTGAGTTTTTGGGCTACAGAGGCCTTATCACAAGATTTCAGTATTTTATTTACAGCGTACTTGAAATATTTACTGCGTATACTGTATGGAAAAGACAGCGCCTCTGTACCGTCAGCACGAGTTTTCAGTATTTAAGACAATTTTCAAGAGAAAAATTAGTTCTTTCTTCGCACACCAGAGGCGCTGTTCCATTTTTTCCTTGAAAATTGTCAATTTGAAAGTGTCAAAGTTCCAGTTTACTTTACGTCTCATTTACTGAAAACTTGTGCTAAGGGTACTGATGTACAAGAAGGAACTAATTTTTACCTTGAAATTAACGTCAAAGTTCCAATTTAATTTACGTCATGAAAACTGTAAATTCATGATAAAGCCTCTGGTCTTTTCTATTACGGTAGATTGTTATATTATGATTTCTTCTCCTTTCTAGATTCTTTATTTAAAAACCATTAATTATTATAGCTGTTGCAAGCGGCTTCACCCGCTACAACTCCAAAATTATCCCACGGGAACATAAAATCGGGATAAAAACTATCCTATGTGTTAATCCAGGTTATAAACTATCTGTGTACCAAATTTCAGCCAAATCTGTTCAGTAGTTTTTAGTAGGATATAGATTGAGAATATAAAACAATAATGCAGTTCAATTGTTTTTCCATATAAAAAGGATTTCAGTCCTAGTTTACTCCAGTTGACAACTATTTAAACTTATTTTTTGTATTTTTATTGGTTACCTAGACCCAAATTCAAATTAAGAAAATCTTTTTTAAAATTGTTTGTAAAATTGAAACGTAATTCAATCAGGTTTATTCTCATGAATAAACCGGAGACTAAAGAGCTCGTAAACCCGCGACCCCGGTTAGCTCTGACCCTCTAAGGGGGCCCGTCATTGTGCTGATACTGTTTGAGACGCGCGTGGAACACAAAGCACCGTCGACAAAGCATGGTCCTTCATAATATGTGCCTTGATCAGACATCTAGTCGCGCATTACTCGCCGCCCGCGACGACTATAAAGCTTAGAAAAATCTGGACCAGTTACCTAAAATGAACACCGTTCACTAAACCAAAAGTTAAACCAAAAAGAAGGAAGCGGTGTACATAAAACGACTGTTTTTAACTGCAAGCGGCAGGTACACGGTCGCGGGTCTTATACCATCACCGTGACCCCGGAACATAAAGGGCTATTGAAGGACACCGTGGATTTTAGTCAGTACAAGTCTGACAGTACCTCTCGCCCTGCCCGGGGTGGGAGGTCTCATTTGATGATTTTACCACGTAAAAAAAAAAAAAAAAAAAAAAGCGGCAGGTACACAGTTATCTGTCACTTTCTAAGATTATGACTAAGGTCAGGCTTTTGTCTCATTGCAAGCGATCAGCGAGATGGTCGCGTAGAACAGGTGGGTCTTGCTTTTAAAAACCTTCGTTTTCAACTTTTATTCACATAATGTTGAGTGTAGCTCTCTTCCAAATATTTCCACTTCTGGAGGCTATACCTATATCATTTTTTAAAGACCAAAGTGAAATAATAAAAATAGCAAAAACAAGTGCAATCACTCATCATAGCACAAAATATACAGGGTGGTCCAGGCCAAATGCATATAAAATTCTGGCGGGTTCAAATTGGTCCCTAAGCAGACTACCTAAAAAAAAAAATATATCCATCTGTCCTGGACCACCCTGTGTATCAAAAGCTAAAAAATATTAAGTTTAAAATTTGAAGGAAAATATTATAATTCGTAAAGACAGGAGAATGGAGAGATATAGTTATACCTTTTTTTATTGTCAACTAAAATACTCGTAATATTGTTATTTTTTTAATATCGATTGAAAGAGTAAAATCATAACTCTTTTGACCAGCAATTAGACACATTAGTTTGCTAAAAATATGTAAAAACAAGCTTCTGTGTGTCTTCTTCAAGTGTCAAAAAGAAGGCGAATCGCTCCCTCGTCGCCCGCCAACAGTGACACAAAAGCCTTACACTCAGAGACAACGTCTGTTATGTAGGTCAGAAGCTGTGCACCGGCACTTGAAGTATAAGTACTGATTGAACGAAAGTGAATGAATGGAAGTGAATGGTTGAACTATCAATCTATTGACACACTTTTTATGAGCTGTCAAAACGTGATACTCACATAGATTTCGTTGTATGGTATTTGCAAAGTGTGACGTTAGTTATACTGGCGAACAAAAGTATGAAATACGTTATTTTACTAAAAAAAATGGATTAGTCCGAGAGTTAGAGTATCAGAAATAAAATACTTACCCGTATTTTTTCTTTTGTTACTTAAACAAAAATTGTCGAAGATACGTATCTACTAAAAATCACAAAACGTTACTGGGTCGGTATACAGGCGTTATGAAGTCAAGAAACTCATTGACTATGTTAACTTAAAAACGTTACTCTAACTTACACTTGTACCACTTATTTTCTTTATTGGGAATCGAATCTTAAAGGACAGTATTTCTATCACTCCGGTTTATCAGATAAAAAAATCACGCCACCTTGTAATCGAAGGGTCGCGGGACTGTCTCACCTGGTAACCGCGGCCCTGGTACATAAAGGGCTATTGAAAGATCACCGTGAATTTTATTCATTACAAGTCTGACAGTCTCTCTCGTCCCTCCCTGGGTAGGAGGACTCATAGGATGATTTTACCACGAAAAAAAAATCTTGTAATCGAACCAACTACCTTTTTGCAGAGTAACAAAGTTGTTATTTATTTACTCGGTTAAACTTTTGTAATACATTTCGGCGTTGTCAAAGTACAGTAACCACAGTTAAGGAGGCATGTCTTTACGGTTAAATTAACAAACCAATTTTGACGGAAAAATACGGTTAAAACTGTAATAAAGTTGTTCGTTTAAGACGTCAGAGTTCTAAAATTCTGGGAATTAAAAGAAAAATAAATATTGATCGCTTTTGTGAGCTTTGTTTCTGTAGATGTGTGACGCATTTTTCATAGCGAGTTTCCTCCGTGCCTCGGAAAGCACGTAAAGCCGTTGGTCCTGGCTGTCATTTGTAGATCTTTGACAGTCGTTACTGTTAGTCAGAAGCTCTAAAAGTCTGACAACAAGTAATACCACGGGGTATCGTGTTACCCAGTGACTAGGTTGTGGACTGTGGTCCGATAGTCAGTCGCTCCATGTAAAATACTGATATTCAACTGCATCTAATTCGACTCCACTCCAATCTAGTTGGGAAAAGGCGAGAGTCGAACCTAGGACACGCTCAGCAGTTACCTGTTAGTTGATAATGAACGTCAAACCTCGGGCAAATGTTAGTAGTAAAAACAAAATGGTACTGGTCACACAAAAGCTATGACAATATTGATTCAAAGAAACTCACTTTTACCCACTCGAGTCGGTATACATTATGTATAAGGGGTTGTCACATATTTTGATTGCAATCAAGAGGTTTCAGACATACTTTATTAGCAACGACGATATATTACTAGACAGCTAATAACAGGCGACCGATGTCTATCAACACGTTAGGCAAAAAAGTCTTATATTCGTCTTATTTCGACCACTATGTGAGCCGTAAACATACCTTGAGACAGAACAGACCTTGAGTTGTAGTACCTTAGCGAGTTGACAGAATAGTTTTTGTTCCTTAGATAGTTTAGATTCCTTAGAATAGTTTTTGCCTAATGTGTTGACACTTGACAGACATCGGTCGCCTGTTATTAGGAGTCTAGTAATATATTCGTTGTACCAGATCATAAAACAGCTGTACTTGACACGCCATCTTATTTTTAAATTTCATAAAAACATAAATCTTTCATAACCAGGAATGGAATTCACGACCTTGAGCTCAGCAGCCGACATGCGGTTACTGAGTCATTCGGGTCAGCGTATGTCATAATAATTATAGACTCTCCTTTAATATATTTGTTTGAGTCATGTTTGGCAATTTGTATATTTTTAAAACGTGTTGGGAGGAAAGTTCATCTACGTATAATTTGTTTAAAACATTTACCTATGTATTTTTAAGTCTACTGGACCCACTCGAAACTGGAGCCTCGAGGTATAACTCGACCCAATCACTGCGAAGCAGTAATGCTCGTGAAAGAGGTGGCGGGCCGCGAGAGAGAGAGGACAGCGTCCTCCTTCCGCCACAACCGCAGTGGTACACGCTCACGGCGTCGGACGTCGGCGGATGATCTCCGGCCACCGTAGGCGCGGGCATGCGGACAGCGAGTAAAGGGCAACTCGCTGTCCGACCATGGACCATGGCCGAGTCGACACGAAAGCCTCAAAGAGCGTCAGTAAAATGACGGGGGCCCCCTCACAGAGAGCCAAAGCCTCGGTCGCGGGACTTATTTCCATCACAGTGACCCCGGAACATAAAGGGCTATTGAAGAACACCGTGGATTTTAGTCAGTACAAGTCTGACAGTCCCTCCCGCCCTGCCCGGGGTGGGAGGACTCAATTGATGATTTTACAACGCAAAAAAAAGTAGTAAGTGATTCTATACTTTTGCTTGCTAGTGTACTTGTTTGACCTCTCTATGTATCTCTCTATGTTATGACAAATTATATTATGTAATAATTTTACTTTGTTAGACGTGTCATTCATTATGTATATGAAGGTTCTTCCCAGATTTGATATGCATAACCCTGTCAATTGTGAGTTGACTTTTTCAACTAAGGGTTCTGTAGGTAAAAATTTTTAACAAAAAAAAAAAAAATATTGAAGAAATTGGGCGTTGGATTATTAGATGTCAATAGATACCTACATTTATTTCATCATCATCATCATCATCAGCCGGAAGACGTCCATTGCTGAACATAGGCCTCCCCCTTAGACCGCCACGCCGAACGACAATTCGCCACTTGCATCCATCGGTTGCCCGCGACTCTCACGATGTCGTCGGTCCACCTAGTGGTGGCCTACCTACGCTGCGTCTTCCGGTCCTTGGTCGCCACTCGAGAACCATTCTTCCCCATCGGTTGTCAGTTCTACGAGCGATGTGGCCTGCCCATTGCCACTTCAACTTGCAAATTTTACGAGCTATGTCGGTGACTCTGGTTCTTCGCCGAATATCCGTACATTTATTTATGAAGTTTTAATTATTTACCCTGTTTGCTTTCTTATTACGGTGATCAGGAACGGGTTAGTAAAATTCGAAACTTTGGATAAATGGATAAACACATTTTTTACTCAAATACGTCCGAAAGGCTGTACGGATCTTTGGTTATAGTCTGAAATTACACATTGGATAACGTTTATCCATTCGTGAGATAATTGTCGTGTTATACGCAGGTAAACTCGATGGACAAAACTAGTAAAAACTCAAAAGTTACTATTTTTTTATTTGTAAAACATAATATCTAAAAAAAAGGTTAATAATAGGCCTAGAAAACGCTGGCGTGACCATCTAGACGCATTTATGAGCGATTGGCTGGAGAAAGCCGCACAAAGGGAAGAGTGGCAGGTTATGGGGGAGATCTTTGCCCAGCAGTGGGTCAATGAAGGTTAAAAAAATATATTAAAAAAACTAAAAAAAAGTTGTGACATTCGCAGCACTGAAAAGGCTTTCCCATTTCTCTACAGAACCTTAATTTGGTAACATGACAAGTATGACAACTAACAACATTCCAAAATGCCGGACATAATTAAAAATGACCTATTAATTAAACAACTAACGTGTTCTAAAGTCAGATTCACCTTGACCTTGTTTTAGGGTCACTGGTTGACTTTTTTTTTTATCGTGGTAAAACCATTAAATGAGTCCTCCAACCCCTAACTGTCAGACTTGTACTGACTAAAATCCACGGTGTCCTTCAATAGCCCTTTATTTTCCTGGGTCACAGTAAGGAAATAAGTCCCGCGACCCCGGCAGGCTTTGGCCCTCTGTAGGCCCCGTCATCATGCTGACGCTCTTTGAGACGCGCGTGGAGCACAACGCGCCGTCGACCATGGTCCATGGTCGGGCAGCGAGTTGCCCATTACTCACTGCCCGCATGCCCGTCACTGGTTGACTGGGATAATATTTTAGAACTTTTTTGTTGTAGTAACATTGTAAAAAAGAAAAACAGTCAAGTGCGAGTCGGACCCGCTCACGTAGTTCTCGGGTTACGGGCAAAAAAGGTTTTTTTTTGAATGAGGGACCCCAATTTTTATACATTATTCTGTGTTTTAGGTATTTGTTGTTACAGCGGCAATAGACTTCAGAGGTGAAAATTTCATATAAATTATTATTATTACATTAGTTACAAGTGGCCGAGACTTTTTCCCAACTATATTGTGGTCGGCTTCCAGTCGAACCAGATGCAGCTGAATATCAGTATTTTATATGGAGCGACTGTCTATCGGACCTCAACAACCAAGAAACTAGGTAATAATATATTCCATGGTAGGACTGGTTGTCAGACTTTAGAGCTTCTGACTAACAGTAACGACTGTCAAAGATCTACAAATGACAGCCGGGACCAACGGCTTTACGTACTTTCCGAGGCACGGAGGAAACTCGCTATGACAGATGGTCACCCATCCACAGAACAACCTTGAAGATCTACCTGTGCGGCTGTTAATATTAAGACATAAGTTGTCCGAGCTTATGAATAAAATAATAGCATATTAATTAATTATTTTTAAACGCATCGATGCGCATAGTAAAGATGATTTTTGAGGAAAAAAAAATTTCGGCTTGCAAGTGTGGATTGCAATGACCTAGTTGGTTAAGGCGTCTAGAGTACCTATCCAGAAGACGCGGGTTCGAATCCCACTTGCAATCGGAAATTTTTCTTTCCTCAAAAATCAATAGCTTAATAGTAAAAAAAACTAACAAATTACTACTAACTATAGTATAAGTTATAGCTACACACGTTAGTAACAAGTGTGTTGAAAGTTAAAAATAATTGCATATAAATCAACAGTGTAAAATTTACTTTCTAACGAGCTGAGAGCTCCGAAGAGATGAATTTGTCATTATTATAAATATAGAAGTGTCAATTTATACCGAGACATTCACATTTCGACTGACTCAAAATTAAACTTTATTTATTACACGAAAAGGTACATATTTCAAGTATCGTCGCGTCGCATCGCATCGCGTCGTGTCAGTTCTCCGTGTTAACTGATCCATCGAAATGAGAATTGTAAAAAAGTTCTTTTGAATTAAAAAAAAAATATATAGACGGCCTTAAAAAAGACACCAATTTTATGCATTGGCGTCTCAAAGTCAAATGTTTTTATTTCACATAAAACGTCGACAAAACGTACTCGGTTCTGGTTGGTCGATTCCATGGAGAAGAACCGGCAAGAAACTCCATGGTTACTCTTTTAAAATATGGTATGTTTACAAGCCAATTTTTACAATTTTTGAATTACTTTCTGGACTGGCCTGTTGGTCTAGGGGTTAGTGACCCTGACTGCTATGCCGGAGGTCGTGGGTTCGATTCCCACCCAGGACAAATGTTTGTGTGATGAGCATGATCATTTGTTCTGTGTCTGGGTGTAATTTATCTATAATATGTATGTATTTAGAAATATATAACTATGTTTATCAGTTGTCTAGTACCCATAACACAAGCTCTGCTTAGCTTGGGACTAGATGGCGTTGTGTGATAGTTGTGGAATATTATATTATAATATTGGGAAACAGTTTAAAACTTGTTGACTACATAGGTATCTATTTTGCTGACTCCACATTATAATTTTTAACTTGTAGGTAGGTACTTATCCGAAAGTTAAAGTGTCATTTTTAAACATGACATTTTACCGACTGACACAGATTGCTCGTTGTAAAACCGGAACTACAAGTTAAATTCTGACACAGTAAGACATGTGTACTTCTAATAACAGCCAAGATTGAATACAAGAAATATCTAAAGATAACAATAGGTAATGAGCGAATGAGAAGCTCGTGGCTAAATAACTACAGCCGCACAGGCCGATCTTCCGGGTTGACGGCGCTTGCCGAGGTTGGTCTGTGGATGGGTGACCATCTATCATAGCGAGTTTCCTCCGTGCCTCGGAAAGCACGAATCAAAAATCAAAAATCAAAAAAAAATCAAAAGTCATTTATTCAAATTAGGCTGATTTATCAGCACTTTTTGAAGGTCAATTTTTACATAAGACAGTCCCCCAAAGCGCCCCCCCTTCGACACTTCCTAGTGTTTTGGCTGGGAAGAAGAAGTGGCGGAACAAACTCCCCAGCAACACATCTGTCTGTACGGTTAGAAGAACCAAGATTTAATACAATTTAATAGAACATTCACATTATACATTAATTCGAAATTACATCCCAATCGTGACTAGAAGACACAAAAAGACAAACTAGGACCATTGCAGTAAATAACAATACCTGCACAGAAAAGAAATTAAAATACATTTAACAAAACCAAAGGTCAGCAAGTCGACCAGTCACCACAAGCAGCACCCGTTCACGAGTATAACGCCAGGATAAGCCGTTGACCCCCACGCCATGTGAGTGGGTAGGAGGCAACCCGACCCCTGACGCTACCGCAAGCAATGTCACTAAGGGAGCATGACAACTTGCTGCCGGTTCCTAAGTCAAAAAAAAAAAAAAACATTATTAAAATTAACAGTCGTGGTCGCTAGTTTATCATAGTGCAAAACTGTGTATTAAAAAAAGAAAATGAAAAAAAAAAATAAACTAATCAACATAATAAACAAAACAAACACAGACATAAAAAAAACACAAATTTACATAAAATAAAACCATATGACTTAACAAGTCAAAAATAAAAAATAAATAAACAATTATATGAACTCATATAACCTGTCGGGAAGATAAATAAATCTGGAAGAAAGAGCATGAACGCAATCTTAATTTCAACCGAGCGACCAGCTGCTCTTATCGTCTAGGTAGTCATTTAACGAATAATATGCCTTAGAACAAAGGATAGATTTGATCTTAGATTTAAAGGCATTAAAAGGTAACTCCAGCAAAGATGAAGGCAGTTTATTATAAAAAACTATACCGAGCCCTACAAATGAGCTATGAACTTTATGAAGCCGATGAAAGGGAACACGTAGTTGGTGCTTATTTCTAGTATTAAAATTATGAATATCACTGTTTTTGGTGTATAGATGTAAATTCTGCCTAATATACATAATGTTGGCAAAAATGAATTGAGATGCCACCGTCAAAATGCCAATCTCTTTAAACAAATCTCTCAGAGAAACCCTAGAACCCAGCTGGTAAATTGCCCGAACAGCTCGTTTTTGCAAAACAAATATATTTTGAATATCAGCGGCTTTTCCCCACAATAAAATTCCGTAGGACATAACGCTGTGAAAATAACTAAAATACACTAACCGAGCTGTATCAACGTCCGTGAACTGTCTCACTTTTCGGACAGCATAGGCGGCCGAGCTGAGCCTTCCCGCCAAGCTTGTTATATGTGGACCAAATTGAATTTTTGAATCGATTCGAATAAAGTCAATACTCAATACTCAATACTCAATACGTTTATTGCATTCCACAATGTGAACTTAGGTGGTAGGTACATAAAAATTACATACAAAAATTTTGGAGCATTGTGGGCCCTGTCGGGCATAACAACATAAAAATTAAAAATTAGGAGGAGGGCTATTATAAATATTTGTTTACAACTTCAATATTAATATATACTTTTCGTTTTGTGTAGGTAGGTGGGCATACTACTAATTGTATCATATAATTTTTACAACTTATATATTGAATTTATACATTAATATTTATTTAATTTATACATTTATTATTATTGGTATTATATACTAGTATTGCGTTTTTTGGTATTATTATTTATTTATTAAATTTATCATTTAAATATTCATGCACATTATAATAACATTTATTGATTAGAAATTGTTTTAGTTTATTTATAAAGATATTAAATTTTTGTTCATTTTTAATGTCATCTGGTAATTTATTATATATTTTAACTGACATGACTAAAGTGCTTGTGGAGTGTATTTTTAGCTTAGAGCCTGGCTGGTTTAGTCTGTTTTTGTGTCGTAGTGTGTAGTGAGTCTGTATGTTTTCACGTGTAGTAAAGAGTTTTTCATTATTTTTAACAAATTTACAAATTTCCAAGATATATATACAAGGTAGGGTTAGAAGTTTATATTCTTGAAAATAGGGTTTGCAGCTGTCTGTGTTTTCTATATTGGCTAGTATTCTTATCAGTCGTTTTTGTAGTGTGAAAAGTGTTGGTGCGTCTGGTCGTTGGTCCCGGCTGTCATTTGTAGATCTTTGACAGTCGTTACGATTAGTCAGAAGCTTTAAAGTTTGACAACCAGTCTTACCATGGCTATGGGATGGGATTGCCCAGCTACTGGGTTGTGGAGGTCCGACAGGCAGTCGCTCCATGTAAAATGCTGATATTCAGCTGCATCTGGTTTGACTGGAAACCGACTGCAATATAGTTGGGTTGGGAAAAGGTTAGGCAGATGATGAATAGGTAATAAGCGACCCAATTTTGAAAAAAAGGGGTCAATGACTTCGTCACTTAAAAATTACTTTTTGTTATCCAAGGGGTGAAAATAACTTATTTAGTCCCGAAAACTTTCCGAGCCAGGCCACAGAGGAAACTCGGTATGAAAAAAAAACTAAACTTATATTTGAGTTACGTTCCTACAAGTTTTTTGGCATTATGAGTGAAACCGTAGTTCCATTTCATTTTTATCAATTCAAAAGTTCTGCTGTTGAAACATAACCTCCCTTTGTCTTAAAGTCGGTTAAAAAGCCTCAGCTTTCGCAGAACTATCAAAAGAAAAAGTTACTAAAGAATTTTGCGAACTTTTCACATTTTTTATCCCAAAGATCTAAAATGACGGGACTTTGGCAGCTGATGACGTAAGGTATAGGTCTTACCGCAGGCGGAAGCGATTGGCTAACGACAAAAGTACAAGATTGTAGATAAAAAAAACGTAAGTTTTGCGGCGAAGTTGGCGTAGTGGTCGAGCAATCGACTGCTGCATTGTGCGGGTTCGATTTCTGTACAGAACAAATAGTTTCATGATCTACAAGCAGTTGTTCCGGTTCCAGCAGTGTATGCCAGTTTAAATGTTTGTAGACGGATATCTACGTATTAACGTTACAATGGTCTCTCAATGGTAAGTTTTTGACAGATTTGCCATACAAAAACTGTCAAAAACACACCATTGAGAGACCATTGTAACGTTTATAAATTAGTAGACTTAGGCCCCAGGTTGTATGTGTTCGTGAACACAGAACCAGATAGTGATTTCAACTCTTTTGTTGTGCGCATTTATTAAACTCGCTTCTCGCTAAACGCTGACAATGGGACATGTACCATAACTGCTCTCACTCGACTAACGGTTGAAATATTTTGTAAGACTACAAATTGGAGTGAGGTGCATTCAACTCTGTTTATAATGACTTGATTTGAGCAACATGTGTTGTGATTCACGCTTGCAATGATAGTAGTAAGCAGTATTATATGCTATGTCCTATTATAAGTGTAGTGGTTAGTGACCCTGACTGCTATGCCGGGGGTCGTGGGTTAGATTTCCACCCAGGACAAATGTTTGTGTGAGCACGATCATTTGTTCTGCGTCTGGGTGTAATTTATCTATAATATGTATGTATTTAGAAATATATAAGTATGTTTATCAGTTGTCTAGTACCCATAACACAAGCTCTGCTTAGCTTGGGACTGGATGGCGTTGTGTGATAGTTGTGGAATATTATCATCCTTTATTAATTTTTCAACCTTATTAACTACATTTTTAAATATTTTCACAAAAACAAAAAAAAAAACGTTTAAAAATATAAATAATAGTAGCCCACCGGTATCGGGAACAGGGTCCAAGCTACCGGCAGTCAGGTCCCAGAGAAAGGAACCTCCTAACAATGCGCGCCGTGTCCAGCAGAACTGCTCTCTGAATCTGGCCCTTGATCCAGCTGCCCAACGAGAGCCTCCTGAGGTGTTGGTCGAGGCTCTTGGCTATTAAGCCATGGACGACACGACTATCGGCACATTGACTGCTGAATCCACATCACACATATCGACAACCTCGCGAGCCAAATCAATATACTTGATTTGCTTATCTTTTACAGCACATTTATCACGAGGTTCAGTACCCCTAGCACGAGTTTTCCCTATTTTACTTTACAGAGTTATTCCAGTATTTACAGTGTTTCTTGTTTGAAAATATGGAACAGCGCCTCTGGTGTGCGAAGAAGGAACTACTTTTTTCCTTGAAAATTGTCAATTTGAAGTCGTCAAAGTTCCAGTTTACTTTACGTCTCAAATACTGAAAACTCGTGCTGACTGTACAGGTTATTATTATTATTAATACAAGCATATAAGGAAGTAAAGAGATATTAAAAGATCATGACCCGACAAAAAAAAAACTAAAAGAAATGTGTATCTATTACAACACAACTGGTTTTAAAGCCCATACGTTTGCCTAACGGCTACAAATGTATGTCTGTGTGTCACAGGCTTATGTAATAAACTGCTGTTGCGTAAAGCATGCGCTGATCTTATAGTGCAATAGTTATGATTATTGGTTGGTGGGACAGGTGTTGTGGAGTGAGATAGATATTTTTGTAGGGAGTATGATTTTTGAAGACTTTTTGGGGTAAATCAAAGCATTTTGTTTCAAGAAGGCTATTTACAGTCACTTTTGATCTGTCTATGACAAAGACATATACAGTAGAATCCGTTTATTATGACTCCGTTTATAATGACCAACCGCTTATTATGACGTATTACACAGCGAAGTTTGATTTTCATAGAAAATTCTTTCAACACCTTCGACAAGTGTTCGGAAGCGTCACGTGATACCCGATAATGTTCGGCGCATGCATGGTTGTTTTGAGTCTCAGTGGGTAATACAATTAATATTATTTACTTAGTTCTAGTTGTCTCTCTGTTAAAATAAATACATACTGACAAAAACAGGAGGTTGTTTATTTTGTACAAAATGCTTTGTATGACGTCCGCTTAGAATGACCTGTTTATTATGTCCCTTCAATGTCATAATAAACGGATTCAACTGTAATTTAACTAGCTGACCCGGCAAGAGGAGCTCGTGGCTAAATAATTACAGCCACACAGGCCGATATTCCGGTTAAGCTGCGCTTGCGAGGATGGTCTGTGGATGGGTCATAGCGAGTTTCCTCCGTGCCTCGGAAAGCACGTAAAGCCGTTGGTCCCGGCTGTCATTTGTAGATCTTTGACAGTCGTTACTGTTAGTCAGAAGCTCTAAAGTCTGACAACCAGTCTTACTATGTATGTATTATCCAGTTACTGGTTTGTGGAGGTCCGATAGGCAGTCGCTCCATGTAAAATACTGATATCCAGCTTAATCTGGTTTGACTGGAAGCCGACCCCAATATAGTTGGGAAAAGGCCAGGCAGATGACCCGGCAAACTTTTTACTGTATAGGTCCAGCCGTTCTCGAGTTTTAGCGAGACTAACGAACAGCAATTGTTTTTTATATAATAGATCATACTACAAAACTATGGTGCTACAGTCACAGTTACAAGATTTAATAACTGTGAAAGTACCGTAGTTTTGTCAAAACTTTTGGTGGCCAAATATCAATAAAATACATAAGTATGGGAAACCCCCAGATTTTGTATATTTTTTTGTTTTTAGCTGAAAATCTTAATGCGGTTTACATTATTATGTCATCTACTTGCCAAGTTTCAACAGGATAGCTCTTTTAGACATGCGGACGGACAGACAGGCAGTACCCTTAGCACGAGTTTTCAGTAAGTATTTGAGACGTAAAGTAAACTGGAACTTTGACAATTTCAAATTGACAATTTTCAAGGAAAAAATAGTTTCTTTTTCGCACACCAGAGGTGTTGTTTCATTTTTCCATACAAGAAACGCTGTAAATACTGGAAAGACTCTGTAAAGTAAAATAGTGAAAACTCGTGCTAGGGGTACAGACATGACGAATCTATAAGGGTTTCCGTTTTTTGCCATTTGGCTACGGAATCCTAAAAAGCCTCAATAAATTGCAAATCGAATGAGTCTGTCTTGTCAGTTAGAAAAATAGAGGACATATTTATATGTTTTTTTTATTCATTTTCATCGACGATTTTAAATGTTGCATTATATCTAATGTAATGAAATCATGGCTATTTTCGATAAACGTATTTTCTGGCGTACAGTCAGCTAAAGTTTTCACTGGCCTGTTGGTCTAGTGGTTAGTGACCCTGACTGCTATGCCGGGGGTCGTGGTTTCCATTCCCACCCAGAACAAATGTTTGGGTGATGAGCATGATCATTTGTTCTGTGTCTGGGTGTAATTTATCAATAATAATGTATGTATTTAGAAATAGATAAGTATGTTTATCAGTTGTCTAGTACCCATAACACAAGCTCTGCTTAGCTTGGGACTAGATGGCGTTGTGTGATAGTTGTGGAATATTATTATTTTCTATATTTTTTAAGATCTCGGGATCATGGGATCCCGGACTTTTAAAGGGCATGTCAGGAGTCGAAGCGATCTTGCAGAGGCCCATTACGCAATTTAAATGAGATGAGGCCCTAACCGGCGGTTATCCCTGTATGCACTATGCCAGTATACCCAAGGACAACCCCCGGTTGCAGTTGTTGATTATTAGTATAGTAAGAGACCACGACAACGGAATAATTATTAACCTGGTATAATTTAGTTTAATATCAGGAAACGCCGCGTCTATAAGCTAGTAAGGCAACTCTTTGGGGTTTTTCTGTAGTGCTCTTCAAAAATAGTCAACCGTGACCATATTTACCTCTATTTCTCGATACGACTCCACAAATACAGTGAAGTGTCTTATGAATTGTATAAATAATTTACATTAGGTATACACGGATATGCAGTATAGCTATTATGATCTTTATATACCTACTTTTTGTTTTCTTTTAACTACGCTGTTGGTCTTTTTTGTTGACGTGACCAACAGCGAGAACAACAGGGATCGATCCCGGGTCAAGCAAAAAGAGGACGGAGCCCTGCTGAGCGGGGTTCCTATTTCTGTCTGCAAGGTTTAAAAGAAACCTTACCAAAACCGAACGTCGGAGTGCCCCCAAAACTAAAATTATTGCCGTTTTGTAATTAACTTATCATCGTGGAGCATTAATGAGTCCTCCTATAACCTAGCACCAGATGGGAAGGATTGTCAGACTCATGCTGACTAAAATCCACGGCTACCTGATGAGGTAGTCCTGTGAAAGCCGTTGGTCCTGCGCCTGATCTCTCTCAGGTCGCGTTGGATTGCCGTCCCATCGGAACTAAGAGAGTAAAGGAATAGGGACTGCACCTGGGCCTGCGCACACGCGCTTCACTATAATATGTCCCGTGCAGATACTTAATGTCCGATGAGATTGGCCGCCGTGGCTGAAATCGGTTAGGAGGACTATACTGTGTTTTCCTCTTAACACTGCGCCAGGAATATTTATTTTTTTCTGTTCAAAAGTGTTTAAACTACATAATTATCATATTTTGTTTTTCACCCCCCCCCCCCCCCTTTTCCCCTTATTTTCCCTGCATTTTCATCCGTATGATTTGGATACACGTGGCGTGTGAAATAGTTTATTTCAAGAAACTGTGTGTGTGACAAATTATACACATGGCGACGAAGGTGTTAAGGTACCGTATTAAAAATCGTGTCAAAGGACTAGTCCTGAATAAATATACAAAAAATAGGCCAAGCCAAGGCGTAGTAGATGGAGCCCTGCGCAGGGCCCTATTTGTTATTGTCACTTAGTTATTGTTATGTTGTTACATATTTGTATTAGGGTATTGTTTTTTTATACTGTATTTTGTATGGACCACTGAAGCCTGAAATAAATGCAGTAATAATAAAAGGAACTTAATCAAACTTTTTTTTACGTGGTAAAATCATCAGATGAGTCCTCCCACCCCGGGCAGGGCGGGAGGGACTGTCAGACTTGTAGTGACTAAAATCCACGGTGTCCATCAATAGCCCTTTATGTTCCGGGGTCACGGTGATGGTATAAGTCCCGCGACCCCGGCAGGCTTTAGCCCTCTGAGAGGGGGCCTCGTCATTATGCAGACACTCTTTGAGGCGCGCGTGGAACACGACGCGCCGTCGACCCGGGCATGGTCCTTGGTCGGACGGCGAGATGCTCTTTACTCGCCACCCGCATGCCCGCGCCTGCGGTGGCCGGAGATCGTCTTGCGACGTCCACCACCGCGGGACCTCGAGTTGCCTATATGTTGCCGAGTTATAATTTTCGTGGCTGAGTTCGTCATTTTGTAGCTCAGTTTATTACTTCCCGATTAGAAATAAAGTTGTTGGGAAAAGCCAGGTAGATGACGAAGTCTTAGAACCTTCACAATGAGAAGACCTTCCTCAGGGCCAGCTTTTAACATTAACCTTTAGATGCACTTACTAAGATAATATCTAAGTACCCACGATTTATCTTAAAAGCAAAACATGAATAAATCTCTTTACAACCATTGAGCTATTATTACTACGTATAGAGACGACACCACGTATCACCACTATGTCCCATCCAGGATGAGTGCACGCGCACAAGTTCATTCAGTTTTCTGACAGCTCTGTGGCGTGCTCTAGGCTATAAGTATTATTATGAATGAGGTACAGTTTTTGCGGCTTTAAAAATCGAAAATCTTAAAAGATTTATACAAACTTTCATCCCCTATGTTATCCCTTTAGGTGTGAAATTTATCAAAATCCTTTCTTAGGAGATGCCTACCTCATAGTAGCTTTATGCATGCAAAGTCTCAGCCCTATCGGTTTAAAATTGACAAAGTTTCATACAAAGTTTCATTCCCTATTTTATCCCTTTTGGGGAAGAATTCAAGAATAGAAGTTATATGTATATCTTGGAATGGGACGGACTCGGCATCAACATCAATGGCGAATACATCACTCACCTTCGTTTTGCCGATGATATAGTCATCATGGCAGAATCGTTGGAGCACCTCAATGCTATGCTCAGCGACCTCAGTATCGTTTCCCAACGGGTCGGCCTTAAAATGAACATGGACAAGACGAAAGTCATGTCGAATGTCCATGTGGCGCCCGTACCGGTTGTTGTTGGGAATGATACTCTCGAAGTTGTAGACCATTATACTTACCTTGGACAGATTGTTCAGTTAGGTAGGTTCAACTTCGAGAAAGAGGTCGCCCGAAGAATCCAACTAGGATGGGCAGCGTTTGGAAAGCTACGTGATATCTTCTCATCGAGAATCCCGCAGTGTCTCAAAACAAGGGTGTTTAACCAGTGTGTGTTACCAGTGATTACATATGGCTCTGAAACGTGGTCTTTGACTGCTGGCCTTTTAGAGAAACTAAGAGTCACTCAACGAGCAATGGAAAGAGCTATGCTCGGAGTTTCTTTGCGGGATAAAATCCGGAACACGGATATTCGGCGAAGAACCAGAGTCACCGACATAGCTCGTAAAATTTGCAACTTGAAGTGGCAATGGGCAGGCCACATCGCTCGTAGAACTGACAACCGATGGGGAAGAAAGGTTCTCGAGTGGCGACCACGGACCGGAAAACGCAGCGTAGGTAGGCCTCCCACTAGGTGGACCGACGACATCGTGAGAGTCGCGGGCAACCGATGGATGCAAGTGGCGAATTGTCGTTCGGCGTGGCGGTCCAAGGGGGAGGCCTATGTTCAGCAGTGGACGTCTTCCGGCTGATGATGATGATGATGATGATGGGGAAGAATTGATCAAAATCCTTTTTAAACGGATGCCTACGTCATAACATCTACCTGCATGCCACATTTCAGCCCGCTCCGTCCAGTGGTTTGGGCTGTGCGTTGATCACTGTCAGTCAGTCAGTTATATGTATATATTTAGATGTAAGCACTAAGACTTATCTTAAAAGATCGTCATGAATTTGTAATAAAATACAGATTCAACCCAGCAAGGTCTTAGTTTTAGGTCTCGGCCATAGCCTAGAAAAATTGAAACCTTGATGACTCACATTACAACAGTAATTGCAAAGAGTTGCAGTTCACTAGCTTATGAACCGGGCTGTGTTCGTGTGTAGTTAGAATAATAGGCGTTAACAGCATCAATAAATCAGAGTCTTAGAGTTAAAAAAAAGATAAATGACATTTAAAAATAGGCTTTAGAAAACATAAGATTACTAACTAAGATTTACAAGAATCACTCGCTTAAAGTTATTATATAGATGTTTATTATTTCGTTTTAAAACAGGATATTTACCATGTTTGTTATTTGTTTTGAGTTTCCGATATTTCATCCGTGATCATGGCGCTTGCAACAGTACCGAAATATCGGAAACTCAAAACAAATAATAAACATGGTAAATATCCCGTTTAAAAACTAAATAATAGTTATAGTGACCATGTCAGTCTAAAAACTTATATAGATGTTTATTTTATAAAATGTTTTACATGAACCTTTTAGCTGAGATATCATTTATGTCCATCAATTTACTCAGATATATCAATTTAACTAAGTTATTCTGACTATAAGACGATCTTTGGAATTGAAAAATCATTACTTTCAAGGAAAAATGACTTCATCATTATGTTTCTTGGGGTCTACTTTCTGAGTCCGTAAACGGAAGACACGGAGACGGATATACGAACGTAACTTACGTCAAAATCAAATTTTCCGGACGGATAATACCTAACTGTACCCTCAGCACGAATTTTCAGTATTTGAGACGTAAAGTAAACTGGAACTTTGACCAATTCAAATTGATAATTTTCAAGGAAAAAATTAGTTCCTTCTTCGAATACCAGAGGCGCTTCTTCCATTTTTTCCTTTTGACCAACGGCTTTACGTGCTTTCCGAGGCACGCTCGGAAAGCACTTAAAGCCGTTGGTCCTGGCTGTCATTTGTAGATCTTCGACAGTCGTTACTGTTAGTCAGAAGCTCTAAAACTCTGACAATCAGTCTTATCCAGTAGGCAGTCGCTTCATGTAAAATACTGATATCCAGCTGCATCTGGTTCGACTGGAAGCCGACCACAATATAGTTGGGTAAAGGCAGGCAGATGATGATGGTAAAAAATCATGTTGCAATGCTAAACAGTGTTCACAATTGGGCAAAGTTCGAAAATTGTTTGTACATATTGATCAACACGGGTTGACATTGACGAACAGGTTTTTCCGTATATTCTATTGCACTTGTTTTATGTCGTTGGTCGATCGTTTAATTGGTCACATCGCGATATTACAGGACCAACGACGATATATTACTAGACTCCGCATGCACGATCTAAGGAACAAAAACTATTCTGTCAACTCGCTGAGGTACTACGTAAGCGAGGGGGACGGGGTACTGCGTTGTGATTAGCTAACTCGAGATCTGTTCTGTCTCAAGATATGTTTATGGCTCACAGGAGTGGTCGAAATAAGACGGATGTAAGACTTTTTTGCCTAATGTGTTGACAGACATCGGTCGCCTGTTATTAGGAGTCTAGTATATCGTCGTTGTACAGGACAAGTTGGGGCAAAGCGATACTCTAGGGCTGCAATGAATACCTTTCAATTCGCTTATCAGGAATATTAAGATCTACTTTCAGATTATGAGTAATGAAATAGTAGATTACGCACCAAGGGAGTAAAGCATTGCCTTACGTCACGGGCGTATTGAACCCCGAAACTACACTAAGGATTCTGGGGTGAACCTCCGTAGCGCAGCGAGGAGGTTCAAGTGTTAATTACCGAGTGAAACGAGGGAATTAAGTTAAGAATCCTTAGTGTAGCGAGGGATTCAAGTCAGCCTAAGACAAGGCAGCTTTACTCCCGAGGAGCGTACTCTGCTTTTCACACCTACTGCGAGGAAATAAATTCGAATTTTGAAATTTGATGTGGTACGACAACCTTCGAACGTGAAGTTGGCACCACTGTAAGCGATCAGCTGTTGCTGCCAGCAGCCGCCATTACTGATACGACTCCTTGGTGACAGTTTTCATACGGTTTTCTTTGAGTTTCCAAATTCAAATCACATTATTCCCACGGGAATAATGAAATTCAGTACATATATTATTCCCGGCTCGAGCGAGGGGGAATAATGTCATGCTTTACAGTAGGTTTGCCTGACGTATAATATGACATTTACGAGCAAGTAGTGTGAAAAGTTATTTTACAGTTTTTTGTGGTGGCATTTGAAGGAGTTTTTTTTATTCAACCCAAAACAACATCGTAGGATCATTTTCGACTATAGCACACGCCAAGCCGTAGGCGTAAACTAGTTTACAATAATAATATCAAATATCAAAGCATTCTCTCGATGATTGACAGTCAATTATAAAATTCAAGGGTCAAAATATATTATTTAGAGTTCTGTACCCCTGTACCTCAATAAGAAAAAAACCGGAACCCTAATAGTGTGACTTTTTTGTACGTCTGTCTTCTGGCCGTCAGTCAAAACCCTTTTCCTAAGGAACGCTTCGAGATATCAAGCTGAAATTAGTATTAAATACTCATCATCTTCCTGCCCTCATCCCATTTTACTTGTGGTCATCGCAACACGTTTTCTTCTTCCATTCTCTTCTATCAGACGTCACAGTATCATTTACTACTTTTTCTTTCATATCAATCCTTAGACAATCCATCCATCATTTCTTTGATCTTCCTCTTCCTCTCCATCCATCAACATTCATACTCATCACTCTCTTAGTCACATGAGTCTCATCCCTCACATGTCCATATCGAGATAGACGGTTGGTTTTTTTACTAATACTATAAGTTTATATCAATGCAATCTGAAGATACCGCCGTTTGTACTTTATTTTGATGCTCTTGGTGTAATTAAAATTAATAAAATATACTTCCCGTTAACCTAAAACCTTGTTTGACATGACGCAAGGTATCAGGACACAAATATAGAGAGTTAAGACCGATTTTTTTTCTTTTTTTTTAATTTTACAGAGATTTTTTTCTTTTTTTTTTTGCTGTTTTCAAATTCAAATATTAAGCTTGTTTTTGGGATACATAATTTTCAGCTACGGAACCCTTCATAGTGCGTTGTCTGACACTCACTTGGCCAGTTTTTTCCTACGTCTAGTAAGTATCGTATTGAAATGGTAAAGTTATTGGCCTAGATTTTAAACCTGTTTTTATGTCTCAGCTCAAAGTCTTTACGTTGGCTTGTGTTTGTAAAATGCGCTGTGATGAAATGGAATTTTTAGCATTTTTGTTGACTGTTTATGTATACAGGCTATGTGCGACATGGCACATCCTTCTTCATTATGTCTTGTGACTGGGAAATGCACATGGATATGATGGTTAATTGAAATCATAGGGGAAAACTTCGAGAATACGGTATTTTACTCAAAACATTTTATAAGTCCGAAATATAGATTATTAAAAAATATTAGACCCGTATTTTTTCTTTTGTCACGTAAACCAAAATTGACGAAGATAAAACGGTTCTAAAAATCACAAAACGTCACTCGGTCGGTACAATTTTACAAGCGCAATGACGTCACAAGCCCCACTTCCGAATTTGGAAGCGTTTTATCTTTGTCAATATTCATTGATTTGAAAAAATAAAAAATACGTGTCCATTATTTTTCAATATTATTACTGACGGACAAAATAGATTATCAATTTATTTATGCAGTAAAATATCCTATTGAATAGCGGGCGAAATGCTAGTATGTCTAATATAGTTTGAGCCAACGACGATATATTACTAGACTCCGCATGCACGATCTAAGGAACAAAAACTATTCTGTCAACTCGCTGAGGTACTACGTAGGCGAGGGGACTTGGGTACTCCGTTGTGATTGGCTAACTCAAGGTCTGTTCTGTCTCAAGGTATGTTTACGGCTCACAGGAGTGGTCGAAATAAGATGGATATAAGACTTTTTTGTCTAATGTGTTGACAGACATCGGTCGCCTGTTATTAGGAGTCTAGTAATATATCGTCGTTGGTTTGAGCCTATTTAGCCTCCATCTTACTTCTTATACTATGTTATCAATCTTCTTACTATCTAATATTAATGAGTTAGTGGCTAAATAATTACAGCCGTACAGGCCAATCATTCGGGTTAAGCCGCGCTTATCGAGGTTGGTCTGTGGATGGGTGACCATCTGTCATAGCGAGTTCCCTGTGTGCCTCGGAAAGCACGTAAAGCCGTTGGTCCCGGCTGTCGTTTGACGGTCGTAACTGTTAGTCAGAAGCTCATAAGTCTGACAACCAGTCTTACCATAGGGTATCTTACCCAGTTACTGGGTTGTGGAGGTCAGATAGTCAGTCGTTCCATGTAAAATACTGGTTCGACTGGAAGCCGACCACAATATAGTTGGGAAAAGGCAGGCCGATGATGACTTCTTACTCATAAACGTAAAAGTTTGTTTGGGTGGATAGATGTTTGTTACTCTTTCACGCAAAAACTACTGAACGGATTTATATAAAATTTGGTACACAGATAGTTTGTAACCTAGATTAACACATAGTTTAGTTTTTATCCAAGTTTTATCTCCCCGTGGGATAATTTTCGAGTCATAGCGGGAGAAGCCGGTGGCAAGACTAGTTATAATTGTATAGTTTGTACTCGTTTAAAACGGAGTTATTTACTCATATTTAAAAATTGATATTTTTTACAAAAATAAAATGTTTACCAAGACATAAACAAATCATAGCATCTATGTACTTTTTCATGGCAATTTTAATGGCGCCGATTGATTGCGTCATTATCTCATTATGTTAGAATCTTGTAATGAAGGGGAAAACCATTGTTTTTATCTGTTTTCATCAATGTTATTTACAAGTTGATATCTTGAGTATCATTAGTTTAAATTCCCATTGATGGTAAAACGGTGGTCGGCTCATTAAGAAGGGGGCTTATATTATAGAATATTAGCTTCTAGGGTAGGTCACTTAAGTCATAAAAAAATGTCCGTAATGTATATAGATTATAAAATAAAAACCCGATATTTTTTAGTTTTTTAATTTATATAAAAAGTTAAGTATTATTGAAGTCAGAATTTAAAGAACCAAAAGGGTTCTTTAAATTAGATCCCAACGTCACATGCTAAGGAATTATATTTATAATACATTTAAATATGTGCATGCCGCTGTTGCGTTTTATTTCGAATACGGAATTTATTTTTTATTATATATTTTAATAAATACTAATGTAGGAGCTCGTGGCTATATAATTACAGCCACCCAGGCCGATCTTCCAGGTTAAGCCGTGCTTGCCTAGGTTGGTCTGTGGATCATCTTTCATAGCGAGTTTCCTCCGTGACTCGGAAAGCACGTTAAGCCGTTGGTCCCGGCTGTCATTTGTAGATCTTTGGCAGTCGTTACTGTTAGTCAGAAGCTCTAAAGTCTGACAATCAGTCTTACCATGGGGTATGGTATTACCCAGTTACTGGGTTGTGGTGGTCTGATAGTCAGTCGCTCCATGTAAAATACTGATATTCAGCTGCATCTGGTTCGACTGGAAGCCGACCACAATATAGTTGGGAAAAGGCAGGTAGATGATGATGTCCTAAAGCGTCAGGTTTCAGAGTTATTTGTCGAAATGTAAATCAAAAACTGAACCTTGGAGAAACAACTTTTCATTGCTTTTTTCTCTCTCTTCAGTTATGCATACCAATTTAATATGACGACATAATTACCTCTCTCCAAACAAAAATCTTTAAAAGAAAATATTAAAGGTGCACTCACACACATCCGTCACGTCACGTCACCGAATGAAACTTGTATAAAAATATGTCTGAACGGTGATGTGCACGTGCCGGTGACTGACGTGTGGGAACTGTTGGAATTATCAAAATATAAACTTACTATTATGCTATCTGCAACTATAATTAGTATGGAACAACACTAGGTACTCTGTACATCACTATTGTAGTCTTTGGTTATTCTAGAAATAAAGTCAGTCTATGAGAAACAACCGACACGCGTTATTCATTTTATTAGGTTATGGGCCCAGCACGCTTCCACTGCGCAAATCATTATAAGAGTATAGAAACATTTTGTTTTTAAACCGGGACACGTGACGTGACGGCGACTGTTGAGTGTGAATGCACCTTAACTTTCAAATTACTTACTTACCTAATTCACAGCTTACATATCCATCAAAATAGTATATGAATTGAACCAGTCTTTACCTGCAACAAGAAATACAAAATTGTTTATTAAAATATATATACAAGTATATATTTAAATTATTATATTCATTATTCTTATTTTTTCCGCATGAAAATTTAATGAACAATGGCAGTTTGTAATAGGGTATTTTACTTAATAAACAATTAAATAGAGTCCGAAAGATCGGCAGACGACTCTATTATTATTTTTAAATGACAAAAAAGTGACGGATTGTCGTTCGGCGTTATGGTCTAAGGGGGAGGCGTATGTTCAGCAGTGGACATCTTCCGGCTGATGATGATGATGATGATGATGATGAAAATAAGGCATGCCAAGAAGGACAAAAATAAATTATGCATAAAATGCGGATATAATCACTGTAAAGGTGTTATTATAATAACTAATTATTTATATTTATAATATCATAAACAAGTGACGTAATTTTATAAATAATAATTAAAATGACGGAAAGGCAAGTTTTCTTATTTATAAAAAAAAACATTTTTTAAGAAAACAAGATAATAAATCATCATTTTGTTTATTGTTTTGTCAGTCTCGATGGTCTAGTGGTCACGTATGCGTAACGACAGAGCAGCAGATCCTAGGTTCTATTCTAGGTACGGGCAATGTGTTATTTATTTACTGTTTCCATTAACATTTTTAAGAAGCAGTCAGGGGGTTTTTATGTGGTAAAATCATCTAATGAGTCCTCTCACCCAGGGCATGTCGGGACTGTTCTGTCCAAAATCCACGGTGATTCTTAGTAAAGCGCAGTTGAATAGTGTCGCGGGACTGTCTTAATAGGTAACCGTAGCCCTTATCTAATGAGACAGTCCCACGACATTGCAGGTTTATTAACCGACTTCAAAAAGAAGGAGGTTATCAATTCGACGGTATGTTTTTTTTTTTTTTTTTTTTGTGTGTTTGTTACGCGATTGCTCCGGCGATTGTGGACCGATTTTCAAAATTCTTTTTTTGTTCGAAAGGAGATGCTTCCGGAGTGGTCCCATATTCACCAAGTCAAGATCTGATGATTGGATCCTGGAGAAATCGAGGGCAACCCTCAAATTTTATAGGCCCACATATAGTTTTTTGCAAATATTATGAAGTAATTTAAGTATTTGCGTATGGTAATCATAATTTCATGTAGCTGAGCTGATGATGGAAGGTACAACTCCTTAACAGTAAGGAGTAGGCATCAACTGATTTAGTTTGTGTTCGCTTATCTCTGGAACTACAAGTCCGATTTAAGTCATTCTTTTTTTGTTATACTAGGTATTGTTCAACTGAGGGAACACTGCAAGTTTCATCAAAATCGGTTCAGTAGTTTTTGAGATAGGGAATTTTATTAGCTAATTTTGTACATGAGCGATGTTATTACCGGTGCTACGGATTACAAAATTCTAGTGCACATGTAAGAAAATGATGTACCTATTTGACAAGAATTTGGGTTGAATATTTAAACTAAAAAGAGTAAAATAAAAGCTTTTTCAAAAAAAAATGTAACCGACTTCAAAACCAACCATTAAAAAAGGGTAAAATAACCTACAAAATAACTTTTCTTTCGGAAGTCGGTGGCAAAAAAGACAATGAAAAATAAAACCACCGACTTCCGAAAGAAAAGTTATTTTGTAGGTTATTTTACCCTTTTTTAATGGTTGGTTTTGAAGTCGGTTACATTTTTTTTTGAAAAAGCTTTTATTTTACGTGGTAAAATCATTAAATGAGTCCTCCCATCCTACTGTCAGACTCGTACTCTTGGAGGTGCGCGTGAAACACAACGCGCCGTCGACCCGGGCATGGTCTATGGTCGGACAGCGAGAGCCATTACACACCGCCCGCCTACGGTGGCCGGAGATCGTCTGCCGACGTCTGTCGACGTTAAAGTCTACCACTGCGGCTGGGGCGGAGGGAGGACGCTGTCATCTCCCTCACGCAGAGGCGGATTACCCTTAAGGCAAACTAGGCATCTGCCTAGGGGCGCGAAGGTACAAAGGGGCGCGCGGGCGGAATTGTAAAATAAAGAAAAAAATTACAATATAGCATAAAATTAATTGTGTCAATATGTAAGTCACCACTCAGACAATGAAACTATTATTTTTGCATACAATCCCAATTCGCTTCAATTTATAACAAAATATTAATTATACGATGGTGGGACTGACTAAAACTTACGCCTACAAACAACTTTGTCGATGGTACATGATCTCTGATTGAAGTTGGAAAGAACGACTGCAATGTTCGTCGCGTCGACTGCCAGTCTTACCCAGTGGCGTTGTTACCCTTAGGCCAAGAGAGCCATGCCAAGAGGGCCGGGGCGACAGGCTGCGAGGGGTGGCGCAAGCCGCACCGAGTTCTTATCTTCGAAGAAATTTTAAAAAATCTATCTAGGTCATAAAAAAACTACTTAAACCTAAGCAACTTAAATTAACCAAGCTGGCTCTTCAAAAAAGACTTCAAATTGATCTCGTTTTTAGATTAAGACTTGTCTTGAAGTACGGAAACGTTTAACGAAATGAAAATGAAAATTTGGCTTCTTCTTTTCCAAAAAGCTAAAAAAAATTGCGCTACAAGAGTGACTTCAAATTGATTTGGCTTTTAGATTAAAACTTTTCTTAAAGTACGGGAATGTTTAACGAAATGAAAATGAAAATTTGGTTTTCCTACTATTCCCAAAAATCCAAAAAAAATTCGCGCTCGCTACGCTCGCGTTTTTTCTCGACGATTTTAATTACTCATTTTAAATGCAAAGTCTTCTTGTGTTAGTTAGTCTCGACGCGGTCTATAAAACTCAACATTTTAGGTTTGTCTTCTACAAGGTGGTGTGGGTGTGAAGTTTGAGTAGCACTGGATTGTTTTTTTTGTGTTTAGTTCCGGGCTTTACAGGCCCAGAGCGCTCAATTTTAAAATACGCCTCTGGTATTACCTAAGGCTTTAAAATATTGTAAACCGAATTCGTAAGATCTGTTCGACAGATATCTATCTCATGTATGCTGATGCTCTTTTTTTCTTGCCGCATCTCACCGCATTTTCCTAAAGTACATCGGCTTTGGTCAAACTATAGTATCTACGTGTTATCTTTAATATAGGGGCGCCGATGAGATGCTTGCCTACAGCGCTCTCAACGTTTAATCCGCCACTGCCCTCACGCGGCCCGCCTCCTCTTTCGCGAGACTGCTGACAGGTCTTTGTGGCACGCGTGGAACACGTCACGTCGAATCGAGCGTATATTCAGCTTAAAAATTTCATCACTAAATTCTAGAAGACGTCGTTTGACATTCATATCGTTTATTACAAAATATTGATTCTCCAATTAGAATTTGACCGTAACCTAAAAACATTTAATTATTTTTTACTTTTGTTATGTATTTTTTGCGTCATTTCTTTAACTTTAATTATTTTATAATGAATCATTAGTACATAGACCCCTAGGTTTGCCTTACTAGATTGATAATTAAGATTTAAATTGTTTAGATATCCTACTAATATTATAAACGTGAAAGTTTGTATGTATGGATGTTTGTTACTCTTTCACGCAAAAACTACTGAACGGATTTGGCTGAAATTTGGTACACAGATAGTTTATGACCTGGATTAACACATAGGATAGTTTTTATCCCGATTTATGTTCCCGTGGGATAATTTTCGAGTTGTAGCGGGTGAAACCGCTGGCAACAGCTAGTGATTTTATATGTTGGAAAAAACATTCCCGAAAGACTAAGACTGACTGCCTACCTGTAACAACGTGTTTTATGTCATATGTCGTAGTGGTAAGGATGATTTAAATTATAGTTGGAATCGGTCTAATTAAAGTCGCATCGCGTCGTCAGTAAGCTTCCTTAAACAAATGAATGAATAATATTCCACAACTATCACACAACGCCATCTAGTCCCAAGCTAAGTAGAGCTTGTGTTATGTTGTCTAATACCCATAGGTATTAGACAACTGATAAACATACTTATACATATATTTCTAAATACATACATATTATAGATAAATTACACCCAGACAAAAATAAATAAGACAAAAATAAAATAACAGAAAAAATAAAAAATAAATAAAAATAAGTGTCTTTGAGGATTCCCCTTTATGAGGAGTCGAAGCTACAGTTACAAGAAAAATCATAAAAATGTATCCAAAAATTTTAATTTCAATCGATTGACGACAACTGGTCTAAAATCCAGTTTCAAGATTTAACCCAAACACAATCCAGTTAAATAAAAGCTTGTAAAAATATGACCTTGCATAATTATTATTATAATATAATATCTGTATGATTATCAATATGCATGAATCAGTAAGACTTGCGAAATGTCAGTGTCAAAAAAATTGAAGTGCGCCATCTTGCGGCCATATTTTAACGACGGCAGGTGAATCTAATCATTTAAATCTTTGTTTATCACGCGTTAAATACACGTGGTCGTCAAGGCTTATTGTTTTTGACCAACTTTTAAAAAGAAGGAGTATTGTATTACAGATTTTTACATATAAAATTTTATTAAAGTATAATTTTAAAATAAAAAAAAATACTAACTTATTAAAACTACAAATAATGACAATTAAAAATTACAATAATAAATTAATGAAACCTAAATATATATAACAAACAAAAAAAAATGAAGTATGATTCATAGAGAATGAAAAAAAAAACGTTTTGCGACAATCACAAGTAAAATGGGATAAGGGCAGAAAGATGGTGAACTTAAAATATATAATTATATCTATACATATAATAAAACTGTAGAAAAGTTATTTTTGTACATTAAAAAAAAACTCAAAAAATTTAGCCAGGGTATTAAAGGACAACCAATAGAACCCATTTCTAGCATTTTTAGAATTTTTGTCTGTTTGTCTGTTTGTCTGTTTGTATGTTTATTTGTCCAGGTATCACGTAAAATGTACGAAATTTATGTAGATAACTTTTATACACAACGATTAAGCGTAACTTGGAGAGGAATTTAGTTTTTGTTTCATTGGAATCGGTTCAGTCTATCAAAAGTTATTCGAATATAAAGTGTTTCAGAAGTAAAATTACGGTCAGTTCACACCAAGACGCGTAGTTCATAGCGCGATCTAGCTTCGATTCTGCTACATATTCAAATAAAAATTCATCTAATGATTATGATAGGATGGGATAGGATAGGATAGGATGGGATAGAATAGGATAGGATGGGATAGGATGGGATAGGATGGGATAGAATGGGATAGGATGGGATAGGACGCGACAGGACGGGACAGGACGGACAGGACGGGATAGGACGGGATAGGATGGGACAGGACGGGACAGAACGGGACAGGACAGGATAGGACGGGACAGGACGGGACAGAATGGGAGAGGACGGGACAGGGCGGGACAGGACGGGACAGGACGGACAGGACGGGACAGCTCGGGACAGGACGGGACTGGACGGGACAGGACGGGACAGTACGGGACAGGACGAGACAGGACGGAACAGGACGGGATAAGATGGGATAAGATGGGATAAGATGGGATAAGATGGGATAAGATGGGATAAGATGGGATAAGATGGGATAAGATGGGATAAGATGGGATAAGATGGGATAAGATGGGATAAGATGGGATAAGATGGGATAAGATGGGATAAGATGGGATAAGATGGGATAAGATGGGATAAGATGGGATAAGATGGGATAAGATGGGATAAGATGGGATAAGATGGGATAAGATGGGATAAGATGGGATAAGATGGGATAAGATGGGATAAGATGGGATACGATGGGATACGGTGGGATTTTGGAGGGAGACCTTTTTACCCGACGCTTCGCACAAAAAAATACATTGGTAATTTCCGACATCCACGCGAACGAAGTCGCGGGCACAGCTAGTATATAATAATCGGGAACTTTAGTCCCCTAATCAATTTTAATATATTTTATCTACATACCCTTTTTATGAAAAAAAAAACAAAAGATCGATTGAAATATTTATTTTTTAAGTAGTTGGCCAAAGTTCAATGCAACGATCAGCAGTTGGATATATTTGACGTTCTGCATTTCAGCTGTTGTATTACTGATAATTATTTACTCAGGGTCAATCAGTTCGATTCCTCACTGAGTCAATGATATGAATATTGCATTAAGTTTATTAATTAATTTATTTATTTAGGATCTAATCTAAATGACATAGCAAAACGTATTGTTTGACTCAGTGTAAAAATATTTTTCAACACATTTGGTCGTAAAATGCATTTACAAAGCCTGTATACAGTGTTCGAAAGTTAAAAATTACGGACCATACAACGCAGCGTGCGGTAGAGCAGCGTGCGTTTTCAAAAAAAAAAAAAAAAAAAATTAAAAAAAAAAAAAAAAAAAAAAAAAATTATGAAAATAAACAACCTGACTGATCGAACCTCCTTGGAAGAGCTTTTGCTCAATTCGTTGTCTCACTTTAATACTAAAGAGTAAATGAGATGAAAGATGTAGTTCTAATTTTCACCACGTGCATGTGGCGCCATTTTCAAAGTCGCGCCATTTTCATATTAGGAACTTCAAAAATTGTTGCGACTAATCTGAGTTCAAGGGAGCAATCTGATATTAATAAGGATAAATTTGTTGAAAAACATTGTATGACACACGTGCAGAAATTGGTATTTACAAACTCGTGACTACGGTACGCCCTCGGGCGCCTTCGGCGCCTCGGGCGTACGTTGTCTACTCGTTTGTAAAAACCAACTTTCCGCACTAGTATCATAAATAACTATTTTTGTAATGACAATTTTTTTTTCTTTTTTAAATATCTAAATATATATTTTTTAAATTTATTGTATGATTAAGTAAGTTTGCTTATGTCAACGATTGATTTGTCACGTGTTCACAAACCGTGAAAACATGATTTATCGTTATTAACATTATTTATACAGGGTGAATTTGAATAAATGCGATAAAATGAAATGGAAGCTTCAGTTACAGTAATATAGTAATTATTATAAACTGTTTTTTCTAAAATCTGAGTTGTTAAAAAAAATACGCGATTATCGTTTTCAAAACGTACATTGATGTTATTAGCTTTATTTAAGTACGAATTATCGTATAATTCGTATTATCGGTATTCCAGCATTTAATATGCAAAATAAGTGTTAGAAAAATGAAAGTATCAAAAAATCTCGTCCCACTCATCGCAGTGCTCAATAATCGTCGAGCACTTAGCATAACACTGATCTGATATTTTACACATTTTCTTGACAACACGTATTATTGCATATTTAAATTTGTCGCATTTATTCAATCTCTCCCTGTATTTTATATTACACCGTTTTTATTAGACGTTCAAGTGGCATACTGACCTACATATAATGTAAATAAACGTGTTAATGTATAAAAAAAACCGGAGTAACTAGATCATAGTAAAGAAAAACCGTTTATTGTAATTAATGATGTAACAAAATAAATTATTTAAATTCTTTAATTACTGTAGGCCTATTAATATGTTAATTATGATATATAAGTAGTTTAACTTTTTTGTGAATGGACTTCGTAATGTAGTAAGAGATTTTGATATATATTTATTTATATATAAATTATTTAGAGCAAATTTATTTTTTGTATGTTTGAACAAGTATCCCGCAAAAACTACTGCATGGAATTGAATGCAGTCTGCACCTATGTATTGGTATAGGTTTAAAATAAAATATAATCTCCATTTTAAAGCTAGAAAATACAACTGTCTTTGCAAAAATAAAATATAGTTGATTTAAGGAGGACGAAGTCGCGGGCAAAAGCTAGCGTATGTTTTTATCATTATTTTATTAATTTAATTTAAGACAATTATGTTTCTGTTTTGTATAATTATATATATATATATATATATAATATCCAGACCGATTTCGGCCACAGCGACTTGGATCTATTGAGTGCATTGCTGGTGTGCCCTCTGGTGACTGACATAGCCAATTTTTGCAGCGAAAGTGCGTCCACATTCACTGCAAGTCAGCACCCCTCCGACATAATAAATAATAATAATTATAACTATTTTAAATTATATGTAAATTATAATGTTACTTGCTGTTGTTAGTTATGTGATTCTTAAATAAACAACTAAAAATGTATGGAAATAAATTACTAAAATAAATTGTTTTTTTTATAATTAAAATTTTTTTTCTTTATTAATTTTGTGTTGTGATTTATAATTATGTCAATTCTTCTTATAAATGATGACCACATTTTACAAAGGGCATGAATGACTAAACTAAAATTGTTTTTGTTTTTTTTTTTACATATATTTTTTAATTAACCGTCAATATTATTGTCAAATCTTGTTTATTACTTAATCACAAGAGACACAAAGGGCAGTAAGAGTCGTAAATTTAACAAAAACATCCGCAAAACCGACCTTGAAAAGTTAAGCAACTCTTTCCGAGGTCAGATTACGGATGGGTGATCTATCACATTCCGAGGTTCCTCTTAGAAAGCATAGCCTTGCAATAAAATCGCATCGATCACTATCTCACCTGATAGTAATCGATGATGTGGTCGACGGTGAAGCACGCTTGACTAGAAGTAACATATTCACTCTTGACTTGAAGACCACAAGGTTTAAGTGCAGAAAGATGATGACAAATTCACAATTTATCATCACCTGCCCTTTCCCGACTAAATTGGGCTCGGCTTTCAGTCGTTCCATATGTTTGATGGTCATAGGGCCGTAAGGTTCTCGAATGGAGACCACGCACCGGCAAGCGCAGTGTAGGACGTGTACAGACGATCTTATGAAGGCCACAGGATCACGCTGGATGCAGGCCGCTTACAACTGGTCCTACTGGAAGACTAAAGGGGAGGCCTATGTTCAGTAGTGGACGTCTTACGGCTGATATGATGATGGTGATATATTTTACATGGAGCTCGGACCTCCACAACCCAGTAACTGGGTAATACGATACCCCATTGCAAGACTGGTTGTCAGACTTTTAGACTTTCTGACTAACAGTAACGACTGTCAAATATCTACAAATGACAGCCGGGACCAACAGCTTTACGTGCTTTCCGAGCCACGGAGGAAACTCGCTATGAAAAATGCGTCACACATCTACAGAAACGAAGTCCAAAAAAGGGTTTAACATTTACTTTTCTCAAAATTCCCAGGATTTTACAACGCTGACGTCTTAAACGAACAATTTCATTACAATTTTAACACACTCATCCACAGACCAACCTCGCCAAGCGTGGCTTAACCCGGAAAATCGGCCTGTGTGGCTGTAATAATAATAATATTCCACAACTATCACACAACGCCATCTAGTCCCAAGCTAAGCAGAGCTTGTGTTATCGGTACTAGACAACTGATAAACATACTTATATATGTATTTCAAAAAACATACATATTATGGATAAATTACACACAGACACAGAACAAATGATAGTACTCATCATACAAACATTTGTCCTGGGTGGGAATCGAACCCACGATCCCCGGCATAGCAGTCAGGGTCACTAACCACTAGACCAACAAGCCAGTAATTACTTAGCCACGAGCTCCTCCTGAAAAGACCTCTGAATCTTCTTTATATGTCTATTATGTGCAACTATAAAATTTCGTTTACAACAGTCTAGTAATATTTTACGTTGAAACCTGCTATACGAGTGGCTCTGTCGTAATCTACCGGTTTGTGGCAACACCGACTGGTCCAGTGAACTTGCGCCAGTAACTAGCGTGTGCTGTGCTCTTACTTTCCAACGAGGCATGTACGTAAACAACGGGGCACGGTTTGGTTTTTGTACACAACAACCACAAAAAAGTGTTAAATAAACTACAAAAATAACGTTTCTTTCGAAAGGCGATGGCTTTATATTTTTGTTACTGAATTCCCAAAGAAAAAATATTTTGTAGGTTGTTTAACTTATTTTTGTGGTTGTTTCGGAAATCTGTCATTTTTTGAAAAAGCTTTTTATTTTACCCTTTTTACTCTTGTTCTTGTCAAATACATAATTTATTTATTAGAGTACATATAAATAAATTATGTAATCCGTAGCACCGGTAATAACATCGGCCATGTACGAAAATGCTCATAAATAAAAACTACTACTTAAGTTAACTCAACTGAAAGATTTTTTTATGGGACCAAATGGCAGGTGTCTGAGAATCGTTACAATTTGAGCCGAGAGGGACTTTCCGACTTGTACTGACTAAAATCCACGATGATCCTTCAATAGCCCTTTACGTTCCAGATTCACGGTTATCTGACAAAACAGACCCTTGACTATTCATACATACTTAGGATAGTTTGTATCCCCATTTAATTGTATAGCATAATAATCTCGGAAATGGATAAACCGATATCAATATGATTTATTACTTAATTTATTTTCTTAGATTCGCAAGTTTTTTATGGTGTGAGCAATGTTTTATTGTATGTGGAAAATTACTGTTTTTAATCTATGTCTTTATAAATAAATAAGGTTTATTAATCTTGGGTATGTATGGGTTTTTACAAACATATAGTCGTTAAAATAACAAAAAGCTTTGATTGGATATACATAATTAATAATACTAGCTGTTGCCAGCGAACTCGAAAATGATCCCACGGGAAAATAAAATTGGGATAAAAACTATCCTATAACCTATTTCCTAAAGAGTAACCATGGAGTTTCTTGCCGGTTCTTCTCCATGGAAACGACCAACCTGAACCGTGCCAGTTTTTTTTTGTGTGCCCATCGAGGCCCATGTTAAATAAAATATTTAAATTTTGATTTCCTATAATGTTCATCCCGGTTATAACTATGCGTGTACCAAATTGTATCTAAATCCGTTCAGTCGTTTTTGCATGAAAGAGTGACAAATATCCATACATATTATGCTTACAAACGTTCGCCAGAAGAATACAAACTCATATTTAAAACCATATCACTCGCCACCAGTGGTGGACAGCGGGAAATTTTATAGAAAATTTTCCCTTTTTCCAGCTCGTGGTAGCAGAGAGATTTTTTTTTAATTGTGTCACTGTCCACTATTGGTGGACTTTGGGAATCATCGCAAAAGAGAGAAAGTCAGTCGTGATGATGAAGATGATGATGATGATTTCTTCATCCTTCGATTAGCCAATATTAGCACTACGTTATATCTTATTAAGGTCATACATTTCACATATTTCTGGCAACGCCTATATCCGCCAGGTTAAAAATTCCGTCAATAAAAATTAAGATAACAAAAGGTTAACTCTAATCTAACCTTACAGTGATTGTGCTGTAATTAACTGGTGATTTTAACTAAAATATTTTTGGTAAAAATATAATATGTTGGAAAATTTTTTGGACTCGATTCAGCTACTGATTTTGAACTGTTTTCAGGTTTCGCAATACTAAAAATAATGTCCGAATTTCAAAAGAGACTGTGACCTCTGAGTTTGTTTCAGCTGTTTCTTCTCAGAGTAGTCAGGTACGAAATAATGGCCTCATTTAGCTTTTAAAAAATGACTGACTTGTAAAAGGGTTTTTTTTTTAAGATGTGTTCGTTCTTGGCCATTAGGGGGGGTCTGGGGCATGCGGACAACGAGTAAAGGGCAACTCGCTGTCCAACCATGGACCATGCCCGGGTCGACGGCGCGTCGTGTTCCACGCGCGCCTCAAAGAGCTTTCAGCAAAATGACGAGGTCCCCTCTCAGAGGGCCAAAGCCTGCCGGGGTCGCGGGACTTATTTCTATCACCGTGACCCCGGAACATAAAGGGCTATTGAAGGACACCTTGGATTTTAGTCAGTACAAGTCTGACAGTCCCTCCAACCCTGCCCGGGGTTGGAGGACTCATTTGATGATTTTACAACGCTAAAAAAAAAAAAGGCGGGATCTGACTGAAATATTTAATTAGACCATCAGTTTCGTTTTCAAAAAATATTAAGAAAAAAGAGTACGTATTTTTTTCATGTCTTTCTGACGAAACAATAAGCTATGTATTTTATTTTTTAAAAAATCTTTGTCGGAAAGTTAGATTGAGTTACAAAAAAGATTTGATCCGAATCACGAAGCGTTTTGTTTTGGTCAATATTCAAATACGTGTCCATTATTTTCCAAAATTCTTACATGGCGGCTTCAATAGTTTTTCAATTTATTTAAGCAGTAAACTACTCTATTAGATTTGCAATTAATTAAAATAGTGTTAAAATGCCTAATGATTTAAACTTCTGGATATTTTTCTGTATAGTGACCACGGTAGCATGTTTTACGTCGTTGGCTCAGTATTTCACCACTGTGTTTGCAACATCGACCATCGGACCATGCCTTTCTTATATCATAACATCAAGCTTCTTAAAACACGAAGGGTTTAGCAGAATTGTATCTTTAAACTAAAATAAAAGTTTTTATACTGACATGATAATAATAGTAATAATATTCCACAACTATCACACAACGCCATCTAGTCCGAAGCTAAGCAGAGCTTGTGTTATGGGTACTAGACAACTGATAAACATACTTATTTAGTTCAAATACATAAATATTACAGATAAAAATTACACCCAGACACAGAACAAATGATCAAGCTCATTACACAAACCTTTGCCCTGGGTGGGAATCGAAACCACGACCTTTGGCATAGCAGTCAGGGTCACTAACCACTAGCCCAACAGGCCTATCAATGAATGAGTCTGAGTTCTTTCCGCTCCACCTAGTCTGGACCTAGTTTTTAACCAAAACAAAAAAGGTCGAATGTCCTATTCAACCACATCGAAATACAAGTTCTAAATACGAAACGAGTTATAACCTTCAAAATAAAAATCAAAGTCGGACAAGGAAAAATCTAACAAGAAAATCTAGCCAAACGTGATAAAATCTAGACTAAAATGTAGGCTAAACTACTGGTGAAAGTATCATCTTATATACTTCTTATATACTTATGTAATAAGAAACGGGTTTACTTGAACGCATGTGTGCGTGAGGTGTTAGGACATCTCATGGCAGTCATTAGGTCTGTCTTTTATGTATATAATATCCCACCAAAAACACACCTGTTAAAAAGGGGGCAAGTTCGCCTAAAAAATGGTTGAAATCCAATCAAAGGAACTTGGCAAGTTCCACTGATTTTATTTCAACTTAGTATACCTACCATATTTTAAGTTGAGTCTATAATAAACTGAATTTCGGCCAGATGGAACTCGCCAAGTTCCTTTGATTGGATTTCAACCCTTTTTTAGGCGAACTTGCCCTCATTTTTAAGAGGTGTGTTTTAGTGGGATTCCTGTACTTTTTCAAGAAATCGTATCAATCTAAGCCAAGTTTAGATGCACTTAAAAATTTGATGCATTTCGGCCAGATGGACCGTTGACGTGAATAAGGCGGCGGGTGGTGGTGGATGCGGAAGGCGGAGGATTGAGTGTGGTGGCGAAAAAGGCCGTTGATGAAAATGAGCGACTTATAGTGTATGTAACAATACAACATTTTATAACCCCTCTCTGGTTCGTTTAAATAGTGCACGGCATGCGCGCGGCCTTTTGCTGGAACTTGCCCTGCGCACTGCCGTGCGCTTAGATACTATGTTTCTTCTCCTGACTTTGTACAAAAATTCTGAAACAAAAGCGTCGTATCTCATCGCCCGTCCTCGCAATCTGCCTGCCTTTTCCCAACTATATTGTGGTCTGCTTCCAGTCGAACCAGATGCAGCTGAATATCAGTATTTTACATGGAGCGACTGTCTATCTGACCTCTACAACACAGTAACTAGATAATACGATACTCCATGGTCTAACTCTAAAGTCTAACAACCAGTGTTAACTGGTTGTCAGACTTTGAGTTTCTGACTTATAGTAACGACTGTCAAAGATCTACAAATGACAGCCGGGAGCAACGGCTTTATGTTCTTTCTGAGGCACGGAGGAAACTCGCTATGACAGATGGTCAACCATTCACAGACCAACCACGGCTTAGCGGCTTAACCAGGAAGATCGGCCTGTGCGGCTGTAATTATTTAGCCACGAGCTCCACAAAATATTGTAGCCACATATTTCATTAAAAATATTGCCCCTTTAGACGGATCTTAAACATAGTATTAGCAAGCTGAAGTGGCAATGGGCAGGCCATAATATTGCTCGCAGAGCAGATTGCCGATGTGGTTGAAAAGTGCTAGAGTGGAGATTACGGACTAGCAAGCGCAGCGTAGGACGTCCACCAACAAGATGGACAGACGACCTTATAAAGGTCGCCGGAAGACGCTGGATGCAGGTCGCTTCCAACCGGTACATGTGGAGACCTAAAGGGGAGGCCTATGTTCAGCAGTGGACGTCCTATGACTGAGATGATGATGATGAAACATAGTATAATTATAATAAGTTATCAACGTGACTGTGATACCTCTGACATTGCAGACCTACTAATTATACAGACTATATTTATATTTTTAAAGACACATGTTTTTTCTTCAACTCTAAACAATGTGAAACATTAATTAGCTATTCTATGCTTTTTATTTTTCCTCATCAAATCTTAGCAACTTATCTGACTGACTGGCTTGTTGGACTAGTGGTTCGTGACCCTGACTGCTATGCCGAGGGTCGTGGGTTCGATTCTCATCCAGGATAAATGTTTGTGTGATGAGCATGATCATTTGTTCTGTGTCTGGGTGTAATTTATCTATAATGTGTATGTATTTAAAAAATAGTATGTTTATCAGTTGTCTAGTACCCATAACACAAGCTCTGCTTAGCTTGATGGCGTTGTGTGACAGTTGTGGAGTATTATTATTTCCTATAAAATTGGGTTTTCATTACTCATTCCCTGAAAGTAGGTCATTACATGCCTGGTGAGTCGTTCGAATTTATACATTGCAGCTTTAGGGAGAATCGCTCTCAACTGACAGCTGTCAAATTAAAAAAAAAAAAAAATTGACATTTTTATTCAATCACTACCAGCCCGACCCGACTTCGAACGCGTGCAAGTCCTCTAGAACCCGGTCACGATGGATACTAACACAACAAAAAAACTTTTTTCAAAAAAAATTTAACCGACTTCAAAAACAACCACAAAAAAGGGTAAAATAACCTACAAAATAACTTTTCTTTCGGAAGTCGGTGGCTTTGTTTTATTATTTCGATGTCTTTTTGCCACCGACTTCCGAAAGAAAAGTTATTTTGTAGGTTATTTTACCCTTTTTTGTGGTTGTTTTTGAAGTCGGTTAAATTTTTTTTGAAAAAAGTTTTTTATTTTACTCTTTTTAGTTTTAATATTCAACCCAAATTTTTGGTAAATACATCATTTTCTTACATATGCACTAGAATTTTGTAATCCGTAGCACCGGTATTAACATCGCCCATGTTGTGTACATTTAAGAAAGTTCCAATAAAATTCCCTATCTCAAAAAATGCTGAACAGAGTTCGATGAAACTTACAGTATTCCCTAAGGTGAACGATCCTTAATACAACAAAAAAACAATTTTCAAAATCGGTCCACAATTGGCGAAGTAATCGCGTAACAAACACGCAGATCATCATGTCATCCAAGTAGGCGAAATTAATAAAAATGCTCACAAAATAAAAAGTACTGAACCAAATTTGATGAAATTTTTATGGGACCACACTGCAAGTATCCTGCATCGAACAAAAAAAGAATCACACCAATCGGACTAGAAACCTCGGAGTAATCGGTGTACATACATAAAAAAAAAAAATAAAAAAAAAAAAAACATACCGACCGAATTGAGAACCTCCTCCTTTTTTTGAAGTCGGTTAAAAAAGAATTATCCGAATCGGTCCAGCCGTTTTCAAGTTATGAGCTTAGCAACACATTTTGCGATCCATTTTTATATTATAGAAGATAGATAGATGTCCTAACTTTTTATTCAGCCACTAAATCAGGTTATTAATTTAATTTTGTTTTAAGTTTTTAAATACTTATTGTACAAAAAAAAACGTGTAGAACTATTCTTTCACATCGCGAGAGACGCCGCTGGGCAAGAGTTGTTGCATTTGTAATTAAACATTTCAATGTCATGGCAAGCCATGCAATTTAAATACAATGTCATCTGTCTCACAAGTTCTTAGCTTAGATATTTTTTTGGTTGTCTTCCTGTTTGATTCGGAAGTCGTCATTAACGCAACGAATTTGTTAGATTTTTTTATTTGTATGTGCCTCAAGACGAAAGTCTTCAACCACTGTGTGTTACCAGTGATGAGTTACGGCACCGATACGTGGTCTTTCACTATAGGCCTCATCTCAAAGCTCAAAGTCGCTCAGCGAGCAACGGAGAGGGCTATGCTCGGTTTTTCTCTGCGTGATCGAATCCGAAATGAGGAGATCCGTAGACGAACTAAAGTAACCAACATAGCCCACCGGATTAGTAAGCTGAAGTGGCAATGGGCAGGCCATATTGCTCGCACAGCAGATAAGCCGATGGGGTCGAAAAGTACTAGAGTGGAGACCACGGACTAGCAAGCGCAGCGTAGGACGTCCACCAACAAGGTGGACAGACGACCTTATATAGGTCGCCGGAAGACACTGGATGCAGGTCGCTTCCAACCGGTATGTGGAGATCTAAAGGGGAGGCCTATGTTCAGCAGTGGACGTCCTATGGCTGAGATGTAACATATCTCATACTGTATCAACCTGCAAGTGGGTACGGCTCGTCCGAGCACACTGCGAGCCGCCTTTGTGTTTGAACGACCCGCCGAGTGGCGATATCACTGCGAACTTACAGCGAGCGGTTCGCAGCGGGCTCGTGCCTACGTACTCACTTGATACCGTATCTGATACGTTACATGCAACACTCCTAAGTGAGTACCCAGCTGTGGGCGTCTCCCGCTGCGGCTGGGTTGTGAGTAGGAGGCTGTCCTCTCCCTCACACGCCCCATCCTCTACGATATATTTAAGATACAAAGATAAATCTCAATTCATTACTCATAACATTTATAACTGATCTGCGTCTGCGCAAATTACTCAATGATCGGTGGCCATGTTTTATACTTTTTTGTGCTTCCATTGTATACAATTATTAAAGGTAATTATCACAAGGTATTTTATTGTCAGTCTTGCATCATTGGTACCTTTATTAATCCTAGTTGTTAAGTGAATAATATCTGTGAGTCGTTGGCAAGTGACTAACGAGCAAAGATTTTGTTCAAAATATACCTACAGGGTATGTTTTTTGTAATGAGGTTTTTTTTGTTAGAGGATTAAGGGGTGATTTTGATCCGTCCCCACCCTCCAACAGTCATAGAACACCATATAATGTTAATAATAATAATAATAGTCTTGAAAAAGACGTACTTACCTACAATCCGAAAAATTATTATCATCTGCCTGCCTTTTCCCAACTATATTGTGGTCTGCGCTTCCAGTCGAACCAGATGCAACTGAATATCAGTATTTTACATAGAGCGACTGACTATCTGACCTCCACAACACAGTAACTGGGTAATACGATAACCCATGGTAAGATCAGTTATCAGATTTTAGAGCTTCTGACTACTTCTACTACTACTTCTAACAGTAACAACTGTCAAAGATCTACAAATGACAGCCGGGAACAACGGCTTTATGCTTTCCGAGACACAGAGGAAACTCGCTATGACAGATACCATCATTACAAACAACGCTTCGGATCGCTTTCGTTTCGCCTGTCTATTTGATAACAGCTACGTTGGCAAATGGCCTGACTGATGACTGGCCTGTTGGTCTAGTGATTAGTGACCCTGACTGCTATGCCGGGGGTCGTGGGTTCGATTCTCACCCAGGACAAATGTCTGTGTGATGAGCACGATCATTTGTTATGTGTCTGGGTGTAATTTATCTATAATATTTATGTATTTAGAAGTATAAGTATGTTTATTAGCTGTCTAGTACCCATAACACAAGCTCTGCTTAACTTGGGACTAGATGGCGTTGTGTGATAGTTGTGGAATATTATTATTATAAATGCTGTGACGTGTGTCGCGTATAAGTTGTCTTGTATGCGGAATCTAGATGAGATTATTTGTGCAAAAACCGGAAACTTAATCTTAACCAAATAAAGCGGCCTATTTTTTAACAAATATACACAAAAACATAACAAATACTTAACCTTAAGAGGCGGAAGTTAAATAATATTAAGTTAACTTTGAACTCGGAAAACTTTGTCCTTTTCTTTATCTTTTATCTTTTTTTTATTACAATGGCTTAGAAGGTTATGGGAAAATTTACTATTTTTATCTTGTTGATTTTATGTATAAAAATGGTTTAAATAATTTTAAACCCGAGATACGTGACATCCAACAGGCGTAGCATGCCGCCGTAGAAAGGGGTTTTGTCGACGGAAGAATGGACAAAATGACAGAAAGTAGAATTATTTAAAGCATACCATGCTTCTTTCTGCTTTCTGGCGATTCTATGTCTATTCTACCAAGAAAAGACAAAGTTATTTCATCGTTATTTCTACACAAGTCGACTGTTTTTTTGCACAAATATGACACCATTCGTACACTATTGAAGAAAAGAATGTTTATTTTCCATATTTTTTACATTACCATGCTTAAAACAATAATAGTAGATTATTAACCAAGGGGATAAAGCAGGGTCTTCTGTGGCGAATTAAATCGCGAGCGTAACAAAGGACTCGAGGTTTACTCCCGAGCGTAGCGAGGGTGTTAAAAACTTAAATCACGAGCGAAGCGAGGGATTTAAGACGAGTCCTGAGTGTAGCGAGGGATTTAAGTTCACCCAAGACTAATACAGCTTTATCACCGAGGAAAATACTCTACTTTTCGTACCATTTGCGAAAAAAATAAACACAGTAATAATATGAGATACGCATTTTAAACATTCATATTTAACATTAACTTATTTATAAAAATAAGTAAAAATAAACTCAACGTTTATGTATTTGAAGAAAACAAAATCGCGACAAAATAAAAAGCAAAGCTCATACGGCCTCGTCGGTTTTCGTTATTTTATTTAATAATCATAATTGCACAATAAATGAGTATTATTTTTTCAAAAAGTTGTATAATGCTTTATAGGATACAAACTCAATGGTGTAAACACAGATGTAGTTCAATATAAACGGTATCTGAGTATTCCAAATTTAAATCACATTCTCTCCCTAGGGACAAAATGAAATTCAGTACAACTTTCTTTCCCTGTTTTTAACAGATTAAAAAATGACTATTGTTATGTTCGCTTTTTGTGGCATAATGTCACTTTTTTGAGCAAATGATACGAAAAAATATTTCTATTTTCTGTCATTTTGTCTATTCTTCCGTCGACAAAACCCCTTTCTACGGCGCCATGCTACGCCTGCAGTTATTTTTATATCTTCTAAAACACGTTTCCAATTAATTGAAACAATTATGTTTGTGTGTATAGTAAATCATTTGCAAATTATTAGGTACATAAAGGTCATGTATTTGAACCCGACTGTTGTGGAATTGAAACCAGTTCCTACAAGTTCTAAGCCTTGGAGGGGGGGAAACTGGAAAACTGAGCTTTTTATTTTAGCGCTCAAATATGTCACTAATATTTTGTTTTTAAATAACTCTATGATGATGTCATAATGTTGTTCATTATAGATATGAATATAATAAATATGTGATACTTACCAATGTATCACTTCTTTTTTCAACGGTCGTTCTTTTTTTATAATTTTATTTTTTGTTTCTGGGTTCCTTTTTATTTACCTACCTATTTGTTATTGTGTATACATTGCACTAATTTTATCTTTTACTAGCTGCTGCCAGCGGTTTCACCCGCTACAAACAAAAACATAAAATCGTAATCGGGAACATAAAATCGGGATAAAAACTATCCTATGTGTTAATCCAGGTTATAAACTATCTGTGTACCAAATTTCAGCCAAATCCGTTCAGTAGTTTTTGAAGATTTTTGGCAATTCCCCCCCTGAAGGGGTCATAGCATATACTTACTATTTTTTTTTTTGCGTACAAAGTCGCGGATGGAGTGCTAGTTGAGAGACAATATTAAGTTCGGGTATAAGCTGTTATTACCAAAATTAAATCATAATAATCTTATTCTTAATAATTTATTTGTCAGAATATAGTACAAAGTTTGGTCTGCCAACTGTGGCGTGCAAATGTTGGGTATATCTAATCTAAATATATGTTACTCAAAGGTGACTGACTCACATAGTGATCTATCAACGCACAGCCCAAACCACTGGACGGATCGGGCTGAAATTTGGCATACAGGTAGATATTATGACGTAGACATCCGCTAAGAAAGGATTTTGATCAATTCAACCCCCAAGGGGATAAAATAGAGGATGAAAGTTTGTATGAAACTTGTTAATTTGAAAAAAATTACATTGTTATTTCCGACATGACACGTGCACAGCTAGTATACGTATAAAAGAAAAAAAACATGCAGGTTGCTAAGCTAGTATTAACACAAAACCTTAATTGCATAAATTATACATTTTCAAATTTTCGGTAAAAAAAAAACCGGGTAAGTGCAAATCGGATTCGCGCATGAAGGGCTCCGTACCATTTTCTTTACAAACGACCAAAAAATCACGTTTGTTGCTGGAAAGGGGGGCTTCCAAATATTATGTTTATTAGTAGTTATAGTGGCAACAGAAATACATCATCTGTGAAAAAATCAACTGTCTATCTATCACCGTTCATGAGGTACAGCCTGGTATCAAACAGACAGACGAACAGACAAACACACGGACAGCGAAGTCTTAGTAAAAGGATCCCGTATTTGGGTCGTCATCATCATATCAGCCGTAAGACGTCCACTGCTGAACATAGGCCTCCCCTTTAGACTTCCAATAGGACCGGGTCGACGGCGCGTCGTGTTCTACGCGCGCCTCAAAGAGCTGTCTGCAAATGACGCCCCCCCCCCCTCACAGAGGGCCAAATCCTGCCGGGGTCGCGGGACTTATTTCCATCACCGTGACACCGGAACATAAAGGGCTATTGAAGAACACCGTGGGTTTTAGTCAGTACAAGTCTGACAGTCCCTCAGGCCCTGCCCGGGGTGTGAGGACTCATTTGATGATTTTACCACGATAATAAAAAAAAGTCTTCCAATAGGACCGATTGGAATCGGCTTGCATCCAGCGTGATCCTGTGGCCTTCATAAGATCGTCTGCCCACCTTGTGGGTGGACGTCCTACGCTGCGCTTGCCGGTGCGTGGTCTCCATTCGAGAACCTCATAACCTTTGAGTGTGGGACCCTAAAACTACGACATACTAAAGAAATATATTATTGGCAAGGATTTTAAAATCACGTTTTTAAAACACGTGTCATAAAGTGCATTAATTATGTAGCATTTATATGCACTTATTCTTATTATAAAAATCAATTGCTGTTCGTTAGTCTCGCTAAAACTCGAGAACGGCTGGACCGATTTGGCTGATTTTGGTTTTGAATTATTTTGGGAAGTCCAGGAAAGGTTTAAAAGGTTTGTTTGTGTTTTCCCGAATGCGCATACGATTTACTTTTCGGACTACCTTAAAAAGGCACCGCTGCCCGTACGCAAAATTCTAACTGAAAAAACAGGTTGTTTATTGAGCAAAACAGTTTTCAATGGAAATGTGTTCTGTTACTAAAATAGAACCACAGAAAAAAACATCCGCACTATATAAAAACATACCCTGTATATCTATCAAGCGGGGCAAAAGGACTGTCCAATCATGGACCATGCCCGAGTCGACGACACGTCGTGTTCCACGCGCGCCTCAAAGAGAATCAGCAAAATGACGGGGTCTCCTCTCATATGGCCAAAGCCTGCCGGGGTCGCGGGACTTACTTCATTACCGTGACCACGGTACATAAAGGACTATTGAAGGTCACCGTGGATTTTAGTCAGTACAAGTCTGACAATCCCTCCCGCCCTGCCCGGGGTGGGTCCTCCAATTGACGATAAAAAAACGGGTCAAAATTGGAGTGGGTCTAGTGGACCAAAGACTCGAAGTGCTAAAGTCTTCTAAGCCAACGAAACAATCCAAAAATAAATATATTTCCCAACTAACATTAAGTTATGCGTGGACATGTTATGTGTAGTAAAATATTACAAAACATATTAGTTCGAACGGTTCTCAAGGATTATTACTAAATATGATGGCATTAAGTCTTTATTCTTAAAAGAAGTATTCGTTTAATCATCTCTTTTTGTCTTTCTAACTCTTTTGCTGAAAGAAAAACCACTACACTGGTGCTGGACATACGCCTCCCCCAAAGAGCGCCAACCCTCCCGGTCCTGGGCAGTCCGCATCCATCCGCTGCCAGCCACCTTCTTTAACTCATCGACCCATCTTCCAGCAGGGTGTCCTAAACTACGTTTGTAAAATCATCAAATGAGTCCTCCCACCCCGGGCAGAGCGGGAGGGACTGTCAGACTTGTACTGACTAAAATCCACGGTGTCCTTCAATAGCCCTTTCTGTTTCGGGGTCACTGTTATGGAAATAAGTCCCGCGACCCCGGCAGGCTTTGGCCCTCAGAGAGGGGGCCTCGTCATTATGCTGACTCTCTTTGAGGTACGCATGGAACACGACGCACCGTTGACCCGGGCATGGTCCATGGTCGGGTAGCGAGTTACCCTTTACTCGCTGTCGGCATGCCTCCATTGCACGCTAAGCAACTTTGAATTCAAAATTCCCGTAACGATTGTCAAAGATGTTAATTTGAATATGAAAAAGCGCCTTGTACGAACGAGAAACTAATTTTATCAATAAAATTAACGTCAAAAGATCCGTTTATGTCACAAACCTTGAAAACTCGATGCCTCCGCTTGAATTTTTCAGACATTTTCAACATATTATCCTCATATTTCAAACAGTTTACAAAAAAAATTCAAAAAGTAAGCATACATTAAAACAAACCTCATGAATCACTCTATCTTTTAATGAAAACTTTATAAAAATCCGTTAAGTAGTTTTTAAGTTGGGCATGCGGACAGCGAGTAAAGGGCACCTCGCTGTCCGACCATGGACCATGCCCGGGTCGACAGCGCGTCGTGTTCCACGCGTGCCTCATAAGCGTCAGCAAAAATGACGAGACCCCCTCTCTGACGGCCAAAGGCGGCCGGAGTCGAGGGACTTATTTCCATTACCGTGACTCCGGAATATAAAGGGCTATTGAAGCACACCGTGGATTTCAGTCAGTACAAGTCTGACAGTCCATCCCGCCCTGCCCGGGGTGGCAGGACTTATTTGATGATTTCACCACGATAAAAAAATAGTGTTTAAGTTTATCACATACTAACAGACGCGGGACTTTGTTTTTATTACGTGATACCAACCTCAGGGCAATGGCATGTATAAATAATTAAAATAAGAAATAAATAACCATCTTAGCTAGCAAAAAACGACTTGGAACACCTAGAATTATTTTAGCTCTAGCCATTACAAAAAAAAACGGTAGAGATTTTTAGTACCTAACGTCAAAATTTTATTACACTCTGCGTTTTTTGGGTTCCTTGTGACGACTTATTCATATACAGTAAGGACTTATTCGTCAACTCGCCCGCAATTGTCTCGCCCGCTCGGGCGAGTTGGCACCTTCCGATTTTACCTATTTTTGTTGTCGTCAACTCGCGACTAACCGAAAAATGGTACAGTCATCTATAAAAGTGTTATAATCGCCAACTCGCCCGAGCGGGCGAGTTGACGAATAAGTCCTTACTGTCAAAGAACTATAAATGACAGCCGGGACCAACGGCTTTACATGCTTTCCGAGACACGGAGGAAACTCGCTATGACAGATGGTCACCCATCCATAGACCAGCCTAGGCAAGCGCGGCTTAATCCGGAAGACCGGCCTGTGCAGCTGTAATTATTTAGCCAAGAGCTCGAAGAGATAATTTACTTAATCTTCTAGTATCATAATAAAAATCACCAATGACACTTTTCGTTGTAACTTTATAATTCAAGAACGGGCTCACCTATCCAAACCAAATGTTTAGGCTTTGTTCGGACTGTTTAGTGGATTATTTACGTGAAGTTTGCACAGAATCGGTCGAGCGGGTCTTCATTTATCACATTTTTTGTAACACGTAGCAAAGCACGGGGCGGGCGGCTAGTGCATAATATAATAATAATTGTTTATTTTTATAAAAAGTACATGTAATATAACAACTAACTAACTATAAACTAAATATAACTAACTTTAATGACTTCAACTGCAAAAATGCAAGTATGTTTTTGATTATTTTATTCACCTACGGGACCCTTCACGTTGTCTTCCAACACTTACTTGACCGTTTTTTTTTTCTGCTCATTTATTTATGACGTAGTATGATTTATGTTTTTCCCGTACATATCAAAGAAAAAAACTAATTGATTGCAATTATTTATGTATAGATCTAGATTCTGTGGTATCGTAGCGTTAAAAAAAAACAAGATATTGACTTCCCTGGGGTCAATTCTTTTATAGTCAATCTCAAAATCAATAATGTAACAAAATCAAATCAAATCAAAGCATTTATTTCAAGTAGGCCAGTTACAGTTCAAAAATAGTTACGTTAAATAAATAAAAATAGTTCAAAAATAGTTATGTTGTTACAGTCCCAGTCACACGACATAAAAACTGTGAAAGTACAGTAGATGCTCGTTCCAAGAAGTATTTATTTATTTATTTATTTATCAAAACTTATTTTATCATTACAGGTTTTGCCTAATGCGATAAATAAGACCTTAAACTAAACTTAAACTAATACAAACTACAAACAATACAATTACAACAGAAAATAATAAAATATAGTTAAATATATATAAATGTAAGTCTTGCAAAATTTAATTAAAATTAAAATACAAAATATGGCACAATATCATTGTATAAAGAAACACTTACATAAATAATAATACATCTTAACTAATAGGTACACTATACAATAACACATTAATATGTACACACAAATTATAAATTATTTTGCTTGTAGCATAAAATAAATAATAATAGCCTTGCGAATTCACCCAAAGAACACGTAAACACATCGATCTGTGTTTGCAGGCTGTTGATATTACGGATAGCTCTGGTAAGAGGTGCCTTGGCCAGTAAGTTAGTTCTGGCTGTAGGTACCAGTAGCAGTGGCGGGCTGCGCCGCCTCCACACGTAGCGATCCGGTACACACATACTCAAGCACTTCAATACGCCCGGGTTACTCTCCACTCCACGAAGCACCTTCACCAAGTAGGCGACCAGCGCAAACTCCCGTCGGACATGCAGTTGGTTATAGCCAACCATGCCCAGGACAAACAAAGTGGGATACATCCGTGGGTAAAAAGGATATACCCCATATAATTTCTTGTACAAATGGCGCGTGAATTTGTTCTGAACGCGCTCCAACATCACTGAGTACTTAGCTTCATGCGGATCCCATATGACCGCACTATGTTCCAGATGACTCCTGACTAGTGTGTCATACAGGACTCTAACTGCTGTGATGTTTGTGAAGCTGTGTGTCTGTCTCAGAACAAATCCTAAATTTCTGTACGCCTTCTTACAGATCTTGGTTACATGTTCACGGAATGATAGATCGGGAGTCATGGAGACACCTAAGTCTCGCACCTCCGTGACTCTTTGCATTGGTGCCGCGTCCACCACGTACTCATAGATCAAAGGTGTACGAGCACGGGTGAAGCTCATCAACGAGCACTTAGATACGTTGAAGTATAGTTTGTTTTCATGACTCCATTGTACTATTCGATCTATATCTTCCTGCAGGCGTCTGCAGTCGGACTCGGACCTAATCTCAAGCAGCAACTTGAGGTCATCTGCAAATAATAAACAAGAGCCATGTCTTACAACTTCCGGTAAATTGTTTATCATTATTATGAATTCTAGAGGCCCCAAATTGCTGCCCTGACTTACACTAGACCAAGTGTAGTATAAGTCAGATTCACATCCGTTGCAGTCTACATACTGCTGTCTGCCTTGCATGTAACTGGCGAAAAACTTTAATAGATGAGGGGTACATCCGACCTCTGCTAGCTTCCGCAACAAGATGTCATTGTCGACGGTGTCAAAGGCTTTTCTGAAGTCAAAATAAGCTACATCCACCTGCACCCCAGCATCTACCGCCGGCACCACCTGTCCCATGAAATCGAGGAGATTGGTAGCAGTGCTATGCCCCGGCCTGAATCCGTGCTGCGCATCCGCTAACTGTCCGCGCACTTGCCCTTGCATACAGCGCTGGATGGCAGACTCGAACACCTTTGCCGGAGTCGACAACACCGCCACAGGCCTATACCCACTGATGTCAGCTCCCGCCTTGCCTTTGGGCACTGGAATGACTCGCGTAGTCTTCCAACGAGCTGGAAACTCCGCAGAATGAAGACAGACGTTAAATATATAAAGTAACGGTTCCGCGAGTACCCTACCACAGTCTTTAAACAGAAAAGCTGGTATGCCATCCGGACCCGCAGAACGCTTAGGCTTGAGGCGATCGAGTGCGCTTCTAACGTCTTTAAGACTAAGATTATTAATTTGCACGCATGCACTTCCACTGTTTCCCGCTTCCACCACCGCCGCTTCCGGGTCTAGTCGTGGGGGCGTCCTACTATACACCGACGCAAAATAAGTCGCGAAATGCTCAGCACACTCCTCGTCCGACAGATACTGACCGTCCTGTATAATGCTCTGTCTACTCGTTGAACTTTTCTGCGACCGTACGTATTGCCAAAATGACTTAGGGTCTTTCGCAAATTGAGATTGAATCATATTTTGATGTTGTTTAAGTGCAATTTCTATAGACTTTTTAATATTTGCTCTAATTTTTGAATATTCTATGTAATCACTATTTTTTTTCGTTGTTTTATATTTTTTATGTAGTCTAGCTTTAATTTTTAAGTTTTTTATTATCTCGCTGGTGTACCAATTGGGGTAAATATATCGCTCTTTTACAGCAAATATTTTCCTAGGAACACTGTCATCCAAGATATTATTTAATTTATCATAAAAGTTATTTAAAATATCTTCCACCTCGCTCTGCTCAAACATGTCGGACCAATCAATAGATGCTAACTTAGAATAGAGTAATTCATAATTCGCTTTATAAAAGTTCCAACGCGGTCGAGTTGAAGTGCGAGTGCCCCTGGCGCCGCGCCGGCGGCAGAGGGTGCGGGGAGCGGGGCGCTCGCGCCCGCGAGCCTCACGCTCGCCGCGAGCGGTGAGTGTTGCGCGTCCACGGGCACGAGCGACCCATCCCACTGACACCCCGCCAAGACCCGAACTTAATATCAGATCTAGTTGTCTATTTAAACAATTAGGTACATGATTGTTTTGGGTGAACCCGCAGTATGACAAAAAATTTTCATAATAAGTCCTTACATTTATGGGACACGAATAAAGATTAAAATCGCCTAACACAATTATTTCTCTATATTTAGTACACAATTTCTCTATAATGCTAAACAGAACCATATAGTCATTCTCGGAACTACCAGGTGGAATATATAAAACTGAGCACAAAAATAAAAATCGTTTTTTTAAGTAAACCATAGCATTGACTAATTCAAAAACGCAGGTATCTATGGAAACATCACTCACGCACAGTTGTCGCAGCTCCAACCGGTGTAGTAGATCTCTATGGAGAAGAACGGGCAAGAAACTAAAAAGAGTGTCCATGGAGTTTCTTGCCCGTTCTTCTCCATAGAGATCTACTCCTTGTAATGGGCATCTACGGTACTTTCACAGTTATTATGTCTGGTGACTGGGACTGTAGACTTGACTTGCATATCGAATCTAGAGGAGGTTATCAGTGTTCCATTATACATGACAAAAAAAAACTGACAAAAAGTATATAAGTAACTTTTGTCTTGGAAATCGGTGACTTCCTATAATTTTTTGAAACTTAAAATGCTATTTCAATATTTGCTGTATAATATATTGTTAAGAATAATCCTGTTATTTGCACAATTAAACATAAAGCTAGTAATGATCCAATATTTCATTTTTATTCCCGCCCTTATAATTCAAATATTCAACCCAAATTCTTATCTTTTATATAATTTTCTTAAATACCACTAGAATTATGTAATCAGTATTTACGTTGATAACATTGTCCAAGTAAACAATAATTCCACAACTATCACACAACGCCATCTAAGCAGAGCTTGTGTTATGGGTACTAGACAACTGATAAACATACTTATATATTTATAAATACATACATATTATAGATAAATTACACCCAGACACAGAACAAATGATCATGCTCATCACACAACATTTGTCCTGGGTGGGAATCGAACCCACGACCTCCTTTACACAATAAGCGAAAAATCCTAATTAAATAAAAACGACTAAGCCAAACTGGGTGAAATTTTAATGGGACCAAGTGACAAATATACTGCAGTAAACAAAAAAAGAATTTCACAAATCGGACCAGGAATTTCTGAGTAATGAGGGATAAAAAAACGACTGACAAACTATATTATGACAAATTATATATATTACTAGACTCCTAATAACAGGCGACCGATGTCTGTCAACACATTAGGCAAAAAAGTCTTACATCCGTCTTATTTCGACCACTCCTGTGAGCCGTAAACATACCTTGAGACAGAACAGACCTTGAGTTAGCCAATCACAACACAGTACCCCGTCCCCCTCGCTTACGTAGTACCACAGCGAGTTGACAGAATAGTTTTTGTTCCTTAGATCGTGCATGCGGAGTCTAGTAATATATTGTCGTTGGTAAAAAATGAAACGAAGGCTAGGCAGATGATAATTAAATATGTGTAATAATATAATATTAATCCACTAAATTGCCGCAAATATAAAATGTTGAAAGATTTATTTATGACCTGCTCTTGACCCTAATTTACGCGGAAAGCGATGGACGGGGTCTACCTGTAGCACGGGCTTGCGGGTAATGAGAAGCTCGCCGTCCGATCAAGAACCAGGTGTACTACTACTATTAACATACAACACTTGTAGCCTCCGTGCCTCGGAAAGCACGTAAAGCCGTTGGTCCCGGCTGTCATTTGTAGATCTTTGACAGTCGTTACTGTTAGTCAGAAGCTCTAAAGTCCGACAACCATTCTTACCATGGGGTATCGTGTTACCCAGTTACTGTATTGTGGAGGTCCGATAGTCAGTCGCTCCATGTAAAATATATTCAGCTGCATCTGGTTCGACTGTAAGCCGACCACAATATAGTTGGGAAAAGGCAGGCAGATGATGTTTAATTTTGTAAATACTCGACACCGACAAATCGTTTCTTTCTCTTTTGTTCTTTAAAACTAATAGTTTATTCAACTGTCATCATCATCATCATCTCAGTTATAGGACGTCCACTGCTGCATAGGCCTCCCCTTTAGATCTCCACATATACCGGTTGGAAGCGACCTGCATCCAGCGTCTTCCAGCGACCTTTATAAGGTCGTCTGTCCACCTTGTTGGTGGACGTCCTACGCTGCGCTTGCTAGTCCGTGGTCTCCACTCTAGCTCTTTTCGACTATTCAACTGTACCTACTTATAAAAACTCCACATTCAACAAATTATTTTCCCTATCTCAACATCTATCTAGAATAATCTAATTTTAGATGCAATTATCTCTTATCTAAAACAAAATTAGGATCTGTTTTCTCAGAAAATCTTGCAAAAGCATTGTTTTGTTTTGTTTTTTCCTGTAGAAGGTTTTTTCTACGTTTTGCTAACATTTTAATTGTCAATGAAACAATTTACAAAAAGAGGAGTACATACATTTTGTTAAGCTTGTCTTTATATATTTATATTTCGACTGGCCTGTTGGTCTAGTGGTTAGTGACCCTGACTGCTATGCCGGAGGTCGTGGGTTCGATTCCCACCCAGGACAAATGTTTGTGTGATGAGCATGATCATTTGTTCTGTGTCTGGGTGTAATTTATCTATAGTATGTATGTATTTAGAAATATATAAGTATGTTTACAGTTATCTAGTACCCATAACACAAGCTCTGCTTAGCTTGGGGGCTGGATGGCGTTGTGTGATAGTTGTGAAATATTATTATTATTATTATATTGAGTTCTTTGCGTTTCTTCTCTTTCGAGAGAATTTGCCTTACACGCGGGCCGGAGCCAAGGATGTAAGGGGGCATTTAAATTGAGAAAGTGGATGAAACTGTAGAGGAAGTCAGGAACTTGCGGGTGATGCGACAGGTGTTGAGTATTGTTGCTTTTTGTAGCATGTATAGTGTGTGTGAAGGCATGTGCAGTGTATTCAGACTTTGTGTTAGAGTTTTTGGTATAACGCCGGTAGATGAGATAACTATTGGGACGATATGGACAGTTTGTGCTTTCCATTGAGTTTTTAATTCTATTGCGAGGTCTTGGTACTTACTGAGTTTTTCAGATATTGTTGTTTGAATGTTATGTGTGTTAGGTATGGCTATATCTATTAAGTAAACTGTATTATTTGTTTTATCATGAACGGTGATATCAGGTCTATTGTAATGTATGGTTTTGTCTGTAATGATTGTTCGATCCCAATAAATTTTGTGATTTGTGTTTTCAAAAGTGATTTCTGGTTTATATTTGTAGTATGGGACCATCTCCCTAACAAAATTGTATTTGTGTGCTAAGTGCTGGTGTATGATTGCTGCAACTTGATCATGGCGGTGTTTATAGTCCGTTTGTGCGAGTGATTTACAGGCCCCTGTTATGTGCTGAATGGTCTCAGAGGCACTGTTACAATGTCTGCATACGTCAGTCGGCTGATTGGGGTCTTTTATTATGTATTTTCTATAATTACGGGTTGCTATTGTATTATTATTATCCCTTTACCCGCCTGTGTCGTATTTATGCGACAGGGAGTATTCACGATTTTTGTTGTTTTGATAGATTTTATGGCATCTATTCAGTATCTCTTTATTTATGTAGATAGACAAATAACTTTTCATTGTACACCATAATATTTTACAAATCGGAGCTTTAAGAGGAGCAGAAAGAGAGGAACTTGTATTTTACTGATTTGTAGCCGCGCGCTAGAGGCAAGTCGTAGGTCCTAAACGACTAGACTGATATTGGTGTGGTTTTAAAAAAAGCAGTAGGAAATTTCTCCTGTATCGACACCAAGACAAACTGGTTTTGTATAGCTTGACGTTTGACCGTGTGTACAAGCACTTTAAAAAACCACATGAATGACTTCTTAAAAACAAAACAAATATTATTATGTGTGAAATTGATTGTTATCAATTTAAAATTGTTGGTTTTTAAACATTTTTCCTTATTTTACGATTGTTTATTTTGTTGATGGCAAAGCTGTTTTCAAAATAATTTCAGTGAGTCATATTTATAAGCTACTTAACTGTTTCTCGTGGTTGTGTGCAGTGGCTGAGTGATTGAACAGCTGCGCAGCGTGTCGTGGGTTCGATTCTCGTACGGATCAAATATTTTTATGAGCTACAAGTGGTTGTTTCAGGTGGGGGTGTCAAAAGTCTGACAATTCCTTTTTTTATTGTGGTAAAATCATCAAATAAGTCCTCCCACTCAGGACAGGGTGGGAGGGACTGTCAGACTTGTACTGTATAAAATCTACGGTTTGGCCCTCCCTTTATAGGGGAGGCCCGTCATCATGCTGACACTTTTTGACGAGCGCGTGGAACACAACGCACCGTCAACCCAGGCAGGGTCCATGGCCGGACAGCGAGTCGCACATTACTCGCCGCACGCATGCCCGCGCCTACGGTGGCCGGAGATAGTCTGCCGACGTCTGTCGCAGCAAAGAATAAATAAGTGAGCGTCTACCACTGCGGCTGGGGTGGAGGGAGGACGCGCTGTCCTCTCCCTCACTCGGCCTCCCTTTTCCTTTTCCACGGGTGCTGTCTTTGGTAATAGGACTCATTATGATGATTTCATCACGATAAAAAAAAAACGGATTTAGATGATTTTTTGTACATGGATCAACTGGATTCAAAATTGGTTATGCTGTGAACGAAGTCGAGGGTTGAAACTAGTTGACTGCAGCAAAAACTATTGACGTTTTTCAAGAACCGGTCCCTAATAAATATAAACGATTACGACAATTTAATTTTCTTTTAGTCATAATTTTTTTAGTCATAATTACTCAATTCGTTATGAATTCGAAATATTAAGTAAGCGAGATTTTTTTAGTAACTTTTTATATTCTTAGAAAATCTTATATAATACTTGCAAAACTAGAATTACTATTTTTCTTTTCTGGGAATTCCTAAATTGCCTTTGGATAAGAATATGCTAGAAGACTAGACTATTATTAAGGAATAATTATTATTTACAAAAAATATGTACCTGAGAATAATTACAAAAATTTAGCTTTACATTGTAGCTATGATGCAATATTATTATCTGATTTTTATCTACAACATTAATTTTAGTATTTATGCGAAACCCGATACACGTGTATATTTTTTTGTATAAATAATCTATGCAAAAAACAATGCTATTTTATCATCGGTTTATTGACCGATTAGTTCTTATATTGTTTTGTAATAATTCACTTATTAATAGAGATGCATACATAAACGATTAACTCGAACTACAACGATTTATTCCGGATAAAAATGGGACCCCATTTTTATCTTCTTTATCTTTCCCTTTCTTTATCGTGGAAAATCAGCAAATGGTCCTCTCGTCCTGGAGGAGCTACAAGGTCGATTTTCCGGATAAAGCGCCGCGTACCGAGGTGTGTGTGTGATCATATTATTATGTCATAGCGAGTTTCCTCTTTGCCTCGGAAAGCATGTAAAACCGTTGGTCTCGGCAGTCATTTGTAGATATTTAACAGTCGTTACTATTAGTCAGAAGCTCTAAAGTGTGACAACAAGTCTTACCATGGAGTATCGTATTACCTACCCAGTTACTAGGTTGTGGAGGTCCGATAGGCAGTCGCTCCATGTAAAATACTGATATTCAGCTGCATCTGGTTCGACTGGAAGCCAACCACAGTATAGTTGGGAAAAGGCAGGCAGATGATGATAGTGTGTTATGAAGTCATAGGTCATGATCTTGATAATAATTAAAATAATAGCAAGGTATAATAATATCATGTTAATTATTCTATTTCATTTAAAATAGTGTGACTTTATACCATTAACAGATATTAAGCATTGTCTTGGTATTTAATTGTAAATAATTAAAAAGAATTATTTAATTTTTGTTTTTAAAAACATGTATACGTTTTATTATATATTTTTTTGTAAAAAAATATATAATCATCATGTTTTTAAATACATACTTAAATTATAATAAAATTGCAAGATTACAATAATTATTTACGTAAATGAAATATAAAATTAAATTATTACATCGTTTATGATATCCTATTTAATTTTTCAAAGATCTATAAAATTAAAAACAGTCTAGAATAATCCATAGGATATTTTTGATCCCAGCATTTTATTCTCGTGGGATAGTTTTCGAACACCACTTGTCGCGTAATTTAAAAACGCACAAAGACTTTTGTTTCAAACTGTACTCACATGGATATATGACAATATAATCGCTTAAAAAATTTCAAATTTTAAAGCGATTAAATTGTCGTATAACACTTTATCATAATTTGTATAGATTTAAAAAATAAGTACCAAGTGTTTTTGAGTTATAATAGATCGAAGATGTATGTTTTTTTTTTATAAATATACTTACCGTTACCGTTACTTTTGTTTAGATATCTATTTTTTCTAATAACTTCATCTTCATCATCATCAGTCGGAAGACGTCCACTGCTGAACATAGGCCTCCCTCTTAGACCGCCACGCTGAACGTTTTTTGTTTTTGAGTTTATTCATTACAAACATACACACATACAAAAATACAATTATCTTTCCTCTTTTATTATATTAGTGTACCTATATTATATAAACTGTTTTCTTACACCTAGCATTTTCCTCGCTGTAGTGAGGTGAAAATTTGTATTTATGTTGCGCTAGGCAAAGTTATTGTGTCTCGTACCTACCTTTGAAAACTTCGCTACGCTCAGGATTCAATATTTGAACGACTCGCTTCGCTCATGGTTTAGTCCAAAAATCCTTCGCTTGCTCAGGTTTCAATACAAGTACTCCCGCCAAATAACAACTATTTTATGTCAAATTATACACGACATACCTACGTACGTATATTCTGAAAATTACTATAATTAAAATATAAAGTCTCACTCTTTTCACAATCTTTGTTACCCATCTTAGATCTAACCTAGGCAAGTGCGGCTTAACCTTGAAGATCGACCTGAGTGACTCTTATTATTAGCTTTTGAGTCAGTTAAGGACGAAATAATATTAGATATGCTATTAATATAATAAAAGAAATAATAATTTAGACATTAGGTAGTAATTTTCTGGGCAAGATGCTAAGTGGATCATAAACATTAATAATGTAAAAAATATGCATAATAAAATGTCCTAATTGTTTTTGGATTCATCTAGATTTTAAAACTTGATTTGAGTTGAAAACCTAATTAATTTTTAATAACGAATTTTCGAAGTATTTTTTTATGTATAGGAGGAATTATTTACGTCCATACCCGTTTCAGTCATTCTGATATAATTTAACAACAAAATACGTCCATAAATTAAGTTTTGTTTTAAGAAAAACTTAGTTTTTATGAAGTCTTTTGTCAACTGGACCCACAGAAAATGGACCCAAGAGATCAACCAATCACATTGAATAATAAAGTCACTACTTATGAAGAGTATTTGGTAACCTGGACCCAATGAAAATATACCAACGAGGACACTCAAAAACATTAATAAATAAACTCAGACTTATGTCTTTGGCAACTGGACCCACTCACCATAATGAGGGATTTTATTTTTATTTTTTCCCTAGACGATGGATAGATGGCGCTGAACTTGGTTACTGCAATGAACGGAACGTCGTAATTTTTTGATTTTTTTCAGTTGATTGTAAATGAGATCTTAAAATGTAACGTACATGTCATGTCATTGTCAGTCACATCACATCACACCATTGGCATTTGGAAATAAATAACAACAAGGAAAAAGAAAAAAATATTCATTAACCAGTCTTTTTAATTTATGAGTTTTCCACGCCATAAAGAAAATGTCCCAAGAGAAAATGAAAGCATACATCTAGTAACGTAGTCAGTTCAACGCCATCTACAGAGTTCTTGGAAACAATTTTTTTTTAATACTCAAAAAAGAAAACTTCTCATTGCATTTCTATTGGGTCCACTGGACCAACTGCTAAATTCCATTATTATTTCAAAATTACCACTTTGGAAAAACATTTTGTCATGTCACTTTACGTTGATAATAATGGTCGAAATGAACGCATGGTAAGACGTAGAAATTAGGTAGTATTAGAAAAGTCCATAAAAATTATAGACTGACATTATAAGCAGACAAAATGGCCGACGTCAACGTTTTCTAATTTCTTTTGTTACCGAAACTTTCTTTTGCATTAATGTTCGAAGTAATGTTTAAAATTTATAAGTGTGAATCAATATATAATAGACTCAATTTTTTATATACTTTGTCGACTGTTTACAAAGAGAAGTACTGTAATATATGTATATAGGCACACTTTTGTAATTATGTTTTTAAGTAAACTTTATAAGCACGATACATATATATGGTCTAAATAGTAGTTAGTAGAAAATATCATCTGCCTATCTTTTCCCAACTATATTGTGGTCGGTTTCCAGTCAAACCAGATGCAACTGGATATCAGTATTTTACATGGAGCGACTGCCTATCGGACCTTCACAATCCAGTAACTGGATAATACGATAACCCATGGTAAAACTGGTTGTCAGACTTTAAGAGCTTCTGACTAACAGTAAGGACTGTCAAAGATTTACAAATCACAGCCGGGACCAACGGCTTTACGTGCTTTCCGAGGCACGGAGGAAACTCGCTATAACAGATGGTCACCCATCCACAGACCAACCTCGGCAAGCGCAGCTTAACCCGGAAGATCGACCTGTGTGGCTGTAATTATTTAGCCACATTGTGTACGAGACTAAAGCATTAAATACTAAACATATATATAAAAAAGGTTTTTAAATATATTTTTTCTCTGAGCTAATAAGTCTTATAACTCCGAACGGAGAGCCCTAACGAAAAAATTGTCCGAACAATAGTTGTTCCAAATGAAAAGACCTATCCAACGACATACATCTTATTGCTATTCGAAGGTGGTCCCAATCTGCCCATTCTCTTTTTTCATTCAAATATAAATAAAATATAATAAATTGTTTTCTACGAACCTCGTTACATTAAAATCGGTTCAATCATTTCGAAAAATAAGTACATACACTTGAAAATTAGGAATGTCATTTGGCGTGGTCGCTTTTAAGATAAAGATGGCTGACCTCAAATAATAAATTGGGATACGATGAGGTGAATTATGATGATATTGACAAACAAAATATTAGATAAGAAATATTATGAAGATCTCAGACTGTTGCATTCGTCTGTTATGTTAAGATGCTACTACACCAACGACGACATATTACTAGACTCCGCTTACACGATCTAAGGAACAAAAACTTTTCTGTCAACTCGCTGAGGTACTACGTAAGCGAGGGGGACGGGGTACTGCGTTGTGATTGGCTAACTCAACGTCTGTTCTGTCTCAAGGTATGTTTACGGCTCACAGGAGTTGTCGAAATAAGACGGATATAAAACTTTTTTGCCTAATGTGTTGACAGACATCGGTCGCCTGTTATTAGGAGTCTAGTAATATATCGTCGTTGTACTACACCAATCAGCCGACATTGTTTTTTTTAAATCTCTTATGTCCACTATCTCTCCTGATGATAATCAATGATGTGGTCGACGGTGAAGCGCGCTTGACTAGAAGTAACATATTCACTCTTGACTTGAAGACTACAAAGATAAATCGGTTGATTGGTATTTAAACTTTTTCAGATTGATAAATACTGATTGATGAAGATGTGGAATTGATTCATCTCAATTTATCGATCTTGTATTTCAGAACCAGGTGCATTTCTTTGCAATTAATTTACTTCATTACCTCTTAAAACTGTGAAGAAACCGGCATGCCCTTGTGACATCTACCAAGCCGTTTTAGGTGCTCGTGGTAGATTAAAGCTGCAGTACCTAACCATAAAGTTTCTTGCCGGTTCTTCTCCATGCGAAAGGACAAACCTTTGACTGGCCTGTTGGTCTAGTGGTTAGTGACCCTGACTGCTATGCCGGGGTTCGTGGGTTCGATTCCCACCCAGGACAAATGTTTGTGTGATGAGCACGATCATTTGTTCTGTGTCTGGGTGTACTATATCTATAATATGTATGTATTTAGAAATATATAAGTATGTTTATCAGTTGTCTGGTACCCATAACACAAGCTCTGCTTAGCCTGGGACTAGATGACGTTGGGTGATAGTTAAAAAAAAAAAAAAAAACCTGAACCAACCTCGTGTTTCCCTCGACATTTTATAAGTGGGCTTATCTATCTTCTATAATATAAGAATGGATCGCAAAATGTGTTGCTAAGCTCATAACTCGAAAACGGCTGGATCGATTCGAACAATTCTTTTTTTGTTGTGTTTGTTACCATCGGGACCGGGTTTTAGTGGACTTCCACCCGTGCGAAGCCGGGACGGGCCGCTAGTGTATAATAAAATATTTTGACGGTAGAGATCTAAGTCCCAGCAGTGGGAACATTATAGCCTGATTATAAACCCGGAATCCTCCCAGTGAGACACCGTCTTTACACTAGTTCATTCTAGATAAAGTTAATAATTAAACAAATAGATAATAATTTGGTGTCCGAATTTACAATGTCGGTTTGCAAACAAATTTATTATCAGATAACAACGAATCTAGGACAGATCGATACGTCGGATTATTAGTTACTTTGCAGAGCGCGAGTATCATTTCACCTTCGTTTCAATATTTTACAAGGTCATTGTCAAAATTTAAGGTCAGACGTCGTCTGAATTTCAGGGTTTTGTTAACTAATCTGTTATGAGAATTACAGGTGTTATATGTGTGACTCAATCTTTTATTTATCTTATAACTTGAAAAAGATTTAACAAAAAAAAAAAAGTCGTCTCCCCGATCTAATTTCTTCTCTTATACAACGTGTAACGTTAAAAGCGCAAAACCTCTCGTGGTAACTCAGCCCATGTTACTGAACAATGTTTGTTCTAAGAATTTTGGGATTTCGCAAAAAAATAAAAAGATTTTTCATACTGATGGGCCTGATCAATTTCTCATTTTGTATGAAAAACCTATTTTTTTTTTTAGAACAAACATTGTTCAGTAACATGTACTGAGTTGCCTCACGAGAGGTTTTGCGCTTTTAACGTTACACGTTGTATAGGCAACGAAGATAAAGTCTATGATAATTTCTAGAGTCCCATTTATCACTGTACCAAAATGTATCAAAATTGGTTCAGCATTTAAGTGTAACTATGTCACAGACTTTTTATAATAGCATTAATATTAACTAACAAAATACCCACGGTGCTCTCTCTTATAATATATATAATAATATATACAATATAATAATAATAATAATATATATATATCTCCTTAGGGGGTTGGATCAAGGGCCTGATTCAGAAGGCAGTACTTCTTGATACGGCTCGTATCGTGAGGAGGTTCCTGTCTCTGGAGCCCTAACCACCGGTAGCTTGGACCCCGCTCCCACATCGGTAGAACACTATTTTTTATATTTTTAAATGTTTTAAATTTTTGTTTTTTCTATTTAATAATATTTAAAAATGTAAACTAATAAGTAAGAAAGATAAATAAAGGAAATTAAAATAATAATGTAATAATATATTCCACAACTATCACACAACGCCATCTAGTCCCAAGCTAAGCAGAGCTTGTGTTATGGGTACCAGATAACTGATAAACATACTTATATATTTATAAATACATACATATTATAGATAAATTACACCCAGACACAGAACAAATGATCGTGCTCATCACACAAACATTTGTCCTGGGTGGGAATCGAACCCACGACCTCCGGCATAGCAGTCAGGGTCACTAACCACTAGACCAACAGGCTAGTCAAATTATCTCTTATGTGAGCAGTGGTGGCCCAGTGGTATCGGTCCCGACTTACGAGTAGGTCGTAGGTTCGAACCCAGCTTGGCGCATTACTTTGTGTAATTTATTTCATCACCACTGCTCTCAAAACGGTGAAGGAAAACATCGTGAGGAAACCGGCATGTCCTAGAACCATCAAATTCGAAGACATGTGACATCTGCCAATCCGCACTCGGCCCGCGTGGTGGATTATATACTCTGAGTTTGTTTCGGATGTTTCTTCTCAGAGTAGTCAGGTACGAAACACCGGCCCGTTCTAGTTTTATGAAAAGACGTGTAAAAGTGTTTATATAACCTACTTGCATAAATAAATATTGCCATTACATCATTTCATCTATGTACTAAATTTCACCCAAATCCGTTCAGTAGTTTTTGTGTAAGTTAAGTTACAAACATGTAGGTATCTATTCTTAAAAACTTTCGCATTTTTTAACAAGTAAGATATTATAGTTATTTAAATAATTATGTCAAATTAATCTTCTAATCTAAATAGGTTTATGTAATACTATCCAGTAGCTGTTTTTATATAGGTTATATCAGTTCTTATTACATTATAAATGTTTTAACAGAATATAAAGGGTGAATTTTTCAACTGGGCGTGGATGGCTACTTTCGAAACTATGAGGAATATCGAAAAACGTTGAAAGGAGTCTCGAGGCCGATTTTGACGAAAACTAAAACTGCATCATTGGATTTTAGAAAAATCAAAAATCCTGATCAGGAATCGAACCCGCTGATTTTGGAAAAAAAATCACACCCTGTATTATTATACCGTTCGATAGTGTTGCTAATAAGGATCAAATTCTGGGAAGTAATCATATACGGCAAACTTAAGGAAAACGTATAATTACAAAAAACCTGATTTATCTTCAAGGCAAAGACTGTATTTAATAATAATAATAATATTCCAAACCTATCACACAACGCCATCTAGTCCCAAGCTAAGCAGAGCTTGTGTTATGGGTACTAGACAACTGATAGACATACTTATATATTTGTAAATACATACATATTATAGATAAATTACACCCAGACACAGAACAAATGATCATGCTCATCACACAAACATTTGTCCTGGGTGGGAATCGAACCCACAACCCCCGGTATAGCAGTCAGGGTCACTAATAGGGCCTGCAGAACCGGTACTTTTTAAAGACCCGGTACCGGATGTTCGGTACTGGAGTTGGAACCGGGATTTCCCGGGAATTTCGGTACTTTCGGTACTCGCGTACAAATCGCTATTAACATATTGTATGAAGGGCACGAGTGTGTGCACACTACAATTATAATTATCTAAATCGGTTGAATAATGTCCTCATTACAAAAGTGGGATGGTGCAGTTCAATAAACTTCGTTTTATTTGTAAATCTATAATTGACAATAATCATCAGTACACAATCTCAAGGAACTTTTAAATCCTTTTTATATTTTATAATGAAAATATATCAAATAGAACTTAAATTCCTAGTCTATTTTGAATTAGAAAGAAGCCTATCGTTGTCACGTGATTGCTTTGTTTTTTCCTCTATACAACTTTTACGTCACTGAATCACTTTGTTCTTTCCACTATAAATAAATATCATTAAGCAAACAGCAAAACAAAACTAGGTATAATGCTTTATCGAAGTGAAATAAATATAAAATTCAATAAAAATTTAATGTAGAAAACGCGATTTTCTTTAAAATAAAGGTTGGTCCCATTTAAATTTCAAAACTGAAATCGGCCTCTAAGGGTAGAAAAAAAAGAATTAATTGCCAATTTTCCTACAGAATTTTCAATTATGAACCGATTCTGTTGAAATAAAGTTAACAATTGTAGTTCTGAGGACATTATTATATAGCAGAGATGTGGAGAACATAACATGATGGCGTCACCGTCATCAGATCATCCAGATCCCTGTTATTTTGTGTAGTTAGTCCCAAGAGTTCCTTAACAGTTAACAACAGTTATATCGTGTTTGGACTCATTTCACTCAGCTTGATGAGAACTTTAGACCTAGCTGAGGTATCATTGCCATCGAGGGTCTGAGGATGGTGACGGATAACAGAGGCAAGAGGTCCTCAACAGTTAACAGCGCCTTTATCGTGTTTGGGCTCATTTCACTAGTCTTGATGAAAACTTTATACCTAGCTGGGGTATAATTGTCATCGAGGGTCTGAGGATGGTGACAGAGGGCAGTAGCTAGAGATCCTTAACAGCTGCAGTTGATCTGATGATGGTGACGCCGTCTTGTTATGTTCTCCACATCTCTGTTGTATAATATATATGACACGAGATAGGAAAATTAAAAGTAATTTTTTGCGCCGTCTCAAAAGTTATTTTTTGATTTTCAGTTCGATGTTTCGTCGGTTTGATTTTTTTTTAAAAGGACTTGTTACAGATCAATTTGCCAAATAATTATAAAACACAAAACTTAAACAAAATTTAAGCATGATAAAAGTTATTGTCTTTCAAGTAGATTTTTGATTAGTTTCATCAACATTTTTATTAATAAAATTCTCATTATTATCAATTAAAAATGTTTTATGTTAATAATACTGTTAAAAAATAGTTAATTGGATATGATTTGTTGCTTTATATTGAAAAAATAAGGAAAATAAAAAAGTACCGAAAGTATCGAAAGTACCGGGACTACGGGATGAAGACCCGGTACCGGATTGTTTAAAAAATTCCCGGGATTTCCCGGTATTTTCGGTACCGGGATTTCCCGGTTGCAGGCCCTAGTCACTAACCACTAGACCAACAGGCCAGTCAACCTATATAGGTAATGAATTTGCGCAACTTTTAAAATATCATGATTTTATATTAAGCATTTTATTCATTTTATTGATGACCTCAATATAAACTCGCGTTACATACAAACGTGACAAAATGCAGTTTTTGTAAAGATTCCGTTTGATATGCTAAAATCATGTTCTACCTATCGTTAGATATTAATTTTATAGCATATATACTATTTGATTGGAATATATTACATATCATATCATATTATAATCTAAACGTGAATTTTACGCACATGAATTTAACACCTTTTAAAAAAAATTACGCTCACAGTAACACAATTTTTATTCGTTCTTTATTTTTTTATGAATTATTAACGACTTGAACAATAGCAAACTATTTGATTGGATTTTGTTACGTATCATAAAAAAATCTATACCTATTTTTAAACGTGAATTGAACAATTTTTTACGAAAATTACGCTGATATAGAAACAATTTTATTTTTCGTTCATTATTTGACAGACTTTTGATTATATCGACACTTTTAAACGTGAATTCAACTTATTTTTACGAAAATTACGCTCACTGAATCACAATTTTTTTTCGTACTTTTTTTTTAAATTATTATCGACTTTTGATCACTAGCGATACTATTAATCTATAAAAGTGTTTCTTATTGTTTTCATAGACACACGAGACCCGTACCACTTGCCAAAGATTTTTTTTCTAATTTCGAATTTTGTAAAATAAAAATAAATAATGTAAATGCCCTTTCACAAAAAAGTCAACCAAGTATCTTGTACTTTAAACTAAGTTTTACTTAGTATAAGCAAAAATTATTGCCGTGAAAAATCTGAAATTATGGTAGCGCTCAATGTAACGCGGACAAAACATTTTTCAGTGGCTCTAGCATGAATTCTATTTATTTCCCATACATCGTACTTGAAGTATGATGTAATTTTTATGGGAAAAAAGCGCCTCTAGTTTATGAATGAGGAATTCATTTTTTTTTCCAATAAATAATCGTCGAATTCCCCGTTCACTTAACGTTATAAAATCTGAAAATTCATTGTAAGCGGCTCTGATCTATGTATGCATTGATTTTTCTACACAAAGTACTTTGTTATGAAATGTAACGACTTTTGAATTGAATAGTACAGTGAAGAAAAAAAAAAAAAAAGTACGTGCCATAATATAGTTGACACTATAATTATCTTCATTAAGAGATATAAGATGGTTCAATTGACGCAATGGTCGAAGATTACTACGCTGCCTATCGTTCGATCCCCGAACGGAACAAATATTTCTATGACCCACAAGTAGTTGTTCCGGGTTTAAGTGTTTTTGTATGTGAGTTTATATGTTTGTAAACGTATCAACGATACAAGAGATATATCTAGAGCTATTTCTTGTCGTCACTAGAAATTATAAAAGCAAAACAATTATAAACCCTTTCTACGAAAGATGTAAAAAATCTCGCAAACTTAGTTAAATAAAAAGAAAAAGTATTTATTTGCCTCAGACATGAAAAAAAAACAAAGATATTCAGAAAAAGTGAAAAAAAAAAAGTAAAACATAGACAAAAAATGGTGTGGTCATAATACTTCTATCTAGTCTAATATTTTTTTATAACATTCCATATTTATTAAAATAAATATATAAACAAAGAAAATTACAGATTATGAAGCATTATAATTTAATTATCACTACAAAGTCGCTTCCCGCTGTCTGTCCCTATGTATGCTTATATCTTTAAAACTACGCCACGGATTTTGATGCGGTTGGTCTTAATAGATAGAGTGATTCAAGAGGAAAATCAATAGTCGCTAGTGATAGACAAAGTTTATACAAAAGACAAAGTGTATATTTTTGTCGAATATTGCATTTTATTCAAATGAATAACAACCGGATTTCGACCACTGGATGGCCATTCAATAATTTAAAATAAATTTAAATATTTGCATCACATGGGAGTACAATAACCTGATTTTTAAATATCAACTAGTTTATTTTAAAAAAATGTTGCAATAAGCATAAATTATAAAATAGCAGCGATAGATTGACTCTGCTATGAACAATATCGAAACTGCAAAATTGTGTTTTTCGTTTATTGTAGAAATTGATAGACCGTACAATACAATAAATAAATAAACTATCAAAGAAAATAGGTTTTTTAATTAACATTATTTTGTTAAGGTATGCATTGAAGAAAATATAAAATGAAGTGTGTTCTAGGTCAATATACATAACTTTAAATTGCTTTTCTGTGAAGTATGTGATTTGCAGTTTCGATACTGTTTTTAGTCACAGTCGAGATCTTTATTATAATTTTGTTATATTTAAATATGTGATCATATAATTTATAATACTTAGATGAACTTTATAAGAGTTTTTAATATTTTATTTTTGTTTACGACACCAAAACGAACACAAATACTTTTAAGAAGCTAGGTATACCATATAAAGAAAAATCGAAAATATAAAATTCTCGTGTCACAGTTTTCGTTGCCATACTCCTCTGAAACGGCTTGACCGATTGCCATGAAATTTCATATGCATGTTCAGTAGGTCTGAGAATCGGCTACTATCTATTTTTTATACCCTTAAGTGACAAGGGTGGCATACACAACAGGGTCCGCGTACGAAGCCGCGGGCAGAAGCTAGTGTATATATGTATATATTTACTTAATATTATTTGTTAACTTAATTTTGTATAAATATGTTTCACATTTTATCAAATGACGACCACTTAAATTTTAAAGGTTAAAAAATCTAGCAAACAGAAAAAAAATCGAATAAAAAATTTTCATTTCGTCAAACACAAATTTTCCGACATAATTTATTCGAAAACCAAAAAATAATGCCAAAAGCTCATCAAATACGTGCGCACATTACAGAAAATGAAAGTAAATATCAAGTAAACGTATATAAGGTCCATCTTAAAACACTTTCATGGCACACTGCCCTAATTCCCCCTCTTTAGTGAAAGCGAATTCCAACAAAATATTATAATATGACATAATAACACATAACATATGCAAATGAGGACTCAATAAACAGTTAATATTACTCCATTTATTTATAATATATAATAATAGGCAGTGACCGAGTTTTCGTATAATTTTTTTTTTAGCGCCGCCTTAATAAAATTTATGCAAATGGCTTGTTAAATTTTTATCGGCCTATTAATTTCGTTTTTTTTGTGTTAAATTTTATTGTTTAATTTATAACCCTAATAAAAATTTGAAAATAAATAAAAAAAATCTACCTTATAAAGAAAAATCCCAGTTCCACAGCAAAGGCTCCAAACAAAAATAAAATCCACACAGGCACTTCAATTAAACAACAAAAAAAAAAACACCACAAAAAACACAAAAAAAAAAATTTTATGCACAAAAAACCCTATTACGAAAGCGCACGTAAGTCGTAAAATAATTTTTCTCAGTTAGCTCCGCGGCACGGCTAAGTTACACGGGCGCGATCGCCCGACTGTTGTACATTCACTTCAGAGACGCTAACTGCAATACTTCAAGCTATTTTTCTGTTTAAGAACCTACAGAGATTATGATGTATGTGTCATCTTTTTTTCTTGTTTTTTTTTTTTTCGTTCGGAAAAACGGTTTTTTTTTTCTTTTTTTTTGTAAACATGACGTTCGAAAACTGTTTTAGGTATGATCTTTTGAATTTAAACAGCTTTGGAGTGGTCTTTTTTTTTAGCTTAACAGTACGTATACTGCTAGCCCTTATCTCACTGCTGGGCAAAGGCGGGTCCCATGTTTTCCAGTTTTCATGATCCGGGGCCAAAGTTGACCATTGGTCACTGAAATTCACAAAAAAAAATCACCTGAGCCATACGTGTGGGGTAAGCTCTAAAGTCTGACAACCAGTCTTACCATGGGGTATCGTATTACCCAGTTACTATGTTTTGGAGGTCCGATAGTGAGTCGCTCCATGTAAAATACTGATATTCAGCTGCATCTGGTTTAACTGGAAGCAGACCACAATATAGTTGGGAAAAGGCAGGCAGATGATGATGATAGTGTATATTATTATATTAGGTATATTTTTTATCAACCAGGAAGAAATTAGAAAATGCCATACCTTGATGTTTAGCTAATCTTTTATCAAAGATATGACTTATATAGTTAGTATCTAATACCGATATAAAATGACAGTAAATTGTTAGGTAGGTTTTTTTTCGGGGTCACGGAACTATCTTAGGACGATAACGTGACCCTGGAACATAAAGGGCATTTATATGCTTTTTATGTTCAGTCAGTAAAAGTCTGATAGTTCCACCCAGGGCGGGACACATTTTGATGATTTTTATAACCGAAGAAAGACTAAGGGCTCCTGTCAACGACGATATATTACTAGACTCCGCATGCATGATCTAAGGAACAAAAACTATTCTGTCAACTCGCTGAGGTACTACGTAAGCGAGGGGGACGGGGTACTGCGTTGTGATTGGCTAACTCAAGGTCTGTTCTGTCTCAAGGTATGTTTACGGCTCACAGGAGTGCTCGAAATAAATCGGATATAAGACTTTTTTGCCTAATGTGTTGACAGACATCGGTCGCCTGTTATTAGGAGTCTAGTAATATATCGTCGTTGGCTCCTGTAGACGATGCCGCCACCGCGCCGCTGTGCTGTGTATATCTAAATAAAGGCGCGGCGGGCGGCGTCATCGTATACATGAGCCCTTAAAATACACTGATACATACATGATCTACACATATATGTGTAACAGTGGCAACAAAATGTAAAAGAATGAAAAAGATTTTGAAACGACGAATACTTTACAATGGCAATAAACAAAATTTTTTGTTTTTACGTGACGCAGTTTTTGGGTTATGTACAGGTATTTTTTTTTTGTTTGTTTGTTGAATATTTAGGTGTCATTAATTTATTTTTGTAGTTTAGAATTAATTTGAATAAAACTTTGAAATGATTTTAAACATTAATTTTAGATTTAATTAATAATCTACCTACCTAGATTTTTTACCCCTAGTTTAATAAAAATAAATGATCATAACGATTAATCACATTTTCCTTTGAAATCAGCGTCATTTCAACGTTATCAATATGTTATTAATTTATTATAAAAAACGGCCAAGTGCGAAGTGTGAGAAACCAAGCTATGAGACAAAATACCTTTCAACTGCAAATGTAATTTTATTCTTTTAATATTCAACTATGAGCAGTGGTGGCCCAGTGGTATCGGTCGCGACTTACGAGTTGTAGGTCGTAGGTTCGAACCCCGTCAGGCGCATTACTTTGTGTAATTTATTTCGTCATCACTGCTCTCAAAACGGTGAAGGAAAACATCGTGAGGAAATCGACATGTCCTAGAACCAAAAATTCGAAGATATGTGACATCTACCAATCCGCACTAGGCCCGCGTGGTGGATTATGGCCCACTCCCTCTCTCAGAGAGGAGGCCTGTGTCCCTGCAGTGGGAACGTTATAGGCTGTTGATGATGATGATGAATATTCAACTTAGACTGCGGAACCCTTCGCTTTACGCGTTCAGGCATACACTTGGCTGGTTTTAAAACCGGAAAAACGGAACCCTAATACTAAGACTCCCCTGTCCGTCTGAAACCTTATCATGAGTTTTAAGTTATTGTGACGTAAAGTAAACTGGATCTCTAACATTGATTTCAAGGAGAAAATTAGTTTCTTCTTCGCACACCAGAGGCACTGTTCTATTTTTCCATACAAGAAACGCTGTAAATACTGGAAAGACGCTGTAAAGTAAAATACTGAAAACTCGTGAACGGCTCTGGGTTTTAAGGGTCAGTACCCAAAGAGTAAAATAGGACCCTATTAATAAAACTTCCCTGTCCGTCTGTCACCAGGCTTTATCTCATGAACCGTGAGAAATAGACAGTTGAAAACGCTTTGAAAGTTTTGATTTTGACCCTTTCTGTCACTCGCCACGATTTTTTTTCAGAATCGCGATGTACCACCCTACTACGCCTATCGCCGCCGTGAGGACACGTCGGTGCTCCGCCCAAGCGGGGCAATCCTGCACCGTATGTTCGACTGTGTCCTCCGGGCGATCTACGCAGTGGTGACACCCAGGCGTTTCCTCCTTTCTCATCAGGCACAGGTACCTCCCGAAACATCCGTGTCCGGTCAGGACCTGCGTCATGCGGTAGGAAAGGACGCCGTGACGACTCTCCAGCCACTCCTCAAAGAGGGGTCTTAACGCCGCTAATGCAGCGTGCCCGGTCCGACTCGCACTTGGCCGGATTTTCCTATTTTAATTAATTACTAAGCGATTGACAACGTACCGAATGTCAAAAAGTACATATCTTTAGATTTTTCTTTTTGTAGGGTTATACTTTTATTACCTTGTACACGTTTTTTATTATTATTATAAGTCTCTAATAGTTTTTAAATAAAGTTTTATGTTGCAGTCAACATTTTGAATTCGACAATTTTTTTTCTGACGTGTCCAAATGGGTTATCTCTTTTAACTTTTGTCTTATAAATTATAATCTTCTTCTTTCTTCTTCTTCTTATAAATAAAAATCAATTACTGTTCGTTAGTCTCGCTAAAACTCGAGAACGGCTGGACCGATTTGGCTGATTTTTGTTTTGAATTATTTTGAAAAGTCCAGGGAAGGTTTAAGAGGGTTTTTTTTATTATTTCTGAGGCGGTTTGCTGGGTCAGCTAGTTTATTATAAAAGAGGTTAATTAAGTTACTGTTAAAATAGTTATAGATTTTTTTTTCTAGAGATGTACAAACTGCATCGTGTCGACTAGGATATTACCTAAATTACATATTTTATTTATAATCGACTTTCCTGATTATTACATTATCTATGTATTGGATTCTTCTTTTATTACTTATACATTTAAAATAATTCACCACAATATAATTAAAATAATGTTAAAGTTCCAATTTACGTCACAAAAATGTGAAAACTCGTGCTGGGGCTTCAGCACGCCTTTTTAGTAGAAACGGCCCATTTCTACATTGACTGACTTAAGCTTTTGACAGTAACTTCAATATTATTACTAATACTAATAAAATAAATGTAATAAACAGTAATAAAACGTTGTTAATTTTAAAACAGAGCAATAATGTGCTCGTAATTAAGACTTCAATATGACGTCAATGAATTTATGACAACTATGAAAAAAATAACAAGTTGACATTTGTGCAATAACATACTTAAGTAACTACATACATTTTTTGGTTGCTAAGCAAATTGCGAAGACTAAACTATAATAATATCAAATGTGTTGCAATCTATACGATCAATATTATAAAAATAAAGAGTTTGTTTGTTTGGTTGAAAAAGAAAAGCTCAGGAAGTACTGGTTCGAATTTGAAAAACTAATATTCCACAACTATCACACAACGCCATCTAGTCCCAAGCTAAGCAGAGCTTGTGTTGTGGATACTAGACAACTGATAAACATAGTTATATATTTCTAAATACATGCATATTATAGACAAATTACACCCAGACACAGAATAAATGATCGTGCCCATCACACAAACATTTGTCCTGGCATAGCAGTCAGGGTCACTAACCACTAGACCAACAGGCCAGTCAGATAATCTCAGGAACTACTGGTTCTAATTGAAAATATCTTTTTGTGTTGGATAGTCCATTTATTGAGGAAGGCTGTAGACTATATAACATCACCCTACGACCTATTGGGGGTGAACAGGGAGTGAAATAGGAAGAAAGAAAGAAAAAAACATTTATTTGGCGCAAAAGAGACCATGATTCACACAACATTTAAAATAACATAAACACAAAAAAAAGAAAGGACTTACATCTAAAACAAGATTAAAAATTAAACAAAGAATTGTTGTGTGTCTCACGGCTGCGCCAAAAAGGCCCAGTTCAGCAAAATGTCGAGCAACTAGTGCTCGACGCTGGTTTTTAACTGGACCTGTGATGGTGATGTGACGGATGTAAATCAGCTAGCATATAGCAACAAGTAAAACCAGATGCAGCTGGATTTCAGTATTTTACAAACGTGGAGTGACTGCCTATCGGACCTCCACAACCCAGTAACTAGGTAATACGATACTCCATGGTAAGAGTGGTTGTCAGACTTTAGAGCTTCAGACTAACAGTAACGACTGTCAAAGATCTACAAATGACAGCCGTGGTGATGAAATACATTACACAAAGTATGTGAGCGCGGTGGATTACTCGCTCACTCCCGATCGCAGAGAGGACAACTTATAGAAATCAGATATAAATAACCATTTCTTTTTTTATCGTGGTAAAATCATCAAATGAGTCCTGCCGCCCCGGGCAGGACGGGAGGGACTGTCAGACTTGTACTGACTAAAATCCATGGTGTCCTTCAATAGCCCTTTATGTTCCGGGGTCACGGTGATGGTGTAAGTCCCACGACCCCGGCAGGCTTTGGCCCTCTGTGACGGCCCCGTCATTTTGCTGACGCTCTTTGAGGCGCGCGTGGAACACGACGCGTCGTCGACCCGGGCATGGTCCATGGTCGGACAGCGAGTTGCCCTTTACTCGCTGTCCGCATGCCCGATAAATAACCATTATAAATTTTTAATGTTACTTTATTTTAATCATTTTTGTAAATATTATTAATTTTTGTTTTTAAATATTACATATATTTATTATGTGTCTTTAATAAAATTACTCCCTTAGAAACCAGATTATAATATTTAAATAATCTTATATATTATGTATAATGCACCTAGCACACAATGTTAACGTAGAAACAAACATTAATATAAATTAATTTAAATATGTATATTACTCTATTTACCATTACTTACAATAACTAATCTAATTATAAGCTATGGATATGTATTATTTTGTAATAAAACATTATATATTATTATGTATGTGCCTCGGAAAGCACGTAAAGCCAAGACGCCTTATCACAAGATGTATATATTTTACATACAGATATATTCCACTTATGGTACCGTAATTTTGTCATACTTTGCTCCAATATTTCCACAATTTTATCCATATTATATAATTATATGAAAGCTTTGACACTGACATTTGACAAATACATTCTTGAGCCCTAAGAAAAGTTTTCAATTAGTAATTTTGTTGAATAATTTAATTCGTTTTAAATAATATTCCACAACTATCACACAACGCCATCAAGTCACAAGCTAAGCAGAGCTTGTGTTATGGGTACTAGTCAACTGATAAACATATTTATATATTTCTAAATACAAACAAATTATAGATAAATTACACCCAGACACAGAACAATTGATCATGCTCATCACACAAACATTAGTCCTGGATGGGAATCGAACCGACGACCCCCGGCATAGCAGTCAGGGTTACTAACCACTAGACTAACAGGCCTGTCCTGGGCTTTTTTGTCACAGCCGTGAGACACATAAAAAAATAAATATAGGTAGGTTCTTTTCATTGAGCTTTTACTACTACGTATAGAGACGACTACACGCACCTCCACTGTGTCCCATCCAGAATGAGTGCACGCGCCTAGAGCACGCCACAGAGCTGTCAAACAACTGAATGAACTTGTGCGCGTGCACTCATCCTGGATGGGACATAGTGTTGATACGTGGTGTCGTCTCTATACATAGTAATAATAGCTCAATGGTTTTTTTCTTATTTTTTTGTTTTTTCAGTGTTTATTTTTTTATTTTGAGTGTGTGTGTCTATCGTGGTCGTGGTCTCTCTGCGCCAAATAAATGTTTTTTTCTTTTTTTCTTTCTGTCATACGCAATTTTCATAACTATTCCATGGATAGTCACGGACAATGATTATACAAGGAATAGAGATTGAGGAGGCGGGCCGCGTGAGAGAGACGCCCACGGCATCGGACGTCGCAAGACGATCTCCGGCCACCGTAGGCGCGGGCATGCGGGCGGCGAGTAAAGGGCAACTCGCCGCCATGGACCATGCCCACGAGTTCCACGCGCGCCTTAAAGAGCGTCAGCATAATGACGAGGCCCCCTCTCAGAGGGCTAAAGCCTGCCGGGGTCGCGGGACTTATACCATCACCGTGACCCCGGAACATAAAGGGCTATTGAAGGACACCGTGGATTTTAGCCAGTACAAGTCTGACAGTCCCTCCCGCCCTGCCCGGGGTGGGAGGACTCATCTGCTGATTTTACCACGTTTTACATTTTACCACAAAAAAAAAATGGATAGTCACGGACAATGATTATCCATGGAATAGACATGAAGATTTACGAGTATGCCCTACCACAACACAATTGAGATAGAACCAATCCCAATCATTAATAATAATTATAACATCGTCAAGGAAATGACATTGAAGTGTGGAGGTAATTTTTAATCATCGCGTGTCTCAAGTAAGATGATTGTCAATCGTTTTCTTGGTACTTCTTTTAATTAATTAGGTACAACAGCGGATGTTAAGGTAGCTAGGCGTTGATGAGCAAACTTAAAGCCTCGTATACATGGTAAATATTTGTTTAACAACAGTTCATCAACGTTGTTGAACGGCTAAAATGTTGTTGGAAACTTTGTTTAAAACAATAAGGCTCGTCCACACCCCATTCTGCGTTAAAATGTTGCTCGAAAAAGTAGTGCATTTATTTTATCGACCGCCATGTTTACAAAAGTTGCAAACCCGGCCACGGCACGTCAACATTTGTTGATAAACTAATATTTCCGCTAGCCGGGCGTCAACTCTGCAACATGACGTGATCTGTTGATCGCGCCATATTGCGCCATAAGTGTTGTCTGCAACATGTTGACTGCAATTCGACAACATGTTTACGCAACAATATATTTATACGAGACTTGAGCATTCACTCGTAACAGAACATCCAACATACACAGTTTTTAATGTTACCGAACCTGTTTCCTTGTGTTTAACAAGGATTTAGCAGTATTCTGCGCTTGGGTGTCACCACTGCTAAGGTCGCATGGAGGACGCGGTAGAGCTTACAGTGCAGGACTGCCCCGCTTGGGCAGTGCGCGGCAACCTCTTGCTCTTGGCATTGGTCGAGGCCCTGCTGCGAGGCGAGACGGAATGGAAAGCGGTCGCCTCCGTCTGCGAAGCAGTCATGCTAGCGAAGGACGAGGCGAGACGCATGAAGGAGACGACAGCAAACAAATAACCCTAAATTTATTCTTCTCCTGTATATTGTAGTGATATTTTTCGTTTGTTATTGTTCGTTTTCCGACCATTTGTAGAAATGTATCATCATCATTCTGCCTAGCCTTTTCCCAACTATATTGTGGTCGGCTTCCAGTCAAACCTGATTCAGCCGGATATCAGTATTTTACATGGAGCGACTGCCTGTCGGACCTCCACAACCCAGTAACTGGGCAATACCATACCCCATGGTATGTAAGACTGGTTGTCAGACTTTAGAGCTTCTGACTAACAGTAACGACTGTCAAAGATCTACAAATGACAGCCGGGACCAACGGCTTTACGAGCTTTCCGAGGCACGGAGGAAACTCGCGATAACAGATGGTCACTCATCCACAGACCAACCTCGGCAAGCGCGGCTTAACCCGGAAGATCGAACTGTGCGGCTGTAATTATTTAGACACGAGCTCCACCATTTGTAGAAATGTATGAGACTCTAAAATTTAATGTTTGTAATGTTGTAATTTAACGTTATTTATATATAAACAAAAAGAAAATTATGATTTCAGCCTCAACACGCAAGGTTTAAAATTATGTTATGACATAAAATTTACAACAATAAGAGCGTGTACGGTGAAAGGCAGTTCATACAAACTTCCCAGTTCTTATTTAATAATAAAACTTCATACGGTTTACGATATACCATCATACAACGACGATATATTACTAGACTCCGCATGCACGATCTAAGGAACAAAAACTATGCCGTCAACTCGCCGAGGTACTACGTAAGCGAAGGGGACGGGGTACTGCGTTGTGATTGGCTAACTCAAGGTCTGTTCTGTCTCAAGGTATGTTTACGGCTCACAGGAGTGCTCGAAATAAGACAGATATAAGACATTTTTGCCTAATGTGTTGACACACATCGGTCGCTTCCGTCAGGAGTCTAGTAATATATCGTCGTTGCATGCGAGATAACAACTAATGAAAGTCCCAAGTCGATACGTGGTCGTTACACCGTCCGCAGTGACACTCCGCTTGCTTTAATACCGATCGTGTTATCGACCAATGAAATTCATCGGTCGATATAAAGCATGCGGGTCTGCCACTCTTGCCAATAAATGGTGACGAATTTGGAGGTTTTCTTTCACCCCACTTGCGGGCTATCGACTAACAAAAACGGTTTCCCGAATGCGGGCTCTGTGGTATGCGTTGCAAAAAATTTCTCCTAACAACTAATGAAAATGCGCCATTTAGCAGGTTTCATATTACAAAAAAGTTATCACAGAATATTTCTGCAATCTAAATGTATAAAAATCAATTTATTGCTGTTCGTTAGTCTCGCTAAAGCTCGAGAACAGCTGGATCGATTAACTAATTTTGATACTGAATTAATTTTGGAAGTCCTGCAGGGCTACTGGCTAATTGGTCAGTGACTATCAAAGTCACTGACCAGCAGTCGTCAACCTGAACATGGATGGCTTGATACCTGTTATGAGGCTTGAGGAGTGGAGTGCCTCAAGAGTGTTAGAATAGTTGATTTTAGGGAACATTTACATTTATCAGTTTCATTGCAAATGCAAAAGCCAATACTAAAACCTTTTGACAGCTACTTGATGGTGACCACACAGATACCTAGATACGCAATAGCCCCGCTGGGAAGGTTTAAAAGGCGAACGCTCGTAGAACTGACAACTGATGGGGAAGAAAAGTTGTCGAGTGGCGACGTGGATGACGTAGCGTAGGCCTCCCTCTGGACTAGCGTTGGACCGACGACATCATGATTTTATTATGAAGATTTGAAGTATCACTAAAACCTACTCAGTCATCATCTTCCTGTCCTTATCCCATTTTACTTGTGTTCATCGCAACACGTTTTCTTCTTCCATTCTCCCCTATCAGACGTCACAGTATCATTTACTACTTTTTCTTTCATATCATTCCTTATACAATCCAACTATCTTTTCTTTGGCCTTCCTCTTCCTCTCCATCCATCAACATTCATACTCATCACTCTCTTCATCACATGAGTTTCGTCCTTCCTCATCACATGTCCATACCAAGATAGACGATTCCCTATCATTTGTTTTTCAAATAATTAATAGATTTAAAAAATCAAATTTTTAGGAAATTGAAAAAGGTGGGTTTTTAGATTTCTTAAATCTATTAATTATTTTGTTTTTTTTTATCTTTGTTCATCGGGTTTGAACTATCCTGAAAATTTCAGCCCGCTAGCTTTTTGGGAAGTGCCTCAAAGCCTATCCGCCATCTTGGTCGTCCGCCATATTGGATTTAAGTCATGTAACTATTTCTTTCGTATTTCTGATAGCAAATCCTTTTATTTTATACCCATATTATGGGGGTGGATTTCAAAAAGCCAGTCCGCCATCTTGGGGAGGCCACCATATTGGATTTTTTATAACGTTTCTTAAATAGTCATCAGAACTCAGAGCGTGTGCTAAATTTCAGCCTTCTAGCTTATCGGGAAGTGCCTCAAAATTGAGTTGCAAAAGTCCAACCGGAACGACAAACAAACAAACAAGAAAACTGAGTGTATAGAAACGTGAGAAAATAATTCAAAACCTATTCTGTGATGTCTAAAAATAATGATAAGAAAGTTTGTATGAAACGTCGTGCAGTGCACGTGCTCATAATTTAAGGACAAACATGACCTGACTTAAATAACAACAACGGAATATTCCGTAAAGTAATTTACCTATATTTAGTAACAGGCTTACTATTTTTAACCACTTGGGTAAACCTGAGGTTAAATTGCACTTTAGAGGTCAATGCTTGAATTTGCGAATGCGCAGATAAGATTTAAAAGACATCTAGATTCCGCATACAAAGCAAATTATGATAGATATACTCGATAGACGTCGGCAGACGATCTCCGGCCACCCTAGGCCCCGACCATGGACCATGCCCGGGTCGACGGCGCGTTGTGTTCCACGCGCGCTTCAAAGAGCGTCAGCATTATGATCGGACCCTCCTCTAGAGGGCCAAAGCCAGCCGGGGTCGCGAGACTATCTCATTATCGTGACCACGGAACATAAAGGGCTATTGAAGGACACCGTGGATTTTAGTCAGTGCGAGTCTGACAGTCCCTCCCGCCCTGCCCGGGGTGGGAGGACTCATATTATGATTTTACCACGTAAAAAAATGCAATGAAGAACATAATAACATCACACATTATAAGAACAGATAAAAATATGGATGGATTGTCTAAGGAATGATATGAAAGAAAAAGTAGTAAATGATACTGTGACGTCTGATAGGGGAGAATGGAAGAAGAAAACGTGTTGCGTCGACCACAAGTAAAATGAGATAAGGGCAGGAAGATGATGATATAAACGAAAAAGGTTTGCGATCACTTTGAAAAATCGAATTATTTTTAAAACAGTAGATTATGAATATGATATATTATATGATCTTCTTCTTTTTAGATTATTATTATATTTGAAAAATATAGAATATAAAACAATAAAATAAAATAGTTCAATTGTATTTCCATAAAATAAAATAAAAATGTCGCTTATGCTAGTGACGCTAGTGACGCTAGTGATAACATTTTTTTTATATGTGTGAATACAAATTAAAAAAAATGGAATGTCTGTTGGTAGAAATAAAAAACCGCTTTTTATTACAAACATAATATGATTGTATATGCCAAAATATTTTTTGCCAATTTTTGCTTGTCTGTCTGTTTGTTTTAGCTAATCTCTGAAACTGCTGGACTGATTTTGACGGAACTTTCTCTGACAGGCAGCTGATGTAATAAGGAGTAGGTAACTTAGGCAACTCTTTTTAGAGAAAATCCACACGGATGAAGTTGCGGGCACAACTTGTTATACAATGTTATGGTTTACAGCATACCTATGTATTCAGCCATTTATTAATGTCGCATGTTCTATTGACTTCCGTAATAGTTAAAAGATAACATAATCTATCATAGTATATCCTACTAATATTATAAACGTGAAAGTTTGTATGTATGGATGTATGGATGTTTGTTACGCAAAAACTACTGAACGGATTTGGCTGAAATTTGGTACACAGATAGTTTATAACCTGGTTTAACACATAGGATGAACGGAGTTTTTATCCCGATTTTATGTTCCCGTCGGATAATTTTGGAGTTGTAGCGGGTGAAGCCGCTGGCAACAGCTAGTAGTATATAATGTTGTTGACAGAAATCATTAATCTTTTACCATAGAATTTGATTGACGAATGACATAAACTAAATTATTGTTGTCAAAAGATAAAAACTTAATGATCTTTTGTTTATAATAACGGGGCTTCCCCCAGTTATAATGTCCCTTTATCAAGTGCCTATTGACCATGATTTGTTCTGTCTCCTCCTTGACATGGAGAGAAGTGGAAACAAATCTTTCCTACTCCTCCACTAATTCTTTTCTGATTAATTTCGTTGCAGGATCCAAGACAGGTAAATTCATTCTCCGGGACACGTCGAGCTTCATTGTCTCGGCGCTTTTCTGGTGGTTGTCACTGTTGATTCTGGCTTTCAGGAGTTGCAGTGGTTTGGGAAAGTGTAGTGGTTTTGTCATTAAATAAAAATTTAAAAATTTAAAAACCCCCGACACAAAAATCAAGTTCCCTTTAAAAAAAAATGAAAATACGTCGCGTTGGGGGACTGCTCCAAATTATTTATCATCTCCTTTTTTTTTATAGGTAGATACTTTTATCATTTTATGTTGCTAAGAGTACTCCCGATTAAGTCATCAATATTCCCTTTCAGTACGCTTTCATTTGATACCCAACTCGAGTATATTTGCAGACCTTTGGTTACCTTTCCCCACTTTCGCCCCCACAACTTCTAAACGGCCCAACCGATTTTCATCAAACATGTCTAAGAACACTCGCAGGTAAGTCAGGTTTCACACAAAAAAAACTAAATTGAAATCGCTTCATCCTTTCGGGCTCTATGATGCCACAGACAGACCGACAGACAGACACGTCAAACTTATAACACCCCTCTTTTTCCGTCGGGGGTTAAAAACAGATCACAAGATTTTAAATTGGGTGTTAAAATAACCCCACCTTGTATGCCAAAGGTTACGGGATAAACACATGGTCTATATGCTGTGTCCTCGTGAAGGCGATTGGCGATCGACATTATTATAGCGACTCTTCGAGTTGTTGCTTCCTAAAAAATATATTTATTTATGATAACTAGCGGCCCGTCCCGGCTTCGCACGGGTGGAGGACCCGGTCTAAAGAGATTTAAACTATCCTATCTCTCAAGTTGGATCGAACTGCACATGGTGTGCGAATTTTATTATAATCGGTTAAGTGGTTTAGGAGTCCATTGAGGACAAACATTGTGACACGAGATTTATATACATATATTAAGATGTGTGTGTCTGTCTGTCACTTTAATTGATTATTATCATGTACTATTGACAACTAAGATTAATTGCACATATGTTAATTATTACTGGCAGATATCATATTCTTTTTTCAAAAATCCTTGAAGTTAATCGAGCTTTAAACCTAGTTTTTGTCTAACAAAACCTGTTTTATTCTTTAACATTAACGGCCTGATGACGCGATTCGACATTACGCTGGAAACAGCAGAATATTCTGAACATAATATTGTATGTAACATCTCTAAAACAATATTCTGACAAATAAACGATTATTATTATTACTAAAATGGCACCTGAGCGAATGGCTCCTAAGCTATTCCACGGCACCTATCAATTTTTTTTGCAGGTGGAATAGTTTTTCATTCATCATTTTATTCCACTAAGGGCACTGTTGATCGCAAGACGATCTCCGGCCACCGTAGGCGCGGGCATGCGGGCAGTGAGTAAAGGGCAACTCGCTGCCCGACCATGGACCATGCCTGGGTCGACGGCGCTTCGTGTTCCACGCGCGCCTCAAAGAGCTGTCAGCAAAATGACGGGGCCAAAGCCTGCCGGGGTCGCGGGACTTATCTCTATCACCGTGACCACGGAACATAAAGGGCTATTGAAGGACACCGTGGATTTTAGTCAGTACAAGTCTGACAGTCCCTCCTGCCCTGCCCGGGGTGGGAGGACTCATTTGATGATTTTACCACGCAAAAAAAAAAAAGGGCACTGTTGATGTTGGATGTTCACACTGAATTCCTGAAACAGGCAGTCGTCCCGACCGATCCGTCATAAACATTCGTGATTTAAAACTGAAGGTTTTTGGAAAAAGACGAAACGTCAATTAAGAGGTATCCGTCATTTTTCAAAATTCCGTAATAGTGTGAACACGAGCAAATAAAATGTATAGCCGCCACAAAAATCAAAATAACGATTTGTGAAAAAAGACGATTCGTCAAAAAACACGAAATGTCTTTGACGGATTAGTGTGAATAAGCACTAACATTTACAAAGATTTGTTTAATAGTACATTATGATACAAGTGCGGTAAGTTGAAAATTACAGGCGAGGCGATATTGCTCGCACGAGCCCGTAGGGCGAGTGCTATAAGAAAGCAGAGGCTGTAATTATCAAACCGCACGTATGTCATACGACGTTTTATAACACATTTGTGAGAAAATAAATAAAACTCGGACTTTATTAAACGAATAAATTCATTAGTACTTGACATCTACAGGGTTACTGGTTAATTCGACCTATTCCCTTTGTGGGGTTAAAGTAGACATCATTCTTGACTGATTTTACTATGGCAGCCCCTATCCTAATCCTTACCGTTTTTGAGTTATTAGACTTTTAATATTTTTCAAAAATATTCCACCTCTGTGTCTTAAACTGGTTATTGTAAGAATTTTACGACGTTTAGGACGCTAAAGTGATACTTTTTCGATAGCTTACAAACGACTCATTCTATTAAAGCCAGTACATTTGATAAATTACTCAAGCCTTGGGAAATAAATGGCTGTAAAGTTCAAATATTAAATTTTTTTGGGAGCTACCCTTGTCTTTCAGGTCAAATTTCTCAAAATAAGTGTAGGGTACTAGATGTGCAGATTGCAGCAAAAACACGGCTGTCTCATTAGCTTTCTAAAATGATACCACAATATCCACTTTTATTAAGAATATGGCCGAAATATAAGGGTTGACTGAGAAGGGCCAACTTATTTTTGTCGATTTATTAAATAATATTTAAATATTACTGGTTATAATGACTGAATCTGATTAATATTAACGATTTTATTTGGAAATACACAAAAATTAAGTTTGTATTCCAATCAATGGTTAAATTAAACGAAATTGAATGAAAAGTGGGGAATTGCAGGAATGTATCAACTTACAGAAAACATCAAAAAACTCGAAAAAAAAAGTCTTTAATGTTCCAAAGTGTTCTTTAAAGCTTCTCTTTTAACTCTGTTCTCTCTGTGCTACTCATTTTAATGGAGGTGGAGTGTTCAGGATTAAATACCAAACATTATCTTTGGGATTCTCTACCAGCAAGTTTTTAGACAGTTTATGAAATCCAGCTGGGTGTTGATGGGAATTTTACTTTCTTTTACACTCCTCTTTAACTCATCTCTTAAATGCTGAATAAAACTTAGGTAAAAATTCTGAGTAGCCACTGTAACATTGTAATTCGAACGTCAGCGAATGTATGCACTGTTAGTCGCAGCGTGTCCGCTCGAACATTATCCTGCTTGAAGATGAACTCAGGTACTTGTGGCTGTGCGAATGGGATAATGTGGAGTTGCACCACATTCGCTACGCAATTTTGAGCAGTTACAGCAACGTTATTACGAAGTGCGAGCTCAGTTTTGCATGATAGAGACAACCGCCCCAGAGCATAATTCAGATCTCATCGGAACAGTCTGTTTCAAAAGTGCAAGGATCTGAAACCTATTGTTTAGATCTTCTCTACACTGTAATGAATCGGTCTTTATTAAAAAAAAATAAGCCTGCAGTCATAAATAAAAAGCAATGAAGACCACTCAAAACAGTTAAATAATTTTTCTCTTTGCAAATGTTTCACGATTTGCACCATACGCTCCAGTTAACTGGAGGAGAACCAAGCATCTTCTTGAGTATTGTTAGTCTTCATGGAGTCGATTCGGAATAGTCTAGTCAATTATAGGGGTGCCTGTAGCTCAACGCAATAGAGTTTGTACGGTCCGCGCGGTAGATTTTCGCACTATTTGCGCGGTTAATCAAACTTATTGGTCTCCTTAGGCTTTACTTACTTACTTTCTTCCTGGATCACGGCGTCTGGTGATATTACCCGTCTTTTGAGACCAGTTTCAAACTTTTTGAACCACTGATTGGGAATATTCCACCATAAGACCTTCCTGGATTAAGGTAACACCCCAAGTGGCTGTTTTTGCATCCATATGTCTCCGAATAAATGGCATTATCAGATTAAACAATCGTTACAGCCTACTTGCTGTATAAGTCGAAGAAAACTCCGTTAGAAGTTTGATAAATAAAAAACACCAAACCGTACATTCGAAGAAATCTTAAATATCTAATTAAAAAAAAGTTATTCATTTCCAATTATGCAGTAGAAACAATATTAATACTTGAAAGAAACCATAACAAGGTATTTACCATCTATTATGTACACAGAATAAGAGTGATACTTGATTAAAGTGCAATTTAATAAGTGGCCCCTATTTTGTTTTGACGAGTATATATTCGCAAAATTCGGGTTGAGGAGTATTTTGTAAAATTGTAACGGTTTTCTTACAAGACAGATCGCAGCCGCCATTTTTGACATCGGTTACCAAGTTGAGAAGGTCGCGCATCAACGTCTTTTGTTTTTGTTCTTTTGGCAAAGGCACAAAAACAGCCAGTATTACTAATAATAGTAGATTACGCACCAAGGGAGTAAAGCATTGCCTTACGTCACGGGCGTATTGAATCCCGAAGCGACACTAAGGATTCTAGGGGTGAACCTCCGTAGCGAAGCGAGGAGGTTCAGGTGTTAATTCCAGAGTGAAACGAGGGAATTAAGTTAAGAATCTTTAGTGTAGCGAGGGATTCAAGTTAGCCCAAGACAAGGCAGCTTTACTCCCGAGGAGCGTACTCTTCTTTTCACACCTGGAAATAAGATTCGATTTTTGTTATTTGATGTGGTACGACAACCTTCGAACGGGAAGTTGGCACCACTGTAAGCGATCAGCTGTTGCGGCCAGCGGCCGCCATTACTGATACGACTCCTTGGTGAAAGTTTTCATACGGTTTTCTTTGAGGTTCCAAATTCAAATCACATTATTCCCACGGGAATAATGAAATTCAATACATATATTATTCCCGGCTCGAGCGAGAGGGAATAATGTCATGCTTTACAGTAGGTTTGCCTGACATATAATATGCCATTTACGAGCAAGTAGTGTGAAAAGTAAATTAATACTTTTGTATTTTTGTTACGGATAAATGGTTGTAATTAACAGTCAAAATTAAATAAATTAAAGAATTAAATGTTTTTTTTTTTAATTATATTTTATCTCTTAAAGTTAATTTTATTCATAAAATGTTGACCACTTTTCTGACATAAAAACTCTTTGCTAAGATTTAAAAAAATACCGTTCGTGTTAGACCTTGTTAGACGGAACATCTTGATGCGTTTTACATTACCGCACTAGTGCGTAATGAGGTACATTACAATACTGATAGTGGTGCAGTAAAAGACCTTTTACGAGCAAATGTGTTATAAAAATTAAAATTATTGAAAAATTAGAAATCAGTTAAAGAAATAGCACATCTTAAAAGCTATAATCTTACCGATACTTGCACGTTCTTCTTTAGTCTTGCATCGACGATTATCACTTGACCAACTCTTTCCGAGATAGTCATTCCGATATAAAGCCAGATGGGTTTATACCGTGACCATCCCGGGGGGAGGCAACCAAAGTATGCATCGCGATTCTTCCTTTTTCTTGCATCTACGGCTTAGTAAACTCCCCAGACCACTGACGTGCCTGATTGCCTTATAATACACAAATTAGGAGCGACGATAGTCGGGGGAGGCAACCAAAGGATGCATCAGAATCCATCGACGGCCGTTTCTTCTAGAAGAATTGATACGAATAAGAAAAGATGTTGATATTTACAATTAGGAAAAAAAAAACACATACAACAAAAGTTAACACTTTTCTTACCGATAGCAGAACTTTCTTCTCTATTCTTGCATCGACTATTACATGGTCAACTCCTTCTGAGATGGCCACGGTTGAAAACCATAGCTGTACCATCCAAAACGGAGGCAACCAAAGGATGCATCGCCATTCTTCTTTCTTCTTGCATGTAAGATAATTTAGTCAACTCGCCACGACCAGCAATGGGCCTGATTGCCTGATAATACACAAACCAGGTACAATGATGGCCGAGAGAGGCAACCAAAGGTCGTATCGTACTCCATCGACACCCACTTCTTCTCGAAGATTTAATTCCATTAAAGTTGTTTTGAAAGTTACGTCAATGAGAAAACACAAGTTTCTTCTCTGTTCTTGCATCTACAATTATTATGTAAACAACTCCTGTCATGGTGGGATATTTGGATCAAGAATCACATTATCGTGACCATGAAAGAGGGAGACAAAGATAACATTATGCGAGAATATCCAACTAGATATTTGAGCTAACACATAAAAAAGTTTGTTCAACCACACCGTGAATCCATTGAGGAAAAGAGGCGATGTTTAAATGAATTTATAAAATATATTTCTTTCCTTTTCGTTGCTTAATAATAATTATAAAGAAAAAGGAATAGTCAAACAAATAATATTAAAATATAACTATAGAAATAGCACAATTTAATAAAAATTCTCACCGATAGCAAATATGTCTTCTCTCTTCTTGCATCGACGATAAGTCATGATCACCTTCTTCTGAGATCGCCACGGTTAAAAACCATAACCGTTGCCATCCAAGAAAAAGGCAAACAAGAGATGCATCTCTATTATTCTTGCTTCTTTCATCTACGATTATAAACAAATCAAACCCGAAAATGGTCGAGAGAGGCAATCAAAGAATGCGTCAGAGTCCACTGATGATCATGGCATGGAAATTATATATTAGATTGATATTATATTAAGAGGGCAATCACAGACTTCTTCATCCAAGAAAATCCGCTTAAATTAAACTGAAAAAGACGTCTTTTTTAATTTTTTTTATCTTTGTCGTCAAATGTCCCACCCCGGGCAGGGCGGGAGAAACTGTCAGACTTGTACTGACTAAAATCCACGGTGTTCTTTAATAGCCCTTTGTGTTCCAGGGTCACGGTGATGGAAATAAGTCCAGCATCTCTCCAGCGTCTCTCCAGCTCCTCAAAGAGGGGTCTTACCACCGCGATTGTGGCATTCCCTGAATAAGACGCTTAGCAAATTGGACCATGTCATAAATAAATGACAACAGAGCAACATCATGCTGTTTTAATTTGCATTTTGGATTCCTATGAGATTAATTTATTGGAATTGAGACTGTAGCACCACAATTATTTTTTGTAATATTTTATTTATTGTATTTTGACAATTCAAAAGTGCCTGTAACTGGAAAAGAAATATTACAAAAAAATATATTATGGTGCTACAGTCCTACAAGAGATAATAACTGTGAAAGTACTGTAGATGCCCCATTCCAAAGCGTAGATCTCTATGGAGAAGAACGAGCAAGAAACTCCATGGACACTCATTTTCATAGATTTCATTTTTACCAAGTCTTGTATATTATGGAGATGTCTTCTTTATTCTTGCATCGACGATTGTTTGGTCAACTCTCGCCTTATCCTTAGTTTAGGTGTGAGTACTAAACATCTAAGTACTAGGATAAGGTGAGAGGCAACTAACGGAACCCGCGACATGCAACACAGCAATCTATCCATTCAGCCACTGCGCCAATCATGACGTCACCAATTGAAAAGCTACAAAAAAAATCCCCCGGTGTGTTTACAAACTTGCTAAAAGGTACTTAGAATATAGAAAAATAGATACCAATTAAAAAACAGTGCAATACAGAACATACAATACAATAAATTGGCAATAAAAATAAGACAATAGTACATATTGATACCAGCAGTGTGGAAAGCAGTTCTCGGCTTCAAAACTCTTTCGCCTACGGCTCAACTGAGAATTCCAATAAGTTCGTCGTCTTCTCCAGCGATGATAACGTAGGCATGTCCTTGCGCTAACGTCGCCGACGGTGAACAGTTACTGACTATCGGCGACTTAGTGCGGGACATACACTACTGTTTACTTTGTTCTCTTGGTGTTCATGCAAGATTCCTGGGTTCCTTTCCTTCCACATTATGGTTTGTTGTTGAACTTGCTGCAGGAAGTTAGGAAAATAGACACTTAAAAAAATGTTCAGTGCAATACTAAACACAAAACAATCAAAAATCATGTAAATAAATCAGCACATATAAATAAGTAAGTAGTACATTTTGATACAAATGTGGAAAGTAGTTCTCGGCTCCATACCACCTATGAACTTGATGATATTAGATTAGACCCCCAGAATCGTCAGTAAATCTCCTATGTAGATTCTCTTTGCTTCTTCTTCTCCAACGATGATAACGTAGGCATGTCCCGCACTAAGTCGCCGATAGGTGTCGGCGACTTAGTGCGGGACATACACTACTGATTACTGGTTGATTAGTTCTGTTGGTGTTCTTGTAAGACTGGGCAGCATTCCAGGATCCATTCCTTGATCTGACATTATAGTGTGTTCTCGAACTTGCTGCTAGGCACTTGGAAGTTACAAAAATAGATACCTAGTATAAATAATTAAATGCAATACAAGATAAAAAATTATGCAGAAGTTATGAAAAACAAAAAAACGTAAATAAATAGGCACATAAACATAAGGAAATGGTACATTTAAGAACAGTGAGGATAGCAGTTCTTGGCTCCAAAACACCTGACGAACACCCTCGCCTACGGCTCGAGTGAGAATTTGAATGAGGCTGTCTACTTCTCCAGCGATGATTACATAGGCATGTCCTTGCGCTAACGTCGTCGACGGTGCACAGTAACTGACCTATCGGCGACTTAGTGCGGGACATACACTACCGTTTACTGGTTGATTACTTCTGTTGGTGTTCATGCAAGACTGTGCAGGATCCAGGGTTCCATTCCTGGATCTGATTTAATGGTGTGTTTTCGAACTTGTTGCTAGGCACTGGGAAGTATGAAAACTAAATCATCATCATCATCATCATCTCAGCCATAGGACGTCCACTACTGAACATAGACCTCCCCTTTTGATCTCCACAGGTACCGGTTGGAAGCAACCTGCATCCAGCGTCTTCCAGCGACCTTCATAAGGTCGTCTGTCCACCTTGTTGGTGGACGTCCTACGCTGCGCTTGCTAGTCCGTGGTCTCCATTCTAGCACTTTTCGACCCCATCTGCTATCCGCTCTGCGAGCAATATGGCCTGCCCATTGCCACTTCAGTTTGCTAATCCAGTGAGCTATATCGGTGACTTTAGTTCGTCTACGGATCTCCTTATTTCGGATTCGATCACGCAGTGAAACACCGAGCATAACCCTCTCCATAGCTCGCTGAGCGACTTTGAGCTTTGAGATGAGGCCGATAGTGAAAGACCACGTTTTGGTGCCGTAAGTCATCACTGGTAACACACATTGGTTGAAGACTTTCGTCTTGAGGCACTGAGGTATGTCGGACGAAAAGACACTGCGTAGTTTCCCGAACGCTGCCCAACCGAGTTAGATTCGGCGGCTGACCTCTTTCTCGAAGTTGGATCTACCTAATTGGACTACTTGTCCTAAGTAGATATATGAGATCAAACCTTAAACCTCATGGCTGAACGACGTTTGCTACAGTTGCAGTCTTCCGATGACGCGAAGTCATAAAGGCAGCTCAATAGACGTATATCTAAGTCCTTGCGACACGACCTGCGTCTCTTTAATACGAATCGTGTTAAAGAGACCATACAGCGAAACCAAGGTTCCAAAGTGTTCGCGAAGGACAAGTCTATAGGGCAAAGCCAGATGACAATGCTGAAACGGGAGGATGGCAGCGTAGCGTCGACTAAAGCAGAGGTTTTAGGCGAGATCGAAAGGTTCTATGGACAGTTATACACTTCGGTCGCAAAGCCCGTTGACAGCTTGGAAGGAGATCCAAGAGCCAAGCTGTCCCGACATTATACCGAAGATATCCCGGACATCAGTCTGTACGAGATTAGGATGGCCCTGAAACAGCTTAAGAACAACAAGGCGCCGGGCGAGGACGGAATCACCTCAGAGCTTCTGAGAGCGGGTGGAACACAAGTACTTAAAGTCCTCCAGAAGCTCTTTAATACCGTCCTGTTCGAGAGCAAAACGCCCGAAGCATGGAGCAGGGGTGTGGTGGTGCTGTTCTTCAAAAAAGGTGATAAAAGCCTATTGAAGAACTACAGACCCATCACGCTTCTGAGTCATGTTTATAAGCGGTTTTCAAGGGTTATCACGAACCGTCTCGAACACAGACTTGATGACTTCCAGTCTCCCGAACAAGCCGGTTTCCGAAGAGGTTATAGTACCATAGACCACATCCATACGCTGCGGCAAGTTATACAGAAGACCGAGGAGTATAACTTGCCATTATGCTTAGCGTTTGTGGACTATGAGAAAGCCTTCGATTCGGTGGAAACATGGGCGGTGCTTGAGTCACTCCAGCGATGCCGTATTGACTGTCGGTACATCGAGGTGTTGAAGTGTTTATATAATAACGCCACCATGTCGGTCCGAGTACAGGAGCAGAGTACGAAGGCGATTCCATTGAGAAGAGGCGTCAGACAGGGGGATGTTATCTCCCCTAAACTGTTTACTGCCGCAATGGAAGACGCCTTCAAGCTCCTGGAATGGCAAGGACTTGGCATCAACATCAACGGCGGCAAACCGAAGGTGAGTGATGACTCACCTTCGGTTTGCCGACGACATCGTAGTCATGGCAAAGTCGATGGAGAAACTCAGCACGATGCTCGATGGCCTCGACCGAGTTTCGCGACGGGTGGGCTTGAAAATGAATATGGACAAGACGAAAATTATGTCAAATGCCAATGTTGTGACCACCCCAGTCTCTGTTGGAAACTCGGTACTCGAAGTTGTTGAAAACTAAATACCTAGTAAAAATCTTAAGTCAATACAAGATACGAAATTATGCACAATTTATGCAAAAAAAAAAAAAAACAAAAGTAGGCACATAAAAATAATGAAATGGTACATTTAAGAACAGTGAGGATAGCAGTCCTTGGCTCCAAAACACCTATGAACACCCTCGCCTACGGCTCGAGTGAGAATTTGAATGAGGCTGTCTTCTTCTCCAACGATGATTACGTAGGCATGTCCTTGCGCTAACGTCGTCGACGGTGCACAGTTACTGACTATCGGCGACTTAGTGCGGGACATACACTACTGTTTACTGGTTGATTCGTTCTGTTGGTGTTCATGTAAGACTGGGCAGCATTCCGGCTTCCATTCCTTGGTATGTCATTATGGTGTGTTTTTGAACTTGCTGCTAGGCACTTGGACGTTTGAAAAATAGATACATTGTAAATATATATAATGCTATACAAGACACAAAATTATAAACAATTTATGATAAAAAAACACGAAAATATATTGGCGCATAAGAATAAGAAAATGGTACATTTTGATACAAGTGAAGAAAGCAGTTCTCGGTTCCATAACATCCTCGCATTCGGTTCGACTGAGAATGCCAATAAGTTCGTCTTCTTCTCCAGCGATGATAACGTAGGCATGTCCTTGCGCTAACGTCGTCGACGGTGCACAATTACTGACTATTGGCGACTTAGTGCGGGACATACACTACTGTTTACTGGTAATTCAGTTGGTGTTCATGTAAGATTCCTGGGTTCCATTCCTTGGTCTGACATAATGGTGTATTTTCGAACTTGCTGCTGGGCACTCGGACGTTTGGAAAATAAAATAACTAGTAAAAAATGTTCAGTGCAATACAAGATACAAAATAATGTACAATATATAAAAAAAAAAACACGAAAAGTAATCGGCACATAAAAATAAGGAAATGGTACATTTTGAGATAAATAAGGGAAAGCAGTTCTCGGCTTCATAACACCTATGAACTTAAACATTGATGATATGAGATTAGACCCCCAGAATAGTCAGTAAATCTCCTATGTAGATTCTCTTTGCTTCTTCTTCTCCAACGATGATAACGTAGGCATGTCCCGCACTAAGTCGCCGATAGGTGTCGGCGACTTAGTGCGGGACATACACTACTGATTACTGGTTGATTAGTTCTGTTGGTGTTCATGTAAGATTGGGCAGCATTCTGGGTTCCATTCCTTGGTCTGAAATTATGGTGTGTTTTTGAACTTGCTGCTAGGGACTGTGAAGTTAGAAAACTATATACCTAGGAAAAGATTTTAGTACATACAAGATACAAAATTATGCACAGTTTATGAAAAACAAAAAAAAACCTAAATAAATAGGCACATTAAAATAATTAAATGGTACATTTAATAACAGTGAGGACAGTAGTTCTCAGCTCCATAACACCCCCGCTTTCGGCTCGACTGAGAATTCCAATAAGTTCGTCTTCTTCTCCAACGATGATAACGTAGGCATGTCCTTGCGCTAACGTCGTCGACGGTGAACAGTTACTGACTATCGGCGACTTAGTGCGGGACATACACTACTGTTTACTGGTTGATTAGTTCTGTTGGTGTTCATGCAAGACTGTACAGATGACGATAAGATGTGTGCAGTAGGACGAGAGTATATTTGAAAGGATTCAAATATACCCTCGTCCTACTGCACACATCTTCTTCCTCCTCCTCTTTATTTTCTCTTGTTTCTTTTTCTTCTCCAGCGATGATAACGTAGGCATGTCCTTGCGCTAACGTCGCCGACGGTTCACAGTTACTGACTATCGGCGACTTAGTGCGGGACATACACTACTGTTTACTGGTTGATCAGTTCCGTTGATGTTCATACATGCATGATTCCTGGGTTCCATATCTTAGTCTGACATTATGGTGTGTATTCGAATTTGTTGCTAGGCACTTGAAAACAAAGGGCTATTGAAGGACACCGTGGATTTTATTCAGTACAAGTCTGACAGTCCCTCCCGCCCTGCTCGGGGTGGGAGGCCTCATCTGATGATTGATGATGACTGATGAAAAAAGGCACTTGAAATATGAAAAATTAGGTTCCTAGTAAAAAAAAACAGTGCAATTCAAGACACAAAATACGATTTGTAAAAAGACAAAAATATATCAGCATTTATAAAGAAAGAAATAGTACATTTTAATACAAGTGTGGAAATCTCAAGTTCTCGGCTACATAACACCCTCGTCTACGTCTCGACTGAGAATTCTCTAATAATGCAACTTCAAATGCTAACAAAATATGGAACAAACGATGTTTTTCATCATCATCTGCCTGCCTTTTCCCAATTATACTGGGATCGGATTCCAGTCAAACCAGATACAGCTAGACATCAGTATTTTACATGGAGCGACTGCCTGTCGGACTTCCACAACCCAGTAACTGGGTAATACCATACCCCATGGTAAGACTGGTTGTCAGACTTTACAGCTTCTGACTAACAGTAAGGACCGTCAAAGTTCTACAAATATAACATCCTGAACCAACGGTTTTTCGTGCTTTTTAAAGCACGGAGGACACTCGCTATGATAGATGATTACTCATTCACAGAGCAACCTCGGCAAGCGCGGCTCAATACGAGTGATCGGGCTGTGCGGCTGTAATTATTTAGCCACGAGCACCTTCATTTGTTACAGTCTTGTCATCATCATCATCATTATCTCATCCATAGTACGTCCACTGCTGAATATGGGCCTCTCCTTTAGATCTCCACATATACCGGTTGGAAGCGACCAGCATCCAGCGTCTTCCGGCGACCTTTATAAGATCGTCTGTCCACCTTGTTTGTGGACGTCCTACGCTGCGCTTGCTAGTCCGTGGTCTCCACTCTAGCACTTTTCGACCACATCGGCCATCTGCTCTGCGAGCAATATGGCCTGCCCATTGCCACTTCAGCTTGCTAATCCGGTGGGCTTGTACAGTCTTGTACAGGGGACATATTGGAACCCTCTTAGAACATGTTCCAGCTCGTTTCCACACCACCCATGAGGTAGAGCTGTCGGCGCGTTTTTATTATAGTGGTATCCCTCAATAGGCCTAGTCCACTGTTGACATTGGTTCCTCTTAAAAAACAGTACGAGCCTATCAAGTAGAAATCCGTACTTTCTCCTATGTTTTTTAACCGACTTCAAATAAAGGAGGATGTTCGTTATTGGAAGTCGGGTTTAAAATATCATAGGTGAAAAGTACGGTATGACAATAAAGTACGTCCCCAGACTTCACACACGTCCTATAACGAGAGTAATTCCACTGTAGAAAAGAGACAGGGCTTTACAATTCGTTTAGCGCCATCTTGTTTCCACACTGGAACTACAATTACAGATCAGTTTACTAAAATAATAGCTCGATAGTGTTTCATCTAATTAGTACGTTAATAGAGCAAAACCTCTCGTGTGATAACTCAGCCCATCTTACTAAACAATGTTTGTACCAAGACATTTGGAAATTCTCAAAAAAAAAATTGCTTTTTCATACAAAATGAGAAATTGATCGGGCCTATCATTTTTTTTTTTTGCGAATTTCCAAAAGTATATAAATGATTCTGATAAGCCTGCATTCACAGCCATTTAACAATCGCTTAAAACTACTCACCGTGTACTACTTACTTACCGTGTTATCACTTACCTTCGAAAAAACATTAATTGCTTTCTTGATATTTATTACATTATTTTATTCCATTATTGTTACAGCATCATCATTATGTTCATCTAAAAGAAAAAAAAAATTGAAAAAAAATTGCCAAAAGAAGAAATTACTTTTAAAGGCCGCTGTACACATTGGGCCAGCATGTTGGGCCAAAATGATTAATTCCAAATGTCGCTGTTTACACATTGGGCCAACGTGTGAACACTGTATGCGAAGCACACCAAGATCATTTGATTGGTGCACGAAAAACCGACAACTTTCGATTGGCCGGCCAGTATTCCCGCCAACTACCAACATACCGCCTAGGTCTGCACGCTGGCGCTGGCCCAATACGTTGGCCCAATGTGTACAGTGGGCTTAAAAAAATTAAACTGACTTCTAAAATCCGGAAAAGTGCGAGTTGGTCTCGCGCACGATAGCTTCCGTACCGTTTTTATAAAAACGGTATCAAAATCATGTCTGTTCAATAGGAGTCCCCTTTTTTAGCGTGATATTATTATTTAGCATTAAGTTGTTTTAAATTTGTGTAGAGTCAAATTCTATATTTTTTCGGTTACCTCTAAACCAAAAAATGTAAAGCTATTATTGTACGCCATAATTGGCAAAACATGCAGATCAATTTGTTATCTTAAAACCTTGCACCTTGTTTTGATGCATACTCATGTTTTACAATAAATATTATTCTACTCTATTCTATTCTATAAAATCGTCAAATAAGTCCTCCCACCCCCTTAAATTTGATTTTAATCCCCCTTTATTGGGACTCCTCAGACTTGTTCATCTTCTTTCAGACTTTAGAACAAGTTCCAGCTCGTTTCCACACCACCCATGAGGTAGAGCTGTCGGTGCGTTTTTTTTATAGTGGTATCCCTTAATAGGCCTAGTCCACTGTTTCTCTTAAAATCTTTTAAAACGCACGTCGAACGACAATTCGCCACTTGCATCCATCGGTTGCCCGCGACTCTCACGATGTCGTCGGTCCACCTAGTGGTCGCCTACCTACGCTGTGTCTTCCGGTCCGTGGACGCCACTCGAGAACCTTTCTTTCCCATCGGTTGTCAGTTCTACGAGCGATGTGGGCTGCCCATTGCCACTTCAACTTGCAAATTTTACGAGCTATGTCGGTGACTCTGGTTCTTCGCCGAATATCCGTTTTCCGGATTTTATCCCGCAAAGAAACTCCGAACATAGCTCTTTCCATTGCTCGTTGAGTGACTCTTAGTTTACCTAAAGGCCAGCAGTCAAAGACCACGTTTCAGAGCCATATGTAATATGTAACCACTGTTCACGTAGATATATTATGTCCCACAAATAAATAAAGATTACGTTAAAAAAAATTACTGACTTCCAAAAAAAACAGTTTTTGTCAATCACCCCTTTAGGGCTGAAATTACCAAAATATTTGATACGTGTTTTATCAATTTTGTTGATAAGTCTAGATTTGAAGTATTACTTTACCAAGTTGATTTTATTCTTTAGAATTGGAATCAGTGAATTTCTTTCTTTATTGTGGTAGGTCTACGTCTACAATCATTGGAAAGTCACTTAGGTCTGTAAAGACAGACTTAGATGACTTTAATTTATACTATGTTAAGATATAGATATAATTTAGTGATAATATTTTGTTAACTACTTACGTTTAAAAGAACATCATTTTTGATATTTATTGGATTCGTATTTCAAAAAGTTTATTCCTTAATTGTTACATCATCATTATTTTCCTAAAAGAAGAAAATACTTTAAAAAAAATGAAACTGACTTCAAAAGACTTTTGCGTCTGACTTCTGAATGAAAAGTTATTTTACACTTTTTTCGTATTTGTTTTTTAAATTATAACAAAAAAGTTATGGCGAATTAAGAAACATTTTTCTTTAGTTACTTACCTTGGAAAGGTTATTTTCTTGATATTATAATAGATTCGCATTTCAAAGATACCATCGTCGAAGTTCACCTAAAAACAAAAAAAATACCCTTAGAACGAATTTTCATTATTATATAGACATAAAGTAAACTGGAACATTGACAATTTCAAATTGTCAATGAAAAAATTAGTTCCTTCTTCGCACACCAGAGACGCTGTTACATTTTTTCATAAATATAAAATTGGATCGCAAAATGTGTTGCTAAGCTCACAACTCTAAAACATCTGAACCGATTCAGATAATTCTTTTTTTGTCGTATTTGTAACCATCGGTACCGGGTTTTAGAGGACTTCCAAACGTGCCAAGCCAGCATAGCAGTCAGGGTCACTAACCACTAAACCAACAGGCCGGTCAAATAATTCAAATAAGTCCTCAATCCCCTTAAATTTAATTTTAATCCCCCTTTATTGGGACCCTTGAGACCTGTTCATCTTCTTTCAGACTTTAGAACAAGTTCCAGCTCGTTTCCACACCACCCATGAGGTAGAGCTGTCGGCGCGTTTTTATTATAGTGGTATCCCCGATTTATGGGCCTAGTCCACTGTTCGCCAAGTCTGCATTTTACATGTAAATTGGATGAAAAGATTATTTTTCAATTTCATTCCCTATTGACCCCCTTAGGGGATGAATTTCCGAAAAACCGTATTTAAAGAACGTTTGAGCTACTTTTCATGTTTTCCGCATCAGCGCTTTCAGATTTTCGACTGAAAAGTCAGTCTTTCGATCAGTTTCTACATAGTTTAATAAATACGAGTATCATGGGCTTACATAACTGGTAAAAAGTTGTGAATCAACCGGTGTGTGAGCATAGAGTTAAATTTAAATTAATAAAAAATATATTGCTATAGGATTAAGAAGTCAGTGCCAGCAGGTCAACCTACTCGAATCTGTCAAAATTTACCAATCTAACGTGAAAGCTATGGTCTTAAAGCTAAGAATAACTATACATGTGCGGGGTTTACTTTGGTCTCTCGAAACTTGTCTTAAATTAAGTAAAGATATAGATTAAATTAAGGTACAAAATATTTTGTCAGTAACTTACCTTCGAAAGGTCATCAATTATTTTCTTGTTTTTATATTTATTTATCAGAATCGTATTTCAAAGGGTTTATTCCATTATGGTTACCAACGTCATAAGTTCACCTAAAAGAAGAAACAAATTCTTAAAAAAAATAGAAATGACTTCTAAAAAAAAACCTTTCTTTCAGAAGTCAGTGGCCTTATTTCCGTGACGTTTTCCCCACCGACTTCCCAATGGTAAGATTTTTTAACACTTTTTCTGCTATTTTTTGAAAATGGTAATTTTCAAAAAATAGCAGAAAAAGTTTTTTTAAGAAAACTTATAATACTTACCTTTTCGTTTTGTAGTTGTCCCTAGGGGTACTACAACGTGAGAATAAGTAGCCATAACCAAATAAGTAGCCATAGCCACTACAAGATTTATAGTTCCTTATTTTTGTCTTCAAATGTGGAAGGTGGAAGGTGAGATCCTATGAACAATAGAAAAAAAAAACATTTAACATCATGACAATGGTCCTGAGGATCTGTACACTTACAACCGTTCAAAATCTTAACAAGCACAATACATAAATCTTTATCAGGGCAGATAATATTACATTTATTTATACACCTATCTATCTATCTTCTATAATATAAAAATGGATAGCTAAATGTGTTTCTAAGCTCATAACTCGAAAACGGCTGGACCGATTTCGATAATTCTTTTTTTGTTGTGTTTGTAACCACCGGGACCAGGTTTTAGAGGACTTCCACCCGTGCGAAGTTGGGACGGGCCGCTTGTTAATAATAAAAATTCTTTACTTAAGAGATCAGGGCATCCCTGATCATTTAAGTAAAGGATTTTATACATGAAAACTTAATTTACTTTAACACAAACAAATCTATACATATAATAATTAGATAATATAGCAGCACAGATGTAGCTGCAAGGCTTCTTAAAATTGTAATAATTCAAAAGTGACACAATGACAGAAAGAATTCGAAATATGAATATTCAAATTAAGAAAATCAATAAATAGATCTAAAAGGAAAGAGGTTGAATTAAGAGTTCAACAGAGGAGGTAAAATAACCACTCTGTTACAGTTCTGTCAAAATTGACAGCTACGGTGACGTATTGGGCAATGCAGTACTGTCGGAATTGACAGCTGCGGTGACATTGGGCAATGCAGTTCTGTTTGAATTGACAGCTGCGGTGATATATTAGGCAATGCAGTTCTGTCATAATTGACAGCTGCGGTGATATATTAGGCAATGCAGTTCTGTCATAATTGACAGCTGCGGTGATAATTAGGCAATGCAGTTCTGTCATAATTGACAGCTGCGGTGACATATTAGGCAATGAAGTTCTGTCATAATTGACAGCTGCGGTGATATGTTAGGCAATGCAGTTCTGTTGAAATTGACAGCTGCGGTGAAATACACGAATTTTTTAAAACATGTTCATCTTCTTTCAGAATTTAGAACAAGTTCCAGCTCGTTTCCACACCACCCATGAGGTAGAGCTGTCGGCGCGTTTTTATTATAGTGGTATCCCTATATTTGATAGGCCTAGTCCACTGCACTCCAGGGTAGGGCAGGAGGGACTATCAGACTTGTCCTGACTAAAATCCACGGTGGCTTTCAATAGCCCTTTACGTTCCTGTGTCACGGTAATTCGGTAGTCCCGTAACTAGTCCACTGCAGTGACGTTATCATGACTGTTGGCGTCTCACAAATGCACGGGAGATGACGTAGAAGCTGTGGCCTGTAAACGCACGTGGTTGCCTATTTTATTTGACTTCCAAGTGCCACATCAGACAATTCTTTGTTAGCACCTGCACCAATGCAGATTATGGGCCTGCCTATTGCCACTTCAGCTTACTAATCATAAATCATATAATGATTATCAAGCTGAAGTGGCAATGGGCAAGCCATATTCCTCGCAGAGCGGATGGCCACGATGGGGTCGAAAAGTTCCAGAGTGGATACCACGGACTAGCAAGCGCAGCATAGGATGTCCACCAACAAGGTGGACGGACGGACAGACCTTATGAAGGTCGCCGAATGACGCTGGATGCAGGTCGCTTCCAACCGGTATATGTGGAGATCTAAAGGGGAGGCCTATGTTCAGCAATGGACGTCCTATGGCTGAGATGATGATGATGATGTACCAATGCATGTAGTATTATACATTATTGTGTAGAACCAATCCCATCCTATCCCATGTCCTTTATTTTTAATATTCGACGTTTAAAAGTGCCTCTTTGATGGCCTATTTATTGAAATGAATGATTTAACTTTGGCTTTGACTTTATACATATGCTTCAAATCAGTGTCAGCGTATAGCAAAATAGTGGAAATCCCTGCTTACGTCTGAGTTCCCGAACACATATAACCCATAAATAACACTTTCTACTCTGAGGGCATAACGCCTCACTTACGACCTCATCTACGAGGTGGGCAAAATGAACTTTCTACACAAAGGGCAAAACGCCTTTTTACCCGACTACGGCAAAGCCAAAAGGAGGGTTATTTTTAATTAGAACATAAACCCAAGGCTGCTTGTACACGGTGCATGTAACCCGCGCAAGTGCCTCAACATGCTCAAGCTACATGCACCATGTACAAGCACCCATTAAAAAAACGTGCGGGTCTAGCGACTTGAGCATGTACCAAAGCGAGCCATTTCATTTGAAACATGTAACAAGTACAAGCGAGTAACTTGATTAAGTAGCTTGCGCATGATTCTCACGCGGGTAACCCGCACCTTTACTTGGTCCAGATACATGCAGCGTGGAAAAGCACCCTTATAAACAAAACGTATCAATGCATTACAGCGTTTCGTTATTCTACGAGCGATCCGCGCGCCTCTAGTGTTCATAAAGTTGTACTATCTGTCTGTCAGCTGTTGTCGTTCTATACGTGTATCTTGTAATGTTTTTCCTAATATAAATCTGTTAATTACCGGCTGCCATTTCAAAAAATAGGTTTTTAGAAAAACTCGCGCGTCGAATCCGACCCCCGATTATGCCATAGAGAGCGCGCATCATCATCATCATCAGCCGGAAGACGTCCACTGCTGAACATAGGCCTCCCCATTAGACCGCCACGCCGAACGACAATTCGCCACATGCATCCATCGGTTGCCCGCGACTCTCACGATGTCGTCGGTCCACCTAGTGGTCGCCTACCTCCGCTGCGTCTTCCGGTCCGTGGACGCCACTCGAGAACCTTTCTTCCCCATCGGTTGTCAGTTCTACGAGCGATGTGGCCTGCCCATTGCCACTTCAACTTGCAAATTTTATGAGCTATGTCGGTGACTCTGGTTCTTCGCCGAATATCCGCCGAATATATAAAAGAGAGCGCGCGAATGACTGTAATTATTTTTAAGTATATGTAATTTGTCTCTCGGGAGAAAACGTTTTTCACATACTAAATCACGACCAATCTCTTATTTTCTGGCGTCAATCGTTTCAGCATAATTATATTCTAGGTTTGTAGGTTTTTCTTTTTTTTTTCTAAAACTTCATTGATTTTAAAATACAAAGGTTTTACTTCAATGAAGATTTTGTCATAAAAATAGTAGACGATTGTCTTAAATCTAGTTTTTCTTAATAATACTTATGATTTTGACCGGTGTGTATGTAAGTATGTTTTACATATAAAACACTAACAAATATTTTTATCTTTTTAAATAATTTTAAAATAATTTTTCAGCTCTTTTCCACACCACCCAAGAGGTAGAGCTGAAGGCGCGTTTTTTTATAGTGGTATCCCCATAATTAAATGGGCCTATTCCACTGTTTGAATAAATAGATATATAAGATATACTTAAAAGACGATATGCTAGGATATCTCACGGAATTTATATTTTCACACATTTTCTTTTTTTTTGCATAAAAATATATTTTTTCCGAGTTATCCTAGCTGTTTCATCTAAAGTATATTATTATCTATCTATTTTTAAAACCTATTGATTAATTTAGCGATTTTTACAAAAGTGATGGTTTTAATTTTTTTTCTTTTTCAAATTTTAAATTACTTCTAAAACAGTAAAAAAATCTTTAAGTAATAAATAATTGGTAATTCGTTGAAACACAAGATTCTAGTCGAGTCTAAATTTTCGTAGAGTAAAAGACATCAACGCGTGATCATTATCAAAAATTCAGTAACATCAAAATACTAACTAAATTATGGACGTTTTGCAGTCTGAAATAAAGAACAATTTATTTTCAAAAACCCCTTAGTACCCCCCTGTAATGCCCCATAGTTCATTTAAACAAATAAAATTAACAAACTGTTTCATACATTTTCATTTTCAGGTTTTTCGATTTCATTAATTTTCAGTTAGGTTTCGCAAAGATCTTCCTTTAAAAAAATCGTAGACCCAAACTAGGAATTTCTCCTGTATCGTGGGTGCGTTTACAAACATTTAAATTCATATACACAAACACCCAGACCCGGAACAACTTTTTCCTTAAAGGTCTCGGTACACCGTTGTAACTTAAACCACTTATCACTTTTGAAAAAATGTCGCTTAGAAATAATGAATAGGTTTTATTTTTGCCACTGCTGCATCCATTTTGAACACCGGCCCTGAAAAAATCTGAAAAACAGAGGCCCCTAACACACTAGTGTTTTCAACAATTAAAAATCGCGACATCAAAAGTTAAAAATGTAAAGTGTTATAAGCGACATGAACACGTTGAATTTTGCAACGTTATGCTGTGTGTGTAAGGTTGAAAATCCGACAGCACGTAATGTAACTTATGTTACTTTACATTTTAAATATCGATATAAATGTGAGTTTTACTTGTAAGGTTCCGTAGACGTTACTAAAAAACTATTTGACATAAATTATTTTATTAATTACCCGTTGAAGAAGCAGCGAACTATTCTTTAAATAAATGATTTTCTTATGTATATTAGAAAGAGTTATAGAAAACTTTGCCATACATTAATTTTTCTGACGAACAGAAGTAATAAGTTATGTATTAACTAATCGGTAATTTTTGAGGACCTAAGGTCATCAGGAGTAAAAAAGTTTAATGCAAACAAAAATTAACCTTACTATTCAAAAACTAAGTTTCATATTAGAAATGGTGGTAGCCATAGAAAATTATGTTATGTTATGTTTATCACGAGTTACAAAATTAAAGTATTTATTTCAAAGTAACCAGATAAGTATGCCACCAGGCGTTTAGTCGACTCTTCAGGTGACCAGAGGGCTGGCCTATCCCTAGCCAACGAATCAGCATTGCCATACAACGTGGCAATGCTGCCAGCGTTCTGGGTACTGTTCCCGTTGACAGCGATGTGGACGTATTCTTTGACGCCCTTTGAATGTTTTATATTTTTTTTTTTGTACATATTACTAGTAAGTTTTTATTTATAGTTTGTGAGTAAAAGATATTTTTGATATATTTATTTTTTTATATAAGTCTGCTTTTCAACATCTAAGGTCATTAGCGACCAATTACTACAGAACCCCAAACGAAATGTAGTTTGAAAGAATTTAAATTTCCATTTTTTTTAATTAAATTTTATAATCAGTATTTCTCTACCACGCGTTACAGTGTGTTAAGGGCCTAAATATGATTAATAAAAAGGCCAAATGATTTTCAGGTTTAAATCAATTTGCTTATGTGTTAAAAATATCTGTTGCCTGTGTATTTACTTTATATGGCATATTTTTCAATTCTTATCTTGTTAACGATGTTTACGATGTTCTCTCATGTCTAAATACAACTGTAAGAAAAACATTGTAAAAGAAATTATTATTTTAAAAGAGTAACCATGGAGTTTCTTGCCGGTTCTTCTCCATGGAAACGACCAACCCGAACCGTGCCAATTTTTTTTTTCTTCTCGACGTTTTATAAGTGCCTGATTTTGATTTTTTTTTTCAACAAATATTTGGCATGTGGACTTTCAGAAATCTTCATCAGCGAAAATAAAGTCAACGATAGGTTAAAAATACCAAACTGTAAAGATATATAATTATATACTTGAAATACCATCATCATGAGAGATTTAATTTGTCAAGCAGATTAATTGTTTAAATATATAAAGCAATGCGTAATGAATTTTACATGCCTGTTGGTCTAGTGATTAGTGACCCTGACTGCTATGCCGGGGGTCGTGGGTTCGATTCCCACCCAGAACAAATGTCTGTGTGATGAGCATAATCATTTGTTCTGTGTCTGGGTGTAATATATCTATGATATGTATGTATTTAGAAATATAAAAGTATGAAATGAAATTTATCAGTTGTCTAGTACCCATAACACAAGCTCTGCTTAGCTTGGGACCAGATGGCGTTGTGTGAAAAAATATATATTTATAAGTTAAAAATCCTCTAAAGCAGTGGTTCTTAACCGGTGGTCCGCGGACCACTAGTGGTCCCTGGAAGCATTCCAAGTGGTCCGCGAATCCATCCTGATAATATGTGGCGTGACGCAAACAAGCATCAAAATCGGTTGGATGCCACTGCCAACATGCGTTTAGCTTTGAGTAGCACTGAACCAAGAATTCAGAAGTTAGTAAAGAGTATGCAGTCACAAAAATTACATTAAATTAAAATCTGTAACTTTTACTTTTTTGCTAAACAATACCTAAATAAATGAGTACAAATTATAAAATTGTGCTTGTTTTCTTTATCAAACAATCCTTAATTTATGAAAACCAACTGGGTGGTCCCCGGCAAGACAAACATTTGGTAAAATGGTCCCTCATGACTAAAAGGTTAAGAACCACTGCTCTAAAGAGTGTCCATGTAGTTTCTTGCCCGTTCTTCTCCATAGAGCTCTACTCCTTGTAATGGACATCTACAGTACTTTCACAGTTATTATGTCTTGTAACTGGGACTGTAGCACCATAACTATTTTTGAACTGTTTTTTTTTTGTTTTTTGACCGTTCAAAAGTGCCTGTAACTGGTCTACTAGATATAAATTATTTGATTTTGATTTCTAAGGGTAATAAAAAAAGTATGTTACATAATTAATACAATGAAACAGCAAAAAGTTTATGTTAGATCAACGACGATATATTACTAGACTCCTAATAACAGGCGACCGATGTCTGTCAACACATTAGGCAAAAAAGTCTTATATCCGGCTTATTTCTACCACTCCTGTGAGCCGTAAACATACTTTGAGACAGAACAGACCTTAAGTTAGCCATCTACAACGCAGTACCCCGTCCCCCTCGCTTACGTAGTACCTCAGCGAGTTGACAGAATAGTTTTTGTTCCTTACATCGTGCATGCGGAGTCTAGGAATATATCATCGTTGTGTTAGATCATCGACTCTCTCATTTTACTTGTGGTCGACGCAAAACGTTTTTTCTTCCATTCTCTCCTATCAGACGTCACAGAATCATTTACTACTTTTTCATTCATATCAATCCTTAGACAATTGATCCATCTTTTCTTTGTCCTTTCTCTTCCTCTCCATCCATCAACATTCATACTCATCACTCTCTTAGTCACATGAGTGTCATTCCTCCTCGTCACATGTCCATACTAATACAGACGAGTCCAAAACCATGTAACCTTCGATTTTTAATAGTTGATAATAATATTGTTTATATTTTTTTTTATGTTTCTTATGCGAACGAGTTTATTGATTTTAATTTTTAACACACAAGTTAAATTATCATTAATATTTTGTAAATATTAGAATGCTTACATGTTAATACCTCAATCAATAGATTAGGTTATTTTTTTAATTTCTTGCTAAACATAGTAACGTCATTTTGTTTTGTTTTTTCAATCACATATTCACGGATTAGCTTTTAAAGACAGTCAAAATTCAAGAATGACTTACGTTTTAATTTTCAACCATTTAGAGTACTTTTTAGTTTTCATTTGGTCGAAAATGTTTATCAAAATATCTAGTTAGCAAGATAGAGCATAATCTTATGGCCCGCAATAAGGTAGTTTCCAGGGTCAAAATAATAACATTCTATTTAGTCCGTATTTTAGATTATATTAAAATATTGGACACGTATTTTTTATTTTTTCGATTAAACAAAAAGTAACAAAGATATAGCCTATTAAAGTTACATGTGACGTCACCCCGCACGAAAAATGCCACGCCGCGTAACGTCACACGTAACTTTAATAGGCTATATCTTTGTCATTTTTGGTCTAATTTACAAATAAAAAATATACGTGTCCCTTATTTTTTAATAATCTAATAGACGGAATAATTACATTTTTTAGGGCAACTAGGCTATAATGTGGTCTTTAGAAGGCTCAGCATATATGCTCACAAAGTTACAAAGAATATTTCAGACGATTGACAGCGACATATTCGTTTAGAATCGGTCGCTTTTATCAATTGATGGACGCTCCATCAAATAGATATGAACGATAATTTAGACAACCTCTAACCTGCCCCAAGCAGCATCGATCGACATCGAATAGATGTAAACGATGGCGATCAACTGTTATATAGCTGCTATTATAGAAAATAATAAAAGAACTGATTTAATATTTACACTAGCTGTGCCAGCGACTTCGTTCGCGCGGATGTCGGAACGTAACAATGTATTTTTTATCAAATTGACAAAGTTTCATACAAATTTTTATCCCCTTAGAGGTAGAATTAATCAAAATTCTTTCTTAGCGGATGCCTACGTCAAAACCTGCATGCCAAATTTCAGCCCGATCCGTTCAGTGGTTTGGGCTGTTCGTTGATAGATCACTATGTCAGTCAGTCACCTTTGAGTTATTTATATTTAGATTATTAATTAGCTGCAACATAGCAAATATAGTGAGGAGCTCGTGGCTAAATAATTACAGCCGCACAGGCCAGTTAAGCCGCGCTTGTCGATGTTGGTCTGTGGACGGGTGACCATCTGTCATAACGAGTTTCCTCCGTGCCTCGGAAAGCATGTGAAGCTGTTGGTCCCGGTTGTCATTTGTAGATCTTTGACAGCCGTTACTGTTACTCAGACGCTCTAAAGTCTGACTACCTGTCTTACCATGAGGTATCGTGTTACTCAGTTACTGCATTGTGGATGTCTGATAGTCAGTCGCTCCATGTAAAATACTGATATTCAGCTGCATCTGGTTCGACTGGAAGCAGACCACAATATAGTTGGGAAAAAGCAGGCAGATGATGAAGAAAGGTCTTTAACAGCAGCAGATACATATTGTCCCTCGTTCTTCCAAATCAAAAATATCCAAAGGGTGTTCTTTGGCAGAACGAACGCAATATTATGCTAGATACTGTACAGACTACATCTGTAGTCATTTACTATACGGACCTTGTGGAAACTCGAACAAACTTCCGTGCGTTCAAGCGTTTTTGCCATACTTATTATTGGAATCAAATATAGCATCTCACAATTTAGGACCCATTAATATTAGTAGTCATTTTACCCGTGGTGCCTGTCTGGGCTTCTCCCAGTTGTAATGTCCCTTTGTGCCTATTGGCCTTGTTTTGTGCTGGCTTCTGCTTGCTTGGAGGGAAGTGGAAACATATTTTTCCTACTCCTCCACTATTCTTTTCTGATTAATTTCGTTGCAGGATCCAAGACAGGTAAATTCATTCTCCGGGACACGTCGAGCTTCATTGTCTCGGCGCTTTTCTGGTGGTTGCCACTGTTGATTCTGGCGCACGAGTGGCAGTGGTTTGGGAATAAAGTCGTTACTGTTAGTCAGAAGCTCTAATGTCTGACAACCAGTCTTACCAAGGGTTATCATATAACCCAGTTACTGTTTTGTGCAGGTCCGATAGTCAGTCGCTCCATGTAAAATACTGATATTCAGCTGCATCTGGTTCGAGTGGAAGCCGACTCCAATATAGTTGGGAAAAGTCAGGCAGATGATGAATATTTGCTTCACATGATACATTCGGAATCCCGGAATCGACTCAACCGTTTTCAGTGCAATCTACGATATCGGCGTTAAAAATAAAAAGCTGCGGGGCGAGACGGAGTGGGAAGCGGCTGCCTCCTTCTGCGAAGCAGTCATGCTCGCGAAAGAGGAGGCGGGCCGCATGAGAGAGAGGACCATGTCCTCCCTCCACCCCACCAAGAGTGGTGGACGCCCACGGCGACGGACGTCGCAAAACGATCTCCGGCTACCATGCGGGCGCGAGTAAAAGGCAACTCGCTGTCCGACCATGGACCATGCCCGGGTCGACGGCGCGTCGTGTTTCACGCGCGCCTCAAAGAGCGTCAGCATGATGACGGTGCCCCCCTCTAGACTTCTTTCATTACCGTGACCCCGAAACATAAAGGGCTATTGAAGGACACCGTGGATTTTAGTCAGTACAAGTCTGACAGTCCCTCGCACCCTGCCCGGAGTGGGAGGACTCATTTGATGATGATGACCTTGTGATCTTCATCTGATCGTCTTCTAACCGGTCCTAATGGAAATCTATAGGAGCAATTATGTTCAGCAGTAGACGTCCTACGGCTGATAGAATGAAAAAGACACGCGGTTCTGCAAGAAGAAGAACGTTCTTCAATTGTTTTTCTTTTAGCATTTTATTGGAACATTGAGTCAGTAACTCGGGGTGCGGAAATGCCAGATTGCGAAAATAACTTAAGAAGTTACTACAGCCTTGAAATGCAAATGGCTATTGAAGGGACAGGTTTTTACGAGTCTGATAGATGACTATCCGCCCCATCCAGAGCGGGAGAGGTCGGGTATCTTTCGCCCAGCATATGCTGAGGTGGTAACCCCTTTGGTGTGAACACGCTCAGCCTATTTAATTTTTTTATTCTTTCTGTGTGTGTCCAATATCGAATAAATGTTTTTCTACTCAATTAGTACATAGTCAAAGAGAAGATAATTTTGCCACCCAAAATAAAAAGTCGTTAACTGAGATATCAGACGGGACAGTATCAGACCTTCAGCCCACAACCAACTCGACTCGACAAGCGACATGCATAAGAAACTACAGAAAAAAAAAATACATAGTATTTCAGAGTATGCCACGAATCACCGCGAGTCCGCGACGCAACTAGTGGAGTACTCTTAAGATGGCGGTTCGCGCCGAAGACCGCGAAAGGAGACCGAAACAGGAGACACAGGAGACTGCCGCGGTCTCCGGTCTCGGTCTTCTGTCGCGGTCTACTTAACTGTCGCGGTCTCCGGTGTGAAACGCCACCTTCACTACGCGAAACAAACAAAAGACTCGCGTGCATATCGCTTGGAGCAAGTCGCAATGGCCGAGGGTTTCTACGGAACACACGACTGAGAAGTTAAAATGTGGGTGGCGAAGCGTAGGTATCCTACTAAGTGAACCGACGGTATTGTGAGAGTAGCAGGCAACTAATTGATGCAATGGATGTTTGACCGATGGGGTCGAAAAGCACTAGAGTTGAGACCACGGACTAGCAAGCGCAGGGAGGACTTCCACCAACAAGATGGACAGACGACCTTATAAAGGTCGCCGGAAGACGCTGGATGCAGGTCGCTTCCAACCGGTATATGTGGAGATCTAAAGGGGAGGCCTATGTTCAGCAGTGGACGTCTTATGGCTGAAATGATGATGATGATGATGCAAGGGCTGGATTATCGATCGATGTGGCCGAAGAGAATGATTGGCTAAATGGGGATTAGAACCCACATTGAAAGTTTACCGAGAGACGGAAATAGAATAAATGATGGATTCCAAAACTGTCATAATAGATAGAATCATCAAACACACAATTCTCAAAATCACATTTAAATCGGTTGCTTGATTTCGAAGATTACCGAGTTTAAAGATAGAGGCATGAGATTAAAATCAAATAACCGTGATTTTGGAAGAGTGGGATCCAAAGAGTGGGATCCACCTTCTACCACACCATGGGCTACCTGTAACCTGTGGTAATGGCTTAGCGATCCCACTAATAGTTGATGGGCTCACCAGGACCACCTGAGAGATCACCATACTGCCGGAGTCCGGGTCCAATTAAAGTTGGACATGTTCCATCAGTGCTCAGAGGACTTCTAATTCTTTCTGGGTAAGCTCGTTCCAGCTTTTTTTTTACTTGATAAAATCATCAAACGAATCCTCCCATCCAGGGCAGGGCGGGAAGACTATAAGACTCGTACTGACTAAAATCCACGGTGTCCTTCAATAGCCAGTTATATGCCAGGATCACGGTAACTCGGAAACTTGCTCCAGCTTAGGTCTCATCTGTGAGGATATAAGCAAACCCAGGAAGGTGTCATATACCAGAAAAATATGGAGTGACTTCTTAACTGATCTCCACGATCCAGTTAGTAGTTCTTGTAATACAAGGACAACAAAGGGTATAACTTTGGTACCAATTTTGGCAGAAAGAATAAGTAGGCAAAGAATATAGTAGCAGTGGGCTGGCCACATCTCTCGCAGGACAGACAACCGCTGGGGAAGACGTGTCCTTGAGTGGAGGCCACGACTCGACAAGCGTGTGGGACGCACACCGGTCAGTTGGAGTGATGATCTACGTAAGGCGGCCGGCAGAGACTGGATGAGGACAGCTCAAGACAGAGCTCACTGGCGCACATTGGGAGGGGCCTATGTCCAGCAGTGGACGAATACAGGCTGATGATGATGATGATGATACTCTTTGGTAAGACTGGTTGCTTTCACAATTTGTTTTCAGTTAATTCTAAATACCCAAGATATTTCTAGGTGTGTAGCTCTGGAACATTTACCAGGCGTGCATAAATTCAAGGAGGTGTTTCTTTTAACAGTTCCGTCTCTAGATACAAGTTTTTAATGAGTTTATTAGATAGATTTCAGACGTAGGAACCTCTCGGTCACAAACTTCTTACCCTAACGACCAAAACATAAATTAATGTACAGAAAATAAAACACAATTAACGTTATAGCAATTTTCATGCACAAAGTCACCGCGAGCCCGCGACGTGACTCCTGAAGCAATGATATGGAAATAGATGAGTTCGTGAAGCGTAATAAAGTCGTGAATCGCTTGGCAAGTTCTGTGGACCGAGAGAACATGGCCTAATGTCTGAGAAGACTAAAATTGGGAGGGACAGGACTCTTGGGTATCTACATATAGAGGATAATCATCTGCCTGCCTTTTCCCAACTATATTGGGGTCGGCTTCCAGTAGAAGACAGCAGCTGAATATCATTATTTTACATGGAGTGACCGCCTATCTCACCTCCACAACCCTGTAACAGGGTAATACGATACCCCATCCAGATGCAGCTGAAAATTAGTATTTCACATGGAGCGACTGCCTATCTGACCTCCACAACCCAGTAACAGGGTAATACGATACCCCATGGTAAGAATGGCTGTCAGAATTTTAGAGCTTCTGACTAATAGTAACGACTGTCAAAGATCTACAAATGACAGCCGGGACAAACGGCTTTACATGCTTTACGATACACGGAGGAAACCCGCTATGATAGATGGTCACCCATCCACAGACCAACCTTGGCAACAGCGGCTTAAGCTGAAAGATCGGTCTGTGCGGCTTTAATAATTTTAGCCACGAGCTCCTCGGGTAGATGATGATGATGATGATGATGATCCTCGGGTAGATATGAAGGATGTGGAGAACTATTCTCAGTTACTAGTTGTCGGGCATTGCTGGCCCAGTGGTGACAGCCAACATACAAGCCGGGGTTTCGAACCCAGCCAGGCGCATTACTTAGTATAGTTGACATCACTAACTACTGTTTTTAAATTGTGAAGGTGAAAACGGTGAGAAAACTGCGAAACCTGGAACCAAAAATTCGAAGACATGGTGACATCTACCAACCCGCACTGGAGTCGTGTGGTGGATTGCAGCTCACTCCCTCTCACAGAGAGGAGGCTTCTGTCCCAGCAGCGGGAACAATCTAGACTGATCATGGTATGCTAAACCCATGTCAAAAGCCTGTGGGCGTCTCAGAGCCGGCGTGACAACAGAGGGAGTCCATACCCTCAACAAAAAAAGTACCTATTGCCTGTGATTTGGTGACCTTGTAGATCTTTTTTGAACAGCACCATGTTGTAACCCATTGGGAAAAGCCTTGCAAGGCATTTCACAACTTAACCATCTGCCTGCCTTTTCCCAACTATATTGTGATCTGCTTACAGTCGAACTGGATGCAGCTGAATATCAGTATGTTACATGGAGCGACTGCCTATCTGACTTCTACAACCTAGTAACTAGGTAATAGGATACTCCTTGGTAAGACTAGTAGTCAGACTTCTTGGCCACCTGACTATCTATAACAACTGTCAAAGATTCACAAATGACAGCCAAGACCAACGGTTTTAATTGTATTCCGAGGCACGGAGAAAACTCGCTATGACAGATGGTCACCCATCCATAGACAGACCTCGGCAAGCGTGGCATAACCCGGAAGATCCGCCTGTGTGGCTGTAATTATTTAGCCACGAGCTCTACTACGTATATCATACTGTCAAAGATATTCAAATGACAGCAGGGATCGTCAGAGGAAGTGGAAATGTATTTTCCTACTCCTCCACTATTCTTTTCTGAATCATTTCGTTGCAGGATTCAAGACAGGTAAATTCATTCTCCGTGACACGTCGAGCTTCATTGTCTCGGCGCTTTTCTGGTGGTTGCCACTGTTGATTCTGACGCAGAGGAGTTGCAGTGGTTTCGGCACATTGCCTCCAAAAAAACCATGGGGTCCATCGGCGTATTGGACCTTTCATAGGATACTCGGTATTCCATTCATGGTCACTCATCCGTATATCAACCTTGGCAAGCGCAGCTTAACCTTGAAGTTTGATCCTGTGGATGTTATTATTTAACCACGAGCTCCTCAGTAGTGATTATTTGGATGCCAAAGAAAGTCAGATCCAGTTGATAACCAGAGTCGAGCAATAATTGCTCGACATTTTGTTAAACTAGACCTGTTAAGCTCATCCATCCTATTAATATTTATGTTTTGGTTGTTCTGGTGTCAATGGTGTCTGCGCCTGCGTCTCTGTGTTTCAGTCTTGCCAGCCATCAGACAGTCTTAGCATAGACAAGCATGGCAGTCGGGTGCAAAATAACATGTCATTGTTATTATTACCTGTTTTATTTATATTTTTTTACTCTTATTTATTTTGTATTGTCTGTTATGTATTTTCGTATCTGACCGTGACATCACTTTGGGTCCTATCAGAAAACCAGCGCTGTGACATTTAAAAAAAATGTCGCAGCACATGCTGAGATAGGAGACTTTTGGCCTCACACTGGACTTTTTATGTCATTTCTGTTCTGCTTGTTATCTTAACTTTTATGTAATTTTGTATAACCGTTGTATTTCTTTTATGCTGTATAGTTTTTTTTGTTCTGTCCTGTGTGTATCAATAAATCTCTTTTCTTTCTTTCTTTCTTTCATTCTTTATCCGTAGAGTACACACCAAATCTTGATTTCATCATCTGTTTAGCCTTTATCCCAACTAAATTCGAGTCGGCTTCCAGTCGAAGACAGCAGCTGAATATCAGTATTTTACATGGAGCGACTGCCTATCAGACCTCTACAGCTCAGTAACTGGGTAATACGATATCCCATGGTAAGACTGGTGGTCAGACTTTAGAGCTTCTGACTAACGTAACGACTGTCAAAGATCTACAAATAACAGCCAGGACCAACGACTTTACGTGCTTTCCGTGGCACGGAGGAAACTTGCTATGATAGAGATGGTCACCAACCTACAGACCAACCTTGGCAAGCGCGGCTTAACCTGAAAGATTGGCTCTCCAAATCTTGATTTATTGGCCATTTTATTTTTTTATTTACATTTTCGACTTTTTTAGTTTTTGTTGTTTCTTTTCTCTCTTATTTTCTAATATTTACTATCTATTTTGCTACATTACTAATGTAAATAAAAATCAGTCTTAACTGAACTGTCACTGTCAATCGGCCGTAACATTCGTTGCACTACTACTTAAAATAAAAAAAATCTTAGAATGAAATATTGATAAATTCGTGCTTTGAAAATGTGTGATAACCAGTCAGCTAGCAACAATCCTTTATCTATATATATAAAAATGAAACCCGTTTTCCGTTGTCACGACGTAACATGAAAACGGCTTGACCGATTCGGATAATTATTTTTTTGTTGTGTTTGTAACCATCGGGACCGGGTTTTAGACCGGGTCCTCCATCCGTGCGAAGCCGGGACGGGCCGCTAGTATACATTTAAAAAAGGTGAAGTTTGTATGTTTGAAAGCTGAAAACAATCTTTGAAACTACTAAACCGATTCTGAAAATTCTTTTGTGGACGCGATTCTTTTTAATTTAGGTGGGCACAGATTAGTTGTTCGTTGGTTTCTGCTAACTAGTTGTGGCTAGCGGTTTACCCATAACAACTCGAAAATTATCCCATTATACCACTAAAGGTGAACGCACACTTAGACCCTTCGTACACAAGGCGACGCAAGTCTCCGATACCTTACGATTTCGGTATCCAGGCCACTATCGCAATACAATCCATAGAGGTTCGTAAACACGCACTCGTCAATGGATGTCAAAGTCGTAAGGTATCGGAGACTTGCGTCGCCTAGTGTACGAAGGGGCTTAGCCGAACCGAACGCGTCGAACGAAACGTATTTTAGAATTCTGTATAAGAAAAAAAAACTAATTCGTCTCTGTTAAGCGTCCGACCTTAAATCGGGATAAAAATATTATCTGTGTTAATCCAGGTTATGTGTACACAGATAGTTTAAATACAAACCGTTGAACGGATTTGGCATGAAAGTGCAACAAACATCAATCTATCTAAACAAAATTTCACATTCTAATATATAAAATTCTCGTGTCACAGTTTTCGTTGCCATACTCCTCCGAAACGGCTGGACCGATTTTGATGAAATTTTTTGTGCTTATCCGGTATCTATGAGAATCGGCCAACATCTATTTTTCATCCCCCTAAATTTAAGGGGTAATCCACACCTAAAATTTTATTCTTATTTTTTAGACAAAACTTTTAATTTCTATTTTTGTATTATACAACATACAAAAATACATACAATCCTCAATTTTCACCCTTCTACGATCAACCCTTATTTTTTATATTTATATGGCAAAACAACGTTTGCCGGGTCAGCTAGTATTGTATAATATTAGATGGAAATAGGATGATAGGATAGGATATTACAAAACAGAATTTCTGTAAAAACACACTTTATTTAAAGACTGAAAAAACAGATATGGTTTAAAAAAAACTGTATTCTTATTGAAGCTCTGAAATCAACGACGATATACTACTAGACTCCTAATAACAGGCGACCGATGTCTGTCAACACATTAGACAAAAAAGTCACCCCAGTTGATCCTGGAGAGATCAAGAAGATTATCCTTTCCATAAAATCCAAAGCAGTAGGCTGTGACAACATCAGTCGGCACATGATTGTTTCGGCTCTTGAACAGCTTCTTCCTGCAATTTCCCATATTATTAATTATTCCCTTTATTCCTGTGTCTTCCCTTCCTTGTGGCGGAAAGCTTACGTTCGTCCGCTACCAAAAACTCCTAATCCTACTCTTCCTAATCAATTTCGTCCAATCTGTATCCTCCCGTTTTTGTCAAAAGTTCTCGAGGCCTGTGTACAAAAACAATTCTCCCACTTCATCTTCCAACATTCCCTAATCAGTCCCCTTCAGTCAGGGTTTAGGCCCGGACACAGTACCGTTTCAGCTCTCCTTAAAGTGACTGACGATATAAAGCGGGGAATGGAAGACACTAAGGTTACAATCTTAGTGCTGATTGATTTCTCCAATGCGTTTAATACCGTCAGTCACGAAGTCCTATTATCCATCCTCTCCCATCTCATGGTCTCTCCCGAGGTATTAAATTGGTTTTCTTCTTATCTTCAGGGACGTCAGCAGTCGGTTCTTGCTGGAGACACTTCGTCCACCTGGTTTGATCTTGAAGCTGGCGTTCCTCAAGGCGGTATCTTATCTCCACTTCTGTTCTCTATTTTTATAGATTTCATAACCACTGTACTTCAATGTGCGTATCATCTTTACGCTGACGACTTACAGCTTTATTCTCAGGCAAGTGTTGATAACGTCTCAGCTGCGGTCGACGAGCTGAATCGGGATTTAAGCGCAGTCAAAAGCTGGTCAGATCGTTTCGGGGTAGCGGTGAACCCTGCAAAGTGCCAAGCTATTATATTAGGGAGCCCCCATAGTTTGCGAAGGTTGAATGGGTTTGCTGTACCACCAGTTATCTTTGACGGTGCTGTCATTCCGTTCAGCTCAGACGTCAAGGATCTGGGTTTGTATGTCGACACTTGCCTTGATTGGCGTAAGCAGGTCGCGAGTGTGAGCAGAAAAGTCACGGGAACGTTACGATCGCTTTATCGTTTGAAAAATGTTCTCCCTTCTCATATAAAGGCACTGCTTGTTCAGTCCCTTATATTCCCCATAATTGACTATGGTGATGTGTGCTACTATGACCTGAATGCAGATCTACTCAACAAACTTGACCGACTTCTAAATAACTGCATTCGATTCGTATTCAATCTCCGCAAATATGATCATGTTTCCCCACAACGTTCAGTTTTACAGTGGTTACCCATCCGGCAGCGTAGAGCGTTGAGGGCTTTGACTACCCTATTTTCTCTTCTAGACAAACCTACTTCTCCTTCTTATCTTACTTCTCACTTTCAATATTTATGCTCTGCGCACAGCAAGCAACTTCGTTCCTCAAGCAATCGCCTTCTGCGTTGTCCCTCTCATCGCTCTAGTCTCCAGAAATATTCCTTTTTTGTTCAGGCGGTCTTTCTCTGGAATGAGCTCCCTCTGAATATCAGGATGGCAACCAATCGTTTCTCATTTAAAGTTAAGGCTCGAGAGTTCTTGCTTAAGAAGCTGGCAGATTCTACACAAAATTAATTGGTTGATAGTATATCCATTTATTTTTCTTCTCTACACAATGTGATTGTATGTATGTATGTTTATGTATTTATTATATATATATATATATATTATTGGTATGTATAATATCTCTAGTTAATGGTTCTTTTTGTTGCACCTACTATGATTTATCTCTGCATCACCCCAAGGTAGACTGGCAGAAAATGCCTACGGCATTAAGTCCGCCTTTGTACAACGCTGTGCATAAAGTTTAATAAATAAAAAAAATAAAAATAAATAAAAAAGTCTTATATCCGTCTTATTTCGACCACTCCTGTGAGCCGTAAACATACCTTGAGACAGAACAGATCTCGAGTTAGCCAATCACAACGCAGTATCCCGTCCTCCTCGCTTACGTTGTACCTCAGCGAGTTGACAGAATAGTTTTTGTTCCTTAGATCGTGCATGCGGAGTCTAGTAATATATCATTGTTGTCTAAAATCAATAAATAGTAAGATCACTGAAATAATTACAAAAAATCTTAAATCTACTAACTTCAATTCAAAAAGTTGACACTTGTACCACTTTATACCTAAAACAGTGAAAATATTCAACCATGGAAAAAAACCATCGACCAGTAATCTTTATTCTTAAAAGCATAAGTACGAAAATTGATCGACAATAAAAATCCACAGTGGAACCGATTCTAGTCAAAGAAATTAATAATTTTGCAAATTTTTAGACACTTAAGTCCGTTCTATGTGTTTTCCCTAACACCTACTAATTTTTTAAAACCCTACTTAAAAATAACACAAAAAAACGGACAGCTCAAGTAACTAATTCAATTTGTTAAACAATTAATTTCAATGACTGTACAATTTAAAAAAAATTAGTCACGTTTACTTTTTAAATATAAATGTAGGCACTTATGTTAAATAAATCCATTGACTTCTATCGTAAGGACAGGCCCAAACAAACAAAGAAAATGGCACCAGTTGTTTGGCCCCGAGCTGTCAGTTCCGGGCCAATGCAACTCAGTTTAAGGCCCTTCGTACACTAGGCGACTCAAGTCTCCGATACCTTACGACTTCGGTATCCAAGCGACTATCGGAATACAAATCCATAAAGGTTCGAACACAGGCACGCGTCAATGGATATCAGAATCGTAAAGTATCGGATACTTGCGTCGCCTAGTGTACGAAGGGGCTAAGTCGTGGATTTAAACAACGTAGTATGATTTAAATCGCCCAAAAATGTTCTAATGGGCGTATCCTTCACTTTTTAATTTAAATCATTGAACTTACCATTTCAGCTGTATTTTATAACACTTTGACGGAAATATTTGTAATATGGGGTGGGGTAGCAAGGATAATAGGATTACCATAAACGTATAACAAGAATAAAAGTAGACGAGCCCGAGCCAACGCCTGTCGTCCGACTTACACGATTCTGCAACGATTCACCGACGACCGGTTCACCATTGGACGTTTCGTCGACAGGACGATTCACTTATGGTCGTTTCACCGATAGACTCTTTGACCTTTACACGCGTAAAGTCTGCGCGTCCGGCTACGTTCCGTTACTACACTATAATAGTTATGTTGAATTCTATCTAAGTTCCAAATATCATCCAAGTCCGTTCAGAAGCTTTTGTATGAAAAATTAAAAAAATATTCGTCGATTTTAACAAACTTTTGTTCAGTCTGTGATTAAAAAAATCCGAAAAAAATATCTTCTAGGTAAGTTTCGTTAATTCCACTTTTGATGTTTAAATGCGTTGTTTTAAAAAAGTGGAAACAGCCCTTAAAAAATTCATATCTCATCAATATGTAATAAAAAAATACTTCCACCTTTGGCTCTAGACAGACGGACCGCATTTCAACTGCAATCGAACTGCAAATTGCAGTTCGTATGCAGTTTAAATGCATTTGACACGACTGCAATAGAACTACAATAGAACTCAGTCCGATTGCAGTCATATTGCAGTTCGATTGCAGTCGGGGCGTGCGGTCGTGTGAACTGCACACCACTCATACACAGACCAACCGCAAACCTAGCGTGCATAGTAGGTGTGCATTTCACACGACTGCATGCCGATTGCAATTGAACTGGAATCGGACTGCACGGTTGGTTTGCAGTTCTATTGCAGTCGTGTCAACTGCATTCAAACTGCATCTGAACTGCAATTTGCGGTTAGATTGCAGTTGAAATGCGTTCTTTCTGTCGAGAGCCTTACCGACAGTACCATCTTTAAGTTTATTACGGTCTTTCAGTTTCTTTCCTTTCAAAATCATTTCTATAATATGAATATATTAGGTTTTTAAGTATAATATTTTTATATTGGGGATATATACATATACTACATTTAAAAACAAACTTAAAGGTAAAATATTTACAAAAATGATTGAAATAAAAAGTTACAGGGCGTCGAAAAATTCATCCACATCGCTGTCAATGGGGAAAGTGCCCAGAACGCTGGCAGCATTGCCTCGTTGGATTGCAATGCTGATCCTTTGACCAAGATATAGGCCAGCCCTCTGGTCACGCGAAGCGTCGACTATACGCTTGGCGATGTCTTTGTAAAGTTGGTGGGCGCTCGGACCCCATGGCCCTAGTGTTTCAACCCCAAACGGCTCAAACACATAGCTACTAGTCAAGCCATTGTATTTGCGCCATTTGAGGTTTTCGGCACTTGCAGCAGCTGCACCAGAACAGCATGCAGTACCAGGAAGATGGGATGGCGCAAGGGTGTCGACACATGTTGCGTCCCACACCAAAGGTCTACCCAACTTCCATGGAATTACAGTCATCCCATCTGGTCTCTTCCCATCGTCGCGTGTCAAGCCACTGGGTTCTAAAACGGCTGGCACCCCGGCGGTGACAAGAGCACGACGGATAATGTCATTTAAACTAGCGTGCCGTGCTAGCCGACCTGCACTCTTGCTGCAGGAAAGGCCATGGTGCCCGAGGCAGTCGACGCCTTCGCCACACTGACAACGATGTGGAGCACCGCAAGGAGCGCCCAATTTTTTATTTTCTATAATATTAATATATTTCATACGATTTTTATATGTACTAAAACATTTTTTTATTATATTCATCAAATCAATAATTCAAATCAAATCAATACGTTTATTTCAATTAGGTCATAACCGGCACTTTTGAACTGTCAAAAGACAAAATAAAACTAGTACAAAAATAGTTATGATGCTACAGTCCCAGTCATAAGACATAAAAACTGTGAAAGTACCGTAGGTGCTCATTCCAAAGCGTAGATCTCTGTGGAGAAGAATGAGCAAGAAACTCAATTAAATAATAATTCTTTATTATTTAAGAACCCGATATTATGATATACAGGGTGAATTTTTCAACTGGGCGTGGATGGCTACTTTCGAAACTATGAGGAATATCGAAAAACGTTGAAAGGAGTCTCGAGACCGATTTTGACGAAAACTAAAACTGCATCATTGGATTTTAGAAAAATGAAAAATCCTGGCCAGGAATCGAACCCGCTGATTTTGAAAAAAAATTACACCCTGTATTATTACATCGTTCGACAGTGTTGCTAATAAGGATCAAATTCTGGGAAGTAATCATACACGGCAAACTTATGGAAATGGCAGATTTTTATGAAATTGCTATTTTTCCATGTAACTTTGCATCTACTGAGCCATAATTTATTCGAAATTATAAAATTTCATTGTTTTCAATGTCCCACTGAATTTGACGTTTCAAGAATCCCACCGTACTTAGCAATACGACGTTATTGAGTTGAACTAAAAGTAGCATTATTTTAAAGAAGAAACGGTAACTTAGGTTTCAAATACAGTCTTTGCCTTGAAAATTAATCAGTTTTTTTGTAATTATGCGTTTTCCTTAAGTTTGCCGTATATGTTTACTTCCCAGAATTTGATCCTTATTAGCAACACTATCGAACGGTATAATAATACAGGGTGTGATTTTTTTTCTAAAATCAGCGGGTTCGATTCCTGGCCAGGATTTTTGATTTTTCTAAAATCCAATGATGCAGTTTTAGTTTTCGTCAAAATCGGCCTCGAGACTCCTTTCAACGTTTTTCGATATTCTTCATAGTTTCGAAAGTAGCCATCCACGCCCAGTTGAAAAATTCACCCTGTATACTAATGAAAATCCTTTTTTAAAAACATTACTGAGAATCTAAAAATACACTATATGTTATTTTTTTTTAATTTTTATTTTTCCTGTACATATTACTAGTAGGTTTTTATTTATAGTTTGTAAATTAAAGTGTAAATAATACCAATAAAATATGTTATAAAGAACAACTGCACATTTTTATATTTTAGTTGCTTTTTTCTTTTGGGTACTAACAATAGTATTGTAAGTTTTGTGTATACCGAATGGATTTATTGCATCCGAAAAAATAGTAATATCTGGGGGCACGGCAGTGCCTGCGCCAAGACGAGCCAAGCGCAGCGCAAGGGCACTACTAACCTTTTCTTTTATTTATTTATTTTTACTATTTACAAAACAGGACAACAGATATTTTTAAACACATAAGCCCGTAGAATCCCTAGAAATAAAGAGAATAAGGTTAATAGAAGCAAAAGGCTACAAGCTTTCGTTCTAAAAACCCTTTTTTACCTTTCAATCTTCCATTCGGTTTTGTAAAATGGCGGAATTTCGTCACAATTTTTGAGCCGACTTAAGGGCATGCAAAGTAAAAAAAAAAGTGAAATACAAAGGAGAATGGCGAAGTGACTGTTGTAATGATATTGATGTAAAGGAGGTAACTACTAAGATGATCAGGTGAGCTGCAATGACGTTTTAAAATCAGAGTAGTTTCATTGAGGAAACTAGATGGCGCTAGACGACTTGTATAGCTATGTCTTTTTTCCTCACTGCAATTACTCTGGCTTTAAGACGTCATGGAAAGCTACCTTTGATAGTGAAATATGGAAGAAGAATACATGTTGTTTTAACAATGATTTAAATAATATTTTGACTCATTTTGTGCGAAACTTCGTCACCTTACTGATGTCCTTTGTCATGTCATTTTTAAAAGACACTTGGATTTTAAGACGAGAAATAATAACTCGTCCTTTGTCCAAGTGATTTTTAAAAGGTCATGCTCCATCATGGTCGTAGCTCTGGAACCCAGGAATCCAGATACTCAAGATCTCAGGAAATCAGCAACCAGGAACCAGGAATGATGAACACAGAAACCAGCACTTTCACTTCACGCTAATGACACCTAAGGACAAAAAATATCGATCTGTAAAAAGTCGTCAGCCAATAAATGCGACCGCAGAGCGAGCAGCCTCGTGAGAGGCCTATTGTTTCTCAACCGAGGCACAAAATAATATACGCAAGCAAAACAAAAGCCGACACCGGATGGCTCGGGTTTTCGGTCGATCGCTCGAGGCATCGCCTCGTTTTCCTCGGCCGAGACACGTCCACAGTGACCGAGCTGCTTCGCGCAGCAAATGCCTCGCGAGCTCGAGGAGGTGAAGATGAGACCTAAGATGTAGCGAGCTCACTCACACCCCTCTTTTTCCGTCGGGGGTTATTAATTAATGATTGCCAAGTTTAAATAAAAATTTTGAAATGCAGCCTATACAATAATAAATGTCTTGACTTAGCTTGAGAACAATTTCAAAATCTTTGGCACCCATCTACAGACAAACCACGACAACATTTAGTTAAGCGCCATCTATGCTACAACTAAAAAACTAACATCAAACCACAACGCCATCTATGTTCGTGTACGTGGCGTCCAACGTAGCGCCATCTATGACGCAGATGAAGAACTAACAAAGCAAAGGGGAGGGGGTGTATTGAACCGAGCATGCGCTGTGACTCCGACGCCATCTTGTCGACTCAGGCGTGGTCATTAATTGACGGTGAGCCGCCCTCTACCCCTTGCTGTCCGCTAGCTTAATTTGGCCGGGGTCGCCAACTGGGCATGCGCCGTGACTCCGACGCCATTTTGACGACCAGGGTGTGGTCGTTATCGGACACCGAGTGGCCCCGTTCCCCTTGCTCGTAAGCTAGCTTACGGTGGCCGGGGATTGACAACTGGGCATGCGCCGTGACTCCAACGCCATTTTGACGACCAGGGTGTGGTCGTTATCGGACCCAGAGCTGCCTCTAGCCCTTGCTCGCGCGCGGCTTCCTACGTTGGCCGGGGATCGCAAAAGTAGGCATGCGCCGTGACTCCGTCGCCATTTTTGCGCCGAGTTCATACTCGGCAGGAAATTAAAAAAAAACGTCACTTTAAAAAATATATTGTCTCCACGTAGACGACGCGCCTTAAGTAACGCCTTCAGCACATCAACCTGATCTGTAAATTTTTCTCAATCGAACATGAACCTTCTTCCATGGTGATAAAGTTGAAAATCTATCAAAGAAAGTCAGTACGGGTGGCTTGATGTGCTGGCGTTACGTGCCGTTCACGAGTTTGGTCCAAGCGGTAAGTGGAGCGGTGGGTGGGACGAATAAGACAGTAATCAGTTTGTAGCGTGCAAATTCGCCACTGGAGGCGCCTTGTGACGTGTTCCAAATATTAGATTTAACCACTCGCCGCATCGCGCTAAGTTACCACTCATAGCGGCAAGGTCGTGAACAAGCCGTAACTCTTCGAGGTTATTATTCCCATTTAGCGTTGCATTTTACAATGACATTGAGGACTAAAGAAAATACTTACGCGCATTTTTCATAAAGAATGACTTTATGAAAAATGAGTATTTTTTGCCGCATTCGCTTTTAAATCGCCCATTGCAGAGGAAAACATTTTAAAACAACATTTTACTTAACACAAAATCTCGCAAAAAATCGCATTAAGCAAAAATCGTCCTTGCACGCCTAATAACTGGATCTTTATTTGCTAAGCAACCTCCAATCACTTGCACTATTCCTTGACCCCGTGCTCTTTAATACCTTTCTACCCCCCGTACCCCCTAAATGCAAAGGACACACCTATCTCGCCCACTCCAACCCAATAATTAATTAAGAAATGCAAAAATAACCAATATAAAGAAACTTATAATAAAAGCCAAAAACTAAAGCACTAGCTAAATTACCCCAAATCACCCCCTACAATTTTAATTACCCTTTGCCCTTTATTTGACTTCACCCCCACCGCCTACCTTATATCAGCGAAAAATCAATAAAAAAATTGATAAACTACCTATTATTTTTAATTACCTATAACAGCGGCACCTAATAAACCCTCAAAAGCCTACAAATATCTCTTCAAAATTCCTTAGCCCTTTGTCTCTGCTACCCCCCTCTACCTCACCCCTATAAAAAAAAGTTAAGTAAAATAAATAAAAATATAATCAATTTAAAGAAACAAATCGGAGAACGCCTGGAAACTTGACAAATATTCGTAGAACAGTTTCTAATCATCACTTATTGTCATTTGACCGTTTGCCCTTTGTCCAACTTTCACCCCCGACCCTTCAACCCTACTCGACCGAAAAATCAATAAAAATGCAAAAATTACTAATTTTCTAAATACCTACTACCACGGGTACCGCCTAAAGACTATCCCTATGTTATAAGTGTCTAATTACCCCTTACACTTCCCATTTGACCCTTGCCCTTTGTCAGCCTTAACCCCGCCCTTTCACCCCGAATCACCCCCCAAAAATTCGCCAAGAAAGTGCAGCAACTATTTACTAAAACAAACAAAAGAACGCGTGAAGAACTTGACCTAAATCCGCTTATCAGGGGTTGCTTAACCCCTAATTCACTTCAGTCTTTGTCATAGTTCACCCCCCTCCCCTCCACTGCTCCACCCACTGTGACCCGGAAAACCCCAAAAAACCGCAATTCATCAAAAAACTGATTACACGACCTTGATATCTGACCTTGAAAACCTGTAATCACTAATTCACTTCAATCACCCCTAAGATAAACCTCCCTCGTTGTCTCCCCTTAAGCCCCCGCCCACAACCCCGAAAATCGCCAAAGAAAAAATCACAAAATCGTGAAAAGAATTAGCTGATGCATTAATTAGAATATTATTAGGCTTACTTACTTGTAATAAGGCTGCTTTTCCTTCGGCACCTTGTGATAAACTGGAGTGCAAGGTAACACATGCACACCCTGCGGAAATCTAGGCTAGACTGGGGAATACTAAATGAGACCTAAGGGATGCAGAGGGTTGTGACAGCAGGGTGCGTTTTATCGACATTGCAGGTAATTTTAGTTATCGATATATTTTGATTTTTATTATTTTGAAATTTTTGTACGTATTTTAATAGGAAGAAGAAAATGATTTTATTTTTCATTGATGATGCAGTTAGCTATTTTTTTTTATTTATTCAGTAAATCGTGAAAATAAATTAATTAAATTAAAAATTTCTTATAATTTAATTTATTTATTTTCAATTGGTGTTTGTAACAAGTTTGTATTTTTTAAATTTTATCAACAAATAAAAAATAAAAAAAACTTAATACACTTTACGGTTTTTCTTTTTAATTAAATTCCCACTGCTAGTTAGTTATAAAATAAATTGTAGGTAATCATACTATTCAATAACTTTACTTTTATAATTATCTTATCTTCTCTCCGGTTCAATTAAAAAAAATCAAACAAAATATTTATGTTGTCATTATTTTTCAATATTCTCACGAATAATATTTAGAAAAAGTATTCTAAATAAACCGATTTTCAATTTATTTATGCAGTAAACTAACATGTTCAGCTACGAGTGTACTAAAAGGGATCGGTGTATTTATTTAAAAACAAAAACTTTGTAGTAAAAATAAATTCAAGGCTTTAGGCGCTGTTTCTGATTTTGATGAGACTCATGTGACTAAGAGAGTGATGAGTATGAATGTTGATGGATGGAGAGGAAGAGGAAGGACAAAGAAAAGATGGATGAATTGTGTAAGGGATGGTGATATGAATGAAAAAGTAGTAAATGATTCGGTGACGTCTGTCAGGGGAGAATGGAAGAAAAAAACGTGTTGCGCCGACCACAAGTAAAATGGGATAAGGACAGGAAGATAAGGAGGCGCTGTGTTTTCTTCAGAAAATTCTAGACTATCTACTTTTTCATTCCCAATTTCACACTCGTCTGATCGACATGCTTCGCTCAGTATTTGTAATAAAAAAAAATTTTCGTCAAAAAATATAAACCGCCGCCAGACACAACTTCAAAATAACTTTTCTTTCGGAAGTCGGTGGCTTTGTTTTTTTTATATCGTTGTCTTTTTTGCCACCGACTTCCGAAAGAAAAGTTAATTTGTAGGTTATTTTACCCTTTTTTGTGGCTGGTTTTGAAGGCGGTTAAATAAAAAAAAAAGATTGATTGATTATTACACTTGAAACAGTTACAACATCAAATTCAGTGTTTTAATTGCATTCTTATATCAAATTTCTAGTGCACTACAGAGCCATATTTCTTATTTCCATACAGTAAGGAGTACACTGTGCGAATATTTTTGTAAGTACAAATGTGGTTAGTATTTACAGTTGTCCCAGCTATTTTTAACGTGGATTTTTTGTCCAAAAAGTGCAAATCGTAAGTATATAACGTATTACTAGCTGCTGCCAGCGGTTTCACCCGCTACAACTCGAAAATTATCCCACGGGAACATAAAATCGGGATAAAAACTATCCTATGTGTTAATCCAGGTTATAAACTATCTGTGTACCAATTTTCATCCAAATCCATTAAGCAGTTTTTGCGTGAAAGAGTAACAAACATCCATCCACACATACAAACTTTCACGTTTATAATAATTAGTAGGATAGTAGGATATTAGTAGGATTATAACACGTATTTGATTTCGAGTGTATGGCACTCGTGGGCTGCAGCTGAAAATCAGAGTCAGGTGGCAAACTTCATGTTGCCACCTGACATTATGCTGAGCTGAGGCCCTTTGGCATTAATTTTAATTAAGTTTGTATTGTTTTAGTTTTAAGTTTTAGCACAAGTGCCAACAAACGCAATTTTCTTTCTTTTAGTGACATTGCCTAATGAATTAAAACTTTAAAATATTTGACAAGCATTAGCAACGTTGCCAACTTTCAGAATACGTACCCTTAGGCGGTGACCGCTGCGTCGGGCGGCGTGAATATATTCACTTTGTAAGTACGCTAATTAACCACTTCCCCCTCTAGAGGGTCAAAGCCTGCCGGGGTCGCGGGACTTATTTCCATCACCGTGACTCCGGAACATAAAGGGCTATTGAAGGACACCGTGGATTTTAGTCAGTACAAGTCTACAGTCCCTCCAGCCCTGCCCGGGGTGGAAGGACTTATTTGATGATTTTACCACGTAAAAAAAAGCTTATTAGCCACTGGTGGCGCCTCGTGGCGTGTTTCAAACATCGATAAAGATCTGATTTTCCCGCTCATCTTGCCGCGGTCATACATACTTTTGCCCAGAGAATATTAATTATTATTCATGCGGCTTACGTAACCACTCCAACCCCATTTGAGCTTGGCAAACATTGATTGACTCGATTACAGTTTTATCATGGGGTAGGTATAGGTCTCATTTGATGATTTTACCACGAAAAAAAAGAAAACACTATAATAAGACTTTTCCAATAGCATTTTTTTAACATCATATTTAAATATGTCCTATCTATCTGCCTAGCCTTTTCCTAACTATATTTTGGTCGGCTTCCAGTCGAACCAGATGCAGCTGAAAATATCAGTATTTTACATGGAGCGAATGCCTGTCGGACCTCCACAACACAGTAACTGGGCAATACCATGCCGCATGGTAAGACTGGTTGTCAGATTTTAGAGCTTCTGACTAACAGTAACGACTGTCAAAGATTTACAAATGACAGCCGGGACCAACGGCTTAACGTGCTTTCCGAGGCACGGAGGAAACTCGCTATGACAGATGGTCACCCATCCACAGACGAACCTCGGCAAGCCCGGCTTAACCCGGTAGATCAGCCTGTGCGGCTGTAATTATTTAGCCACGAGCTCGTCACATTTAAATATGTCCACACTATTTAATTCTTTAATACATTTTGGTAAATGGTTGTAAAGTCGAGGTGCCATCCAAAAAATACTATTGCTAAAGTAGTTCTACTGTCAGGGAAAAATATTTTTCTATTGTTGCGTTGACTTCTAAAATTTTTTAATTATCATCATCAGCCTATAATGTACCCACTGGTGGGACACAAGCCTCCTCTCTGAGAGAGGGGAAAAAAAGTCAATGAAATAAAAAAACAAAGTCACCGACTTTCGAAAGAAAAGTTATTAAACTTTTTATTATTTTTATTTTAAACTTTTTTGTTATTGTTTTTGAAGTCGGTTACATTTTTTTTTAAGTTTTTTATTACAATGTAAGGCTGTGCGCTATTAAAAACATAAATTAATAAATGATAGGGTATTTTACTGCATAAATAAATTGAAAATCTACTTAGTCCGTTAGTAACAATATTGAAAAATAATGGAAACGATTATTTTTGTTTTTTTTTTTTTTTAAATCAATTAATTTTGACAAAAACGCTTTCAAGTTTGGGGTTGTTGGCTTGTGACGTCATTACGCTTGTGAAATTGTAACGACCGAGTGACGATTTGTGATTTTTATAAGCGTTGTATCTTCGTCAATTTTGGTTCACGTGGCAAATTATAATTAGGTCTTATATTTTTTTAATAATTTATATTTCGGGCTAATAAATAAAATAAATAAATAGCCTATTGTGGATATTTTTTTATCATGGTAAAATCATCAAATGAGTCCTCCAACCCCATACTGTCAGACTTGTACTGACTAAAATCCACGGTGTCCTTCAATAGCCCTTTATGTTCCGGGGTCACGGTGATGGTATAAATCCCGCGACCCCGGCAGGCTTTAGCTCTCTGCGAGGCCTCGTCATTATGCTGACGCTCTTTGAGGCGCGCGTGGAACACGACGCGCCGTCGACCCGGGCATGGTCCATGGTCGGGCAGCGTGTTGCCATTTACTTACTTGCTGCCCAAGCGTTGTACCTTCGTCAATTTTGGTTTACGTGACAAATTAAAAAATACGGGTGTAATATTTTTAATGATTTATATTTCGGGCAAATAAAATATAGCTTATTGTGGATATTTGTAAGATGTGTTTATCGTCGTCCTATCGACGTTGCACATCCCTGTGCATCTCACGCCCTTCCTGTTCAGCCACGTAGGCAATCAATAAACAGAACTAGACAGATTCAGGTGCAAAAGTGAGATGAAATATCATTATTAATTTGGTACAATAGTGGACAAAAGTTTGTTTATTTATTTTAATTTTTGCTAATTTATTTTTGTAAATTGGCTTTTAATTTAATGTCCGAAGAGGTTCCTGGGCAAAGGCGAGTAATGGGCAACTCGCTGTCTGACCATGGAAAGTCAAAATCAAATAATTTATTTCAAGTAGGCCTGCTAGAGGCACTTTTGAATTGTCAAAAGACAATTAGGTAACATAAAATAGTTATGGTGCTACAGTCCCAGTCACAAGACATAAAAACGAGTGAAAGTACCGTAGGTGCTCATTCCAAAGCGAAGATCTGTATGGAGAAGAATGAGCAAGAAACTCCATGGACACTCTTTTTCAATCGCCAAAATTATAACAAAATCTTTGTTACATCTTGAGATGGTGCATAATGTGAGAACGATGTAGCAAGTAAAGTAAAAGGTGTCCATAGGAAAATATAAAATAGACAATTCAATTCAAGAAATATAAATCCTTAAAATAGACCGTGGCAGCTAAGAGATGACCAGTCACGACTGACGGCGCCCGTTCACGAACATGACACATGCATCAGCACCATTCAGCTCAACCATTTTGAAGGGAGCATGCCTGGGTCGACAGCACGTTTGGCGCAGTGGCTGAGCAATTCGCCTTCTGCGGTGTGTGTCGCGCAAATAGTTGTTTCGGGTCTGGGTGTTTGTGTATGTGAGTTTATATGTTTGTAAACGCACCCACGTTACAGGAGAAATTCCTAGTGTGGGGCAACGTTTTTTAAAAAGAAAAAAAAATGATTTTCTTTGCACACATGCCTAAAAAAAATAAACAGGCTTATAACGAAGATCATAAAACATCATCCGTAGGTATGCAAACCTGCAAAAAAAAACAAAGACAATACCTCCTCCCTTTCTTAAAAGTCGGCCAAAAAATCTTCAACAAACTTCCGCACGCGACTGTACGAAACAGGACACGCGGTAATAAATCAGCCATTGCGATTGCGTAGATTGCATCTCTGTCCTGCACAAACAAGATGCATAAGTCTATCTCTACTATTCTAGAATATTCCTGGGCCCTGGATTTTATTGATTGATGGCTTCAAAACTTACTGTTTGTGTTATTTATGTCCAGTTTTTGAACAAAGGAAAGAACAGGGCCCAAAACGTCCCCATCCAATTTTTTTTTACGTGGTAAAATCATCAAATGAGTCCTCCCACCCCGGGCAGGGCGGGAGGAACTGCCAGACTTGTACTGACTAAAATCCACGGTGTCCTTCAATAGCCCTTTATGTTCCGGGGTCACGGTAATGGAATGAGTCCCGCGACCCCGACAAGCTTTGGCCCTCTGAGAGGAGTGGAGAGTGGCTAAATAATTACAGCCGCACAGGCCCATCTTCCGGGTTAAGCCGCGCTTGCCGAGGTTGGTCTGTGGATGGGTGACCATCTGTTATAGCGAGTTTCCTCCGTGCCTCGGAAAGCACGTAAAGTCGTTGGTGCCGGCTTTCGTTTGTAGATCTTTGACAGTCGTTACTGTTAGTCAGAAGCTCTAAAAGTGTGACAACCAGTCTTACCATGGAGTATCATATTAGCCACAGTTACTGTGTTGTGGAGGTCCGATAGTCAGTTGCTTCATGTAAAATACTGATATTCAGCTGCATCTGGTTCGACTGGAAGTCGACCCCAATATAGTTGGGAAAAGGCAGGCACATCATGACGATCTTGCTGCGGGACTTTCTTGAAAGGATACCAAGGCACTGGAGCACAAAGGGCATGGTGATCAACCCACCCATTTTTACAACTTGATAAAATCATCAAATGAGTCCTACCACCCAGGGTATGACGGGAGGGACTGTCAGACTTCAACTGACTAAAATCCACGGCGATCCTTCAATAGCCTTTTACGTTCCAGTATCACGGTTACCTAATGAGACAGTCCCGCGACCCCGGCAGGCGTTTGGCTCTTATTTGGTACCGCATCCGCTCCACATGGAGCTGGAAGGTCTCATTTGATGACTTCCCAGTTTTCCACTCCAAAAAAAACTACTACAGCGCAAAGGGCATGAACAGGGTGGTGAAACCGTATGTAGAGGTAATCGTGACCCCAGAACGCAAAGGGTTACTGAAGGAATAGGAGAATAGTGTGGATTTCTAGTCAGTAAGAGAATAACAGTCCCATTCACTCCATCCAGGGCGAGTGGACTCATCGGTTGCAGGAAACCATGAGAAGGGAAAGAGAAAGCCCTTTGCCCAGCAGTGGGTCACTATGGGTTTATATAATAATAAGAACCTTGCTCACTCAAAACAGACATGGTTGGCGCAGTGGCTGAAAGATTGACTGCTGTCCAACGTGTGGCGAGTTTGATCCCCGCACAAAACAAATACTTTTATGATCTACAAGTAGTTGTTCCGGGTCTGGGTGTTTGTGTATATAAATGTATGTAAGTTTCTAAGTTTGTTAACGCACCCACGATATTGGAAGAAATCCTAATCTAATAAGAAAAGAATAGAGTGCCAACACGCGATTGGTCAATGGTGATGAATGATGAAATTCTGGCGTCTTCTGCTTACACACTTTAATTAGACAAAATATCTAGTTGGCAAAAATTGACAGATCTTCTGTCATCGCGAACACGGCGTGTAAAGAACAGTCCTGCCCAAATAACGAGTTTAACTTTTTTCTGAAAAACCAGCATGAAATCTAGTCAGCATAATATTCTACGTTCTCTGCCGAAACCCTCGAGAAAAACTAACTATCATACAAATATTTGTTCCGGGCAAGGATCAAAACTGCGACACGTTGTGAAGCAGTCGATTTCTTAGCCAATGCGCAACTATGCCATCAGATTCTGCTTAACCCAACGACGATATATTACTGGACTCCTAATAAAGGCGACCGATGTCTGTCAACACATTAGACAAAAAGTCTGATATCCGTCTTATTTCGACCACTCCTGTGAGCCGTAAACATACCTTGATACAGAACAGACCCTGAGTTAGCCAATCACAACGCAGTACCCCGTCCCCCTCGCTTACGTAGCAGCATCTTAGCGAGTTCACAGAATAGTGTTTGTTCCTTAGATCGTGCATGCGGAGTGTAGTAATATATCGTCGTTGGCTTAACCCATCCAAAACCCCCTAAAAACGGCATAAAGATACAAAATTAGCTTAAGTCTTTTTTATTATACAAATTAATCCTCCCACAAACGGTGGGACGGGTGGAACTGTTAGACTCGTACTGACTAAAATCCTCATCCTTCAATAGTCCTTTACGTTCTAGGGTCACGTTTACCTGATGACACAAGCCGGCAAGCTCTGGCCTTCTAAGTGCCCATCGGATTACTGACAGCTCTTTGAGACGCGTATGGAACGCTAGTGACCCGTGACATCACTTTGGGCCGTATCAGAAAACCAGCGCTGTGACATCTTAAAAAATGTCGCAGCACATGCTGAGATAGGAGCCTTTTGGCCTCGCACAAAAACAGACAGGACAGACTCCTTTTGCACAGGAATATTTTATGTTATTTTTATTCCTTTTGTTTTTTGTTATTTTGTGTTACTTTTGCTTTTTTTATTCATCTGTTTAGTTTGTTTATTCTGTCCTGTGTGCGTCAATAAATCCCTTCTTTCTTTCTTTCTTTACATGGTTCCTGATAGGACGGCGAGTCACTCCACCAAAAACTAGCAAGAAGATACAATATAAACTCGCCACACAGCGTAAATCCAAGTTCAAGAGCAAAAACCTCGTTTACTCTTAGGGGAGGTTCACCCAGTTGGCAGCGTTCCAACACTTTCCATTTCAGCCCAGTTTCAGGACAAACCTGTAGCATGCTAGGTCGATGTGCCGTCGAGCAGTCTGTAGTAGAACGTAGTATGGAAATGAGGGCGATTGTGGTGAATGAAAACGTAGGGTAGTTATATCGTTAGTGGGCATTAAACTCGTCCCGTCATAATACAGAATGGGGTTTTTGTACTTGCTTCTGACGTCAGTCCCTACCCTCGCATTTTGATGTGTTATATCTTTTATATCCAGACGTATAATAAACTTGTAGAAAAGTCGTTTAAGTACATTAAAAATATCAAAAAAATAATACAAATCCTTAGAGGCTCGTACACAGGCACGCGTCAATGGATACCAAAGTCGTAAGGTATCGGAAACTTACGTCGCCTTGTCTACGAAGGGGCTAAGTGCCCAGCGCCATTATTCGCTGTATTCGATCTCGCAACAGCGGCGCGGCGCGGTGGCGGCGCAGTCGGGAAGGTATAGGCAGCAAAGCGGCGCGGTGGCGCCCACAGTGGTCCCATATCGAAAATTAGTGGACATAGGCAACAAAGTTCCAATATCGATGCGATTTTTTTTTATGTGATTCTTCATGATATTCCTGACAACTTTTACTCTTGTGTGAACGAGTATATGATAGCTACTCATCTGCGGCCGCAGATGGCCGGCGCTAATTTTATTTTTCGTAGATAGTGAATGACTCTAGCTATCATATACTCACGCCAAACACCCAACATATTAGTACAATTGAAGAAACAAAATTAATTAGATTTTTTGAATGGAGCGAATCACGTTTCATTTTTTTTCTTCAATTGTACTAATATGCTGGGTGTATGGCGTGAGGTATATGATAGCTAGAGTCATTCACTATCCACTAAAAATAAAATCAGCGCCGGACATCTGCGGCCGCGCGAGTAATCATCCGGTAAAAAAAAAAAATCTCTCCAAGAATTACTAGTTGTGGGTACCTTATATGCTATCAAAACTATATATTAAAAAAAAAAGATAGTCAGAACAACCAAATGACACAAAAAATATACTTTGAATTTATTTTATATGGCAAAAAATATCATAAACTATTATTATTTTTTGAGGAATGATTACTCGCGCGGCCGCAGATGTCCGGCGCTGATTTTATTTTTCATGGATAGTGAATGACCCTAGCTATCATATACTCACGCCATACACCTAGCATATTGGTACAATTGAAGAAAAAAAATGAAACGTGATTCTCTCCATACAAAAAAATCTAATTATTTTTTTTTCAGACAAACTATCAACTTTAGAAGAAATTTCACAAGAGTAAAAGTTATCAGGAATATCATGAAGAATCACATAAAAAAAAATCGTATCGATTATTATCGATTATATTCGATATTGGAACTTTGTTGCCTATGTTCACTAATTTTCGATATGGGACCACTGTGCGGCGGCGGCGCGGCGGCGGCATCGTGTACAGGAGCTCTAATAGGGTCAATTTACGCGACGCTGCGCGCACATGTCAATAGAGCGTCTCATAATACGAGAAATAAATAAAATAAAATAAATAAATAAATATTCCACAACTATCACACAACGCCATCTAGTCCCAAACTAAGCAGAGCTTGTGTCCTTGTACTTGTCTTTCTTATCTTCTTGCTTCTAAGAAAGAAAGGGTAATACGATATCCCATGGTAAGACTGGTTGTCAGACTTTAGAGCTTCTGACTACCTAACGATTGTCAAAGATCTTCAAATGACAGCCGGGACCAACGGCTTCACGTGCTTTCTGGAGGCACGGAGGAAACTCGCTATGACAGATGATCACCCATCTACAGGCAACCTCGACGAGCGGCTTAAGAAACTTATTAGTTAACCTTTGGTATGGACGGTGAGCGTAGCGTCTGGCTGCGTGAATAAGACATGAATTGCTTCGTATGCGAATTCACTACAGGCGGCGTCTCGTCGCGTGTTTCAAACATTTGATCTAACCACTCGTCGCGCAAAATCATCGCTCACAGCGGCAATGTCGTCATAAAATGCCAAGCATTAGTCTTTTTTTTAACAATCATTAAATGAGTCGTCTCACCAAGGGTGGAACGGGAGGGACTGTCAGACTTGTACTGACTAAAATCCACGGTGTTCTTCAATAGCCCTTTACGTTTCAGGGTCACGGTAATTCATTAGTCCCGTAACCCCGGCAGCGTTGGCTCTCTAAAGGGGGCCCGGTCATAATGCTGACACTCTTTGAGGCGTGCGTGGAACACAACGCGCCGTCGACCCGGGCTGCCTCCATGATCAAAATCAAAATCAAAAAATCAAAAGTCATTTATTCAAATTAGGCTGATTTATCTGCACTTTTTGAAGGTCTATTTTTTACATAAGACAGTCCCCCAAAGCGCCCCCCCCCCCCCCTTCGACACTTCCTAGTGTTTTGGCTGGGAAGAAGAAGTGGCGGAACAAACTCCCCAGCAACACATCTGTCTGTACGGTTAGAAGAACCAAGATTTAATACAATTTAATAGAACATTCACATTATACATTAATTCGAAATTACATCCCAATCGTGACTAGAAGACACAAAAAGACAAACTAGGACCATTGCAGTAAATAACAATACCTACACAGAAAAGAAATTAAAATATATTTAACAAAACCAAAGGTCAGCAAGTCGACCAGTCACCACAAGCAGCACCCGTTCACGAGTATAACGCTAGGATCAGCCGTTGTCCCCCACGACATGTGAGTGGGTAGGAGGCAACCCGACCCCTGACGCTACCGCAAGCAATGTCACTAAGGGAGCATGACAACTTGCTGCCGGTTCCTAAGTCAAAAAAAAAAAAATATTATTAAATTAGCAGTCGTCGGACAGCGAGTCGCCCATTACTCGCCGCGCAAATGCCCGTATCTTCGGTGGCCGGTGATCGTCCTGTGACGTCCGTTGTCGTGAAATGGGTTCTATTAGTTGTCCTTTAACATCCTGGAATTGCGATAGTCGTCTGGATTGACTTGTGTAGCGTTGTGTACGAAGGGGCTTATAGCTCGTGACTTACAAAGTTGATTATCATTTAATTTACTTCAGATAAAGATATTTTGCTGATAATAATAATAGGTTATTCTTATTGTTTATTGGTTACTGCATAGTATAAATATGCTAATTTAATTATTATTATTGCACTGTTATTTATTTGTTTGATACAAACTGGGTACTGAATGTAATTTACCATAAGTTTCTTTAAACTAGTGGTTGCAAACACGACTGCAGAGCATGAAGTCCAGTACCGTCAGCACGAGTTTTCAGTATTTGAGACGTAAAGTAAACTGGAACTTTGACGACTTCAAATCGACAATTTTCAATGAAAAAATTGGTTTCTTCTTCGCACACCAGAGGCGCTGTTCCATATTCTCATACAAAAAACGCTGTAAATACTGGAAAGTTTCTGTAAAGTAAAAGACTGAAAACTCGTGCTAAGGGTACAGGTTCGATTTTCTCCGTAGACTAAAATACTAGGTCTTAAATTGAGCTCGTTTGATGATATTACTTTTCATAATTTATTTGCTCCTGGATTTTAGTCGCGGATAACATTTAAAGTAACGCCTGATTGTACAATTTAAAAAAAATCGTTGGAAGGAGTTAAAATAAATTGACATCCAATATTCTGTCTAGTTTTTTTGTTGTATTTATTTAATGTTTTTTCATTGTCATAAGACAATATTATTAATTGCTTTGTAGATACTCGTAATATTTCTGGTTTAGTAGGAACATACGAACTTTAAGATGTTTCAAATGTACACACGCCAGCAGGTCACCAATCGAACATGAACTTTCCGTTATTGTGATAAAGTCTATTTAAATGAAGGGAAATCTATTAAAGTTTGACAGATTGAGGTAGATTGATGAGCTGGCATCCAGACATAATAGAGAAGGTGTTAATTCGCTTGAATGGAGCTATTTTTCTTTCTTTCTATTTAGCGACTAGCTATTCCCCGCGATTTCACCCATTCCTATTACCCTTTTTTTGTGTGGTAAAATCAAATAAGTCCTCCCACCCCGGGCAGGGTGGACTCAGGATACCGTGGCCCCGGAACGTAAAGGGCATCCGAAGGAACACGGGTGGATTTCAGTCAGTAAGAGTCTGACAGTCCCTTCTGCCCCACCCAGGGCGGGAGGATTAATTTGATGATTTTACCAACTAAAAAATAATAATATGTATTTAAATAGTAATAGTTTAGCAGTTAACTTGAGTAAACAGTTAACATACAAAATAGAACTTCAATTCCGCATTTAACATTAGATTAATAACTCACAATATAATCTTAACAAGATTAATAATCCGTTTCAATATAAATTACGTTATTAATCATAATCTTAATTTATTTACATAACAATTATGTTTTTAGTTATGTATACTTAAACTTGAATCTCAACTAATCACTACATAGTATAAAACAAAGTCGCTTCCCGCTGTCTGTCCCTATGTATGATTATATCTTTTAAACTACGCAACGGATTTTGATACGGTTTTTTTTTGTTTTTGTGTATATAACACTAGCTGCTGCCGGCGGTTTTACCCGCTACAACTCGAAAATTATCCCACGGGAACATAAAATCGGGATAAAAACTATCCTATGTGGTAATCCAGGTTATAAACTATCTGTTTACCAAATCCAAATCCATTCAGTAGTTTTTGCGTGAAAGAGTAACAAACATCCATCCACACAATGACATACAAACTTTCACGTTTATAATATTAGTTGGATCGGGATAAAAACTATCCTATGTGGTAAATCAGGTTATAAACTATCTGTGTGCATTTTGGCCCATCGCTCAACAGCGATGAAAACTATGCCAAATGAAAGCTTTGAGGATGTTATGCATTTCTTATTATGGCAGCTAAGTCGAATTCGAGCGCCAACAAGGTGATTTCGAGCATTGAAAACATATGCACTTACCTAACCTAACATGTGGCAACATTCTCCTACTGATTTGAAACAGGTGTCATTCGAAGCGTGTGGTAGATACGATATACTATTACTATGGCGACATTCTTCAAATGTGTGAGGTTCACCTGGAATATCTGAAAATGTCCACCTAACCTAACCTAACCTGTGGCAACATTCTCCTACTGATTTGAAACAGGTGTCATTCGAAGCGTGAGGTAGATACGATATACTTTTAGTATGGCGACATTCTTCAAATGTGTAAGGTTCACCTGGAATATCTAAAAATGTCAACCTAACCTAAGAAGGCTGTAGCAATATTCTCCAACTGATTTGAAACAACCGAGGTTCTGGAACACTGCAATCGCGACGGTAAGACCCCTCTTTGAGGAGTGGCTGGAAAGACGTGACTTCGTTCAGGAGGTACCTGTGTCGGATAGGGAAGAAAGATACGCCTGGGTGCCACCTGTGAAGATCGCCCGGAGGACACAATAGGCGTGGGCATGCGGACAGCGAGTAAAGGGCAACTCGCTGTCCGACTGTGGACCATGCCCGGGTCGACGACTCAAAGATATTCAGCACAATGACGAGGCCCCCTCACGGAGGGCCGAACCCTTTCAGGGACTTATTTTAATCACCGTGTCCCCGGAACATAAAGGACTATTGAAGGACACCGTGGATTTTAGTCAGTACAAGTTTGACAGACCCTTCTGCCCTGCCCGGGGTGGGAGGCCTCATTTGATGATTTTACCACGATAAAAAAAACTGATTTGAAACACGTGTTATTCGAAGCGTGTAGTGGATAAGACCTATTTTTATGATCGCTGCATCTTCAGACGTGTGGGTTTTACCTGGGATTCCTAGGCTTTTCTTAAACGAACCTAACTAACCCACCTATTTTTAAGTGTGGAAACCCTCATGGGCTTGTTGTGTTGTCAGCGTGGAGAACACGGAAGAGGCATGTCAGACTCGACTGACTAAAACCACTCGGTGTTCCATACTGCAAATCAGTAGGAGAATGTTTCCACAGGTTAGGTTAGGTTAGGTTAGATTTTCAGATATTCCAGGTGTACCTTACACATTTGAAGAAAGTCGCCATACTAAAAGTATATCGTATCTACCACACGCATCGAATGACATCTGTTTCAAATCAGTAGGAGAATGTTGCCACAGTTAGGTTAGGTTGACATTTTCAGATATTACAGGTGAACCTTACACATTTGAAGAATGTCGCCATAGTAAAAGTATATCGTATCTACCACACGCTTCGAATGACATCTGTTTCAAATGAGTAGGAGAATGTTGCCACAGTTAGGTTAGGTTGACATTTTCAGATATTCCAGGTGAACCTTACACATTTGAAGAATGTCGCCATAGTAAAAGTATATCGTATCTACCACACGCTTCGAATGACATCTGTTTCAAATGAGTAGGAGAATGTTGCCACAGTTAGGTTAGGTTGACATTTTCAGATATTCCAGGTGAACCTTACACATTTGAAGAATGTCGCCATAGTAAAAGTATATCGTATCCACGCTTATACACGCTTCGAATGACACCTGTTTCAAATCAGTAGGAGAATGTTGCCACATGTTAGGTTAGGTAAGGGCATATATTTTCAATGCTCGAAATCACCTTGTTGGCGCTCGAATTCGACTTAGCTGCCATAGTAAGAAATGCATCACATCCTCAAAGCTTTCATTTGGCATAGGTTCCATCACTGTTGAACGATGGGCCAGTCTCCATATATTTCTGCCCGTGGTCCTTTCATCTAAATCCATTCAGTAGTTTTTGCGTGAAAGAGTAACAAACATCCATCTACACATACAAACTTTCACGTTTATAATATTAGTAGGATTAGTAGGATAGTAGGATCTAAATGTAGGTAATCTGAATGAATGGAAATTGTTGATGTTCTTGGAGAATGCTTAAAATAGTATGGAATTCGGTCCAAGCCCTCCTGATGAAACTTGTTGTAAACGAAAGAAAGAGCGGCAACTGGGTTATGAGGTAGAGGCTGTCCTCTTCCTCACGCCGCCCGCCTCCTCCTTTGTTAGTATGACTTTTTAGCAGAAGGAGGCGATCGCTTCCCATAACGTCTGGCCCCGCAGCATGGCCTCGACCAATCGACCTCGACCGTTGCGCCTGCTTCAGCGTCCACCCCATTGCGACCAATCGCGACAGCGAAAGAGTCTTCTTCCCTGACGCGCTCCGTCACCTCCTTCTGCGAGATGACATCCTCGTAGAAGGATGAAACTGCTTCCTACACCTCACTGCGTCAACCATGGCCTTTATTCCGGCTGGCAAAGAGAGGTCAACCCCAATTCTTGCTGCGCGACCACAACGCACTTACCCAAACACGACAATACTGCGAAGAGTGTGAAGGGCCGTGTCTTCGCTGTAGCCGCACTGGTAACATACGGGTCGCCTGCAACCTAGCCACTTCGTGCAGGTGTTTACCAAATAGTTGTTTTGGCCATGGAAACACCTGCACGGTAGTCCTGTGTCCCCGTGTCACCTCCACACCCGTTTTTCCAGGGTTGCCTCTATACTATATAACCCCCATAGTCCAGTGACCGACACGGGGTGTCTCCAATCTCTCCCTCCACTGCTACAGGCTGCACGTCGCACGTCGCCTGCACGTCTCCGCCTGAAAATCTGCCGTGGACATCTCCAACCACCTGCGCTCCCAAGTCTCTCGGGAGAAGCCTACTTTCGCCTAACCTTTCGCTTACCTAATCTAAAGATGCACCACGCTAATCGAAATAAAAACTAAATATTATGATCATTAAAAAGAACCTATACATAAACACACGTAATCTTTTGCTAGAATTATTTGGTACTTTAATTTCCTATTAATCTCATCATAAGAGACAAATAAAGAACATCATAACCTCCAGAAATCTTGAAGACTCCGCCGCCATGTTTACTACTCACGTCTTGCGTTCCCATCGCTACGTTTCCATCGCTTACGTATCCCACGTTTTCGGGCAACGTTTGTTCCCAGTCGCCGCCCTACGTACCAAGAGACATGATCTTACGATGCAGATGATTTACACTTGTAACAAGTAGGGGCGGTCGCTTTGTTTTCCCACTTATTGCTGCCAACGTGTTCGTTTCGGCGAGTTGTTTAACAGCGTTTTTGTTTCCGACGTAGTAGAAATGGCGAAGGCAGATCCTTCTTGATTATACAAATATGGATGTTGCAAGTCTAATATTAATTTTCCTATGAAAGAGTTAATTCAATTGTCACAAAAAATACACGCGTCTATGACTTAACATTTGAGTGCATAAACTAAACATGTTTGAGATCACTATTGATCTCCATTTCAACTGACTGCTCGAGATTCTCGCGAGATTCCGATCATTTTTCTACGATTTACATTTGTTTCACTTCTTTCAGAATAAATTGCAACAACATTACCTTTTTTTTTTACGTGGTAAAATCATCAAATGAGACCTCCCACCCCGGGCAGGGCGAGAGGTACTGTCAGACTTGTACTGACTAAAATCCACGGTGTCCTTCAATAGCCCTTTATGTTCCGGGGTCACGGTGATGGTATAAGACCCTCGACCAACAACATTACCTTGCAATTGCTTTACCACTTAAGAATTAATCTGATTGAATGGAAATTATTGATGTTAAAAGTTATTCTCGTAACGGGTTCGTACATAATATGTTACAACTGTCCTAGACACTGGCATGACAGTTGAATGATAGCAAATGAAGAGCTTTGTAATCTCCAAAAATCTTGAAGAGTCCGCCGCCATGTTTACTACTCACGTCTTCGTTCCCATCGCTACGTTTCCATCGCTTACGTATCCCACGATTTCGGGCAACGTTTGTTCCCAGTCGCCGCCCTACGTACCAAGAGACATGATCTTACGATGCAGATGATTTACACTTGTAACACGTAGGGCGATCGCTTTGTTTTCCCGCACGTATTGCTGCCAACGTGTTCGTTTCAACGAGTTGTTTCACCGCGTTTTTGTTTCCGACGTAGTAGAAATGGCGAAGGCAGGTCCTTCTTGATTATACAAATATGGATGTTGCAAGTCTATAACTTAACATTTGAGTGCATAAACTAAACATGTTTGAAATCACTATTGATCTCCATTTCAACTACCGCTCGAGATTCTCGCGAGATTCCGATCATTTTTCTACGATTTACATTTGTTTCACTTCTTTCAGAATTAATTGCAACAACATTACCTTGCAATTGCTTTACCACTTTTTTTTTTTTTAGCATGGTAAAATCATCAAATGAGACCTCCAACCCCGGGCAGGGCGGGAGGTACTGTCAGACTTGTACTGACTAAAATCCACGGTGTCCTTCAGTAGCTCTTTATGTTCCGGGGTCACGGTAATAGAAATAAGTCCCGCGACCCCGGTTACAAACATGCTTGTTGCCTTTTTGAGGTTGGCTTCCGCCACAAAGCGCAAAATTTTGAATACATTATATACAAAAAACATCAGTAATGCGGTTATTTTGACACTATAGAAATAATTTAGTCATAAAAAAACGGATGGTAAATAAATTATAGCGTTGGTAACTACGATCACGGGTCAGAAGATCCCAGCACAAGTAGCAGTAATATGACGTGGCAAGTGTTATTTTGATTAAATTTGGAGGGTAGTAAAGCAATTACAGATCAGAGTATTACAATTTATAATCAGAATCATAACGAACCGCGAGCTCATTAATTGGCAACTTTTATATTTTGAGGGTACACCGCCTGCAAGATAAAGCACTTCACGAAACTCCTATTCCGGGGTATTTAAGTGTTTTTAAAAGTCAATCTAGTAATAATTTTAAAAATAGTCTTCAGACTCCACCATCCCCTTCTAACCTAATCTATCAACATATAAACGCAATAACAATATTTAAGTAGGTACAACATAATTCAGTACAATATTTTACTAACCTCACAACTAGTCGTTCCGGTGCCTCGATCAAGACTGTATCACTTTAGCATCTTGTTAGATCACTATAATGTCCAATGATTTGACAACTGTCAATGTCATTTGAACGTTTCAAACTGACTTAAAAGTTCGAATTAAGCAAGAGTTATCTATGGGCTCACTTTGTTCATTCTAATATCAATCTACCCTCATCGGACGTAATAATTATTATGAAGGCGTATGTAGGTACATTTTATCCAAGTCGGTGACGACCTGGAACTTTTTATTTTAGACAATCATAAAATTCTCTTAACATCACGTTTGAAATTCGAACAGAAGAAGATGATTTACTTTAAAAAAAAATAGTTCGATTGTGTATGTCATGGTCCATGGTCGGACGGCGAGTTGCCGTTTACTCGCCACCCGCATCCCCGCGACCACGGTGGCCGGAGATCGTCTTGCGACGTCCGACGCCGTGGGCGTCCACCACCGCGGGGTAGCTGGGCTCATTTCCTTAAGTTTGCCGAATATGATTACTTCCCAGAAATTTATCCTTATTAGCAACACTATCGAACGGTGTGATAAAACAGGGTGTGTTTTTTTTTCCAAAATCAACGGGTTCGATTCCTGACCAAGATTTTTGATTTTTCTAAAATCCAATGATGCAGTTTTAGTTTTCGTCAAAATCGGCCTCGAGACTTCTTTCAACGTTTTTCAATATTCCTCATAGTTTCGAAAGTAGCCATCCACGCCCAGTTGAAAAATTCACCCTGTATATGTAGGGCATGATCTCAGCAACTCGTGATCTAATTTAAAAAAAATGTCGTTGGAAGTTACATTAATACAGTGCTTTATATTATATGAGTATTATGCCTAGTAGCCAAGTTATCTTATTTTTAGGGTTTCGTGCCTCAAAAGAAGAAATGGAACCCTAAAAGAACCACTTTATTGTCCGTCTGTCAAGTCACTATAATATTTCAGGACCGCGTAAACTAAGTTCATCATCTGCCTACCTTTTCCCAACTATACTGTGGTCTGCTTCCAGTCAAACCAGATGCAACTGAATATCAGTATGTTACATGGAGCGACTGCCTATCGGACCTCCACAATCCAGTAAGTGGGTAATCAGTACCGGCGTTAGGGTAAGGCGCGGTTAGGCGACCGCCTGGGGCGCCAAATACGAAGGGGCGCCGCAGGCTACTTTCTGATAAACCTATAATTATTTTCTCCGGAAAAAAATTGAGTTTGAATTTTTCAAGTGTCTTTTGGACACTACTATAATTTCAGTTCATGACTCAACGAATATTCAGAATATTGGTCTTTTTTGTACAATATGAAAAGATTCCGGAAAAACCTGATCTTCTGAAACTCTGTGGAGATCTCCTATTAAAACTAACTGTAGACTCTAAGCTGATATAGATGGGTGTATGTTATGTGATGAGCTTATAAGCCTGGAATCTTTTTTGCCAGATCAGAATATGGCTACCCCCGGTTTTTTTAAATTTTATAAAAGCTCGCTACGCACAAGTATAACCAAATGTACGGATAGCTCTGCGAATATTATTGTAACGGTTGACTATACTACTAGTGGGGAGAGGAAAGCGTAAGCTAATAAAAACTTATCTACGATGGACAATGTTTTTTCGCCCCGGGCAGGGCGGCAGGTACTGTCAGGCTTGACTGACTAAAATCCACGGTGTCCTTCGGTAGCCCTTTGTGTACCGGAGTTGGGGTTTACGTATGTCCCGCAACCCCGATATGGCCCTTTGTAGGGGCACCCCTTCAGACGATCGACGATATCGCAATCTAAACTCACAAACTTTAATTGCAATTGCAGAAAATCTCGATTTTGATAATTTAATAAAAGAGTTAAGCGATAGAAATGCTAGAAATGTACAATTTTATTGGTTTCTATTTTTTAAGAAATGGTTGTCTCACCATTTCTTAAAAATGTTAATTTCATTAAATCCTTTTCCTTTTATCATATGAGTTTGTATTCGGGCACGCCGCAATCGCGGCGATAAGACCCCTCTTCGAGGAGTGGCTGGATAGGCGTCACGACGTCCTGATCTACCGCATGGCGCAGGTCCTCACCGGACACGGAAGTTTCGGGAGGTACCTGTATCTGATGAGGAAGGAGGAAACGCCTGGGTGTCACCAGTACGAGGATCGCCCGGAGGACACAGTAGACCATACGGTGCAGGACTGCTCCGCTCGGGCAGAGCATGTTCGACGTGTTCTCACGGCGGTGATAGGTGGAGACCTCTGGCGCCCGGCATTGGTTGCGGCCATGCTGCGGGGCGAGACGGAGTGGGAAGCTGTCGCCTCCTTCTGTGACGCATTCCTTCTCGCGAAGGAGTAGGTGGGCCGCGTGAGGGAGACGATAGCGTCCTCCCTCCACCCCAGCTGCAGTGGTAGGCGCGGGTTTGTGGGCAGCGAGTAAAGGGCAACTCGCTGTCCGACCACGGACCATGCCAGGTTCAACAGCGCGTTGGGCTCCACGCGCGCCTCAAAGAGCGTCAGCACAATGACGGGGCCTGCCGGGGTCGCGGGACCTATCCCACTACCGTGAAAATTAAAAGCTATTGAAGGACACCGTGGATTTGCTAAAACAAATCGGTTTGTGTTGCAGTTAGGGGGCGCGGTAGAAAATCTCGCCCAAGGGCGCTGGTAGTGCTAAAACCGGCACTGTGGGTAATACCATACCCCGTGGTAAGACTGGTTGTCACACTTTAGTTTAGAGCTTCTGACTAACAGTAACGACTGTCAAAGATCTACAAATGACAGCCGGGACCAGCCGTGCTTTTCGAGGCACGGAGGAAACTAGCTATGATAGATGGTCACCCATCCACAGACCAACCTCGGCAAGCACGACTTAACCTGGTAGATCGGCCTGTGCGGCTGTAATAACTAAGTTACAAACTAAAATTAATTTAGTAATTTAAAGTTATGTCACAGAAAAACCATGACAAACTTATATTAGAGTTCTAGTTCATTTCATACAAAACGAGTGTACAAGCCTACACATAAATAATTATTAACTCCGGTACCCCTCATTGTGCATCCAACACTTGGAAAAATTTTTCTCTAGCAAGTCGAAAAAGTACCAATCTGGGTCGTCAAGAAGCCGATCCCAACATGTTGGGAAATAGTAGGCAAATAGATGATAAAATCGACCTTTGTACACTAAGCGACGCAAGCGTCCGATACCCTACGACTTTGGTATCCAGGCGACTATCACAATACAAACGCAAATTCATAGAAGTTCTTACACAAGTACGCGTCAATGGATACCAAGTACGAAAGGGCTAATTTCGGTGACTTGCGACGCCTTCTATAGAAAGTAGGTAATATCGGAGATTTACATCGCCTTGTATACAAAGAGGCTAATTTCGGAGACTTGCGTCGCCTTCTATAGAAAGTAACTAATATCGGAGACTTGCGTCGCCTTGTATACCAAAGGGCTTATATCGGAGACTTGCGTTGCCTTCTATACAAAATGACTAATATAGGAGACTTGCGTCGTCTTCTATAGAAAGTAACTAATATCGGAGACTTGCGTTGCCTTCTATACAAAATTACTAATATCGGAGACTTGCGTTGCCTTCGATACAAAGTGGCTAATCTCAGAGACTTGCGTCGCCTTCTATACAAAGTAGGTAATATCGGAGACTTGCATCGCCTTCATATACAAAGTGGCTAATTTCAGAGACTTGCGTCACCTTCTATACAAAGTGCCTAATATCGGAAACTTGCGTTGCCTTCGATACAAAGTGGCTAATTTCGGAGACTTGCGTCGCCTTCTATAGAAAGTGACTAATATCGGAGACTTGCGTCGCCTTCTATACAAAGTGCCTAATATCGGAGACTTGCGTCGCCTTGTATACGAAAGGGCTAATTTCAGAGACTTGCGTCGTCTTGTATACAAAGTGCCTAATATCGGAGACATGCGTCGCCTTCTATACAAAATAGCTAATACCGGAGACTTGCGTCGCCTTGTGTACGAAAGGGCTCAGCGCGGTCAGGTGATTGGATGCGACACCTTATGTGGGGGGTACAAAACTAACACGCGAACGAAGTCGCAGGCAAATACTAGTTATTTTAATTGTTTGTTATCTACCGGTAGTAATCATTGTTAGCAGTATGTCTCATTTTTGCGGAAGTTTAATGGCAGTAGAGTGAATTATTATGAGAAAATGTCAAAGATTATTTATTGCCAGGGGCGTTAATATTGCCGTATCATCCGTATCAATAATAAAAGTCGTCCAATAAAAAGTAGAATACGACGTATCATCATCTGCCTAGCCTTTTCCCAACTATATTAGGGTCGGCTTCCAGTCCAACCAGATTCAGCTGAATATCAGTATTTTACATAGAGCGACTGCCTGTCGGACCTCCACAACCCAGTAACTGGGTCATACCATACCCATAGTAAGACTGGTTGTCAGACTTATGAGCCTCCGACTTACAGTAACGACTGTCAAAGATCTATAAATGACAGCCGGGACCCACGGCTTTACGTGCTTTCCGAGGCACGGAGGAAACTCGCTATGACAGATGGTCACCCATCCACAGACCAACCTAGGCAAGCGCGGCTTAACCCAGAAGATCGGCCTGTGCGGCTGTAATTATTTAGTAGAATACGACGTACAGTGACGGATGAACCCTTAATCAAATTAAGCAATTGCCTAGGGCATCACGTGTGGGGGGGGGCACCAGAAGAAGCACAAACAAATCCTTTTATTGTGCTTCTTCTTGTGCCCCCCACGGGCACCACGTCTCACCCTCACGTCACGAAAAACTTACTGGAACTACTTAAATTTTCTAGCTCGCTTCGCTCGCTATTTCATCGTGCATAGGCCTGGTTACCTTATTTATTGCATATAGGTACAAGAAAGGTGCAAAAGAAAATCGACGGCGCGTCGTGTGCCACACGCACCTCAAAGAGCTGTCAGCAAACTGACTGTGCCTCCCTTTAGAGGGGCAAAGTCTACCGGGGTCCCGGGACTATCTCACCAAGTATTGAAGGTTCACCGTGGATTTTAGTCAGACAGTACAAGTCTGACAGTCCCTCCCGTCCCGGTCTGGGCGGGACGACCCACTTGATGTTAATCACGAAAAAAAACCGGTGGATGGGGGCACCAAAGGCTTCAAATGCTTAGGGCATCAAGTAGTCTTAATCCGTCACTGACGACGTATAAGGAGTAAATAAACACAAAATGTTCTTAAGTAACTCGAATTCTCTAGAAAACCGTCTTGGTCCGTACGTAGGTATACCGCGACTCCGGTACTCACAGGGCTACCAAAGGACACCGTGGATTTTAGTCAGTCAAGTCTGACAATCCCTCCCGCCCTCAGGAGGACTCATTTGATGATTTTACCAAGTTAAAAATAGTTTGAAACTTTATCCTGAATCACCCCTGCATCCATGATCACCCTCCATGGTGCTCGGTACTAGTTTCCCAATTTTAGTAGTGAAAGTGACATCTATTGCCGATTAGGTTAACTATTTAGAGTCACTGTTGGCTTATGAGGTCTACTAACAACGTCAATTTGATAAAAGTTCTGCTACTCATCGCTAGATGGCAGTATTTACAGTTTACTTTCTTTAAATGTTCTTTAGAAATTGTATTTTGATACTTAATACTGACATGGAAAATATTCGACCAAATTTTATTATTGAAACTTCTTAATTTATGTTATATTACCCTATAATATTTTAAGTAAAAGTAGTAAATAGTAAAACCTTGTCAATAGATGTCACTGACTGCAAATGACTCACTCAAAAAAATGTTCGGATAATGTAGTAATACAGTCTCTTTCAAAATATTTCTAAGAAATTAAATGAATTATAATCATTTAAATTCCTAACTTTTATTTATTTCCACATATATAACATTCTAACAAGAATAAAATTTTCTAAAGTGTAGACGCAAATGCGAATATCCGACCGTATCAAGAATCTCAGCTGCTCGTTATCTTGATCAAAAAATTATCTCCCTATTCGGGGAGATTAATCCGGGGAAATTCGAAAAGTCCACCAGATTACTAGATGATTTATGAAATCTACTGTCTCGTAATATATTTTGCTAGATTTTCTGTTGACCTTATTTAAAATGGATTCTAATATGACTTCTTAGTTTTTGAGAAACAAAGATAAGTAAAAATGTTTTATCTTTGTATGATAGGTGATTTGTTATCGTTATCGTTTTTCTGTTAATATCACTCACGCTGCTGCAAAATTAGGTAAGCATTCTATTGTTTTGTAATTTAAATGAATCACTGTACTCATAAAACCTTTTTTAATTACTTTTCATTCTACGTAATGAGCTGTTGTCATCTCAAACGCCTTCGTCACTGTTCATTCATAAAAAGATCATCTGCATGACGGTAATAAACAGGGAAAATTATTAATAGGCGCGGAAACTAAGCTTCCGCCATCTCAATAACAATAGGTATTTAATTGATATACGTCTTTTTTTGTTTGTGAATATTGTTTCCCGTCATGAGTTGGGCTGGAAAAAAATAGTGATACGTCAAGTGCATTGTGTTTTTTTAAAAAAAAGATACGTGGTCCACTTTGGCTCTAGATTAAAAGTTACGGAGAGAAGTCTTTGTCCTAATGTAGACTAATAATAAAAATAACAGATTATTTTTAATATTATTTTTATTGATTTACGTTTAATGTAAGTTTTTTAATAAAATTAAAATGACCGCTTGCGTCTTGGGGCAAGGTCCAAGCTATTGGTGGTTAGGACTTCATTACCATATACAATGTGTTTCTATGTCAATGAAAGGCAATTCAAAGCCAGTGTTAGTCATTTAGTTGAATCATTAGACTGTTTAATAAAAAGACATCTGTTGTTAAGGAAAAAAAAACTAAGTAAATAAATGTCATACCTAGTTTAAGTTCTCGGTTTCAGTAGATTACGTTTAATAATTAAATGTACTTGATAGACATGACTTTGTATTTGTAAAATGTTGCATTGAATAAAATAATGTTGTACAGATAAAATTTCAATCTATAAACAAAAAAAAAGGTAGATAGAGGTTTTTTAAATAATGTCTCTTTCTCCTAAAAACAAATAATCGGGGTAAAATGTTCTAACGTCTGGCAATATCGAATGTGCCATGCCTCGGCCTCGTCGCGAAGTCGCGAACGAACAACTGTTTATGTAAACTTTCTGTCAAGTGCATTGTGTTTCAAAATAGTTAACACCGAGTAAAATAACAATTGACGTTCCACTTTCGCAATTAAAACAACTGTGTCGTGCAACTTCCTATTATAACACGCGCATTTTTGAGATAACAGTTTACAATCAGTCCGTTATTACAGCTGCCAGTGCTTCGAACTTTGTTTTGAAAAAAAAAAAACAAGTTGTCTTTTTTCGTGTTTATTCTTTTATTAAAATTTTCAAAATGGGTGCTTTGAGACTGTTTTAGTGATAATATTAGGCTTGAAAGCCACTAAAAACTGTTGTGATTAAATCATTAGTGCCAATAAAAATGTATTATGCATCGAAATGATATCAGCAAAGAACAGAGTGCAAGAAATAAAAAGTAAATTCGAGAATTTAAACGTCGAAAACATATCGAATCGTGTTGAAAATCAACTGTGTAGACAAAAGAATGTTCATGTTACAAATTACGGGAAGGAAAATGGACAAATCGATTACGAACTATCATTTAAACAGGATAATATCGGGAATGAATCAGAGGCCAGTGACGAATGGACACCAAAACCTAACACAAGTTATTTATACAATAAAAATGAGGTAAAGCGGAGTGCTAGTGACACTAAAAATTCTCTGTCCCGACAGACGAGTGATCCGGGCAAGAAGCTTCATAGAAGCCATGCATTCCGTTGTGACAAGAGCCAAAAAATCGTGAGTCCTAAACGACACGGTAGCTGCAACGGTCGTTCTGAAACCAGTGATTTTTCTTTCAAGATGGAGCGAAAACTCAGCAAAGATAGGCTGAAAAGGCTTGGAAACTTCTTGGAAGAGCAAATGAAGAAAGAAAACTTTGTTCCGCAGCTGGAGTATGCTGAAATTGTGGGGCAGGTGAGTGAGGTAGAAAGCCAATTTCATTCCATACCTGATTCCGAAGTTCCTCAACATATTTTAGACCAGTATGCAACTGTTATCAAACCTAAACGGAAAGAGAATGAGAAACAGGAGGCCATGACGGACAGCGGAGTTAGTTCGGAGACTGAAAACGTAGAAGAAGACAAGAATGGCAAATTTAAACGGCTCATGTCTCAATTTGAGAAGCCAGAGAAGCCTCTGGAAAAAACTCACTTAACAAATCTCCAGGCTATGGATGAATTGTGCGATTCAAGTGAGACTATACGTCTGGAACGTAAAAATCCTCACTTAAAACTGACGGACACATTGAAAAAGGCTTTGAAGCAACCGCTACCGCCTGGCCCTCCACCTGCGAAACCTCCTCGGATCTTCAAAACTCCGACAATACCAGAAAACACAGAACAGCAGAAAAAAGAAGCAAAACGCATGCTCGAAAAGCTAGAAAAAGTATTACAAAAGCGTGAAGGGACAGTAGAAACACCAAAAAAGCCGAAAGAAATACACTATTTATGTACGGAGATATTAGACATAACGAACCGTACATTACTACCAAATCAAAATCCCGATCCGATATCCCGTTGCCTGAATTCTTTGAACTGTGCCATTACTAACAATTCTACGTCAAGTCTTCCATATACGAGGCTAAAGTCCGAAGAGGATGGAAAGACATGCTGTGCGTGCATCAGTGAGAACACGGATCCAAACGTTTCCGCTGATCAAAAGTGTGTGAAGTGTAAATTAAACGAAGATAGGGATGGTAGTTTCAAATGCCATTTAAATTGTGAGTGTGAAGTGAAAAATTCAAAGTTTTATGTTCAAAGTGATGAACATATTTATGATGTGCCATGCACGGATGAGGATGTTAAGTTTTCGAGACGTAATATGTACGGAACATTGAATACGTTGAAGAATTGTAAGAGCATGGAGGAATTACGGACCGAGGAGACTCAGGTGAGTTGTAGAATGTTAATTTTCATTTTTAATGTTGTAGTAATAATCAGATTTTATTTATTTATTTTTCAATTTGTTTAATAGGTATATTACAATCTAGCCTAAAAAAGCTAATAAGCAAGATTTAATAAATTTTACTTTTTACATACATTGAACTGAATTATACATGGTACAGTCTTCGATAATTAAAAACAAATTGTTATTAATGATATATTAATGGTACGGTGTATTTATCGTCCATTTTAATATATGCTCTCTCATTATGGTATTTTTTTTATAAAATTTAGTTATATCTTAATTTTTGTTTCTTATTGTACACATATACCTATACTAATACATAATGCAAATAATGGGGTATTTAGAGAGATATTTAATATTAACTGCTTTAATTTGTAGCTTAGGTGGCCAAATTGAAGTGAAATTTTAAATTTAATTTATCATTCTGCAACAACTACAAATAAATACAATATTAATATATTATTATTCTAAAATATTAATATTCTAAATGGAATAATATTTAGAATATTATGCAGTATTTATCCTTTATTTAAAATTTGTATTCGCACACACATAGTATTAAATACCTTACTAGTAGATAACTTCTGTGGCAAAGTTTATAGACTACCACAAGTTTTTATAAGTCCATTATCTTTAAATTTTATTTGCATTAAACCCTATCAAATATAAAAAATTTGGTTCAGAAATTAGAAATGAGTATTACAGATTTTTTTAATATAAATTGAGGAAAATACCTATAATACAAAATTCAAATTTCGTAACATCTAAATCTAGGTGACATGACAAAATTGTTTTAAATAAATTAATGTTTGGATTTTTTGGACATTACGTAAAAATGTTTGATAATATTCAAAATTTACCCAAATGACGTCAAAGTCAGACATATTGACACGAATTTTGCATTAATTTGAGGATTATGTAAAAATTATGAAACTTACCAATTGACTTACCTAGCTGTTTCCTATAAACAAAAAATTTGGAATAATATTGCACTACTTATTAACAAAAAAATATAAGAAAGAAAACCTGTAGGCCAAACTCTTCTTGTGTTATAAAATTTCATCGAAAGTCGTTTGGCCATCAAGGGTTCAAAATCTTATAGACAGGCGAACCTGGGGCCTTAGTCAAACAGCAGACGACAATCGTTATCGTTCATCAGTCATCAACATTTTCAATTTTATACCCCAGCGCGTAAAGTTGAAAATCTATTAAAAACTGCTGATCGATAACGAACGAAACAAACGAAAACGATCTGTGAACTTCAATATATTTTCAACTTTACGCGCTGGGATATGAAGTTAAAAATGTATTGGTGACTGATGAACGATAACGATTGTCGTCTACTATCGTCTGCTGTTTGACTAAGGCCCCTGGTAGGTAATTATAGTGTTTATAATACTAGCATAAGGCCGCGGCAATGTCCTCGTAAAGTTTGTCGTTTGAACGTCGTACAAAATATCCTATGTGTATTTTAATCCAGGATAATAAGTTATTTCTATGCTAAATTTCATCCAAATTCGTTCAGTAGTTTTTGTGTGAAAGAGTTTAACAAACATCCATTCATAGATCCTCAAAATTCAATTGAACGCGTAGGTACAGACACGCACGTCTACCCACCCGAATTGGTCAAATTTTGCCAATCGAACGTGAACCGTCTCGTTTTGCGATATAGTTGAAAATCTATTACAGTTTTACAGATTGGGGTAGCTCTGTACATAGGTATAATTTTAAACCCACTGTTCCGATTTTTAGTCAAGCAGCGATGCGTTACTTAAACACTCAACTTAATGAGTCACAGAGCAATGCTCTTAGCATATGCAATTATGTACTGTAATGTTGCATATTTGTCTGTTCGTTTGTTTATCTAACACATAGGGCAATTGCTAGACTATGTGATATGATGATTATTGTTTCTGCTTGTTGCTTTACGTAATTTTGTCGACTAGCTATTTAAAGAGGAAGTAAATCAACGGGTTCAATTCCTTGTTAAGAATATTGATTTTACAAATATCCAATGATACAGTTTTGAGTAGTTGTCGTCAAAATCGGGCACCTGACTCCTCTCCTATGAGTTTTCTCGCTATCATCGCGCCTACAGCACGCCACACTGCTGTCAAACAACTGAATGAACTTGTGCGCTTGCACTCATCCTGGATGGGACACAGTGGTGATACGTGGTGTCGTCTCTATACGTAGTAGTAATAGCTCAATGGCTATCATTCATCCTTTCGGATTTGGTCATAGACTAGTAACCACTTTGGGGAAAAAATATTTGTTGTAAAAACCCATTAATGATACCCAAATTGGGAATCAAACCGCAAAAGAGGAAGCCTAAAGTCATCCTCAGTTGCCTAAATGCTTACCCAACTAGGTATCCGACAGGAACGTGACCCTACATACCTAATGTAGGGTCACGTTCCTGTCGGATTTATTGCTAGGGCCGGACTAGGCCGGGGCCCGGGCCCGTCAAGCCAGAGATAATGCTGTCCAAAAGTTTAATGGTCAGGCAAAACGGACTTTTTTCTAAATGATCTTAGAAAAAGGAGGAGGTTCTCAATTCGACTGTATTTTCATTTTTTAAATATTTTTACCTCATAACTTTGGACTGGTTATACCGACTTTGTTAGATGTAGGGTACCGTGACTTCACTTTGGGCCCTACCAGAAAACCAGCTCCGTGACAGCTAAATGCCACAGCACATGCTGAGGTAGAAGCCTTTTGGCCTCGCACAGGACTAAATTGTTTTTATGTTATTTGTTTTGTTTTACCATTGTTTTTCTATTATTAATTTTTGTTTTTCTCTGTTGTTTTTAATTCATGTATTTTGTTTATTCTGTCCTGTGTGTCCCAATAAATCTCTTTTCTTTCTTTTACCAAATTTGGTTCCATAGTAAAATATTCAGTTTGGTTCAATATAGTTCTTATTTTCTAATCAAATAGGTTTAAATTTTCACCAAGAAAGAGTTCAATCGTCTGATTACCAAAGTGAGCAATATCTCTTCTGCCGCTTCATTTCCGCTCGACTTAGCCCCTTCGTACACTAGGCGACGCAAGCACAGTATAATAATCATACAGTAGCGTAACTCGGCCGCCAGACAGATTTAAATACCTACAGCCGCGCGGTACGTAAACATGCGTTAGGGCTACCCGTCTACAACATTTTAATAACATTTGCCTTTGCGTACTTTCTGTTTCTATTTTAGTTTTGTGATTGTATATATACTTTTTTATATAAATAAATGAAATACTTTGTATAATGAATAGGAAGTGTTCAATAAAAATGAGTGTAGTTTTTTGATTGGTAGATTTCATTTAAAAAATCATGTTTTTGTTTGAAAAAGTCCGATATATTATAGAAGTATTTGAGACCGAAAAATATTTGCGCCACGACTGAGACGTACGAAATGCTTTATTGTTAAATTTTAAAGTATAATAAATCCGCATTCTAATATAAAGCTTAATTAAACTACTCGTCTTATTAGATATGTACTCGAACTGATTTTTAGAGATAAAAACACGCGGTTACTGTTAAAAAACCAACACACCGTCCGCTCGACACTGCGGTACAGCCGTGACTGTCTGCACCCCGAGCGCGCCCCGACATCGAGGCGCGTAGGTATAGCTCGCTTTTCATCCGTTTGTATGAAGTTGGGGTACTGTATTATTATATTACTGTGACGCAAGTCTCCGATACCTTACGATACGACTTTGGCATTCATTGGCGCGTGCTTGTGTAACGAACCTCTATGGATTTGTATTGCGATAGTCGTCTGGATACCGAAGTCGTAAGGTATCGGAGACTTGCGTCGCCTAGTGTACGAAGGGGCTAAGTTGGTGGAAATGTTTTTCCACCAAGTAAAAGTAAGGTAAGTAATTTTTTTGCGTGTAAAGGTGGAAACTGGGTCTCTGAGTGATCAGACAGTCTATAAAATATGAATCATAATGTAATTAGGTGAATAATGAATGACTCTAATCGGTCGATGTACTGAAATGAAGAGGTACCTATATCGAAACGATTGCAAGATAGCAATAAATCTAGATACTTGATGACTGCTTATACTGCTTATCTGTAATACTCGGTAACAACCTGGTTTTATTTTGTAAACATTTCTTTTTGATAAGCAAAAATATGTGTCAAAATGTTGCCCCATATTAGGAATTTCTCCTGTATCGTGGGTGCGTTTACTAACATTTAAACTCACATACACCAACACCCAGTCTGGAAAAACTACTTGTAGGTCAAACAAATAATGTGGTCCGTGTAAGAATCGAACTCGCGACACGCAACTCAGCAATCGATCTTTTAATTTACACCAACGACGATATATTACTAGACTCCGCATGCACGATCTAAGGAACAAAAACTATTCTATCAACTCGCTCAGGTACTACGTAAGCGAGGCGGACGGGGTACTAAGTTGTGATTGACTAACTCAAGGTCTGTTCTGTCTCAAGGTATGTTTATGGCTCAAAGGAGTGGTCGAAATAAGACGGATATAAGACTTTTTTGTCTAATGTGTTGACAGACATCGGTCGCCTGTTATTAGGAGTCTAGTAATATATCGTCGTTGATTTACACCATCCATTGGTGAAAATTGTACGAAAATCTGTTCGGTACTTTTTGGCGTTTATCGTGTTCAGACAGACAGACGCAACAGGGCTTTATTTTATAACGTGTAGTAATTAAAATGAATCACATTTATGCATAAAAATTAGTCATTCTTGTTTTATATTTAATTATTTATTCTACTATCGCTCCTTTAGCGCTGATTTCTGACCACAAAGTAAGGAATGCGTAACTTATTTCATTTACGTATAAGGTAAATGTAATAAATATATATACGTAGTAAATGATTTTGACGTAGTTTAATTAGAATTACGTCTGTTTTGGTTTTAAAAACCAAATGACAAAACGAAAAATTGAAAAGGAAATGTTTTAAAAAAATCTTGTCATCATGGTGAAACCAAGTCATCTTGCAAACAAGGGGGGCTCGCACGAGAAGCGAATGCAAGTTATATTTTTCGTCCTAAAAAAAAAGGGCCTAGCACATAAAAGGGTTTTGCCCCTTCCTAGATTCGGACTCGCAACGCCACTGGTAGCGGGATTCAAAAACGTCTTTGTTTTTTGCGTGGTAAAATCTTCAAATGAGTCCACCCCGGGCAGGGCGGGAAGGATCGTCAGACTAGTACTGACTAAAATCCACGGTATACTTCAATAGCCCTTTATGTTCCGGGCTCACGGTAATGGAATAAGTCCCGCGACCCCGGCATGCTTTGACCCTCTGAGAGGGGGGCTCCGTCATTATGCTGACGCTCTTTGAGACGCAACACGACGCGCCGCGAACGCGGGCATGGTCCATGGTCGGGCAGCGAGTTGCCCTTAACTCGCCCTCCGCATGCCCGCGCCTACGATGGCCGGAGATCGTCTTGCGACGTCCGTCGCCATGGGCACAGTATAATAATCATACAGTAGCGTAACTCGGCCGCCAGACAGATTTAAATACCTACAGCCGCGCGGTACGTAAACATGCGTTAGGGCTACCAGTCTACAACATTTTAATAACATTTGCCTTTGCGTACTTTCTGTTTCTATTTTAGTTTTGTGATTGTAAATATACTTTTTTATATAAATAAATGAAATACTTTGTATAATGAATAGGAAGTGTTCAATAAAAATGCGTGTTGTTTTTTGATTGGTAGATTTCATTTAAAAAATCATATTTTTGTTTGAAAAACAAATCGGGCTTATAAAGTCCGATATATTATAGAAGTATTTGAGACCGAAAAATATTTGCGCCACGACTGAGTCGTACGAAATGCTTTATTGTTAAATTTTAAAGTATAATAAATCCGCATTCTAATATAAAGCTTAATTAAACTACTCGTCTTATTAGATATGTACTCGAACTGATTTTTAGAGATAAAAACACGCGGTTGCTGTTAAAAAACCAACACACCGTTCGCTCGACACTGCGGTACAGCCGTGACTGTCTGCACCCCGAGCGCGTCCCGACATCGAGGCGCGTAGGTATAGCTCGCTTTTCGTCCGTTTGTATGAAGTTGGGGTACTGTATTATTATATTACCGTGCCATGGGCGTCCACCACCGCGGGTGGGGCGGAGGGAGGACATTGTCCTTTTTCTCACGCGTCCCGCCTCCTCGTACTCAAAAATGTCTTCGGAAAATTATGAACAAAAACAACAAAACGTTAGATTACACGGGGTTTGCTCCACTTACACATGACAACACCTCACCCCTCTAGAGGACTATTTTGACACAGCCTCCCTCATAATATCTATTTATAATACTTCTATTTTTGTAGTTATAATGAGGGGTGTATGCAAGACTGAACTAACCCACTACCACGCCTCAAGGCCTTTGACTGCCGAGTTGTGCATAGGGATGCCAAGGATTTTACCTTTTTTTAATTGCTTCTTTTGTCCCACTGCTGGGCAAGGGCTTCTTTCCATTCCTTCTAACATTCATGGTTAGTTAGTGGCTAAGTCCATCCAATTCTTATTTTGACTTCACTACATACCTAGTATAAAACAAAGCCCGCTCCCTGTCCTCTTGTATGCTTATATATCTTTAAAACTACGCAACGGATTTTGATATGGTTTTTTTAATAGATAGAGTGATTCAAGAGGAAGGTTTTTATGTATATAACATGCATTATATAGTAAAAGTATGACATGACAGCTGGTAGACTACTGAAGAATAACAACATTTATTTTCTAAATTTTGAACATCGCCACGCTTACGTCCTGCCGCCTCACGTCTGCCTGATTCTCCTTATCTAAAAGTCCAACCTGTTCCTCGAGTTACCACTTGGCCATTCATTCATTTCCAGGGCCATCTTGGGTCAAGCTAAGACAGTACCGCGACCCCGGCAGACGTTTGGCCTTTTGAAGGCTCGTCCGTCTGACAGCCCGATAAAAATCGTCCGTGACTTGGGGTCTACATTCTAAGTCCGTAAACGAAGACACGGTTACGGAGGCGGATGTATGAACGTAACTAACACCAAAACTAAAGTGGACGGACAATACCGCCATGAGTCCTTTTGATGCGACGTTAGTGTTCTTGATCAGACGGCGAGCTAAAGCAACTCTGGCTTTTAAATCCAGAAATCAAAATCTCAGTCTATACCTACCCGATAACATGAACTTATCGATGCATAAAGTAGTGAGACGATACGGCTGGCTTGTGACTTGGAACTGAACCCACGGCGGTCGAGCGTGACGGTGGGAACTTACAGCATGAGTCATCGGGTTTCTTGTACTTCCTGCGGGTAGTGAGATTTTTGATTTATCAAATTATTGTAATGTCAGTGGTTACACAGTAGTCGTGTGTGATTTATTTCATCACCACTGCTCTAAAACGGTGAAGAAAAACATCGTGAGGAAACCGTGAGAAAACCGTCTTAGAACAATAAGTTCGAAGACTTTGTAACATCCACGAACCCGCATTGGGCCCGCGTGCTGGATTATGGCCCCCTTTGTTTTTTTTTATCTTTTCGGACTCCCAAATGCGGCCCTGTCAATCTAATATAAGTTTTATTTTTGGATGAAGTGTAACTGAGCTGAGTCTTAATAGTGTGTAAGCGATGACAGCGCCTCCTAGTGACCACATCATTTGGGGACACAAGATCAGCCAATTCTTGTCAACTAGGGGTAGATATTATTTTGAAAAACATTTTGGGCTAGTTTTTATTCAAAATCAAATAAACCTAAAACAGTATTTAAAAAGGTTGTGGTGCATATTAAACTTGACCTTACGTCACTTCGTGGGTGTCCCCAATTAGTTCACATTTCTGTCACATCGCGCGCTGTGATCGATTAAACAGTACCCACCATCGACTTCGCAATAACGTAATTAAGGGGAATGCTCAAACCAGCCCGCGAAAATAACTACATACGTCTTACAACCGCGAATGATATTTTAATCAACATAAAACCTAGCAATAGTCTGCGAATTGCAAAAAACGCAAGAAATTTTGAATTTCGCGGGCTGGTCGCAGCATTCACCATAAGATCTCTGCGCGAGATTCTCTGTTCTATGGCTTATCTAACCTTTTCTATCAACCGCTTTCCACCTCTTTCTCTTCCCCACAGCAAGATATCATATTCTACTCAAACACCCGGATTAGTCTAGTATTAGTCTTATCGCAGGTGTCAATTGACCTTATTGTAGCCGAGGTCTGGCTAATAAGACCCCAAGGTCAGATACTGATAATAAGATGCATACGTTATTAGTTAACTTGTTCTAGTATTGTTTCTTTGTGTCATGTGGTGTTTTATAAATTATTTGAAATTATACATTTGTTTGGTTGGAAGCCCCACTAGTCTGTTTTACTCGAAATATTTAATTAGTCCGAAATATAAATTGTCAAATAATACTTATACTCTATTTTTGCTTTTGTTCTGTTAACCAAAATTGACGAAGATGCACGGAACGTTTCTAGAAATTACAACGTCTCTCAGCCGGTATAATTTTACAGGCCTTATGACGTCACAAGTCCCCACTCCCGAATTTGGAAGCGTTTTATCTTTGTCGATATTTATTGATTAAAAAAAAATACGTGTCCATTATTTCTTAATACTTTAACTGACGGGTAAAATACCATATTGAACTAGTATCCTGCTGAAATTCATGAGGTATAGCTACTTAAAGAAAGTTGGTTCCTGTAATTAACAAATTGTAAAAGGGTGCGCTATTTCAAGTCAATAAACATAACATACTCAAGATGCTTACCGTATCGCGTGCATAACTTCCAATTTTACCCTGAACATGCACAATGTTTGTTTACATTCCTTACTGGATTGCTTTCCACTTGAATAAATGAGAATACTAAACTACTATTCCATCCGCGACTTTCATCCGGACGACTTTCAAAATTTTCTTTTTGAATTTCTTCTCCCGGCCATCTCTCATCATCAGAAAATCTAAATTAAATAGGTAAGAAAGAGACTCCTAGTACCTTTAGTAACTGTTTTATACAAACTATCAACCCCAAAAACAACCTCTTAGGGGTCGAATTTCTTTAAATCTCGTCTTAGTGAGAACCTACATCATATAGAAACTCTATGCAAAATTTTAGACTCCTAGCACTTGTATGTGCTTGTAGTTTTTCAGATTTCTTGATGTGTGAGTTGGTGACGGTTCGCTTTTATAGGACCCGGCAAACTTCGTACCGCCTCAGAATCAATTTTGTCACCTTTTAAACCTTCCTTGGAAGGCCATGATTAATTCAAAACCAAAATTAGCCAAATCGGTCCAGCCCTTCTCAGGTTTTAGCGAGACTAAGGCCCTTCGTACACAAGGCGACTCAAGTTTCCGATACCTTACGACTTTAGCATCCATTGACGCGTGCCTGTGAACGAATCTCTATGGAATTGTATTGTGATAGTCGCTTGGATACCGAAGTCGTAAGGTATCGGAGACTTGCGTCGCCTTGTGTACGAAGGGGCTAACGAACAGCAATTGATTTTTAAATAATAGTGATTAATTAATTGATATGTTTTTTTGGTACTTATATCAATGATACCTATGTAATATTGTATAGAACATCACTATCTTTTTTATATTTTCTAGTGAATTTATAATTAGGAGATAAAAATCATCAAAACATCTAATGAGTCCTCCCGCCACGGGTGGAGCGAAAGAAACTTCTAGCTGCTTCCTTCCTTCGATTGTCCTTAGCGTTCCAGGGCCTTGCCTTGCTTAGATAGTCCGGAGAGTAATTTTACCTTAACAATACATGATGAATTTATCTTTGGGCTAGCTTTTTAACAAACTTCAAGAAAAGACGGAGGTTCTCAATTCGGTCGGTATTATTTTTATTTTTTTCAACGATTCGATTGACACAGTGGCTGCCCAACTGACTGTTGCGCTCATACATATAATAAAGAAGTTGCGCTTTATGTCGCGGGTTTGATTCCCGCACGGAGTTTAACTAATTGTAAACTCACCCACGATGCAACTTTTTTTTTGAATGAAAGTAAAAGCAGTTTTTTTTTTATATCTTAACACTCGTTCAATCTGCCAATCCGCTGCATCACCTTGTACATTACGATAAATACTACCTATCAGCATTTCCCGCGGAAATAAACGTGTGAATACATAAACAAATAGATTTCTATCTCTAGTCTATGGTACAACAAAAATGGCGTCGCTTGGCGCCTACCGGTAATTCTGTGTCGTTAAACTGTCGTTTGTCACCTGTCATGTCTTGTCACTTTCTCTTTACTGCCACCTAGTTTCTAATGCAATTGATACTTGATTTGACGTCGTGTTCCCACGCAGGTTAAGCTGCTGTTGTCGAGGTTTGGGCGTGGATGGGTGGGTGGTGATTGCCTTTTAAAGTTAGTCAATCTAAATCCCAGCAGTGCAGTGGTGGCCCAGTGGTATCAGCCTCGACTTAAGAGTTTTAGGTCATGGGTTAGAATCCAGCCAGGCGCATTACTTTGTGTAATTTATTTCATCACCACTGCTCTCAAAACGGTGAAGGAAAACATCGTGAGGAAACCGGCATGTCTTAGAAAAAAAAATTCGAAGACATGTGACATCTACCAACCCGCACTGAGCACGCGTGGTGGATTATGGCCCACTCCATCTCACAGAGATCTCGCGCCGTCGACCGGGTACGGTCCATGATCGGTCGGCAAGTCACCCAGTACTCGCCGTCCGCAGGCCGGTGAAAAGTCTTACCTAGCACCAAAGGTGAAAAAACCTTTGTGAAACCCAAGAGTACATACAAAGAGTACTTAAAAATACTACATACTTACATAGTACGCTTCACGATATCACTTTCCTACGGCGCATATTAGTAGGTTAAGCGCTCGTCGCCGAGGCCGTTATCCGGATGGGCGACAGTTAAACTTTAAAATTGATATAGTGTTGCGAATTTTACATCCGATGTGTTAATTTTGTAGTAACCGGTGAAAAAAACTTTCATGAAATCTGTGTTAAAATTATTTACGCTTGTTTTTTTGTGAAATTATGGACAAAGGCGTTTCCGTATTTAGTCTGTGGGATTCATTTCCCTACGGACGGGCGGCAAGTAATGGGCGACTCGCTGTCCGACTATGTACTGTATGGACCCAGTCGACGGCGTGTCGTGTTCCACGTGTTGAGTTTCTTAGAAATTACTAATCAGCAAAAATTAATTTGTTTATATTTCTGAGACAAAGAACCTTTCATGCGTACGCGCCTACCCTCCGTTCAGTATTTCATTCGTCCCGTTCCTGTGCTAGGAGCTAGTCATATTACTTCCAAATATAAAAGGTTAAAAAAAAAGTCGTATATTGAAGTTAACCTTTAAAGTGAAGTTTATATTATCCCCATCACCTAACAAATTAATACCACGCGCCTCAAAGAGCTATCAGCAATATCACGGCCCCCCCCTTAGAAAGCCAAAGCTTGCCGGGGTCGCGACTGTTGAAGGAACACCGTGATTTTAGTCAGTACAAGTCTGACAGTCCCTCCCGTCCTGCCCTGAGTGGGAGGACTCATTTGATCATTTTACTTGGTAATATCTGGATGAGAGTTGCCAGTGATCTAGTCAAATGGAGTGTGATTAGAGAGGCCAACGACGATATAGTACTAGACTCCGCATGCACGATCTAAGGAACAAAAACTATTATGTCAAATCGCTGAGGTACTACGTAAACGAGGGGGACGGGGTACTGCGTTGTGATTGGCTAACTCAAGGTCTGTTCTGTCTCAAGGTATGTTTACGGCTCACAGGAGTGCTCGAAATACGACGGATATAAGACTTTTTTGCCTAATGTGTTGACAGACATCGGTCGCCCGTTATTAGGAGTCTAGTAATATATTATCGTCGTTGAGAGAGGCCTATGTCCAGCAGTGGACTGCTATATGCTGATGATGATTTTGATGAAAAGGAAGTCTGATAATATTATTTTGTAACGGTAGACTAATGATGTCTGATCTAAAGTAAAATAATAACCTTGAAATTTTACGTTCAGAAACAAAAAAAAATGTTTTTATGATACTACAACCGTAGCCGTTTGTAGATCAATTGACACTTGATAAAGTATGTCAGCAAATAATTAATGTTTGCATATAACTTGATACGTGAACATCATACTTATAACCTACAATTTAGAGTATATTTTCGAATGACGTAATTTTAGTAGTATCCAGTGAAGAGTTGCATCGTGTTGATGTGTGATAATGTTGCGTATTGCGGTGTGGTAAGGTTAGTTTTTGTATGAAAGATTTTGCGTAGTATTGTATGAACATAGAATTATGGAGACTAGATAGTGTTAAAAGAATTTGGGTCGTAGTAGGAAATACGTTAGTAACCAGTTTTGACCTATTAAGTGTCGTTTTTTTATGGACACTACTTTTGTCGCCAGTGGGGGCAATCGGGAATTTTCTTTCCCATTCGTCCCCAATGGGGACAATCAGGAATTATTTTCCCATTTGTCACCAGTGGTGACAGCCAGTGGGGCCAGATGGGAATACACCTTGACTATCCATCTTTTATCAGTTTTGTTCAAGTTGCATGTATAGCCATAAACTGGTTAGAAAACAAGATCCCAAAACATTTTTAATGTAATACATTGCCAGGTCCTCCGTGCCTCCGAAAGTACGTAAAGCCGTTGGTCCCGGCTTCCAATTGTAGATCGTTGACAGTCGTTACTGTCCAAAGGCTTGTTACTAGGCTCATCATCATCTTCCTGCCCTTATCCCATTTTACTTGTGGTCGTCGCAACACGTTTGCTACTTTTTCTTTCATATCATCCCTTAGACAATCCATCCATCTTGTCTTTGGCCCTCCTCTTCCTCTCCATCCATCAACATTCATACTCATTTTCTGGACACCGGCACATAAAAACATAGCACAGAACGATAGAAATGACGGCCGATATGGTTGATCAGATCTGGCAGATCTTTGACAGTCATTACTGTTAGTCAGAAGCTCGAAAGTCTGACAACCAGTCTCACCATGGGGTATCGTATTCATTAGTTACTGGATTGTGGAGGTCGATAGTCAGTCGCTCCATGTAAAATACTGATATTCAGCTGCATCTGGTTCGACTGGTAGCAGACCACAATATAGTTGGGAAAAGGCAGGCAGATGATGACTAACTTCAACGTTTTTATTTTCTTAGTTATTATATTATGAAAGTGATGTTGTGCTTTAGTAATATATACCTATTTAATTATTACATAATATAATGTCTATTATATCTGCATTGAGGTAAATTAATTAAAGGAAAACCACAATACAAAGTGACGCGTGTTTTGAATTTTATTCTAAAATAGATTACGGGTAATAGACAAATTACATGGAATAGTTTCATGAATAATTGCAATAATAATCTTGTTGTGATTGATTTTATAGTTAAATTATAATATCAATTAGGGTTTTTACCGGCGGAAAATAATCCCACTGGAATGTAATACATGGATAAAATATGTCCTAATATAATATCTGTTGCCAGCGGCGGCTTCACCCGCTACATCTAGAAAATTATACATAACATATCGAGAACATAAAATCGGGATAAAAACTATCCTATGATTTTTGTGGTCTAGTGGTTAGTGACCCTGACTGCTATGCCGGGGGTCGTGGGTTCGATTCCCGACCAGGACAAATGATTGTGTGATGAGCATGATCATTTGTTCTGTGTCTGGGTGTAATTTTTCTATAATATGTATGTATTTAGAAAGATATAGTATGTTTATCAGTTGTCTAGTACCCATAACACAAGCTCTGCTTAAACGGCTTCGATGAAAATTTTGGCCGATGCCGAAAGTACGGACACCAATTTTTGCTCGTAATCATTCAAGACAGCTTGTGTAAATAATATAACTCCCGTAACAATTGGTATTGTACACACGGCTACACATCAAGCAATAAAACCACTATTAGTTGACCGTTGATTGTGTGTAAAAATCGTATGACGCGAGACCAAGACAAACTGGTTTTTTTATAGCTTGCTGTGTAGCCGTGTGTACACAGAATGCCGACTCATCTCGTACGTTACTGTTCATTTCGAATTACTGTGGGAATGGATAACTGTAACACGGTATACCGTCATTGTAGTATTTTATTGTAGTACGGTGAATATGAGTAAATTTTTACAACTTACACACTTTTAAGTAAATGAAAAAAATGAAGAAATTTTTACGGAGTTCATAAAATTTCATAAAATTTCGCTACTCAGAAAATGTTTCAAATGATATTTGTCAAACAGTAGAATAATTTTGTAAAGAATATTGTTTGTTCGTTGTATTTTACATGGTCGAAAAAAGAAACAAAGAATTTAGGATGCAAGACCGAGCGAAGCGAGCTCGGGTCGTGGGGCACTCCGGATAATTTGATAATAACATTTTTATTCTATAAATAAGCTAATTAAGCAGTTCAAGATAGATTGATAGATAGAATATACTTTATTAGGCACACCATACAAATTACAGGCACAAAGTAGATCTTATAATTATTATTTTTGTAACGAATACTGTTGGTTCGGTGTATTTTTCCATGGTCGAAAAGCACAGAGAAGTTAGGATGCAAGAGCGAGCTAAGCTAGCTGGGGGCTTGGGGCACCCCAGCTTTGAAGATAAATCCCCCCCCCCTCCCTAATATACGAAGCGAAATTCTATGAAACTATTGGATGTAAAATAGGGACCCACAACCAAAGATTTATTTTATGGAACTAAAAAAAAACTCTGTCAATGAAAACTTCAGAGTTCTACATTATTCTCATGAACTTAAAACCACAATTTAATCACTTTTTACACCAATTTCACAGGAAAATATCATAAACCTTATTCAAAATAACTTATATTGAACATAACTGTGAGAACTCAGTTTATTTGTACAAGAAAGTAGACGACCGCACAGTCAACAACACTTGCTATACGAAACTCGACCTTATTGCTTTGGCATAAAGTTGTTATCAATATTGCTATCGACTGGCGTATGATCGCGTTTAGGAACACAGGATGTGAAACCTGTCGTTCAAGGAGATAAGTTGGTACAGTTTGTACAAAATCTTGTTACCTATTGACGTTATAAAATGTTACACAAAAATCAACCACATTTTTATTTGTTTTGAGATGAGTTTGTTTTCAAATTAAAGAAAAATAATATGGTAATGGCTAAATAATTACAGCCGCACAAGCCGATCTTCTGGGTTTAGCCGCGCTTGCCGAGTTGGGCCATAGCGAGTTTCGACTTATTCGTCAACTCGCCTGCAATTATCTCGCCCGCTCAGGCGAGTTGGCACCTTCTGATTTTACCTATTTTTGTTGTCGTCAACTCGCCGACTAAGCGAAAAACTGACGTATTTACAGTCGTCTACAAAAGTGTTTCTATTTTAACATTTAATTTAATTGAACCTTCTTCACACTTTTATGACACCAAACGTGTAAAGTAGGTTTAATTGAGGGGCAGTCAGGAGTTGTTGGGTCGTCTTAGGGGAGGAGTTGTTTTGAGATCATTCATAAAATGTAACATAAGTAATTAAGTTTTTTTTCATAAGTTAGAATTCAATGTGAAATCTTAGCAAAAAGTACCAGGAGAACAGGATCATGAAGAAGGTTTTCGTGCCGAAATTGAATGAGGAATTTGAACAAAAAGTACTAGGAGAACAGAATCATGCTGAAGGTTTTCATGCCGCACAACGAACGGTCTTCAAAACTAAATATGTCTTACGGCGAATACTCAATACCCAAAAATGTACTAGGACTGCATAAAATCAAGGTGATATTTTTCATTCAGTTTTGTCTCAACATACAAGTTTTGGGCAAAATCTATTTATCACAAAAGTACTAGACTTACATGAAAAGGTGGTATTTAAATAATTAAATAAATGTACTTCATAGTATACAGGTATTTTACACTGTTTTTACAAAAATACAATTAATATAAAATACGAGATATATAACAAGGTGTTTGCCCTGTGTCTTTGCCCCACGCTTGGGATTTCTCCTATATCGTGGGTACGTTTTCAAATATTCAAACTCAAATCTTACAGCGCCTCATACTATAAAGTAGGTTTCTATATTAATTTATAATAACACTTTTATTGATGACTGTACCATTTTTTCGGACAGTCGCGAGTTGACGACAACAAAAATAGGTAAAATCGGAAGGTGCCAACTCGCCCGAGCGGGCGAGATAATTGCGGGCGAGTTGACGAATAAATCCGAGTTTCCTCCGTGTCTCGGCAAGCGAGTAAAGCCGTTGGTCCCGGTTGTCATTTTTAGATCTTTGACAGACGTTACCATTAGTCAGAAGCTTTAATGTCTGACAACCAGTCTTACCATGGGGCATCATATTACCTAGTCACTGGGTTGTGGAGGTCCGACAGTCAGTCACTCCATATAAAATACTGATATTCAGCTGCATCTGGTGCGACTGGAAGCCGACCCAATATAGTTGAGAAAAGGCTATAGCTTAAACGGAACTTTAACTATAAGCTGTTTTCCAATAAGTATCATAATGTTTGTTGACATTTTTGGAAACTGGAGAGTGAATGGACTAACTTGCACTTGCATTGCGCATGCGCCGATAGTGTTTATCTTTGAAAGGATGAGTCTACTGTTATTGTTAGAAAGGGAAAAAATGTAGCAAGACCGGCTGTCTCTCTCCTTCGATCAACTTTTATTCGTTTTTTTTTGTATTTTTCTATATTAAAATTAAGTATTAAAAGTTTGATTAATAACTCTGATTTTAGAGCACCTACTCCATTAGGCATTCCATTTGAGCACCAAATCTGAAAAAAACATTAAAATTGAAATCCATTCCTGTAAGAGCTCACCTTTTTTTAGGTGGTGGGACTGCCTAAACATGAAACCTTGACCCTGGAACGTAAAGGGGTATTGAGGGAACACCGTGGATTTTAGTTTTTTATGGTGGTAAAAATGTAAAATCAGGAAATGTGTCCTCTTGCCCTGGGTGGAGTGGTAAGGCATGTCAGTCAGACTCCTACTGACTAAAACTCATCCTGTTCCTTCAATTGTCCTCTACGTTCCACGGTGACGTACTTAGACAGTCAATGCAACCCCGTTAGGCGACCGAACTCGCGGATAGAAGCTTGTTAAAATTGCAATGCTTTACAAAAAACTGGACACTGCGGTGTCTGTCTGTGCCAGGCTGATTTCTCAAGAACTATTTGACGTAATTAGTTTACACTTAGAAATAGAAAGTGTACTGGTATTTTCTTGATTTTTTGTACGAAAGTGCATTAAGCGATTTTAAAAAAGACTTAATAAAAAACGTTGCCCCACACTAGGATTTTTTTCTTGTATCGTGGGTTTACAAACATAGAAACTCACATACACACACACCCAGACCCGGAACAAGTACTTGCAGATTATACAAATATTTTTACCGTGCGGGGATCGAACCCACGACACGTTGCGCAACAGTCTATCACTCGGCTATTGCGCCAACTGAAAATACAGTCAGTATATTTTTAATTGCAGTGAGCAGTGAGTGAGCAGTGGTGGCCCAGTGGTATCGGTCCCGACTTACGAGTTGTAGGTCGTGGGTTCGAACCCAGCGTGGCGCATTACTTTGTGCAATTTATTTCATCACCACTGCTCTCAAAACGGTGAAGGAAAACATCGTGAGGAAACCGGCATGTCCTAGAACCATCAAATTCGAAGACATGTGACATCTGCCAATCCGCACTGGGCCCGCGTGGTGGATTATGGCCCACTCCCTCTCACAAGAGAGGAGGCCTGTGTCCCAGCAGTGGGAACGTAATAGGCTGATGATGATGATGATGATATTTTTAATTAGTTCATTAATTTTATCAATGTTTACTTAGTATTTGCGCTGTTAAGAGCGCGTACCCAGAAAGTTGGCAACGTGACTGATAGCTGTAAAATAGTTACAAGTTTTACGGGCAATGTTACTGTATGTAAATGAGAAGAGCCGAGAGCAATCCTTCAACTTTTGTGCGCTAGTAGTAACTATTGCTCCAAATTACTGGTACTACTACTAACCACAGGACCCACAGGTACGTTTTTTTTTTCGTTGGCCTTACTTTCAGAAAAGGTCCAAAAATGTATGGAGCGTGAATGTTCTCCTTTGCAAAATTCATTAAAACTTATATTTGACAGCTATTTGCGACGTTGCCAACTTTCAGAATCATCATCATCAGCCTATTGCAGTGCACTACTGGACATAGGCCTCTCCCAGGGAGACATTCAGAATACGCGCTCTTAATTCAGATAATGTTTCAAAACCTGATTATACTCAATGTACCGATAAAAACGCTCGGTTCCGTTTGCACTTTCCCTGCCTACCCACGCAACGTTAAACAATTGACTTTCAATTCTCTGTATGAATTAATAATTGATTCACGTAATTAATTATTGAATACCAAAGAACGTGAGGAGCTCGTGGCTAAATAATTACAGCCGCACAGGCCGATCTTCCGGGTTAAGTCGCGCTTGTCGAGGTTGGTCTATGGCAACGACGATATATTACTATACTCCTAATAACAGGCGACCGATGTCTGTCAACACATTAGGCAAAAAGGCCCTATATCCGAGTTATTTCGACTATTCCTGTGAGCCGTAAACATACCTTGAGTTTGCCAATCACAACGCAGTACCCCGTCCCCCTCGCTTACGTAGTACCTCAGCGAGTTAACAGAATAGTTTTTGTTCCTTAGATCGTACATGCGGAGTCTAGTAATATATCATCGTTGGTCTGTGGATAGGTGAGCATCTGTCATAGCGAGTTTCCTCCGTGCCTCGGAAAGCAAATAAAGCCGGTGGTTCCGGCTGTTATTGGTATATTTTGACAGTCGTTACTAATAGTCAGAAAGCTCTAAATGTCTGACAACCATTCTTACCATGGAGTATCGTATTACCCAGCTACTGCGTTGTGAAGGTCCGATAGACAGTCACTCCATGTAAAATACTGATATTCAGCTGCATATGGTTCGACTGGAAACCGAGCCCAATAAAGTTGGGAAAAGGCTTGCAGATGATGACCAAAGAAAGAGAGGAAATATTGAGATAATCATGTCTTATTTTACCAGAACTTTGTAATGCAAAAGGTGTTGATAAAATTTAGCATTCATTTGTAATGAGAATTCTTGCGAATGTTAGATTACAGAAAAAACAAACGAGAGCGTTTTAGCGAGCATTCTAACGAGCGCACAGAGGAGTATTTCACTAAAAAAGTCGATCAAAATTATTTTGTGATTTTTATAGGTTGTGTATAAAATAAAAAGTAGTTTAATGTGATAATTTTGTATTTAAAACACCAGACACATGTACAATTTTACATTAAAGTAGAAAATGGTTGACTGGTAATGAATTCCTTGTTGCATTAAGTCCGCCTATGTACCACTACTGCAAATAAAGTTTAAATAAAAAGTTTTTCCATCACAAATCTTCCAATCCGTATCACCTTCACTAGATTCATCTTCCTCCTCATTGTCAAACTCTGTAGACGAGACGTACGATGTCACCGGGAGCAAGAGTTCTAATGCTTCTACGGAAAATGGCTTACTTTTTTTTCGTTGCATTAGGTACTGCTCAAAAAAGGATCCGAAGTTAGCAGAAGTCTGTTTAACACATCTTTGTTAAACACTTTTTTTAAACTATCACGGTTTGTTTTAAATAATCACGGAAGATATCCCGTAAGTGACATTTTAAGTTATCTTTGTTACAGTCTTCGGGCGAAAACTTTCTGGAAAAATTCTGCCTATACAGGCGGAATTGTTTGTTTCTGGCCTCAGCCGCTTCTTCCGACAATTGGCCAATAGGCAGCATATCGTGATCAATAACTGTGGCGCCATGTCTTAAAATTTTGTGCATTGTAGGCGACATGGGGTGCCACTCATACAAATCTACATATAGCTTTGTAGTTTGTTCAGCAAAGTTTTCAAATTTGTGCGTATCAATTTAGAGTCCACTTGACAAAGTCTCTAATATGACACTGCATTTTTTTATTACATTGATGTCCCAGTAATGCGGGAAGAAGTTTCGGGATTTGAGAAAAACTTCCTTGCAGTGTTCCCATCATTGGTGTTCCCAAACCCTGCCTCCAAAATATCCACTAGCAGTCCCATTTCCTCTTTAAAAGCCTCTTGAATTTTCTTCTTTCTTTCCGTCACTATATTTTTATGCTCTCGAGTTCTTGTCTGCCATTTTTTATTTTCAGGGAATTTCGTGATTATTTTAAGACGATTTTCAAAAACTCATACTTTTGCTCAATTTTTCGGTCTGTACATAGTTTTAGGACTTCATAGAGTGATTTTCTAGTCATCTCCATCGACGTCATTGAAAATTCTGGAAAAGAAAAAGAAAAATAAAACACTGTTCTGTATAAGCTGATTTCGACAAATTTCGTAATTTATTTTTTATAAAAAATGGCGTGTATATGCGGGTAATTTTTCTTTAAAATCCTTGTCAAGAATAATGAAACTATATGTTACATTCAAAATCATAAGTTAACTAGGCTTAACTCATAAACAAAAACACCTTTAATTGCAGAAGTTTCTAAAAAAACGTTGTATTTTTTATGGAGTACATTAAAGGCGCAAAACGACACTTAAATAAAGTGTAATATCAAAATAAACATGCTTTTATAAATCAACGACATACCTTCTTCCAAAATATCCATAATGGTTATCACACAATTTCACCAAACACAAATTAAATGCAATTTAAAGATCACGTTATAACTGCAGTGCCGAAAACAAAGACATACGATTCACGCAACGACTGGGTTCCGACTGAATTGCTACGGTTACTAGAGGGACGGTACATTGCCAAATTGGCCCTTGTGTGACGTAATAGCTATTGGGCTCTCACAATAAAATAGTTGTAAAGCAATATAACAAATTTCGACTTTTCGACTTTTGAGCGGGTTTTCAGTTGAAATACTCCTCTGTGGAGCGTTCTGGCGAGCTTTTTGCCAAGCTAACTCTCCGAAGACTGACATCTTCGTAAACAAAAAAAAAATACGGTCGTCCGTCGACAAGAGAGTTCGCATCAAAGAGTGGGCGTATTTGTAACTTAAGTTCATCAACACTGCTCTCAAAACGGTGAAGGAAAACATCGTGAGGAAACCGACATTCCCTACAACCAGAAAATCGAAGACATGTGACATCTACCAACCCGCACTAGGCCCGCGTGGTGGATTACAGCCCACTTCCTCTCACAGTAAGTATTCTACGAAGAGCACCCGCTGACAATGGCACCTGAGCTACTTGCACCTTATCTATTCGACATAAGGCTCCTGTCCGAAATTTTCGCAGGTGCTAGGTACCCTTTGCGGAATATCTCCTCGCAGATATGAGACCTGTGTGTCTCAGCAGTGGGAACTAGAAATAGGAGAAGAATAGGATGATTTATGGAATAATTCCAAGCAGATATAATATATCGAACTCGGTCATATTCCGATCTAAATTCTACTCGTGCCATAGTTTAGGGATTTCCGTGTATCTGGCCGTTGTCCTAATTGGAACGTCTCCAAACTCCATAGTGTAACAAATGAATGGTGTTCATTTATGATTCATCTTTGCTGCATCCTCGTTAATTTTATCGGTGGTTGGCGCATGTTGGTTTTTTTTTCTATAGATCTCTAATTTGGAAGCCAACGACGATATATTACTAGACTCCTTATAACAGGCGACTGATGTCTGTCAACACATTAGGCAAAAAAGTGTAATATCCGTCTTATTTCGATCAGTCCTGTGAGCCGTAAACATACCTTGAGACAGAACAGACCTTGAGTTAGCCAATCACAACGCAGTACCCCGTCCCCCTCGCTTACGTAGTACCTCAGCGAGTTGACAGAATAGTTTTTGTTCCTTAAATCGTGCATGCGGAGTCTAGTAATATATCGTCGTTGTTGGAAGGGCTCAGGCGCAAAATGTCTCTTTCGCAAAATGTCCCCTGGTCGCAAAACGTCTCTTTCGCATAATGTCTCTTTCGTAAAATGTCTCTTTCGCAGAATGCCTCTTTCGCAGAATGTCTCTTTCGCAAAATGTCGCGCTAGGGACTTAATAATAAAATTTCGAATTTCAAAACAAAAAATAATTTATTAAAATTATAGTGCAATTATGATGGTAAAATTTTGGTACTTTTTACTTAAGTATAAGATATGTCATATATTTATATTTAATCAATAATGTTATGTTAATCATTTATAAAAATGTTTTTTTTTTTATGCAATACTTGATAATAATTAAAGTAAATTATAATGCCAAAATTTATTTAGTTGACATTTTAATATTAAATACATATTTTTTAATCATTTTAAAAATGGTATAATTTTTTTTTTCATTTGCAAACTTAGTTAATGTTGAGTTACTATTAGTAATAATGAGTTGCGACCGACACGGACTTGATCTCCCGGGAGGTATCTCGTTCCTCATCTCTGGCTTGCCTTTATTGGCTGGTCAGAGTGAACACTGACGAGGAACAGACCTCCTACCTCTTTCTTGCCTTAATCGGCTGGCTAGAGTGGAGATTTGCAAGAGCAAACGTGCTCGGAGGAAGGAATGCCCGCGCCTACGGTGGCCGGAGATCGTCTTGCGACGTCCGACGCCGTGGGCGTCCACCACCGCGGGTGGGGTGGAGTTAGGACGCTGTCCTCTCCCTCTCGCGGCCCGCCTCCTCCTTCACGAGCATTACTGCTACACAGAGGCGACCGCTTCCCACTCCGTCTCGCCCCGCAGCATGACCTCTACCAATGCCGGGCGCGAGAGGTCTCCGCCTATCACCTTCCTGAGGACACGTCGGTGCTGTGCCCAAGTTGGGCAGTCTTGCACCGTATGCTCTACTGTGTGTTCCGGGCGATCTTCACAGTGGTGACACCCAGGCGTATCTTCCCTCCCTATCCGACACAGGTACCTCCCGAAACTACCGTGTCCGCTGAGGACCTGCGTCATGCGGTAGGTAAGGACGCCGTGACGTCTCTCCAGCCACTCCTCAAAGAGGGGTCTTACCGCCGCGATTGCAGCGTGCCCGTGGAATACATACTTAAGTAAAAAGTACCAAAATTTTAACATCATAATTGCACTATAATTTTAATATTTTTTTTTTTTGTTTTGAAAATCGAAATTTTATTATTAAGTCCCTAGCGCGACATTTTGCGAAAGAGACATTCTGCGAAAGAGACATTCTGCGAAAGAGACATTTTACGAAAGAGACATTATGCGAAAGTGACGTTTTGCGACCAGGGGACATTTTGCGAAAGAGACATTTTGCGCCTGAGCCGTTGGAAGCCATCCTTTCCGTTATAGCCTCAGCGTCACAATTCTTACGTATTTTCTCTGATGTATTATTTTTCTTTGTCATCATCAGCCTATAATGTTTGTACTACTGAGACGCAAGCTTCCTCTCTACTCTATAAGAACTATAATCCACTGTACTGCGCGGTCCCCGTGTGGGTTAGTATAGTAGATGTCATAATTATGTCTTTGTATTTTTGGTTCTAGGACATGCCGCGGTTTGTATTTTCCTTCACTGTTTTTTTTCTCTCGACAATCCCTTCCACTAAACCCCGGGCTTCCAGGACTCATTTGATGACTATTCAAAACTAAAACAAGACTAATAAAATTACCCATCTTGTCTTTCCAACCCATGCGTGGATTATGTCCAAATACCAGCAATGGGACTATCATAAAGAGATTTAGTACATCTGCATTGGGGATTTCAGCATATTCTTGTCCTACTTGGATGGTCTCCAAGCTGAATGTGGTAACCAAAGTCAGTGATGTAGCGAGAGCGAATCTAGGACCGGGCAAAACGGATCTGCGAGGCCCTTTCTTTGCAGGTCGAAAATATCGCGCGGATTTTAGTTTTTTTTTTAAACGTTCGATTGATTTACTACAATAAAAAGGGTCACAAAACGTCAGTGACATCAGCTTTTAGGAGTTCTCTTTTAGTCCATCGGTTGCCGTTAGAAATAAATCTTAACCAAAGGCAACTTGCAACAAAGGGCCTCCCGAGAGCAGTGGCGGCGCTTAAATGCGAATTTCAGCGCCACCAGCTTTACGAGGCCTCTTAGGGCTATATTTCACCGGGGCACCATGGCGGCGCAACCAGTCGCCGCTACCAACAAAATGTATACAGCTCTATAGCAACCAAACGGACGCCAGGTGAGTAACTCTCTATAGAGCTGTATACATTTTGTTGGTAGCGGCGACTGGTTGCGCCGCCATGGTGTCCCGGTGAAATATAGCCCTTAGGCTATTTCGCCACTAACCGGACACCACAAGTTTATTTGCAGATCATAATAAATTTAAACGCGCTCCCTCACCAAGAGCATTCGCGTGTAATGTAACATCAAAGTGCGCATTGTGATGCTCGATTGTCTTCCATCATTGATGAAATTTTCGAATCCGTAACCTTACATTACAGGACGCGGTGAGGGAGCGCCTTAAAGTTTAAATAGCTTTTTTTGATAGAAGTTCTACTGCTAAACTGACTTGTAACAAATTATTGATCGCCGTTGCCTGGATTGCTACTTTTTGGTCATGGCTCGGGGCTCAATCGGTCGGGGGCATGTACGAGGCCGGGTCCACTTCGCCCCCGCCTTGCTACGCCACTGACCAAAGTATTCTCTATGGTGGTAACCAATGAGGGCTACCTATTAATTAATATTGCTTATTGTTATGTAATTGTCATTGATCTATCTTGTTCTCCATGTAAGGAGTGAAGGTTAGTCATATAATGATCGTAGGATTTGTATTGTTTGACCGCTGTGTTGAGCGGCGAGTAATGGGTGAGTTGCAGTCGACCCTAATGCCGGCCATATACTACAGTGCATCGGAGTGACCCACCTGTGCAGATTTGCGCGCGCAGGTAGACCGGTGCGTGTATGGAAATAGCAGATTTTTTGACCTGCGCAGGTGACTTTTGCAAAATATTTGTAGTGTCACCGTACGTGGTAGATGCCCACGGCGTCGGACGTCGGCAGACGATCTCCGGCCATAGTAGGCGCATGCGGGCAGCGAGTAAAGAGTAACTCGCTGTCCGACCATGGACCATGCCCGGCCCCGATCAGCGGCGCGTTTTGTTCCACGCGCGCCTCAAAGACCGTCAGCAAGATGACGTGGCGCCCTCTTAGAGGGCCCTATCATTTTGATTCATCATTACCAATTATCTTTACTCCCAACTTCAAGAAACACGAATATAAAAGTGAAATGCAATTAAATCCTCATTTGGTACGAACGTCATACAAAAGTGGGCCTATATGGTATTTGCGTGCGTCGAGTAACCGTATAGTATTGTACAATGGTGTTTATGTAATACATGCAATGTCTATATAAAATCTAATAATTTTGTGCCTTCGTCGAGTAAGAGTCGTTGAGCAGTGGTGGCCCAGTGGGTTCGTGTCCGTGGGTTCGAACCCAGGCGAATTACATTGTGTAATTAATTTCATCACCAGTGCCCTCAAAACGGTGAAGGAAAACATCGTGAGGAAACCGGCATGTCCTAGAACCAAACATTCGAAGACATGTGACATCTACCAACCAACACTGGGTCCGCGTGGTGGATTATGGCCCACTCCCTCTCTCAGAGAGGAGGCCTGTGTCCCAGCAGTGGGAACATTATAGGCTGATGATGATGATAAACGCCGCGTGCTTGCCGAGGTTTGTCTGTGGATTGGTGACCATCTATCATAGCGAGTTTCCTCCATCGGAAACCACGTATAGCTCTTGTCTTGGCTGAAATTTGTAGATCTTTGACAGTTGTTACTGTTAGACAGAAGCACGAAATAGTTTGACAACCAGTCTTACCAAGGGGTATCGTATTACCGAATTACTGGGTTGTGGATGTCAGATAGTCAGTCGCTCCATGTAAAATACTGATATTCAGCTGCATCTGGTTCGACTGGAAGCCGACCACAATATAGTTGGGACAAGACAGGCAGATTATGATTCTTTAAATTAATTAAATCTGAAGATGGATGTTTTCAGACTTATTATAAAAGCTGTTTTATAGCGGTTATACGACTTTATTACTGTAATAATTAATAACGCATGTTTACGCTCTGGTTGTTTACGAATTAATAAAAGAGTCTCTTATACTTTTTTTTTTTACGTGGTAAAATCATCAAATGAGACCTCCCACCCCGGGCAGGGCGAGAGGTACTGTCAGACTTGTACTGACTAAAATCCACGGTGTCCTTCAATAGCCCTTTATGTTCCGGGGTCACGGTGATGGTATAAGACCCGCGACCCCGGCAGGCTTTAGCCCTCTGTGAGGGGGCCTCGTCATTATGCTGACGCTCTTTGAGGCGCGCGTGGAACACGACGCGTCTCTTATACTTGCAAGTAGATACTGTAGGATTAACGGGTTTATACTATACCTAGGAATCTTCAAGATTTAAGTGAATATGTTACTTCTAGTAAAACAAGCACGTATTGGTCGCTCGTTTAAATCCGGCTCGAAGGACCAATGTTAACTTCGCTTATTATAGATTTTGTGGACTGTGCAATAACTGGTTGGTAGGTATCTAATTTCTTACTTACACAACACACATATTCTGTGGCAGACCGGAGAGGAGAGATTGTCAGTTTCTGCCGTGGATTTAAAACTAACTTAAACTTGCTATAAGGTCTATAAGATAGAGCCTCTTTATGATAAAGAGGGTCTGGGCGACTCGCTGTCCGGTCATGGACTATGCCCGGGTCGACGGCGCATCGTGTTCCTCGCGCCCGTCAAAGAGCTGTCAGGAATATGAGGGGGCCCACGTTAGAGTGCCAAAGCCTGCCGGGGTCGCGGGACTCATCTCATCTCCGGGACTCTGGTACGTAAAGGGCTAATGACACTGCTAAGGACACTGTGGAATTCAGTCAGTACAAGTCTGACAGTCCCTCCCGGCCTGCCCTGGGTGGAAGGACTCTCTTGATGCATTTACCACAATTTCTATCAATTAAGACAAAAAATTCTTTTCAAAATAATTAATATTTTACCCACTCTTAAAATTACTTTCAAAAATAACCACATAGTAGTTCCCCTTCAGTTAAAAATAACCAGCCGATTTCTAAATATATCTCAAGAGGGGCGTTACGTCAAAAACATATGGTTCTAATCTTTTGTTGTTTATTTTTAGTTAAGATGTTGGAACAGGGATAACAGTTTCAAGTGGTTTTAGGAAGGAAGTTATGTTTTAAAGTGATGAACGGTTGTGTTTTTGCCAACGACGATATATTACTAGACTCCTAATAACAGGCGACCGATGTCTGTCAACACATTAGGCAATAAAAGTCTTATATCCGTCTTATTTCGACCACTCCTGTGAGCCGTAAACATACCTTGAGACAGAACAGACCTTGAGTTAGCCAATCACAACGCAATACCCCGTCCCCCTCGCTTACGTGCGAGGGGGACGGGGCATGCGGAGTCTAGTCGTGCATGCGGAGTCTAGTAATATATCGTCGTTGGTTTTTGCATACCTATATGGTGATGAACGAATGACTGTTTATGGTTTTGTTAATCTGTGGTAACTGACATGATGCTTTTTTTTTCTGGTGGTAGCCGATGGAGGTCTGGAAAGCGCTGGTATGAGCTCCTTTAGTTATGAGTCGATAACTGACAAATGCTTGCAGTGACTGGACCGGACCACTCAAATTTGTGTGGTTCTTTCTTCAAAGGACCATCTAAGACACAAACCTGCAGGGTCCTCGCATGATCTAACTAATTTAATGTCTGGACTTTAAGAGAGACTGTGACCTCTGAGTTTGTTTCAGCTGTTTCGTCTCAGAGTAGTCAGGTACGAAACACCGGTCTCATCTAGTTATAAAAAAAGTGTTTTGACTTGTAAAAGGGTTTGCAGAAACCTATCTGCAAAATAACTACATTTATGCTGCTGGCAGACCAAAAAAGATATTTTTTTTTTTTTATAATTAATGATAAGTTCGCTTTAGACCACTATCTCTCCTGATGCTAAGCGATGATGTGGTCGACGGTGAAGTACGCTTGACTAGAAGTAACATATTCACTCTTGACTTGAAGACCACAAGGTTATAGCTGTCGGGAAATACTGAGATTCCGGCAGGGAGGTCCTAAAGTAACTAGTAATTTCGGCTAGTAAGAATTTGACACTGACCGCGTCTTTAATGCCTAACCAAAATAATAAATAAATAAATAATATTCCACAACTATGGGGCCGTTCAAGTATTACGTAAGCAAATTTATTACAATTATTTACCCCCCCATCCCCCTTGTCAGCAAAAGTAAGCAAAGCTTTTACCCCCTCCCCCCATGCTTACGTAAACATTTTTCAACTAAAAATGTATTTTTTATATGTTATAATTATAATGTTATAATTATAATTTTAAAAATAAGAAAATTGATTTAGAATAGAGATTAGATTTTACGTATGCGTGTATATTTGCGGGAATCCCGGAAAATGCGTTTCGTTTTCAAGCATAGACAATGTGAGGGTTGCCATTCGTGTAAAAAAGTAAATAACTATCGATGACGTAATCATCATCTGGACTCCCCTACCCCCCATGTCATCCAAAATAAGCAAAACAAAGACCCCCCCACCCCCCTTTAGTGCTTACGTAATACTTGAACGGCCCCTATCACACAACGCCATCTAGTCCCAAGCTAAGCAGAGCTTGTGTTATGGGTACTAGACAACTGATAAACATACTTATATATTTCTAAATACATACATATTATAGATAAATTACACCCAGACACAGAACAAATGATCGTGCTCATCACACAAACATTTGTCCTGGGTGGGAATCGAACCCACGACCCCCGGCATAGCAGTCAGGGTCACTAACTACTAGACCAACAGGCCAGTCAAAAAAATCATGACTAATTATTTTTTAAACGCATTAACGCATGCGATGCGCATCGTACACTAATCCAAGAGATGGCGCCACGCTACCGTAAAGCGTTCAAACGAGGAATAGAGAATTTCGGCTTGCAAGTGTGGATTGTAATGGCCTAGTTGGTTAAGGCGTCTGGAGTACCTATTCAGAAGACGCGGGTTCGAATCACACTTGCAATCTGAAATTTTTCTTTCCTCAAAAATCATCTTTAAAATGAAGACAAAAATGCTTAAAAATGAAAACGATTTTATTTTTGAAGTAAATTCAGTATGTTTATTATAATTAACACCTGTCTCATTGAGATTTATGTAAAAAAATTGTAAGTAAGTGAAAGTGCTTACATTAACAATATCGATTATATATTTTGTAATAAACTGATTGTAATGTAATTAAACAGAACAGTCTTTATTGTTGTTACGTAATTATTTGAAAGGTAAACTTATGGGAAAGTATTGCAATGAAAAACATAAATATTAAGTACAAATTGAGGTTTATTTACCTCAAATTATCATCTGCCTGCCTTTTCCCAGCTATTGGTCTGCTTCCAGTCGAACCAGATGCAGCTGAATATCAGTATTTTACATGGAGCGACTGCTTATTGGACCTCCACAACACAGTAACTGGTTTATACGATACTCCATGATAAGACTGGTTGTCAGACTTAAGAGCTTTTGACTAACAGTAACGACTGTCAAAGATCTACAAATTACAGCCGGGACCAACGGCTTTACGTGCTTTTCGAGGCACGGAGGAAACTCGCTATGACAGACGATTATCGGGTCCCGTTTTGCCCTTGAGTATAAAACCCAAAAAAATGCTTAGAATTGGATCAGTTCTGAAGATTACCACCTACATAGAAACAATAATAATTTCCTTATAGCATTTACATTTTTTTTTCATTAAATGCGTCCTCCCACCCAGGGCAGGAGGGCCTGTCAGACTTGTACTGACTGAAATCCACGATGTCCTTCAATAGCCCTTTAGTTTCCGGTGCCACGATTACTCAATTGTCCCGCCCGGCTTTTTTATATCGTGGCACAGATTAATCGTGGTAAAATTATCAAAAATGATCCCACCCAGGTAGGCTTCATGTAATTATTATAGTAGACGTTAAATATTTTTTTATTTTGTTAACAAACCCACTGCTCTATTGTCCTTACTGTTTTGAGAACTTTCCATATACATATTCACTTTTTTTTAAACACTAAAACTTTAGACACTACCTGTTCCTTACAAGTTTCTTTTATAATTTTCCCACCTTAATATTGTTATTGTACCTACGTAAGATTTTTCATTATATTATGTCCGTATATAACAAATAATATAACATCGTAGAAAAACGGAACGTGAGAAATATTTCATTATGAATATTTTCAGCCTGATTCATATCTTTAGTGTCAACAACTCGGGATTTCCCATTAGCAATACTCACTATCATCCTTAAGAAACCTCTTAGCTTTTAAAGGATCAATTTCCGTCATAAAAGTTTTTATTTTGCGATTACCATTATAGCCAAAATTCCGCAGAGGTAATAAACATCATCATCATCTCAGCCATAGGACGTCCACTGCTGAACATAGGCCTCCCCTTTTGATCTCCACATGTACCGGTTGGAAGCGACCTGCATCCAGCGTCTTCCGGCGACCTTCATAAGGTCGTCTGTCCACCTTGTTGGTGGACGTCCTACGCTGCGCTTGCTAGTCAGTGGTCTCCACTCTAGCTCTTTTCGACCCCATCGGCCATCTGCTCTGCGAGGAATATGGCCTGCCCATTGCCACTTCAGCTTGCTAATCCGGTGGGCTATATCGGTGACTTTAGTTCGTCTACGGATCTCCTCATTTCGGATTCGATCACGCAGAGAAACACCGAGCATAGCCCTGTCCATAGCCCGCTGAGCGACTTTGAGCTTTGAGATGAGGCCGATAGTGAAAGACCACGTTTCAATTCGTTGGTAATAATAAAAATAATATTCCACAACTATCACACAACGCCATCTAGTCCCAAGCTAAGCAAATCTTGTGTTATGAGTACTAGACATCTGACAAATATACTTTATATACATCTAAATACATAAATGTTATATGTAAATTACACCCAGGCACAGAACAAATGATTGTGCTCATCACACAAACATTTGTCCTGGGTGGGAATCGAACCCACGACCTCCGGCATAGCAGTCAGATCAACAGGCCGGTAGATGCCCACGACGTGACGTGGCAAGACGATCTCCGACCAGCGCTTGCTCGGGCATGCGGGCTGCGAGTATTGGGTGACTCGCTTTCAGACCATGGACAAAGAGTGTCAGCTTTGACGTGGCCCCTCTACAGAGGGCCAAAGCCTGCCAGAGTCGCGGGACTTATCCCATTACCCGGAACATAAAAGGCTATTGAAGGACACTCCTCCAAGGTGGACAGATGATCTGATGAAAATCACAGGATTGTGCTGGATGCAAGCTGTGTATTCTAATAACTTCCGAAATGTTGTACCACATTAAAATACACTTCTGCCTCATTCCTTGTGGACTACAGGCATGATGTTTCGTTTGCAAGTTAGGTTTTCTAAATATTTCCCTATTTACATTAGAGAACATGTAACCAAAACATATGGCGTAGGGATGCAAACATGTGTCAGATCTTAAAGTTCAAAGATCATAATATATTAAGATACTGTATTCAATAATACATACTATTTACTTTCTTATGTACTAAATTATTGTCAGAGAGAGATAGATATGGGCATGTAGAAGAAAAATTAATAAACAAGTGACTGTAGTGGTTATCGATCAAGATGAGCCAGTGGTACTACTATCTAATCTAAGCACGAAACCCGTAACTTCAGCCGAAGTTTCGGGCGGTTCTTAATTATATTGTTTATCATACCTAGTTAGATGATTAAAAGCTGTTTTGACTCACGATATGTGAAAACATGAATTCAGAACTAATAGAGAGTTTTCATTCGATAGTGTACGAGCCCGTATTTTTGTTGATGGACTAAGGGCCGGCGCCCCCTATCGGCATCGGCACAACTGAGGTGTTTAGGTGATAAAAAGCATTATGACATTTAACTTCATGACAATAAATTAGAAATTGAAATGCAGTAGCCTCAAGTACTCGAATACCGAAGCGGTATTTTTGTTACTACGATCATATGTCATGTAAATTTCTACTTTATTGCCATGAAGTTAATATCTATAATGCTTATAACACCTAAAATCCTCAGCCGTGCCGATGCCGATTGCGACCGCTGGGCTTAAGAGAGTAGACCCCATGTATCTTCGTCAATACGGGCAAATGTTTTTTGGGAATCTAATTTAAATGACTAAAAATTTATTTATTTATCAAATGTTATTCATGTTTTTTATCTATTTTTATTTTTTATTTTGTTAATCTACTAATTTCCGTTTCATATTTTCACTTTTTTCGCCACAACAATCAAATCATTAAATTACTCCCAGATTTTTCCATTCAACAATAAAACTGACAGTCTTATCTATCCTTATCATATCTTCAATCAATCTATTGGTAGATCGGTCGTAAAACTAAGATCATGTTATTAAGGTCTAGGTTTGATCCGAGTTCAGCCCTTGAACCTCATTATCTTTGACATTGCCACTACTAATTGGTTTGTTTGTTTATGTAAAGGGTTAACAGTAAATATTTATAGTTTAGGACTAAATATAGTTTCTACAATTAGCTTAGGTACTTTTATTATAGTGGCATGGAATATCTAAAAACATAGGAGGACCTTGTGGTCAAATAATTACAGTTGCACAGGGCGATCTTCCGGATTAAACCGCGCTTGCCGAGGTTGATCTGTGGATGGGTGACCATCTGTCATACAGAGTTTCCTCCGTGCCTCGGAAAGCACGTAAAGCTGTCGGTCCCGGTTGTCATTTGTAGATCTTTGACAGTCGTTACTGTTAGTCAGAAGCTCTGTAAGACTTAAGACTCTCTCCGACTGTAAGCCCGATTGTTAGATTCTGACAACCAGTCTTACCATAAGGTATCGTATTACCCATACTCGGTTGTGAGAGTCCGATAGTCAGTCGCTCCATGCAACATACTGATATTCAGCTCCATCTGGTTCGACTGGAAGCAGACCACAATAAAGCTGGGTAAAGGCTAGGAAGATGATGACCACATAATATATGGCAATCCGGAAAATTTATTTACCAAAAACTTCAGTTTCTTCCAATAATTTCCATGATGAATGACAACCATCTTTCATAAAATCATGCAGATTGACTTCTTAAAAACCGACTGGCTTCTCTTCAACAAAGTTTAACCTACTAAGATAAAATCTAACAATAGCTTGGACTCAGGGCTGACTCAGACTGTTTTTAGTTTTTTTTTGTTAAAAAACTTTGTCATATTGTATGTGACTCAGATTAAGTTTATGTTTAACCAAGTGTGGATTATAACATTTACATATAACGGTGTAATGGCTTGGACACGCTCAAATGATAAGCGTGTTTCGAAGAAAATAAATTAAATTAATAGAAACTTATCAGTACCCCTAGCAAGAGTTTTCACTAAAATAGTTTCTTGAATTAAAAATGGAACAGCACCTCTGGTGTATGGAACGAATTGATTCCTTGAAAATTGTCAATTTGAAATTGTCAAAGTTCCAGTTTACGTGATACTGAAAACTTGTGCTAAGGGTATAGCTTTGTTTTTCGAATGCCTCCGAAGGCGTTTATTGCCCGTCTACCATACCACAAAAAAATACCACGGTTAAAAAAAAAACCCGTGGTACTACATACAGCAGCACGGGTATTTTGTTTTACCCGTGGTACTTCTAGTACTACAACGGGTTGACACGGGCAACAAACGTCTGAAGAGTGATTTACATTGATCCAGTGGCTAGATCATGTGTCACTGGCCAGTATTAATCCAGGGTAAGAATCCGAGTTACAGCCGTTGATTCTGGATAGAATTTTTCATATTTTTGACAGTTATTACAGGTTATTCTCTAGGGAGGGATATACTATAACCTAGGACTAGCTACTCAGCGACAGCCTATCTGACCTCCACAACCCAGTTGCCCAAGATATACCCATTTATTTGCTGTCGATTGTTAAAATATCAAATGATTTCCTGCCCTGGGTGGAGAGAAAGTGGCTGTCAGACTAGTACTCTTTTTGCATTCTGGTCAGCACTTTTTTGGGCTGGTAAAGTCATCATAAGGCTCCTCGCCCTGGGTGAAACGGATGGTACTATCAGACTACTACTGACTTAAAATCCATCCTGGAACTTCGATAGCCCTTTGCGTTTCTGTGCCTCGGCGCTCTGTCAAGTAATCCCGCGATTTTTTGTGGTAAGGAGGTAAATGTCTGCAAAATTGAAGAGACTCGTTAGGGCCCTATCGAGACGTCAGTTTGATTGACAACAATATTCCCATCTAAATACTAATTAAAACTTAATTCTACCAGCCCTACTCACGCATTTAACCGCAATATTTTACCATTGTATTAAAATTAAACCTAGTTCACACCATCTTTGTCTTCCTAAGTCAAGTGACGTGTTCAAAAGAATGTTTTAAGTCATAGCAATTTTGTTCTCAAATGCGACTTACTATTTGGGCCACGAGTTGTAGATTTTTTTTGGAAATTTGCGTAATTTCACTACTATTTCTAGTTTGTATTTTCAAGGTAAAAGTGTGGTTGGTTTAAATGCTTTTTATGAGCTGTCAAATTGCTATTAGACTATAGATTTTGTTTGCTATAGCATACTGTGACGTCACTGACTAAAACCTCAATAATCGCATTATTTTAGATTTTCGAGCAAAAAAACAACTGATTTTATAAGTTACTAGCGGCCCAGCTTCGCACGGGTGGAAGACCTGGTCTAAAACCCGGTCCCGATGGTTACAAACACAACAAAAAAATAATTATCCGAATCGGTCCAGCCGTTTTCGAGTTATGAGCTTAGCAACACATTTAGCGAACCACTTTTATATTATAGATAGATGGGGTATTCGAGCTATTTTTTTGCGACAATCCCACCTTACTATTCCCAAACCTCTGCAACTCCTAAAATCCATAACCTTACAAGTATTATGACGTCACATTTACAACTTGAATTAGAAACATGATTTAGAGAGTGTGCAAAATAACGACTGTCAAGAAATCTTTAAATGGCGGCCACGACGCGACGCGGCGCCAGGCTAATCAATTTTAATTCTAATCATCCATCATAAATTAATAAATTTTATCTCTAGCGCCACTTTCACACCTCTGCTAATAAGTATTTTAATTACTCGATACACAATCACGAAATATTTTTATGTACGGTCAACAAAATAGATTAGTAACCAGACAACAAGTTTTAAGCCAACGACGATATATTACTAGACTCCGCATGCACGATCTAAGGAACAAAAATTATTCTGTCAATTCGCTGAGGTACTACGTAAGCGAGGGGGACGGGGTACTGCAATGTGATTGGCTAACTCAAGGTCTGTTCTGTCTCAAGGTATGTTTGCGGCTCACAGAAGTGATCGAAATAAGACGGATATAAGACTTTTTTGCCTAATGTGTTGACAGACATCGGTCACCTGTTATTAGGAGTCTAGTAACATGTATATCGTCGTTTGTAACCAGACAACAAGTTTTAAGCGGTTTTGCTGCACTAGCTGTTGCCAGCAGCTTCGCCTGCTACAACTCGAAAATAAACCCCACGGGGACATAATATCGGGATAAAACTATCCTATATGTTAATCTAGGTCATGGACTATCTGTGTACCAAATTTTATCCAAATCCGTTCAGTCGTTTAGGCTTGAAAGAGCCAAAAAATGAGTCTACCCACCCAGGGCAGGGCAGTAGGGACTGTCAGACTTGTACTGACTAAATCCACGGTGTCCTTCAAAAGCCGTTCCAGGGTCTCGCTTAGGGGGCCCCGTCATTATGCTGACACTCTTTGAGGCACGCGTGGAACACAACGCACCGTAGATCCGGGCCCATGGTCCTTGGTCGGGCGAGTTGCACATTACTCGCCGCCCGCATTCCCGCGCCTACGGTGGCTGGAGATCGCCACGCGACGTCTGGCGCCGTTGGCGTCTACCACTGCGGTTGGGGCGGAAGGAGGACGCTGTCCTCTCCCTCACGCGGCCCGCCGCACGGTGGGCCGAAAATCGGCTTTCATAGACTTAGGCATTTTATTTTGCAAGTGCCATTTTTTATGCCGGATATCACTTCTATTAGTTATAACAATATACAAAAATGACACCAGAATTGATTCTGCACAAAAACGAAGGAATTATAATTTTTTTACGAAAATTTTGTATGGAGCTAGTATGAAAAATCGAAATATCTCGAAAACGGCAGGGATAACCCTAATATCTTTATAGGGGGTTATAGTACTAATTATTTGTGATTTTTTGACATAAGTTACATAATGGTTGTGAATGCCGTTTTTTTTTTAAAAATCGTCAAAATATTTTCATTTATTTTTACATATGAAACGTTCCTTTTAGTGTTTAAGTTGAAGATTTCAGAGCTTTAACAACTCTTAACATAAAATAGCATGACCTCTATAGACCTGAAGGACTAGACAGAGGTGAAAGAAAAGTTATTTTGTAGGTTATTGTACCCTTTTTTGTGGTTGTTTTTGAAGGCGGTTATATTTTTTTTGAAAACTCGGTGTAATCGATGTACATACATAAAAAAAATACCGACCGACCGAATGGAGAACCTCCTCCTTTTTTTGAAGTCGGTTAATAAATAAAATGGACTGTATATATACTTTTTATTGAAAGGTAATTTAAATAAAACAGAAGTAACAAAAATAATATCAAAGTGCATAATAATTTATGAAAATATTAACTAAACATATGATACAATAAACTAACATGAATTACAAAAGAACATAAAGAAAAATAATTGAATTTTACAAATTTTCTTTACAACTTTCGTTGTCGGACTCCAATTCCGAGTCAGAATCCAGATTGGATACACCTACAAACGCGAACTCAGTTTCCGGAAACTGTATTAGGTCGAGAGTTTCAGCAAAAAAGGTTGTCTTCCTTTTGGCATCTAACTTCGGCCTTTGTGCACTTAGGAAAGGATCCGAAGAAACAACAAGCATATTTAGGATATCTTGATTAGAATCTTGCCTGCTTCTTTTCCGCGAATGATGTTCCCGAAACCTCCTAAAATCTTTGTTTCGAGACTCTGAGGCTTCTTCCGACAGAGTCCCAATCGGGACAATATCATTTTTTTCGATTATGTCAGCACCGTGTATTAATAGTTTATGTACGGTTGATGACATGTAGTATCAGTCGTATAATTCCACGTACTTTTCTGCTGTTTTGCGAGCAAAATCTTTAAATTTGATGACATCTATCTTCTCACCAGATGTTATTGCTTGCAAAATAACAGAAAATCTTTTTATCAGGTCTTGATCCAACCCAGTAATAGCTGCAGTTTTATTGGGAAACTCGAAAAACTTCCTTGCGGTATTCCCGTCATTGGTAGTTCCCGAGCCTTGTTTCACTATATCAATCAACAGATTGAGCTCCTCTTTAAATTTATTTTGAATGTTTTTTTTTCTGTTTTGTAACATTTCTTTATGCTCATTACTTCTTGCTGCCCACTGTTTGAAGTCAAGTCTGTACGCAATGTGTAACAGACATTCCATGCAATTTATACGGGCATGTAGGGATGATAGGCCAAATTCGTATATGTCAGAACACACAGTTTTTGATGTTACAGCATCTAAGTGGTTCATTTCTGTTGGTTTTGCTAAGCACAGGTAGCATGATGCATTTGATCTAGCTTCAGAAAGGTACGTGCAGACTTTTGCGTCGATCATTGTCATCATTAGTTTATGAGTCACCCTGTTACTATTAATGCACTCTGTGGGGTTAAGGGCCTCAATTTCCTCATCCATTTTTCTTTTGTTATCAATGACAACTGCATCGCTTTCTTTTACAAAAGTGAACTGAACCGGACGACAATAAAAAGTTGAGCATGGTTTCGGGTTTGTCCATATAGTATTATCTCCATCTGTAAGTTTCAGTGGCACCAAGGAGGTCATAAAAATGCTTGAATCATCATGCTCGCCGTCCATTTTCTGCTTGTATCGGCTTTGATTGGAAGCACCATCAAATCCCCACTTCGATATCAGCTTTAACTGCTTATTTTCCACATTATCAGAAAGACTTTGAAGAATCCGCTTCACCGTGATGTCAAGTAAAGCTTGAAGTGTAATTCTAGCTGATGAATCAGTAACTGACACTGATAGATTAGGAGGGTAGCATGCAAGCTTAGTTTGTTGCAGTTTACAGTAGGATGGGTAAATATCCTTAGCACCTTCCCGAATGGCAGTCTCTCGCAACGTAATATATTGCCACTTTGAAAGCTTAAGTGAAAGAAGTAATCCAAGTGCTTTCTCTGGTGTAAATATTACTGTTTTCACTGGTTTCTTAATGCTTTCATTGATTTTAACGGCAGCTTCTGGATTTTTGATCATATATTCGATTACAGATGCGATATCTTCATACCCTTCTTCTTTTAAACGCGCTGCAGCTGCATATGCCAATTCACAGGAATCCTCGCCTATGTGCTCACTAGATCTTCTCTTTTTCTGTTTGCTTCCCAGATCTTTGAATGGTTTTCGGGACCTTTTTGTCATTGTTCCAACAGTCGATGATGTCGAAGGTTCTGGAGAGACTGAACGTGCTCTTGGTATCTCATCAACAGTTGGTTCTTGATTTATTAAAGTAAGCACGCAACTCGGCCAATCAATATTTGCTTGCAGCCACTCTCCGTACGTATTTCTAAAATTATCAAAGAATCGTTTAGATTTCTGCCACCTGTTTAAAGCAGATCGCGTGAATCTACGGCAAAATTCTTTGAGAGTTACTTGATCTTCGGCAGAAAGACAATCGCCTATGCGAGACACAATTGCACTAAACAATACTTCATGATTAAATGAAGGACACTCACTTTTTAGAAGAACAAACAAGTCTAAGTTGGTGATTAAACTTTCCATTCTAAGATTTTATAGTCGCAAAGCAAATACTTAGTTTTAGTGTTAGCAGTTACACAGTTGTGAACAATCTAAATTATGGAACAAAATTGTAGCCCTTTTATTGTAGGTACCTATAAAGTCAATAATTAGTAAACTACCCTCGTTAAAGTTATAAAAGATATGACATTGAAAATTTATAATCGTAAAAACATTTCGTAGAACTCATAGTACAACTAATCAACATTAGCAAATCACATTAGCTCACTAATTACAAAAAAAGTGACTGCAGTTCTTAGTAGATATTGTTACGAGAAATTTCAAATCATTTAATCACATATTAGGCTCATTAGAATCAGAAAACTACAACCATCATTCTAATTACTTAATTACTTGTCAGCAGACTCATTAGATGACTACACAAGATGTTATTTTGTATTTTGATCTTCTGCAAGGTCTTAAAATTCCTTTTGTGTCGATATTATTATGTGTCCGGTTATGTTATAATCATACTTTTAGGGTATGATCAATTAACAATTTCATTCCCCTATCTTTCAAAAAGAAGCGACTGCATGGGCACTTTGACACTGATATTCAACTATTTGGTATTGTTGGAAATCTTACAAGATACTACACACTTCTGTCTAGTCCTTCAGGTCTATAGATGTCATGCTATTTTATGTTAAGAGTTGTTAAAGCTCTGAAATCTTCAACTTAAACACTAAAAGGAACGTTTCATATGTAAAAATAAATGAAAATATTTTGACGATTTTTAAAAAAAAAACGGCATTCACAACCGTTATGTAACTTATGTCAAAAAATCACAAATAATTAGTACTATAACCCCCTATAAGGATATTAGGGTTATCCCTGCCGTTTTCGAGATATTTCGATTTTTCATACTAGCTCCATACAAAATTTTCGTAAAAAAATTATAATTCCTTCGTTTTTGTGCAGAATCAATTCTGGTGTCATTTTTGTATATTGTTATAACTAATAGAAGTGATATCCGGCATAAAAAATGGCACTTGCAAAATAAAATGCCTAAGTCTATGAAAGCCGATTTTCGGCCCACCGTGCGCCGCCTCCTTCGCAAGCATTACTGCTTCGGACGTAACGCCCCATTTGAGATCGAGTCGCCTTTACTCGCCTTCTGCATGCCCACGCCTATGGTGGCCGGAGATCGTCTTGCGACGTCTGTCGCCGTATACTTAAGTTAATTACCTATGTACCTTTTACTTGTATGATACCAATTAAAGAGGTTGGTGGTACACAGCCACAAAATGTTTGACACAACATCGGAAAACCGTCTAAAAAATGCTGTTTGTATGCTTAACTTTTTTTTTGACTGTACTCCTAACTATTATGATGGATGATCTCTCTAAAATCAAGTTTAAAACGCTTTTAATTAATACCATGTTATGTATCACGTTCAAAATATAAACTAGTTTATGTAAGAACCAGTTTTTGAGCGTTTACATTGGCGTCCACACCAACGACGATATATTACTAGACTCCTAATAACAGGCGACCGATGTCTGTCAACACATTAGGCAAAAAAGTCTTATATCCGGCTTATTTCGAGCAGTCCTGTGAGCCGTAAACATACCTTGAGACAGAACAGACCTTGAGTTAGCCAATCACAACGCAGTATCCCCTCGCCATCGCTTACGTAGTACCTCAGCGAGTTGACAGAATAGTTTTTGTTCCTTAGATCGTGCATGCGGAGTATATATCGTCGTTGTTCATTATGTATTAAATTACCTTGCAAGTTGTTTCGATAGCATTTTTATCTCGTGGGGAATTCCATAATGTGAATTCACAGAGGTAACAATATTTATTCATGGAGTCAAGGAGATACATGCTTTTCCCTTTCATATGTTTAGTCATTCCTAAATCTGATATTTAATCATCGACATTGGCTTATTACCGAAATCAAAATATGAAAAAAGATTACATAATAGACTATTATGTAATCTTTTTTCATTTTTTGATTTTTGATTGAAAAGTAACATTTACCCTTACTGTCAGGCGCGGGTCACCTAGAAAAGACGTAAGACACAGACGGGTCGGAGACATATGTCTCTTTGAGGCGTCTCTTACATACAAAATATATAAAAGCGTCGCGACGACGTAAAACACACAAGAGGAGACGGGGCGCGGGCGCAACTCTCATACATATTTTCGCACGTCGGCGACGCGTCCTCGTCTTACGTCTTTTCTATGTGGCCCGCGTCTAAAGATAAATCTAAGTTTGTAGGGTCAACTGATGGGTTCCCCATAAGGCCTAAGGCCAAAGGCCTGCCGTGGTCTTAGGACTGTCTTAAGTAGGTTGCCTTAGAACCTAAATAAAGAGCAATTAAAGGAAAGGGTAGACTTTTAATCAGTAAGAGACCCCCAGCCTTTATCGCTCCACCTAGGACGGGAGGAAAAATTTACTCATACTTACTCAGTGCCAAGATACTCTAAGCATGCTCATTTTAAATAAATAACTAAAACTAGCTTTGCATCTGCTATACCTGTTTTCACATTCTTAAATTAGAATTTAAAACCAAACAACTTTTATCTAGTATCTAGTTTTCTTATAAACTTGACTCTTTTCGAATATAAAAATCGTGACTTGAAAGACATTATGTAATAGTCACGGTTTTTACATAATAGTAAGTACCCATGTAGGCAAGCTATTTAAAAAAAAATACTATAAGATTAAATAACATTATTGCTCGGATTATTCAAAGAAAATCCAAATACTTTTGTCATTAACCTACGCCGATACGAGAGTACTACACAACCGGCCTTTCTGAAGCACTTCACCAATAAGCTCAGTGTAGGTCTTCCAACGACGATATATTACTAGACCCCGCATGCACGATCTAAGGAATAAAAACTATTCTGTCAACTCGCTGAGGTACTACGTAAGCGAGGGGGACGGTGTATTGCGTTGTGATTGGCTAACTCAAGGTCTGTTCTGTCTCAAGGTATGTTTACGGCTCACAGGAGTGCTCGAAATAAGACGGATCTAAGACTTTTTTGCCTAATGTCTTGACAGACATCGGTCGCCTGTTATTAGGAGTCTAGTAATATAATTATTGTCGTTGAGTTCTTCCTAGGGCGTCCCTCCCGGCGTTTCCACTCACCTCTACCTTATAAATTCCTTTTGTTAGTCACCTTTCTTTCCAGTCATTTATTTCAATTCTGATTTACTTACAGATTGCATCATTTCATGCAATTACACCCCGCATTTAATCGATCATTAACGGTGAGCACTGTGAAAATTGATCTAGAAGGTCAAGAAATGTTGTAAGCGACAAGTTTGGATTTTGTAATCCGTATTTGTATTGTCATCGAGATTATTTATTGGTTGTACAGGTCCTGTCCCACTGCTGGGCAAAGGCCTCCCTCCATTCCTTCTAATTGACATGATTGTGCGCTATATCCATCTTATTCTCAAGGAAGACATCCAGTTCGGTCGGCCAGCTCCTGTCGTTGTATTTAGTGCTATTTATTTCATCAATTATGCTTGCATAGCCTGTAACCGCGTTCAAGGTTTTAGATCTATCTCTGAACTTGTTAAATTCATGATGTATTTTATTATTTTACATTTTTCATCTCTAATACAGAGAAATAAGAATTCTATAAGTTTCTCATCTGCCTGCCTTTTCCCAACCATAATGTGGTCTGCTTCCAGTCAAACCAGATGCAGCTGAATATCAGTATTTTACATGGAGCGACTGACTATCTGATCTCCACAACCCAGTTAGTGGGTAATACGATGCCCCATGGTAGACTTGTTGTAAGACTTTAGAAGTTCTGACTAATAGTAACGACTGTCAAAGATCTACAAATGACAGCCGGGACCAACGGCTTTAAGTGTAAGGCATGAATCTTGCTATGAAAGATGGTCATACATCTACAGACTAACTTTGGCAAGCGCGGCTTAACCCGGAAGATTGGCTTGTACGGCTGTAATTATTTAGCCACGAGTTCCTCTCCATCTATTATCGAGCAGGTCCCATCTATCTTTATACCTTGCTCGCGTTTGACTATCCATATTCATAATCTGCCTTTTTAAACACAACATCATCATCATCAGCCGGAAGACGTCCACTGCTGAACATAGGTCTCCCCCTTAGACCGTCACGCCGAACGACAATTCGCCACTTGCATCCATGGGTTGCCCGTGACTCTCACGATGTCGTCGGTCCACCTAGTGGGAGGCCTACCTACGTTGCGTCTGCCGGTCCGTGGTCACCACTCTAAAACCTATCTTCCCCATCGGTTGTCAGTTCTACGAGCGATGTGGCCTGCCCATTGCCACTTAAACTTGCAAATTTTACGAGCTATGCCGGTAACTCTGGTTCTTCGCCGAATATCCGTGTAAAACCCCAGTGCAGATAAATAAGGACGCCATATCTAAAACCCAAAAATAACAGATCAATAAAACCTGTTACTTAAAGTCCCACTTGAGCAGTAACGAGTACATGAAGTATATCTTAAAAACAAAGCGCCGGAAGCTGCAGCCCCGATACGGTTGCCGGCGATTGCATCAGTAATGGCAGTACGTAATGTAATAAGTTGGTGAGCAGTAATGGTGGATTAAGTAGCTACTGATTATGTCTTGTTAATTAGGGGTTTTTGTTGTTTCGAATTATGTGTGGAAGGTTTTTGCAAACGAGAAGTAGTGGAGTTTTTTATGGACTACTAACATATGACCAAAAATGTATGTTAACCATCATAAAAGACCGCTTAGGTGAGGCCAAACGAGCGTAATTTCGGTCGCTTTCAAACAAAACAGAAATTCCGCGACGACGAATCAAAACTTACGCTTGTTTGGCCTCACTATAAGTAACGAAATCAAATCTTACTCGTATTCTTTTTTTCTGTCATTCCAGTGTTTTGTGGATTTCGTTCCTAGTTATATCTTCTTTAAGGTGCTGATGAGCATTCAACAGAGCATCGAGCATTCGCCGTTTTTAACTTATGTCGAACTGAACAACGAATAGAGCTAGACAGAGCCAAACATTGCTACGAACATTTTCACGATCTTTCTTCTAGCGAATGCTCTAGTCGATTATCGTCATAAAACGACTCGGCAAAAAGCTCGCCACAATCGTCTTTAGAATGCTCGCTAAAATGTTTGATTTTCTGTAATGTAACATTCACAAGAATATTAATTATTTTTATACGCATTAACGCATGCGACGCGCATCCAAAAGATGATTTTTTTGAGGAAAGAAAAATTCAGCTTGCAAGTGTGGATTGCAATGGCCTAGTTGGTTAAAGCGTATGGAGAACCTATCCAGAAGACGCGGGTTCGAATCCCACTTGCAATCTGAAATTTATCTTCCCTAAAAAAAAATCATCTTTATTCACAAGAAAGTTCATTAATAAGTGTTAGCTGAATTCTACCATTATTTAGGTTACCTCTTTTATAAATAATCTATTTAAACTTTTTATTCAATCTCATCCTCCATAAATGCCATCCATCTTCTTCCACTCCGCAAATCTCATCTAAATTCTTAAGGCCCCTCTTCGCCACGGGCTCGAGAGAAAAATAGGTATTGAAGCGCTACTCACACAGCGATAGACGCGGTCGACCCACTCACTCACACATCTATGATCGCAAAGTAGCACTAAGCGCGTACCCAACAAATTAATATTTCTTGAAAATAATAGTTTCGTGCAGGGCTAAGATATAATCGATCGAAAGCTTACCTGAATAATAAAACATTAAAAAATAGAGATTTCGAGTCGACAACATATATCCGCAAAATTCGGATTGTCGAGGATTTTGTAAATTTCTAATGATTTTCTGACCAGACAGATCGCAGCCGCCATTTTTGACATCGGTTACCATGTTGAGAAGTTTTTATTTTTTCTCTTTATTTTCGGCCAGTGTCATGTGGTATATTATGTAGTTACTAAACCTCCTTAGAAAAACCTGTAAACCTTTAAACTGTAACCTCCCCTGCCTCGACAAGTTTAGTGCGGCGGGAAGAGCTCCGGCGCGATCTCAGGGCGATAATATGGAGGGAGCGACTGTCGTAACAGAGGTCCGGGCACGCCGCGATGACGGCGGTAAGACCCCCGGTAAGGTTTGAGGAGTGGCTAGATAGGCATCGCGTCTTGACCTACCGCCTGACGCAGATCCTCACCGGACACGGAAGTCCGGATCTGCAGGTACCTGAGGAAACGCCTGGGTGTCACCACTGTGTGGATCGCCCAGAGGAAACAGTGGAGCATACGGTACAGGATTGCACCTCACGACCCAGCCGCAGTGGTAGACGCCTAGGACGTCGCAGGACGATATCCGGCCAAAAGGCGCGGGCATGCGGGCGGCGAGTAATGGGTAACTCGCTCTCTGATCATGGAACATGCGGGGGTCGACGGTGCCACGCGCGCCTCAAAGACTGTCAGCACAATGACGGGGTCCACCTTTGAGGGCCAAAGCCTGCCGCGGTCGTGGGACTTATGAGTTACCGTGACACCTACATTTATTACCTAGATGTGTATTATGTATGACACGTTTCACCCGAGCGAAGCCGGGTTTTCATCTAGTTGAAATATATTTTTATCTAAACTGAAAAGTTTGTTTTGTTTGGTTGTAGGCTAATCTCAGGAGCTAGTTGGAATTGAAACATTATTTTTGCGATGGATGATAGTTTTGCTATCGTCAAAGTTAAAAAAAACAGGTGCAAGCGATTTTCGACCTTATTGACATTTATGCAAACACCGGATTTTAATGAAGGAGCAATGTTAGCTAACGAGAATATGAGAAAAACAAACTAAATTCAAAATGTCAATAAGGTCGAAAATCGCTTGAACCTTTTTTTTTACTTGCTTTCGTTGAGCAAGTTAAAAAAAACAGGTTCAAGTGATTTTCGACCTTATTGACATTTAGGGAAAACACCGGATTTTAATGAGGATCAATGTTAGCTAACGAGAATGTGAGAAAAACAAACTAAATCCTAAATGTCAATAAGGTCGAAAATTGCTTGAACCTGTTTTTTTTAAACTTGGACGATAGCAAAACTATCATCCATCGCAAAAATAATGTTTCAATTCCAACTGGCTCCTGAGATTAGCCTACAACCAAACAAAACAAACTTTTCAGTAAAAACTAGCAAAAACTATCTAAGGTGCTAAGACAGGAAACCTCCACGTGCGCCCGTGGACTGAAGTTCCCTCTTGGATAAGTCCGGGGGGAAGACTAGTTTTTCGGGCCGGTGCACTCTGGGATGCGGGCAAAAACTCTCCCTTAGGCCACTGTGTGCCTAAGAGGTCTCTTTGCCCGTATGCGAATAGCCTGTCGTGTGGACGCTCCAACGCGTGTCCTTCTGATCAGCAGAGGGCACAGCGGCGGAGCGGGCTTGCGGACATAGAGTAATGGGTAGCTCGCCGTCCGAGGACCAAGCCCGGGTCGGTGGCGCGTCGTGTTTCGCGCCGAATGCCTGCTGGGGTCGCGGGTTTTTTCTTAACCCAGGATACTGCGGCCCCGGAACGTAAAGGGCATCCGAAGGAACACGGGTGGATTTTAGTCAGTAAGAGTCTGACAGTCCCTTCCGCCCCACCCAGGGCGGGAGGTCTCATTTGATGACTTTACCAACTTAAAAAAAAAAGCAAAAACTATTATCTACCACAAAAAAAAAATTCAATTCCAACTACCTGTACAAACATACAACTACAAATTTTTACAATGTACAATTTTGTTTTATTTTCAATTTGTGATTTCCAACCACTGTGCGCACCCCGCAAAGTAGTCTTGTGTATGTACATGCCACTTAGCCGCGTCATTTTTTGGTAAAAAGCGACGTGCTCTCACCTTGAAATCCTGCGGTCGACTGAGCTCTGCGATTCGATCTCGAACCTATGCCGGATAAAATATTCCGCCATAGTAAAATGTATGGAGATTTTCGGCCTCAAAATTCAGTTACTTTCCGATTTTTTTACGCGAAAAATATGCAATGTTTTGAAAAACAGACACATGTAGACAGTACACCGGTCTTTGTTCTCTTTATTTATGTATAATATTAATTAGTTTTCTGCTTATTTACGCCAAAGTTATGGAAATACGGCAGTGCTTTTTGCGCGTTTTTAGTGATTTTCAATATTTTTTTTAACAATTCCAGCCCGGTTTATCCTCAATCCGATATTTGTAGACCCTGGGGGAACTCTTAAGCTACCCAGATCTTTTTTTTCGTGGCTATTGTTTTAAGTTTTATACATAAACTTATGGAAATGCCATAACACTATTTGGTGTTGCAGAGCCTTAACTTGTGCAAGTTCTATACAAATAACAAAGCAACATGTCCATTTGTTATCTCAAAAACAAAAGCGACGTGCTCAACAATTCGTTTTAGCGATACGCCGCGTTAAAAACTATATTATTCTCAGATTTCAAAGCAGGTTTTTGGTTGAAGGCCGTTCATATAGAGACTTACCACTCGGCCACGGGATACACACGAGAAACACGCGTGTTGTAGATAAAAAACAAATAAGAGACGCTGTTTCGTGCATGCTACGAATTGGCATAGCAATCAGGTCATACTCCAGGTTCCGCATAAATCTTGAAATAATGAAACATAATCCAGAATTCCCAGCTATCACAAGCTATGAAAGCAGTATGCATACCGTGAGTTGTCATAACGATACTCGATCATAGATACCGACCGCGTTTGGCGCTCTTATTGGCCCGCTCCAAGGTTGTATGAACTATCAACCAATGAGAGCGCCAAACGCGGTCGATGTATATGATCGAGTATCGTAATGACAACTCATGGCAGAGGCTCAGAGTAAGCGGAGCAAGTTCTAATTACAAACCCGTAGCAATTTCAATCATGCGGCATCGACGGGTCCGCGTTTGAAGGCACGAGATTCCGCAGTGAAGTTAGATCCAGTGGGATTCCGTAACCTGTTTTCCGGGATTGCTATCAATTACAACTAGTCACCGCAATCTGACAGTATGCGAAGGATAAAATATAAAGACGCGCGAGCGGCTCGAAGTAAGACGTAAGATCTGGGGTCGTGGACGGGCCGTTAGTTCTATGCTCACTTGCTCAGAGCTACATTTTTTTGTTGTTTTGAAATAAATAACTTCATAGTTATGCAAAGTTATGTAAAATATTGCCAAAAGAAGGAGGGCAGGTGCTAGAATTGCTATTATTAGTTTTGCTATGGGGCTAGCGTAAAATTTATCTGTTTGTGCAATCAGTTCTAGAGATATGGATGCATAAACAACTTTCATCGTGCCCAGTTCTGGTTCGCAGGATCGGCTTCAAATTTTTGGTTCCAAGACTTGCGGTTTCGTCACGATATTTTCCTTCACCATTTAGAGAGTATTTGATCTGGATATGTAATTTAATATCGTATGTTGCTACACACATAACTCATTCGGCAATAGCCGAGTCATAAAACCGAATATATGCCGATGAATGTTTGGGAATCACAAACCGTTCGGCTTTTGCATATAACCATGCGGCTTGGCTACTGCCGACATATTATTACCGGTTACTATAATTCTGCCGAAACTAATGATGTACCCGATCGCAGTGCAGTTAATTATTTATCCGTGCACTCAAATAGGACGTAGAAACTTCGACTTTGGCTAGAATTTTAATCTAACCCTCGTAGTTATGCGTAGTAGGAAGCCCGCATGTCGAACAAAGTCAATAAATATTCTTTTTCTATGTCGTTTAGCATTGAAGTTACTGCTTTTGTTGTTGTTAAAGAATCGCTCGCGGTGAGCATGCGGAATGCGAGTAAAGGGCGACTCGCAGACTGATCATGGAACATGCTCGGGATCAAGATCAGTCAACTGCGGTGGTCGCGGGACTGTCTCAACAGGTAACCGTGATCCTGGAACATAAAGAGTTTTATTCATTGATGCGTCGCCGTAGATTTTAGTCAGTACAAGTCTGACAGTCCCTCCCGTTCCGACTTAGGTGGGAGATTTGATGATTTTACCACCAAAAAAAAATGCATCGTATATATGGCGTTATCAATGATCATGGACGTTATTGTTAGCTTACATGAGTCCATAAATGACGCCAGACACCTTCACAGTTAATTTTGTCGTATACTACCTGGTTTCCTCGAGTACGTCTCCCGTTTCCTCCATTTCATTTTCTCTTTACCCAAGTATAGTAATAGACGCCATATTTCATAGAACCGGTAACTCGTAACAGGTAAATAACCACATAACTTTCTCATGAGGCGTTCGTGATAATCTAGAGTTATTTACGGAAACAGTTTGCGAATAAAATGCCATTAGCGGGCCATCCACTAACGTTGATTCCTTCGAAAAGTCTCGCTGATGGTGGCGTGTATGTCGGATCATTTGGCTCCCTTCAAAATGGTTGAGGTGAATGGTGCTGATTTGTGTGATGTTCGTGAATGGGCGCTGTCAGTTGGGACTGGTCATCCCTTAGCTGCCTGTCTATTTGAATTATTGTATCATGTTCGTGAACGGGCGCTGTCAGTTGGGAACGTCCTACGCTGCGCTTGCTAGTCCGTGGTCTCCACTCTAGTACTTTTCGACCCCATCGGCCATCTGCTCTGCGAGCAATTTGGCCTGCCCATTGCCACTTCAGCTTGCTAATCCGGTGGGCTATATCGGTGACTTTAGGTCGTCTACGGATCTCCTCATTTCGGATTCCATTAGTAATAGTGGAAAGTCGTCGAAACCTTGTGTGATTTGATGAGATGTGATTGTGTCTTTTTTAACCCCCGACAGAAAAAAAGGGGTGTTATAAGTTTGACGTGTCTGTCTGTCTGTGGCATCATAGAGCCCGAACGGATGAAGCGATTTCAATTTTAGTTTTTTGTATTAAATGTGACTTACATGCGAGTGTTCTTAGACATGTTTGATGAAAATCGGTTGATCCGTTTAGAAGTTGTGGGGGTGAAAGTGGGGAAGGATAACCTCGTCTGCAAATATACTCGAGTGGGGTCTCAACTGAAAGCTCACTGAAAGGGAATATTGATGACTTAATCGAGAGTGCTCTTAGCAACATAAAATAAGTATGTAATTACCTATAAAACCTATGGGGGACGGGAAAAAATAGAAGATGGAAATAATTCTTTTTACAATTATTAATACATACTTAGGTAAAATTTAGTTGTTTTTATTATTTTTTACTTTTTAAAGGGCACTTGGTTTTTGCGTCGGGGGTTTTTAAAATTTTAAATTTTCAATACATAAATATTGTGTACTACATTATTAAATTATTCAATAAGCTTGAACACCTGATACGTTCGACTTTCATTCTCACAGGTTTATACGGGTTACACTAACCGCAGGCGCCGGCGCAGTTTATCTAGCTCCATATTAATAGTTAATAAGCTATTTATTGCGAGAAGACAACACTCCTAGCGACTATATTATTTCGGGACATAAAAATTTCCAATTCTTTCCAAGTAAATGTTTTGAAAGATGAACATAAACCTAACTAAGGCGTAGGCGAGAGTCCAGACAGAAGAGACTGTATGTTTTGCGTCACGTCGCTTCTGTACATTTTTTCATGATAGGGCGCTTTAGAGACAAATGTCCCGTCTACGTCTTAACCCTTTTGTACACAAGGCGACGCAAGACTCCGATACCTTACGACTTTGGTATCCAGGCGACTACCGCAATACAAATCCATAGAGGTTCGTATTCTTACACAGGCACGCGTCAATGGTTGCCAAAGATTTAAGGTATCGGAGACTTGGGTCGCCTTGTGTTCGAAGGGGCTTACGTCTTTTAGGTGTCCAGCTCCTAAAAAATACTTAAAAAAGTTGTGGTGGATACTAAACTTGAAACGTATACGTCACTCCGCAGGTATCCCCAGTTAGTTCACATCTCTGTCACATCGCGCGCTGCGATCGATTTCATAGTCACCACCGCCGACTTAGCACATAGTTTGTTTAGTAGCAATAATGACTGCTATACAATAGTAACAAACAATTATTATGAGGAAGTCGACAAATATTCGAGAAATGTGTACATATTGTTGTCTATTTTACTGTTTATATGTTTGTGAAACTATAATACTGCATAACGGATGAGTAGACTTAGATGTTTGTATTATGAAACATACAATTATTGCTTTCGAGGAGCTCGTGGCTAAATAATTACAGCCGCACAGGCCGATCTTCCGTGTTAAGCCGCGTTTGGCAAGGTTGGTCTGTGGGTTTCCTCCGAGCCTCGGAAAACACGTAAAGCCGCTGGTCCCGGCTGTCATTTGTAGATCTTTGACAGTTGTTACTGTTAGTCACAAGCTCTAAAGTCTGACAACCAGTCTTACCATAGCGTATCGTATTGCCCAGTTGCTGGGCTATGGAGGTCCGATGGTCAGTCGCTCCATGTAAAATACTGATATTCAGCTGCATCTGGTACGAATAGAAGCCGACCCCAATATAGTTGGGAAAAGGCAGGCAGATGATGAGCCCATCGCTCCAAACCCAGGTTATAAATTATTTGTGTAGCAAACATTCAATTAGTTCACTGGTTTTTGTGTGAAAGAGTTACAAAAATCCATACATCCTTATAAACGTTTGCATTTATAAAAGTAATAAGTTAATAATAATCTAATATTCCACAACTAGTCCATAACAACGCCATCTAGTCCCAAGCTAAACAGAGCTTGTGTTATGGGTACTAGACCAACAGGCATGTCCAAGATAAATGTTAAAATGGATTAATTTTTAAAGGAAATATAAATAAAACAAAAGTAAGCCAGCGTTGCCTAACAAGTCCTTGTGATAACGGTTATATTACTTTCACATGCTTTGGTGCATTTAAATCTATGTTTACTTTTGTTTTATTTATCTGGTATTTATCCGACCTTGTAAGGGAAGAAAGTACAAGTTTCTTTAGCCCACATTGTCCCACTGCTGGGCCGCACCCAAGTTTTCCAAATGTTCTTGTCCAGCGCCACTTTGAACCAGCCCTCACGGTATGAGTCCAAATCGTCTCGCTACCTCTTTCTGAAAATTTATATTTTTTTATTATAGTATAAATCACACAGTACAGGAAAACAATTCAAGAGGAAAAAAATAGTTTTATTTCTAAGAGAAATTTCTTCCAGCAGTCCTGAGAGAGGAGAATTTGTGGTAGAAGATAAAGTGGTGTGTAATGTGTAGGTGTGGTTGAACGCGCTATTCTCTGAAAATGCTGTTTGGAAAACGAAAATTATTTTTGTGTTAGATAGTCCATTTAGTCCATCTTTCATAGCGAGTTTCCTCCGTGCCTCGGAAAGCACGTAAAGCCGTTGGTCCCGGCTGTCATTTGTAGATCTTTGACAGTCGTTACTGTTAGTCAGAGGCTCTAAAGTCTGACAACCAGTCTTACCATGGGGTATGGTATTACCCAGTTAATGGGTTGTGGAGGTCCGACAGGCAGTCGCTCCATGTAAAATACTGATATCCAGCTGAATGTGGTTTGACTGGAAGCAGACCACAATATAGTTGGGAAAAGGCTAGGCAGATGATGATGATGATAGTCCATTTATCGAGGAAGGCTATTTTAGGACCTTACAACCCTTATTAACAAACGCGAAACGCGCGTTACGCCAAAGTTGTTTCTTGAAAAATGTATAGTCAGGTCTGAAGATTATACTTTAGCTCACGTTTGTTAATAAGGGTGTTAGTGATTACTGTTCCAGTCTCCTCTAAAATGAGTCCTCCCACCCTGTGTGATGCAAAAGTGACTGTCAGACTCGTACTGACTAAAATCTACGGTATTCCTTCCGGTGTCCTTTACCGTCCAGGGTCACGGTTACCTGTTTAGGCAGTCCCGCGACCCCGACAGGCGTTTGGCTCTCTGTAGGGTCCTGTTAATTGCTGACAGCTCTTTGGAGCTTCCAATTATGAAATGATGTTTATGTTTGCAAGTAGGTTAATATCAACACTTTAACACGTCGCCTTTTTACAAACTATATGAAGCCGGTGTTTCGTACCTGACTACTCTGAGAAGAAACAGCCGAAACACACTCAGAGGTCACTGTCTCTTTTAAAGTCCAGACATTGTTCAGGTCATACGAGGACCATGTAGGTTAATGCCTGAGATGGTCTTTTAAAGAAAGAACCACACAGATTTGAGTGGACCTGTCCAGTCAGTACAAGCATTTGTCAGTTATCGTGTAACTCGACTCGTGAGCTCAACTTAAGAAATGACATACTAGTATTTATGACTACCCATTAGCTAACCCCTTAACAAAGTCGATTCGAACCCACATGCCTATGACGGTGTGAGCTAGAATGCGTAACAACGGTGCAGCGTACATGCCTTGTTTACATAAGAAGCAATCATCTACTGTTTACACTACTGTCTCAGTAGTTTTAGGACTGCTCGATCTCGAACAGTCAGTATATGTATGCAAGGGGATTAATAATAATAAAAATCTTTATTGAAATAATTTAATTACAACATATTATTTTTGAACCCTGACTTGACACCCTTTACAGGGTGGAATTTTGTAATGCCACTTGGAGGGAAAGTACTCTCAATACTGCAGATAGAACATTTTACTCAAAGGAAACATTCCTTTATTTTTGAATAGAAAGCAAACTGCATTCAGAGATTTTTGATGGGCCTGCCTGGGAATCAAACAATGCAATCGTCTTTGAAAATCGACTATCCAAGTAAGCAAAAACGGATCCACGCGTCAACGTCACGGCATATCCATTAGTGTTATACATTTTATACTATCAGAATGTAATGAACCTTTTCCTGAAAACCGCATCAAAATCGGTGCTGCCAAACTCTAGATAATCGCGGACAAACATATTACAAGTCGAACTGAGAAACCACTTTTTTTTTGAAGTTGTTTAAAACTGCGTCATCATATTGACTGCTCGAATCAGTTTGACTGCTTCAGTGGTTCACGTATGTGTGCTTCAAGCAGTCTGTATAATCCCGGCTTTAGAGTAAATCCGTCTTATTACAAAAACAACGCAAAACCCTGGTTTAGACCAGAACTATCAAGTCTAGGCTTAAGTGCTAAACCATGGTTTAAAATTATTCGTATTACAAAACATAAATAAACCTCAGACTTCTTAGTACCGTCATTTGAACCGAGGTCTAAATCCAACCACAGATTAATACAAATTTCATTCGTTCACCATGATATCATTCGATTGCAACGTTCCATATTACCAGAAAATACAATGCATTGATAATTCGTTTATGATTAATTGAGGTTTAGAGATATTAAAAATATTGATTTATTTTTTAGAAGTTAGATATAAGTCATTTCCTTTATTTTAGTTTGATTTTTTAAGCATATTATTTAATGTTGGATTCTTTACTTACATAACATTTAAAGCGCGTAATGGAACGTAACATTCTCGCGCGTCATAATAAACTATGACATGTTTACTAATAATTTTTTGGAATTATTATGAAGTTTTGTTTTCATTTTTTAGAACAGTTGCCTCTTTTTAATAATTTCACCATCTTTATTAATGTGAATATTACTAGTGTATGTCTAAGTAAAGTATGTTTGGGATAAGTATGTCAGGCAATTATCCCACGGGAACATGATAACGAAATTAAAAGTAGCCTATGTGTTAATCTAGGATCATTATCCATTAAGTCGACCATGTTTTAGGTAAAAATACCACAAAAACAACAATACAATGAAAATTATTCAATGAAAAACTGACACAACTCTGACAGCTACGACTTAGACCACCGCTAAACTAGGGGGCGGCGTGGATTAAAGTTAGACCAAGGTTTAGTCCATGGTTTAACGCAAAACCACGTTTTGTAATAACGTTTTTAGGTAAACCATAGTTTGACGTGATTTAAACCTGGGTCTATAGTTAAACCTCGTTTTGTAATAAGACGGAATAAGTCTAACTTAATGTAGAATTTGAAAGAGCATGAAAAAAACTGAACGGACCACACAATTCGATACAAAGAAAACTAAAATAGAGTAAAGTATTTTATTGAAAATTTTTGACTGTATGAAAAAAAGTGAAATCAAAGGTATTTGGCTCAATTTCAACATTCTTACAGTTTAATGACACTCTCGTCTTTCTCCGGAAACAATGCCAAGAATGTTACAGTAAAAAAAATTAAGCTCCATTTCCACTAGGGAATATGTCGCAGCGACAGACGGCAATGAGCCATCGGTACCTACATGGCAAACGTATCTTTCTCCGTGAACAATGCCAAGAATTTTACAGCAAAAAAATAAAGCTCGATTTCCACTAGGGAATATGTCGCAGCGACAGACGGCAATGCGCCATCGGTACCTACATGGCAAACGTATCTTTCTCCGGAAACAATACCAAGAATTTTACAGCAAAAAAAAATAAGCTCCATTTCCACTAGGGAATATGTTGCAGCGACAGACGGCAATGAGCCATCGGTACCTACATGGCAAACGTATCTTTCTCCGTAAACAATGCCAAGAATTTTACAGCAAAAAAACTTAAGCTCCATTTCCACTAGGCAATATGTCGCAGCGGCAGACGGCAATGCGCCATCGGTACCTACCTACATGGCAAACGTATCTTTCTCCGCAAACAATGCCAAGAATTTTACAGCAAAAAAACTTAAGCTCCATTTCCACTAGGGAATATGTCGCAGCGACAGACGGCAATGCGCCATCTACAAGGCAAAAGTATGTGTACACATCAAGCTATACAAAACCAGTTTGTCTTGGTCTGGCTTCATACGATTTTTACACACAATGAACGGCCAGCTAATACTGGTTTTGCATAGCTTGTGTAGCCGTATGTACAGATACAAAGCTTTAGAGCCTTGTTACATTGACGCAGAATTGCCAGCCTGTCGGTTTAATAACGGTTGAATAAAAGTAGGTGGAATTCTCTGCCGGAGTCTGTATTTCCTGACAGCTACAAACTTGTGTTCTTCAAGTCAAGAATGAATAGGTAACTTCCGAACGTACTTCACCGTCGACCACGGCGGGACAGTGGTCAAACGAGATCCTGTCGGAAAAAAAAAGATGTTGTCGGAATTTCATGTGGCATGTCCCTGCGACTTTGCGGGACAATGTCGGTCGACATTTACGAAAGGTTCGTTTTCGACCATTATCTCGCCTAATGATAAGAGAAGATGTGGTCGACAGTGAAGCACGCTTGCCTAGAAGTAACATATTCACTCTTGACTTGAAGACCACAAGTATGTCGGACTTATGGCAAGTCCCGTGACCTATACAAGTTGTAGCGACATCGGGCGATATCTTGGGACGCGTATTTTTTGTATCAAGCAACAGAATCGCAGCTACCCGCACTGGGCCCGCGTTGTGATTTATGGCCCCCTCTCCGAAGCCTGTGTCCCAGCTATAGGAACATTTACAGATTGACTGTTTCGATTGTACTTTGAGGGAGTTCACACGGGCCGCATTTTGTTTTGTAGCTTCATGTTAAAAAAAAGAAAATATTTTAAAATTGTATCTATATTCATAACTATTACTACACTATTGTATTAGGTTAAGCCTGTGATGATAGTTGTATGTGTGTTTAAATAAAAAAAAAAAGAATCGTTCGACAACTGTTCTCTAGTGAAAACGCCTCTTTATGAACAATATACAGATTTCCAATAACTACTAAAAAACATCTTTAAAACTTTCTAACTACCGTCAAAATGACACAAGTGACCCGAGAGAGCGTACCATTGTAAAACTAATATCGCCAATTTATTTTGATGACTTTTTGAATTGGTGGCCGATTGTCTGTGCTACTGAGAAAGTGAATGGATTTTGTGCAGAATCCACGCTACGACTAAATTCCTTTTGATACGGCGCTAGTATCTATGTCATATCCCGGAGCAGGTAGATTGTTTTGAGGTCAAAAAGTATATATTAATATCGACACATGCCTCTAGCATTCCGTGTTTTTAAAGATGTCGAAAACTGAAATTGAACCCGCATTTCAGCTAATATCTCTGAAACCACACATTAGGATATTATGTACATTATATTTATTGTTCTTTTATGTGTCCTCTATCTATCTATACTAACGTTGCGCACCGCGGTTCTGAAAAAAAAATAAGTAATGATAAACGTAAATCGGTAACTGGAATCCCAACCCTATGCATCGTGGTACATCCTTAGTGGAGCAAGCAGAGACAAGTCAGGGTGACGTAAATCAGCGCGGTGTGATTTAACATGACCGGCAAATTCAAGTTGCAAGATGATTTATAATTTATTGAATAAAAATTGTAGATTCAGTAATGGTGCAATTTTCCATTTATCAGTAAATAGGGCCAAAACCTTCAAAGCTGTTTATTTATTATCAACTGCTCAAAACGAGTCCCAAGTTTTCGTCGTAAGTATTAAGGATGCACCACAACCAACGCAAAGGTCTTTGGCCCTAAATTAGGACTCAATGAGTCATGTAACTTGAATTATGTCTTTATCTTTCAATTAAAAGCCTAGAGCATTAATTGGCAGTCAATACATCTTCAGATTGATGACTAATACTTCGAGAACGGAGCTTTGTGTACTAGGGACTTGCGCCGGCGCGGCGTCACATGGATGCAATATGCATGTATTATGTTATTTATGTTCCTTATGAAAGCACTCTCTATTCATTGATGGAAACACAATATCAAAAAAAGACGCGGGCATGCGGACGACGAGTAAAGCGCAACTCGCTGTCCGACCATGGACCATGCCCGGGTCGACGGCGCGTCGTGTTCCACGCGCGACTCAAAGAGCGTCAGTAAAATGACGGGGTCGAAGGGCCAAAGCCTGAAGGGATCGCGGGACTTATTCCATCACTGTGACCCCGGAACATAAAGGGCTATTGAAGGACACCGTGGATATTAATCAGTACAAGTCTGACAGTCCCTCCCGCTCTGCCCGGGGAGGAAGAGGACTCATTTGATGTTTTTCCACGCAAAGAAAAAAAGCTAAAAACTATATAATTTATTTAAAAAATATGTTTTCCATTTTGAAAATCATTTATGAACTTTCATGAAGTCGTTTTTAAGTTTGGCGCACTGGGACAGACGTGTTTGGTTAAGGGTTTTTTTTTTATATATGTAGTGATTTTGCTAACACAAACTTTCCTTTTGTTACAGGACCAGAAAATCTACGACCTCCCATACGAACCGCAACCACAACGATCACCGACCCTAGAAGAACCACTTTCAAGCCCGGAGATCCTCCCCTCATCCCCAGAAATGCCCCCTTCACCCCCAGAAGCCTCCGAACTGCTACCAAAAAGCGAATTCGCAAAATTGAGGCAGAATTTCGAAAATGGCTTCCCGAATTTGGAAATGAAAAAGCCGGTGCCGATAAAACCAAAGCCTATATTGATTTCTAAAAACCATGCGAGGTCTATTGAGAATCTGAATGGCGAGCAGTTGAAGATGCAGAGGAAATTCCACTCTGCTGATAAGCGGAGATTGAGGAGTAAATGCGAAAGTGGTATAAGCTTTACTCTGCCCAAGAGGGACACACAGTTGGATTTGGATAAAGAGAATGTAAGTATTTTATGTTTTATTTTCTTGATGGCTTACTTCTTAGAGATGAATGGACGCTGACTGCAAGGTATCTGCAGGGTCCCTTTTTTTTTTCTTGTTTAAATCATCAAATGAGTCCTCCCAACCAGGGCATGGCTGGAGGGACTAAGATTGTACTGACTAAAATCCACGGTGTCCTTGTGTAGGGGGCCCCGTCATTATGCTGACGCTCTTTGAGGCGCACTGTCCCAGGTTGTAAAACCTTGGGGTCTTTAAATCAAGAGTGAATAGGTTACTTCTAGTTAATCGTGCTTCACGGTCGACCACATCGACAAACGAGAGTCTATTCTGGTTTGTTATCCATCGCATGGAGATCAGTGCGAGATAGAAGATGACAGAAATGGCTTTGATAAGACATGCTGGCATCTTCATGATGTTTTCCTTCACTGTTTCTATACGATACTTACTCACGCGGCCCGCCTCCTCCTTCGAGAGCTGTGGGGTTACCAGAAGTTTAGTCAACACTTGGAACCAGAGTATGGTCACATCTTCACGAAACAATTAAGTTCAAATATATGTACCGGTTCTCATGATTATGATTATGATGTTGCAAACGTCTATAAAATGTCGTAGGTGTTTAACTACTTTCCATCAAAGATTTCGTCACTCCCTGCCTGTACCAATAGTTAATCAGAAACTGTTGCACCATTTTTGATTTAGTGTGGTGGTACTTAAGTGTTAGTACATCCGGTGTAGGCTGGATAACCTAGTTTTGTTTATAGGTTTCTATGTAGTGTGTGCGATGACAGAGCTTCGTAGTGCCCACATTATTTGGGGACATAAGATCTGTTAATTCTTGTAAACTAAATTTATTTTGAAAAACTTTTTCGGCTTGAAAATTAGATCATCATCTTCCTGTCCTTATCTCATTTTGCTTGTGGTCGTTGCAACACGTTTTTTCTTCCATTCACCCCTAACAGACGTCACAGTATCATTTACCACTTTTTCTTTCATATCATTCCTTAGACTTATACAATCCATCCATCTTTTCTTTAGCCTGCCTCCATCCATCAACATTCAAACTTTCATTCTCTTTCAATGAGATGAGGAGCATCACATGTCCATACCAAGACAGATTGTTCCCTTTCATTTTTTTCTTGGACTTTTCTTTTGGCTTAAATATTAAATATCATACGTTGGGAAAAGGCAGGCAGATGGTGATGTCTATGAAAAGACGAGCTAGATAAAAATAACTAGCTACCTAAATGATCCATTTTAGCCCTGAAAAAGACCATGTCGGAGTCGCGGGACTGTCAAAACATGTTGCCGTAACCCTGGAACGTAAAGGGCAATTGATGACACTGTGGATTTTAGTCAGTAAGAGTCTGACAGTCTCTCTCGCTCCACGCTGGGAGGACTCATTTGATGATTTAACCACCTAAAAAAATAGATTGAAATAGGTCTAAAACCCCGCTAGAAACAAAAGAATGCTATTATTATTTGAATGTTATTCAAAACAAGCCATGTATATGGTGCTATTATTTTTATCACTACATAAAAAAAGATAATAGCTTTATCTAAACACGTACATAGACAGGAAAACAACCATGCGATATAAAATAATGACCGGACAAAGAACATTATGGAATATACTAGTGGCGCCTAGCGGCGAGTAACGGAAGCTTTTAACAAGCTTTCACAGTTGCTAGTTCAAGGATAAAATCAGAGATGGCGTTGGCTGTATGTTAGATAGTTTGGGTTTTACACTACGGGCCACAAAAATGGAGTCATTTATTTTTTACGACAAAATTTTCAGATTATTAGCCGCGATTTATGAAAATCAAACTTAGATTTCTGAAATCGATGTTATGATGACTGGTCGACTTAAATCATTGTCTTTTTTCTTATGGCATTTTACTATAATTTACTATACCAGTTTACTATAATTTCAACAATACTGTACCTAAAATTACCATCCCAAATGCCTGTCTTATCATCTGCTTAGCCTTTTCCAACTACTTAAAAAAAAAACATTAAATGAGTAATTTCGCTCTGTAAGGAGAGGAACGGACTGTCTAACTCTTACTGACTGACTGACTAAAAACCACAACATTCCTTCGGTTACTCTCTGCGTTCCAGAGCCATGGTACCCTGTTTAGACAGCCCCTCTCATCTCTGGCCTCTTGGCTGCTGGCAAAAGATGACCATAACCTCATCTTCAACTTCCTGCCGTTATCCCATTTTACTTGTGGTCGTCACAACACGTTTTCTTCTTCCATTCTCCCCTATCAGACGTCACAGTATCATTTACTACTTTTTCTTTCATATCGTTTCTTAGACAATCCATCCATATTTTCTTTGGCCTTCCTCTTCCTCTCCATCCATCAACATTCATACTCATCACTCTCTTAGTCACATGAGTCCCAATGACCATGACCTTACAAGGAATAATAATTCTGCTTAGACTTCTTACAAAATAACTAAGATTCAATTATCTATTCATTATCGTACTGTTTTTAAACAATTACTCATCAGAAACATTTATTATTAATCTAAAAGAAACTTTAAAAACTTAAGGTTAAAGTGCATATTACATTGATGAAGTTAAACATTGTAGTTCAAAAACAAAAATGTAAAATAAACTGTAACTGCAAAGGAATTAAGTCTGAAATCGTTTGTTACAGTTGAGAATTGTAGTTCATGATACACTGAATGAGTGAGAAAGAAACATTTTTGTTTTGTGATAGAAAGAGATGCAAGGTCGAGTGTACAGACGAAGATAAAAGTGTTGGCATTGATTTAATAGATAGTTTTAATTGTTGAAGTAAATGAGATTGTTAGTAATTAATATGACAGTAATTATAATTGAGTGGTAATTATGAAACAATGATCTTGAAAGTCGGTTTGTTATGGAATTGCAATTACTTTTCATAATTACTGAGGTAATAAAATATATATAAAACAAATCATTTTTATTTGACTTTACAAAACAGGCCCAAACAATTACTTTATTTTTAAAGTTCTTTTTTTAATATATAAATTGGGAACTAACGCTTTTCCTTGGGACCAAGACTACAAGTATAAGTGTTTATTTTTTGGGTTGTAATATCATCAAAATGAGTCCTCCTGCCTTGAATGGCACGGAAAGGACTGTCAGATTACTTTTCCCAATGTACCTTCAGCTGCCATTTACTTTCCAGAGTCACGGTTATCCTCTTGAAATGAATTCGTTAGCAGTAATGGTGCCTCTCGCGCCCGGTATTGGTTTCGGCCATGCTGCGGAGCGAGACGGAGTGGGAAGCGGTCGCCACCTTCTGCGAAGCAGTAATGCTCGTGAAGGAGGTGGCGGGTCGCGAGAGAGAGAGGACAGCGTCCTCCCTCCGCCCCAACCGCAGTGGTGTACGCCCACGGCGACGGACGTCGTAAGACGATTTCCGGCCACCGTAGGCGCGGGCATGCGGACAGCGAGTAAAGGGCAACTCGCTGTCCGACCATGGACCATGCCCGGGTCGACGGCGCGTCGTGTTCCACGCGCGCCTCAAAGAGCTGTCAGCAAAATGACGGGGCCCCCTCCCAGAGGGCCAAAGCCTGCCGGGGTCGCGGGACTTATTTCTATCACCGTGACCCTGGAACATAAAGGGCTATTGAAGGACACCGTGGATTTTAGTCAGTACAAGTCTGACAGTTGGAGGACTCACTTGATGATTTTACCACGCTAAAAAAAAAAGCAGTAATGGTAACGTCAGAAAACTAAAATACTTCATTAAGTTATTTACATATTTCAGTTACCTAAACATTACAAAAGAACAATTTCTCTAAAAGCAACAATATTGCCAAAGCGGAACACATCAATTATTACGCGATAGGTTAAAAATAAATCACAGTTCACTTCGCTAATGAACGTAGGTTTATACCTACGTCATCATACCGAAGTTCTAGCTAATGAAAGACAAACATTGTGTCGATTTCGACAGTAACCCTTTTAGACGAGAATAGAACAAATATGGTACTGTGGGATTCATGAACTGGTTACATCAGTGATCAGTAGCAAACGTAAGCAGTGCTTACAAACGGGCATGCGGACGGTGACTAATGGGCGACTCGCCGTCTGATCATGGATCATGCCCCCATCGATCGCGCGTCGTATTTTACGCCCAAAGAGCTGTCAGCAATCTGACAGGGCCCCCTTAGAGGGCCAAAGCCTGCTAACCTAAACGCGTTAAAACATACCAAAAAGAGAGAATTTGAAAGTTTCGCTTGTCTATGCAAATCTAAATATAATTAGGGAAAGTTCAGGTTTGCGTGACTAAAATAATTATTTTGAAACTGTCGACCTAACCTTTACACGATTTTGCAAAGTCGTAGCCATCGAGTTATTTTTTTTTAATCATTAAGTTTTATGATTTAATATTTGTCTTATTATCTACTCTGATCCGCATGGTTTTCATGCAGGTTTCATCGTCATCCGGTGGGTTTGACAGTTCTACACTTTTCGTGAAACCACTTCGAGGACATCACTTTGAAAAATTTAAAATTAAAATATTTTCATCTATTCCTTACTTTCTTATTTTTTTGGGATTTCTAATCGGAGTATCCCAAAAAATCATGTCATTCTCTGTAAAATGAATACCCTAAGCTAAGCTTAGATGCTACAATTAATAAATGATTAAAAAACACTTTTGTCTCCATATACTCACAGACGGACAGTATCTCTTGTGTAATAGTTATTATCTGTGACTCACGTGGACGCGAAGCACGGAATCGCGTAGTTTTTGGTTTACATGGCGATACTGGGTTTTTGGCATAGTCCTACTCTAAAACCTAGTAAATCTGAGCACAAATCAGTGGCTTCCTTCTGAGAAAAAGGAATATGAATTTTAGATGTTAAGAAATGCTTATTTATTTCCTCAAGATTTTTGCTTTACTGTCTTGAGAGCAATCTGTACCAAGCTAAATGCTTGAGTGATTTCGAATCTAACCTAACTTGTAAGTAGCCACCGGTATTTCTAGGCTTCCTTTGCTCCCAATGATATTATAAATAAAAAGGTTGCTTCCCAACAAAGGCAAAATCACTATCTAACTTCATTTCTAAATTACTTATGTAAGTGAAATTTTCATCTTACGCAAATCCACAATATTCAAGATTTCAACCGTTACTTTACTGTACACAAAGTCATCTGTTGTACATGACATAACGATGATTGCAATCTGCATTGATTGACGACTACTTAACTACAGACAGTTCCACATTCTTGCTTTATCATTGTCATCTTCCATGCTATTGTAGTAGTCGTCATCTGAGTCGTCGTCGAACCCAGATAGGCGCATTCCTTTTTTACATACTGCTTTCAAAACGGTTAAGAAAATCTTTGTGAGGAGACCGGCATGTCCTAGAAACAAAATTTCGAAGACATGTTCTGACATCTACCAACCAGCACTGGGCTCGCGTGGTGGGTTAAGGCCCACTCCTTTCTAGCAGAGGAGAATTTTGTCCCTGTAGTGGGAACATTATAGGCTGATGATCATTATATGATGAGTCGTCATTATATGAGTCACCTTCCTTTCTTGCCCTACTTGATATAATTTATGATTCATTATCGTTGCTGTACTTTTGTCCAACGATGATATGTCGCCGGATAGATTGTATGGGACTCCAAATTGAGGAGTCCAAGAATCTAACCGTTACTTTACAAACTCACTATCTTCAGTTCATATACACACAGTAATCTGTTGTATAACAATAATTATCTGCACCGACTCACGTGTTAATGAGTCTTGGTATGTCACAAGATTAGTTCACATGGCGATCTGTTTTGTTTCAGTACAATGCTGGTATTGTACGTGTAATATTCTTTCATCTATCGTGAACACATAAGTAGTACGGATTCTAAGTATTACACCTAACATAATTGGTAATTAAAGACATTAAATGATTCTGGGAATAACTGACGTCTGAGGTCTAACTAATGTAGGTTAGGTGACAAAATCGACGATGGAGCGAGCTTACACAGAAGAAGCTTGTTCACTCTTATTTTGAACATTTTAGGGTTGTATGCGTTCAGAAATACAGACGCAAGCAGATGGTTCCACTCCAGCCGTGCGAATTCTAAAATACTTTAGAAAACGCTTAGTGCGAATTGGTGGGATAGCTACATAGCTAGATAGAATACACTTTTCTGTAAAAAATGATTAAACAACTGTTTTTCACTGGTTATATAGTTACATAATTTTATGTAGATATGTAAACATAACTCTTAAAAAGCAGTTTTTTACTTTAGTTTATGTGCAAATCCTTGAAAAATAAGAGCAAGGTAAAAGCCCAAAAAACACCGAATAAATAACAAACTGGGCTTACAACACAGCGCCATGTAATCTCCGCTTTACAACGGCGCATGTTTTACCACGTTTCATTTCGCTAGACCGCCAGTAGTTCGCGGTTGAATCACGTTAACTCACTACCCTTCTCGTGTTTTACCGTTAAACAATACTTTCCGTCAAAAATTTAAAAACTGTCAAAAATTTACGTGAAAAAACGGTAGCTCGAAAGTGGTGTTGCGAAATATGGGTGATTTATTTGGCATTAAGTGTAATTTTTGTTAGTGTCGAAAAATTATAGTTGAGAATGACGTATGAAGAATAAGGGTTTTTTTGGCACTGCAGTGTAGATTATTTTTATTTTGTGAAAATATTTAATGTTTTTTTTATAAGCTTTCTGGTTAGAAATCTAAATGACATTATAATGTGCAATAATAATTGAGGTCATTTAAAAAAAAGTGATTGCCGCATTTGGCAAGAAATGTTTAGTGCAAAAATGTGTTCAAATATACAAAAAACAAATATTACAAATTGTGAGTTTACATACAAACAAACATTTTAAAAGTGATCAGTGAAATTAACAACAACAAAAACATAATTTTAAACACTTTTTGAACTTAAAAAGTGGTTTAAAATATTACAAAAAAGTGTTTCGAAGTTCTACTACAGCTGATTATGTTATCATAATCAGTTTTATCGTGTGAAATATTTCTATGAGCGTTGCCTGCCCTGATGAATGGATTCAACTAAAGGTAATGACGTCATTCAGATCAAGATTATTTAAACAAAACACTAACACTATTGTTTTTTTTATTCGATACTAGCGGCCCGTCCCGACTTCGCTCGGCTGGTAGTCCTCTAAAACCCGGTCCCGATGGTTACAAACACAACAAAAAAAGAATTATCCGAATCGGTCCAGCCGTTTTCGAGTTACGAGCTTAGCAACACATTTTGCGATCCATTTTTATATTATAGAGAAGATGGGTTTTCTCTTGACTCTAGTCTATGTCAGAGGTGACAGAGACAAAGTCTACGATGTAGTGATCTTACACAGAAGAAGACTGTTCACTATAACTTAAGAGATTCAGGTTGTATGTGTTCGGGAACACAGACGTAGGTTGTGAGTTCAACTTTTTTCATGTACTCCTTAAAAAAATCGTTTAGAAATGCTTCTCAACAAAGATCATAGACACACCAAGATTCAGTGTTATTATTTGAATACAAAATAATAAATATCCACTCATAATTAATAATTGCAATGATTTGACAACAATTTGTGTGATTCACGTAACTTAGTTTCTCAGTATACGGAAGATACGCGTCACCTATTGTAGTTTTCCTAAAAGTCGACTAAGGAATTACATCAACAACATACATAAGTTGTATTTTCCTAGGAAAAATACAACAGGTTTCTACTCCAGTAAGTCTTGTTGTCGAGGTTGGTCTGTGAATGGGTGACGATCTGTCATAGCAAGTTTCCTCCGTGCCTCGGAGAGCTCGTAAAGCCGTTGTCCCGGCTGTCATTTGTAGATCTTTGACAGTCGTTCCTATTAGTCAGAAGCTCTAAAAGTCTGACAACCAGTCTTACCATGGGGTACTGTATTACCCAGTTACTAGGTTGTGAAGGTCAGATAGTCAGTCGTTCCATGTAACATACTGATATTCAGCTGCATCCAGTTTGACTGGAAGCAGACCACAATATAGTTGGAAAAAGGCAGGCAGATGATGGGTTATAAGGCGATTAGCATCCTGTAATGCATGATTAATAGCGTAGCGCGGAAGTAAGTGTACTTAGGGTACTTGAAAGTATCATTGTTTGCATTGAAGACACGCGTAGTAAGAGTATAATAACACACAGAAAACACAATAATGCTCGTGTTTAGGACTTCGTCGCGACGCATCCTGCTGCGTGATGCGATGTAGTGTATCAATCGCCCAAGTCAAGAGTGAATATGTTACTTCTAGACAAGCGTGCTTCACCATCGACATCATCGCTTGTCATCAGGTGAGGTGGTAGTCAAACCTGTACCCATCGTTGAATAAACGCGGGCATGCGGACGGTGAATAAGGAGACCCGCCGTCCGATCATGGACCATGCTCGGGTCGACGCTAAAAAAGCTGTCAGCAATCTGACGGTGCCTCCCTTAGAGGGCCAAAGCCTGCCGCGGTCGTGGGACTCTCTCATCAGGAAACTGTGACCCTGGAACGTAAAGGGCTATTGATTGATCAACGTAGACTGTATAAAAAAAATACACAGTACCTACAATATTTTCCAAGACTACGCAGTTGTACCGGTTAAGAGCTAAAACCGCAATTTGTAACAATATGACAAAATATATAGTACAGTATGACATTATAGATAACAGAGGTAAACATAGAGGTACGTCATTTGACGTCAGAACGTGATATCACGACTGTTTGCCCTGAAGGGCAGGTAGATGTTTATAGTTCACCCACGATTAGGGTAATAAGTCCCGTGTAATATAACGAATGACCTTGCGAAGGTCGTGGGACAGCGTTGAATCTACAGCTGAAGAGTTTGTTTGTTTGGTTGAACCTCCTAATCTCAGGAACCACTACATAGTTCGAATAGAATTGTTTTTTCGAATGCTCATAAAGACGAAATGTTTCCTACCGCGGTCGCTTGACTGACTTCAACGACGATATATTACTAGACTCCGCATGCGCGATCTAAGGAACAAAAACGATTCTGTCAACTCGCTGAGGTACTACGTAAGCGAGGGGGACGGGGTACTGCGTTGTTATTGGCTATCTCAAGGTCTGTTCTGTCTCAAGGTATGTTTACGGCTCACACGAGTGCTCGAAATAAGACGGATATAAAACTTTTTTGCCTAATATGTTGACAGACATCGGTCGCCTGCTATTAGGAGTCTAGTAATATATCGTCGTTGACTGACTTAAAAGGACCCCAGCCATGAAAAGCACAGGGGTAACTGAAAAAACCGCTCTGTTTTTTAAGCAAATCTAGTTTTTTCCGCTCGACCGCTCTATAATTTCAAATCATTTAATTTTTTCTAAAAAAAAAGAAGTTACGTTTGGGAAGAAAGTTACGCCGCGGTCAACCGATGGATTCAAGTAGCGAATTGTCTAAGTGCCTAAGTGGGAGACCTACATATGTTCAGTAGTGGACGTCTTCTGCCTGACGATGATAATGTTGTGATGGAATTGTTTTCTATTACTGAAATAGATACTTATTACAGACAGATGTCGACACTATATAAAAGTTACTCTCTATATTTTGAATCATCATCATCATCTCAGCCATAGGACTCCCCTTTAGATCTCCACATGTACCGGTTGGAAGCGACCTGCATCCAGCGTCTTCCGGCGACCTTCATAAGGTCGTCTGTCCACCTTGTTGGTGGACGTCCTATGCTGCGCTTGCTAGTCCGTGGTCTCCACTCTAGCACTTTTCGACCCCATCGGCCATCTGCTCTGCGAGCAATATGGCCTGCCCATTGCCACTTCAGCTTGCTAATCCGGTGGGCTATATCGGTGAATTTAGTTCGTCTACGGATCTCCTCATTTCGGATTCGATCACGCAGAGAAACGCCGAGCATAGCTCACTGAGCGACTTTGAGCTTTGAGATGAGGCCGATATATTTTGGATGGCACAATATAAAACCAAATGTATCACTTATGGTGCCTACTTTTAAATGCCCTCCTATCAACAATGCCGGCTCAAAAATAGCCTTCGCTTTCACAAGGCGTGGTGTGACCTTTATGGTGGCCATAGCCAAGCCCGGTAGGAGTGGACTATTATCGTGATTGATCGGCATTCCCTATGGTCGCCGTGAGCCCATGGGCTGAGTCATGTCTGTTAGGAGTATTTTTAGCTTGGTTCTACACTCGCACGCAAAAGTATGTAATTACTTACTTGGAATTGATATGGGATAGCTCCTTAAATAATGTCGTGATTTGAGCGAATTTGGTATCAATTTAAAGTTAACAGTTAAACCTTTAAAATGGTATCATTTTTATTATTCTTAACTTATTAAGTACTCAAGATCGCGCGGAATCAGAGTAAGTGAATCCATACTTTTATACGCCCGCTAGTATACCTACGTAACGTACATAATATATATGGCAGTTATGTAAGGCTTTGGTGAGTCAGGATTTTTTGTGAGAATAAAATCATAGTTATGTATGCTTTTAGGCGTACATCTGAAACTTGAGTCGTTTTTCAGTGATGGTGAAGATAAAAGTAACTTGTCACAATTTGATCATCATTTGTAAACCCATGATTATAATTAAACTATCAACATCAAAAACAACCCTTTAGGGGTCGAATTTCGAAAAACCCCTGTCGTAAGTAGCACCTACTTCCTTAAAAGAACCCGTATGCAAAATTTAAAACTCCTAGTTCTTGTAGCAAAAAAGTTTCATACAAACTGTCAAACCCAAAGCAACCCCTTAGGGGCGTAATATCACATAATCCCTTGTGACCTGCTTCCTACACTGCACTGGTAGTTTCGGAGATTTCATATTTATGAGTGATTGACCTTTTGCTTTTGAATAGATTTATTACATGTTAGACCTCAAATAAAGTTAAGCGAAACGCCAACTACAGTGGTGTGTGCGTGCGTGCTTAGCCTTAGAACTTTTCCACACCACCAGTGTTTTTTTTTATGCGCTGACGAGGGGGCGCGATTCTTGAGACTCCCTTGTAACTGTATAAAAGTGCGTCATCAGCAAAAAAATTATAACTTGGTGTGCAACGGCTTGTTCTGTAATCATTGCTTAAAATTTTTTTCAGTCTGTTATCAGTTTTTTCGTTAACGGTCTCTATAACAATCATTTAACTTACATCGCAATGATACTCTGAAGGTTATCGGTTTTATGATTAAATAAACATTGCAAAATGAATGAAGTCTGCACGTGGCTGAATAAAAAGCATTTTCCATATTTTATACTAGCTGACCTGGGGCCTTAGTCAAACAGCATACGACAGTAAATGACAATCGTTATCGTTCATCAGTCACCAATACATTTTCAACTTTATACCGCAGCGCGTAAAGTTGAAAATCAATTAAAAACTGCTAATCGATAACGAACGAAAACGATCTGTGAACTTCAATAGATTTTCAACTTTACGCGCTGGGGTATAAAGTTGAAAATGTATTGGTGACTGATGAACGATAACGATTGTCGTTTACTGTCGTATGCAGTTTGACTAAGGCCCCAGGCAAACTTCGTAACGCCTTAAACACACCTTTTAAAGCTTCCCTGGACTCCCCAAAACAAATTTAAAACCAAAATCAGCCATTAGCCAGTGTAGGTAGATCCGTATGATTCGTACTTAGGTTTTTTTATTTGTTGTTGAAGCTGCATCCGTTGTTAAAAGATTATTTAACGCCTACATAATTGTATTTTTATTCATATTGACAGTTTTAATCTAATCAGTCCTCTCCTGTTAACCCTTTACCATTCCAAAATCCAGCGTCTCTAAAAATATATATAAGTACTTTATTTTAGGTCCTAGAGCTGATCTTGCCGGCGGCGAGTAAAGGGCAACTCGCTGTCCGACCATGGACCATGCTCGGGTCGACGGCGCGTTGTGTTCCACGCGTGCCTCAAAGAGTGTCAGCATGATGACGGGGCCCCCTCTAGAGGGCCAAAGCCTCCCGGGGTCGAGGGACTTATTTCATTACCGTGACCCCGGAACATAAAGGGCTATTGAAAGACACCGTGAATTTTAGTCAGTACAAGTCTGACAGTCCCTCCCTCCCTGCCCGGGGTGGGAGGACTCATTTGATGATTTCACCACCTAAGAAATCTCAATATTGTACCTACTTTCTGTGCAAAAAAACAATTATTCTATTCTTTTCTATAATTTGCTTTTGCCTTACAAAATCTATGAGAGAATCGCGTTTTGAGAACTCATAGAAAGTATGTCAATTGATTGATGGATCAAATATCCTATTACTCATTACAGAAGCCAAACGTTACTTTGTCTACAAAATCCAAACATTTGTTCCATGTTGGTCCCAATGTTGGACTCAGCAAACGTTTGTAAATAGCATTAGTCATTTCCAACATTCTCTATCCAAAGGTTGGATGATATAAGAGTGGGCCATTGTTCCCATTCCTGCATCTACTATTTCTCAATTAATATATTTTTGTTACAATCAACTTGTGAACTAGGCAGGAGTTAGATGTCTGGAGAGAGTGATCAATGCCGTTTTGAACACTACAGGCATCTAGGACTAGGAATAATGGAACAACGAGCGTAGCGAGCTCAGTTTTGTTTTGTTTCAGATATTTGTTTCATCATCATCATTTGATAGACCTGTTGATCTAGTGGTGAGTGACCCTGACTGCTATGCCGGAGGTCGTGGGTTCGATTCCCACCCAGGATAAATGTTTGTGTGATGAGCACGATCATTTGTTCTGTGTTATCCCCCTTAGACCGCCACGCCGAACAACAATTCGCCAATTGCATCCATCGGTTGCCTCGCGATGTCGATTTGATTTTTGTTTGAAGGCAAGCAATTATGTTTATGATATTGATGACTGCGGGCGTCAGATCCCGAGGCACGTGGATCCCCTGCTCCCTCCTAAATCCGACACTCGAGAAAAGACGATCTAGACCAAACACGAGTACAACAAAGTATTACATACGCACTTACAAAGCATACTCTAATTATAACATGTAACTACTCTACAACAATGACATCATACTGATTCTTTGTTCGGTACACTTCCCGATAAGGTTTTAAGTACCTACCGTCTTATCAGGAGCAGATAGTAATAATATTGTAATTATAAAACAGCTGGCTGATGAGATTTATCTTAAAAGTTAATGACATAAGTTTGTGTGAAATGTCGTTGCCCGGAGTTTGTGCCCTGCCTAAATTATTGTAGCCCAACGACGATATATTACTAGACTCCTAATAACAGGCGACCGACGTCTGTCAACGCATTAGGCAAAAAAGTCTTAGATCCGTCTTATTTCGAGCACTCCTGTGAGCCGTAAACATTCCTTGAGACAGAACAGACCTTGAGTTAGCCAATCACAACGCAGTAGCCCGCCCACCTCGCTTACGTATTACCTCAGCGAGTTGACAGAATAGTTTTTGTTCCTTAGATCGTGCATGCGGAGTCTAGAAATATATCGTCGTTGTTGTAGCCCGTCGAAGCTTCGCAGGAGTTCAAATTTTCGAACTACCCGGTGGATATTCCAAAAACTTTGCTTACAAATGATCTTTGTTCTGTTAATAATAAAGACGAGAAAAAAATGATCCAATTTGGTGCAGTTATTTAGAGGTTTTATGTAACCGTAAATATTGTGCTCCTTGGCGTCTTGCTGGGTGACAAGATAGGTAATTGATCAATAGCAGGAGTCATCAGGAGTATCTTAATCAAGATCAATAGGAGTATCAGTCGAGTCATTACATCCTGGGCAAAAGTCTTTCATAGACTAGCAGTTTTGGATTCGGCTGCCTTCACTTGCCTGGTAGAAACTTCTTTGTTCTTTTTTTGTTACTTCGATTTTTGATCAGGGTATATTTCAAAGTTACAAAATAGAACTAAAGTAACAGAATGTCAAATTCATCATTTTATTTGATTCTGGAAAAAGGTTATTTCGATGTCACAAACTGACATTATTAGACATGGTTTCCTTCAAGGGGCGTCATTCGGACTTGTATTGTGCCAAACTTTATTAGAACTATACATACATATTTTAACATTTTGGAACACATACATAGGACATCTAGGAGATTTTTAAATTTAAGGACATGGTAACCTTCAAGGAGCGCCACATGGACCTCTATTATTCCATTTTTTTTTATCCCAACTGTATTTTAAAATTTTGGAATAAATTGGCTTTTGGGAAACCTATCCAGTTGATTTTCACAATTAAAACACTGTAATTAAGCTTTGATATTTCTTCAAATGGAAAAAAAACTAAACGAATTGATTATTTTAACTGAATTTAATGAGAAGATCGTGCAAATCTTTTATGAATGCGAAACGAAATTGGAACGAGGGCACTTACTGAAGGCTTGATTATTAAAAGGCTACTGTTTTTATCTATTTTTGGTGGTAAAGTCATCAAGTGAGTCCTTCTGCCTTGGGTGTAGTGTAAAGGACAGTTTTGTTAATAGGAAAGACCTCACTAGCAAGTATAATTTTACTTGCTTCTGACGTCACGACTCTATGTATAGTTTTGATGCGTTTTATCCTTGTAAACATTCATTCATTTTACAAAGAATAAATACGTGTCCATTCTTTTACAAAACTCGTTAAATGATGCTCTCAACATGGATCCTGGCGACATAAGGTCATCATCACCTATTTTTTAAACGTTGCCCCACTCTAGGAATCAACGACGATATATTACTAGACGCATGCACGATCTAAGGAACAAAAACTATTCTGTCAACTCGCTGAGGTACTATGTATGCGAGGGGGACGGGGTCCTGCGTTGTGATTGGCTAACTCAAGGTCTGTTCTGTCTCAAGGTATGTTTACGGCTCACAGGAGTGGTCGAAATAAGACGGATATAAGACTTTTTTGCCTAATGTGTTGACAGACATCGGTCGCCTGTTATTAGGAGTCTAGTAATATATCGTCGTTGCTAGGAATCTTCCTGAATCACACGATTCAGGAGAAATTCCTAGTGTGAGTTTACAAACGCGCGAATTTTCGTTGCAGCAAACAAATAATGAAACAAAGACTTTTAAACTCATAAAATTATGATGCTGGATGATGATGATGATATTAAAACGCCATTAATTGATTGCCAATGCATAGGGGGTTTCCAGAGAGTAATCTGGCCCCGTGGAAACTCCCGATGACAATCAAGCCTGTGGGCGTATTCCGCTTACTAAAATGATGATTCAAGAAACCCTGTGCCCTTTCGTCTGTAACCTCGTGATTTTCATTTGAATATCAACCTAAGGTGCGTCAGTATTGTGAGGAGATATAGAGGAACTCGTCCCTAAATAATTACAGCGGCACAGGCCGATCTTCCGGGTTAAAGCCGCGCTTGCCGAGGTCGGTCTGTGGACGACCATCTGTTATAGCGAGTTTCCTCCGTGCCTCGGAAAATACGTTAAGCCGTGGGTCCCGGCTGTCATTTGTCGATCTTTGACATTCGTTACTGTTAGTTAGAAGCTCTAAAGTCTGACAACCAGCCTTACCATGGAGTATCGTATTAGGATGCTCCCCATTACTATACTTATCGCTGTCATCTGAAGGTGAATGGCTCGTTTCGCCGTCGGCCGGCGTCGTGCCGCGTCGTCCGAGCCGAGCCGATGCGAACGGTATTAGTAACACCCTTATTACGTAGACATAAAGGGTTTTCGACCGGCGTTAGCCGATTCCGCGTCGATAACAGTGGGAGCACCCTCACCCAGTTGCTGGGCAATGGATGTCCGATAGTCAGTCGCTCCATGTAAAATACTGATATTCAGCTTCATCTGTTTCGACTGGAAGCAGACCCCGATATAGTTGGGAAAAGGCTAGGCAGACGCTAAGCCAGGTATTACGTCTTCTGGCTGATTTTTATACTAGTATTCTATTCGACCAAGACTTAAAGCTCCTACTGGCTCAATTACAAAGTGCATTCGCCCTGACAATTAACAATTTCTATGAGCAATTAACCCACATCCGAGTTGACTCATATTTGTCGAGATAAGAGATGAATCCAATGAATTTATTTACTGTTCAGTTGGGATGTGGAAAAGTACAAATGTTTGTGTAAGTATTGTGTCAATGTTAAGTTAATTATTTGTTTGTTTTTATAAACAACTAGCTGACCCGGCAAACTTCATACCGCCTATTTCTGAACGACTTATGAGACCAGACTTTCATCATCATCAGCCTATAACGTTCCCACTGCTGGGACACAGGCCTCCTCTCTTGTGAGAGGGAGTGGGCCATAATCCACCACGCGCGCCCAGTGCGGATTGGCAGATGTCACATGTCTTCGAATTTGATGGTTCTAGGACATGCCGGTTTCCTCACGATGTTTTCCTTCACCGTTTTGAGAGCAGTGGTGATGAAATAAATTACACAAAGTAATGCGCCAAGCTGGGTTCGAACCCACGACCTACAACTCGTAAGTCGGGATCGATACCACTGGGCCACCAGTGCTCACTCAGACTTTATGAGCTTCTAACTAACCGTAATGTCTTTTTTTTTGGGACAAACCCACCACACTATTCCCCAACTACTGCAACTCCTGAAAGCCAGAATCAACATGGCAACCACCAGAAAAGAGCCGAGTCAATGACACTCGATGTGTCCCGGAGAATGAATTTACCTGTCTTGGATCCTGCAACGAAACTAATCAGAAAAGAATAGTGGAGGAGTAGGAAAAAAATGTCTGTCAAAGATCTAAAAATGACAGCCGGGACCAACGGTTTTACGCGCTTTCATTTGCACAGAGGTAACTCGCTGTGACAGATCGTCACTCATACACAGACCAACCTCGGTAAGCGCGGTTTAACCCGGTAGATTGGCCTGTGGGGTTGTAAATTATTTAGTCACGAGCTCCTCAATACCTGTCTACAAATAATATTATAAAATCGAAGAGTTTCTTTGATTGAGAGGAAGGGGAAGGCCAAAGAAAAGATGGATGGATTGTGTAAGGGATGATATGAATGAAAAGGAGTAAATGATACTGTGACGTCTGATAGGGGAGAATGGAAGAAGAAAATGAGTTGCGACGACCACAAGTAAAATGAGATAAGGACAGGAAGATGATGGATACTTAGTTCATTTATGGAAGAAGGCTATATAATCAAGCTGCGACCAATAGAACCCGAGTAGCGTGAAACCAAGGGGAATAGTTACAGCATAACATACATTGAGCTATTACTACTACGTATAGAGACGACACCACGTATCACCACTGTGTCCCATCCAGGATAAGATGCGCGCGCCTACAGCACGCCACAGAGCTGTCAAACAACTGAGTGAACTTGTGCGCGCTCACTCATCCTGGATGGGACACAGTGGTGATACGTGGTGTCGTCTCTATACGTAGTTAAAATAGCTCAATGATTACATATAAATTAAAAGTATTGCAAAAAACATAAATAAACCCAAAGACCTACGATAACAGAGTAATTTGTAAATATTTTTGTCAAACGATAGCAATTTCTACGCCGCAAAGAAATGAGATCAAAACAATTATGCCACTCCACAGGCGTCGGGCCGTCTCAAATTCACTGGAAATTATTCTAAACTAATTAGCGATTATCTAGAGAGGGGCTTATGAAAGTATCGATACTTTTGTATATCGATATTTGTTTACTATAGGCAAGAAGACCGAAAAACTCTTGTCCTTGTGTCTAGTTCGTTAGTTGATTATTATCGAAAAATATTTGACACATTTTTTTGTATTGTTACGTAAGCTAAAAATGACGGATATACGACGTTTATGAAGGGGATTGAAGGTTTTTGCTCTCGCTTCGCCCGCCATTTTGATTTAACTTTTAGAATCGCGGTGCATAACGAAAATTTCACGGGGCCAGTGCGTGTTGGCAGATGTCACATGTCTTCGAATTTGATGGTTCTAGGACATGCCGGTTTCCTCACGATGTTTTCCTTCACCGTTTTGACCGAAAATTTACATTGTGAAAATTTCATAAAGGTTATGGCAAGAAGCTCAGCTAGGCACATTCATCTTCTACTTGCTCTCAATGTTGCAAAGAAACTGTCCTGTTCTAAGACCAAAACTTAATTAAGCCCCTTTGTACACAAACCGACGGAAGTTAAGTGTCCGATATCTTACGATGGGGCTAAGATGCGTAGACAATTACCGTTCCACTCTAGGCCAGCAAAATGGATAACAGACCATTCTTTTATACAGTAAGGAGGCCTGTGAACCCAGTCCAAACTCTGGGAACATGAACAAAATAGTTTAACTCAAATCAATTATATTAATATGTTACAATGTGACAGGCGTCGGCTCGTCTGATGTTTACTTACTTGAAATTATTCAAAACTAATTAGTGATTTCAATAGAGTGGGAGCAAAATATATCGATAGCTTTGTTTTATTTGTTGAATTTTGCAAGACGTTAAATCAGTGTTTGCTTTTTTTGAGAAAGATGGATTGTCTAAGGATTGATATGAAAGAAAAAGTAGTAAATGATACTGTGACGTCTGATAGGGGGGAATGGAAGAAAAAAACGTGTTGCGACGACCACAAGTAACATGTGATGAGGTCAGGAATATGATCATGATTGTGGAATTGTTAAGCCAATTGTTACCTAAGCATTTTATCATTTTCACTTTATTTTTTGTTTAGTTATAAGCGGTCGGGTTCGACCTCTTTATTTGCCAGATAGTAATGGCTGCTACACACCTTAAGAAAAATCGTTACGATTAGACGGTACAGTTCAAACTGCAACGATAAATCTACAAGTGTGTATGACAATAATCGATCAAACCGTACAGTTTTTCTCATACACACTTGTAGATTTATCGTTGCAGTTTGAACTGTACTTTATTATCGTAACGATTATTCGTAAGGTGTGTAGAAGCCATAGGCAATGATTTGAAGGTAAACTATTCACTCTTAACTTATGTTAGAACTTTCGAGACGCCAACTATCAAATAGATACTTTTTTATTAATAATATTAGCAAGAATTATTTAATTTAATCAGCAGTTTAAAACCTTGACCATGTTAATCAATTAAATAACTGCCATATTATTATCAAAAATTTTTCAATTGAATAACGGTTATTTATTAATTATTATCAATTTTAAATTCAAACGCAAACTGTCAAATATTTATTATCAGTGTAAAACTTCCGCAATAAATATAAAAATAGTTATTCTAAGGCGTCAAGCTAACAAATTGGACCCCTCCCTATCTTAATTGCAAAGCGGAATTCCTGACCTGAGGTCATAAAAAACTATGTCATGGATGCTATTTTAACACTTTATAACCAAAACAATGATAATTTTCTGTTATTCCGGGATTTAACTCGACCCTGGCAAAAATTCCGCAACGTCAGAAGTCATTACTTACTTGTCGGTAATTTCTTGAAAAGTTAGATAAAGGTGTAATTAAAGGAGAGCTTGCTGACGACGCAATCCGACCGATTCCAACTACAAGTGAAAATCTTCCTTACCACTACGACATATGACATAAAACGTGCGGTTAGCTACGGGTAGACGAAAAACAAAACACGCTCGCCACGACGACGTAAGTCAGTCGAATTGCATCATTATATCGTAGTAGCAAGGACGATTTTCATTTTTAATTAGTAGAAATTTCAAATCGCATGAGCGTTTATAAATTTCTACGCGTCATGAGCAAGCTGCCTAAGAGCTAAGAGTTACAGCACACATAATTACTCGGAAACGGATCGAACCCTATCAACACCAGCCGTTTAGTATTCTTTGTATGTCACTACCTACTGCAACCAGCCGCGCCCTGCTTTTACTCCTATCCGTTGCCGTGCTTAGGGGAACGCTACACGTCAATAAATACTGTGATAATTATCATGATATTTATTTATTTGATTCTGCGATAAAATATTCTAATCCGTCATATCATATACGTATACATCGATCTGACAGTTTATATTGACAGATCACAACATGGATCTCACTTGTAGGATTTGCCTTACATCTTTTCGACCGACCAACAGTCGGCGGACAGTAAGCGCGGCTCCGTGCATTAAGATACCCCATGGTAAGACTGGTGTTCAGACTTATGAAGAAGTCGAATATAACGTAAGTTTAAAATACAAAATGTCAGAACTTCGGCCTTAAAAACATCGATATCGATAAACATTACCAGTACAACACTAGCACAATAAATCACAATATCTAACGTCATAATAATACTAGTAATGACCTAGCCTCATTTGTAAGTACATCCACTATGAGAGAGGGAACCAAGGAATATAAAATTAATCACTGAAATGTATAACCTGCACTATCAATGACCAAATATATTCAATTTATATAATTTATAACTTGGATAATAATAATAATATAATATTCCACAACTATCACACAACGCCATCTAGTCTCAAGCTAAGCAGAGCTTGTGTTATGGGTACTAGACAACTGATAAACATACTTATATTATATTTCTAAATACATACATATCATAGATAAATTACACCCAGACACAGAACAAATGATCGTGCTCATGCAAACCTTTTTCCTGGGTGGGAATCGAACCCATGACCTGCAGCATAGCGGTCAGGGTCACTAACCACAAGACCAACAGGCCAGTCACATATAGGATTGACATATAGGACAGTTTTTATCCTTATTTTATCTTCAATTTTCGGACCTCAAAGAGGAGCTCGTGACTAAATAATTACAGCCGCACAGGTCGATCTTCCGAGTTAAGCCGCACTTGCCGAGTTTGGTCTGGGGCTATCCATCTGTCACAGCGAGTTTCCTCCGTGCCTCGGAAAGCACGTAAAGCCGTTGGTCCCGGCTGTCATTTGTAGAACTTTGACAGTCGTTACTGTTAGTAAGAAGCTCTAAAAGTCTAACAACCAGTCTTACCAAGGGGTATCGTATTAACCAATTACTGTGTTGTGGAGGTCCGATAGTCAGTCCATGTAAAGTACTGATATTCAGCTGCATCTGGTTCGACTGGAAGCCGACCACAATATAGTTGGGAAAAGGCAGGCAGATGATGACGTGCAAAACTGCTGGCACATTTATTAGTTACTAACGCCAGCAGGTCAACCTACCCAACCTTCTGTTATTGCGATAAGGTTCAAAATCAAATAAAGAAATTTATACCATTCCCCCTGGAAAAAGCTACTTTTACTCACGGAAAACAGTGCGTAAAAGTAGTCTTTTACGCACTGTTTTGGTGTTTGAATTTAGAACACTTTAGTACATTCGACATCGACCGCGATGCTGGACAACCCCCTTGCTAATATGAAAATTACTCTTAATTCAAATCATTGCTCCGATTTTAATGTCAGCTTGTTGGCGCAGTGACCGAGCGATTGGACTACTTCGCACCCACGTGTGTGTGGAGCAGACTTATTAAAAAAAACTTTACTTTGTTTCGTTGAATATCTTTTATCGCTCAATTCTTTCTTTTTCTCTTAGTCATGGTATAAAGTATCGTTTGCAACTCTTGAATAAAACGGATTTAAATCGAGGGCCTCGCTTCGCTCGTGATTCAATCATTAAACTCCTTCGCTTGCTCTTGATTCATATAATGGCCCTCGCTTTAAATCCGCTCTTTATTCACTCGTTGCAAAATATACTATTTACAGATTGATGTGGCATCTGAACATAATATTCAATATGTATTTGGATTCCATATTTATCCAATCGGGTACAATAAATGAGTGAGTTAACACTTTCGTAATTTACAGGGCATAGGGCATGTTTTATCACCTCCTCCAAATGTGTGCAGTCCCTTAAGATATCTGTTATTTTATCAAGTAAATAATTGTTTTATTTATGGTACGTGTGGGTGAGCAGTGGTGGCCCAGTGGTATCGGTGAGCAGTGGTGGCCCAGTGGTATCGGTGAGCAGTGGTGGCCCAGTGGTATCGGTGAGCAGTGGTGACCCAGTGGTATCGGTCCCGACTTACGAGTTGTAGGGTTCGAACCCAGCCAGGCGCATTACTTTGTGTAATTTATTTCATCACCACTGCTCTCAAAACGGTGAAGGAAAACATCGTGAGGAAACCGGCATGTCCTAGAACCATCAAATTCGAAGACATGTGACATCTGCCAATCCGCACTGGGCTCGCGTGGTGGATTATGGCCCACTCCCTCTCACAAGAGAGGAGGCCTGTGTCCCAGCAGTGGGAACGTTATAGGCTGATGATGATGATGATGATTTATGGTACGATAATAATTATATTGACATGAGTTTCATAGCATTTTCTTTTTTGTTTGTTACTTTGGTAAAATAATATACTGCACGCGTAGTATGACCAATTTTCAGCGGCGTGCGCTGGGCTACAGCACTAGGTAGGCAAACAAACTGACGAAAAAAACAACGCTTTACCAAAAAACCTAAAAAAAACAAATAGGAATCCCCTAAAATATGCGGTCATCATTAAGCGCATGGACACGCAGGTCGGAGTTTCAACGACGAAATGTGACGATCGCATTGTGGTTTTAAATCTTTATGCATTTTGAAAATGTGACAAAACGAGTTTTCCCAGATATGGGAACAAGCTAGATCGATTTTTGCCCCCGCAAACCTCCATACAGTAAATTCAAACGAAGTTGTTGAGACGTTTTCGAGAACGCAAAAATATACCTACATTAAAATAATGTTTAGACAATTAGGTAGTGTTCGTTTAAATATATTTTATGAGGATAAAAAGTACTTAAGTAAAAGTTAAGTGTAAGACATAGAAAACAAAAATATAAATACAAGAACTCACCAAACATAACATTTATGGTTATCACAATATTCATTGTTTATTCAACAAAGATTCCATGATTTGGGCCTATTTCACACGATCTACTTGTTTTTATAAGATGAATTATCATATTTCCGGGTTATTCTAGCTTCAATCTTATTATTAAACGAAGAATTCGAATATTTACTGCTTTTATCTTTGAACACAGATATTATTACCACCGGTTTATGAACACATAAACAAAACACTTAACCTCACTAATTTAAAAGTAAACTTAAACACTCGTGCAAAAACAAACCAATAGGCAGGTAACTGATTTAATCACACTACGCTAGTTTCAATAACTTTTTAGCGATCTTTTCGTACGAATTGTAAACAAACATTCAGACTTCCAAAATAATAATCTGCCAGGTTACTGACAGTACAGTTTTGGGGTTGCCAAAACACATTTTCTCAATTCCCGAACAACAAAAGCGAAGTTTCAAAGAATTCAAATAGTTAAACATCCTTGGATAAACAATAAAGTAAAAAACCATGCAGTTTTTACTTCCATTTTTAGTTACTTAAACTTTTTTGGTACAACGCTTATTTCTATAAAATTCGACCCACAGACACAGGAGACCGAAGAATAGAAAGACTTTTTAGGGCGAAAGAAATCTTTTTATATTCTACAATAATATACTTAATAATAATATTCCACAACTATCACACAACGCCATCTAGTCCCAAGCTAAGCAAAGCTTGTGTTATGGGTACTTCACAACTGATAAACATACTTAAATATTTCTAAATACGTACCTACATATTATAGATAAATTACACCCAGACACAGAACAAATGATCGTGCTCATCACACAAACATTTGTCCTGGGTGGGAATCGAACCCACGGCCCCCGGCATAGCAGTCAGGGTCACTAACCACTAGACCAACAGGCCAGTCAAAGTCACAATATTCTGTAATTCTTTTGTCGACAAATGTGTCTTTCGGGATTTTTTTTCCATTTTACCACAAAGGGTCAAAGGGATAAACATCTGTTAAACACTTGTCTAAAAAAAGTGTTACAGCAAAACGATCCTTAAATCAAAATAAAGTGTCGTTTTGATATTGAAAGTTTTGTGGTAAGGCGGTTCATGTTTTTTTACTATTATTTTAAATGTAGTGTAGTTAAATGATAAATGATGTTTATTTAGCAAATTGGTTTTGGCAAACTCTTTTACACGTCAAAAAACACTATTTTTAAAAACTAGATGAGGTCGGTGTTTCGTACCTGACTACTCTAAGAAACATCCGAAACAAACTCAGAGGTCACAGTCTCTTTTAAAGTCCAGACAATTTCGTATTAGTTATATGAGAACCATGCAGGTGTCTGAGGTGTTCTTTTGAAGAAAGAACCACACAGATTTGAGTGGGCCTGTCCAGTCAGTGCAAGCATATGTCAGTTACCGTGTAGCTCAACTCATAACACAAGGAGCTCAAGAACAGTGTCATCATCATCATCAGGAGTTAAAAACAGTGCATAACATTCCTTTTTACAACAATGACCCAATTATCTCAACAATGCATGTTTTTCCTCAGACATTGAACCCGAGTTAGTCGGCCATTTTGTGCAGTTTCATAAGAATACTAGTCAAAACAAACAAATAAAACTAACAGCAGTAACTATGCCACTGAATTTCAAACGTTCAGCTTTAGTACATAAAGTTGAAATTCTAAAAACATGGTATTACAAAATGACATTTTGTAATTTCATCGTCACATTTTGATACGCTTCCAAGTGCCAATGGCGTCTAAATCCAAGTAATTACTAAAAAGTTTAAATTTACTGTTATTTCTTAAACTATTTTCTAATTACTATTGATTTTACTGGAACTAATTTATCCTTGAAATTGTCACAACTGAGAGGTAATATTGTTTTTTTTCTAACTGCAAAATTACAGTAAGTTCTATGTTTAATTTATTTAAGTCTTGGAATTAGGCGTTGCTTTCCAATCCCGCATATTAATGCATTAGAAGAATATTAACTTTGAGTCCGCGAGATAAAAATCTAGGCATGGATGCGGGATGCAGTAACACCCACCCGCCTTTCAGACGGGCCCTCTATAGAGGACATAAGCCTGCCAGGTTCGCGAGACTGTCTCATCAGGTAGCCTTGACCCTGGAACATTAAGGGCTATAAAAGGATCACCGTAATGAATTGAATGAATTTTAATCAGCATAAGTCTGACAGTTCCTCTCATGTCGCTTTGGGTGGGATTGTGGCTCATGTGATGATTTTACCACGAATAAAAGAAAAATTATATTAATGCGTCCAATTCAGATAGCACCGTTGTTGTTGTATGTATGAGTTGTGGACTGCTGCGCTGGTTCAATTTCTGCACGGTTTAAAAATTTGTATGATTTGCAAGTAGTTGTATTATATATGTAATTGTGTATGTAAGTTTGAATGTTTGTGAACGCACCAACTTTCCATTTCTAATATTTGCAATTAAGTAAATGTAAAATTTATTACATAGATGCTAAAATTTATTACTGATCAACGACGATATATTACTAGACTCCGCATGCACGATCTAAGGAACAAAAACTATTCTGTCATCTCGCTGAGGTACTACGTAAGCGAGGGGGACAGGGTACTGCGTTGTGATTGGCTAACTCAAGGTCTGTTCTGTCTCAAGGTATTTTTACGGCTCACAGGAGTGGTCGAAATAAGACGGATATACGACTTTTTTACCTAATGTGTTGACAGACATCAGTCGCCTGTTATTAGGAGTCTAGTAATATATCGTCGTTGGCAGTGATTCATTCATATACCACATAGGCACACACTCAATAAAGCCATTCCTTTTATTATTAGTACTTCTAAAAATAACTAGTACTAAATCAATTTACAAGGAAAAATTAATACATAAATTGTGCCATTCCACATAATACCGTGTGCGGCGTTACATATAAGAACTTATCTACTCGAGAAACATAATGTTTTCGTTGATATTACAAATTAGCTCACTCTGCATTGCTATTGCTTCGGGCAATTACGTTACGGAGAAAAAAAATCATTTTTGTTATTAATTTTTCGGAAAAAAAGTGGATCGATTTTTTTTGTGAATAAAAAGTGCACTACACGGATGGAAGTGGTTAATTGTGTTGTGGTGGACAAATACTAACTTAAAATAAATAAATGGACAATACATATTTTATGTAAACAAAATTGTTTAGAAGTAATTTCATTACGGAGAAAAAAAAAATTTTGTGCTATTCATTTTTGACAAAAAAAAGTGGCTCAAAATTTAGTGAAAAAAAAAATGGGTACAGTGGTTAATTGTCGTGAACAAACAGTTATAATAAAAAGGACAAAAACATTTTTTTTATGTTAATATAATTATTTAGAAATAGTTTTTCTAGAAAAAAGATTTGGAAACTATTGTGTTGGTTGGATAGTGTTCAGTGTGGTTGATAAAAGTAACGCAAAGGGAAAAATACTGTGGTAAAAAAGAGGATTCTTTTGTGTGCTATTGGATTTAATATTTCAAAATGGCGGAAACAGGTAATTTTTCTTTTCAATTCATTAAATTGTTGTGTTATAAACTTTCTCCTATTATGGACATGAAATATCGAGTGATTCTATCGCGATTTTGAGCATAGCATATTTTCAGTCAACGACGATATATTACTAGACTCCTAATACCAGGCGACCGATGTCTGTCAACACATTATGCAAAAAAGTCTTATACTTATCCGTCTTATTTCGACCACTCCTGTGAGCCGTAAACATACCTTGAGACAGAACAAACAGATTATATTAGAAATCAGGTAGTCATCATCATCATAATCAGCCACCCCCTCCACCCTTAGACCCCCACATCTGTGTTGCTGAACTGTCCAAATTGGGAACCGTGACCCTGGAACGTTAAGAGCAATTGAAGGATCTCGATGATATTTAGTCAGCCTTACAGTCCCTTGCGCTCCACTCAAGACACGGGAGGGGGTCAGTGGGCCATCTTAGGGATCTTTTATGTATGAATGAAATTTTGAATAAAAAGGGCTCAAACATAAAAAAATTGACTACAGAGCGAGCGTCACCCACTACGATATTTACATACTTACCATATGGCCTAACACTAAATCTCGGCGATCCCTAGTTTATTTATTTATTTATTAGGCTTTTCAACAATGAGTTATAATTATAATATTCCACAACTATCACACAACGCCATCTAGTCCCAAGCTAAGCAGAGCTTGTGTTATGGGTACTAGACAACTGATAAACATACTTATATATTTCTAAATACATTCATTATTATAGATAAATTACACCCAGACACAGAACAAATGATCATGCTCATCACACAAACATTTGTCCTAGGTGGGAATCGAACCCACGACCCTCGGCATAGCAGTCAGGGTCACTAACCACTAGATCAACAGGCCAGTCAAATTAGTGCAATTATAATTTTTACATTGCAAACTTATGTCTTAGCTTGTCATCGCTTACAGAAAAGCACAGCATGCATTACATTAGCGATGTTAAATGTGGTTTTACCCTAACCTATAGTTGTTATATTGAACTTTGAACTGGAATTACTGTTCTTAGAACTTAAAAGGGGATATTTACCTTGTTTTGTATTTGTTTTGAGTTTCCAATATTTGTTCTGTTTTAATGATCTTATAACAACTAATGTCTAAATAGAAATTAACTATAAGTATGGATGTCAGCACAATGACCTACCACAATCTGCCTTCTCAACCGAAAATGAATCTTATGTAATTGTGATAAAATTGAAAATCTATTAAACATTTGAGAGATTGCGATAGCTTGATGTACTGGCGTCCCATCATCACATAATTGCTTAACATCAGGCGGGATAGTTGTCAAATGTGAGCCTATAGCTAAAACAAAAGATTTGAAGACGAATTGAGAACCTCCTCCTTTTACAGAAGACAGTAAAAAAATATAAACTATGTTAGAGTTTAAATGAAAAGGAGATTTCCTTTTCCACTTTATGAACTGTGAACTGTATAGAGCCATAAAGTTTTTTTTTTTTTTGGTGTTTTTCTTTCCTTCCAGCGGAAAAGGCGAAGGGCATAAGCCCATACAGCCTGGTCTTATTTCAATTCAGTCTTCAGTATTAAGCCATAAAGTATAGAATACAGATCACCACAGACAAAGAACAGCCATAGACCATGCAGCAGATAATATTAAGTGCGGTTAATGAATTAATTAAATAAAATTATAATATTCAATAAACTACGTGAAGTCCGTAAACACTGAAGGGTTAGGCATAGTGAGGCACACTTAGTAAGCTGGGCACTCACTTAGCAACACTGCTAAGTGAGTACCCAGCTGTATGTAATAAATTTTTGCAAAATATTGACGGATTGGCATAATAACATTTTGTCCTGCCTGAGAATCGAATACAGCTGCAGCTGAGCAGTACCGTTTGCAACCACTAGACCATAAACAGAACAAGGTCGTTACAACGGTAATACCCACAAAATTGTTTGAAAACAATCAGTTTTTGGACGAACACTCAGTTCGTGCTTGACTTAGTCATAGTTTGATATTGCGATCGCATGGCAGTCTTCCAGTCTTTATTCTTAATTTGTGGATTATATTTGGCGTGCAAGTTTCAAATTATTGTGAAATTGTGAGTGGAAAGTGCAGTGCTTTTATTCATGTTTTGGAATACGACGAACTGGAAGTTAACATAGACTATTTTAGAGTGATGGTTATAGCCAACGACGATATATTACTAGACTCCTAATACCAGGCGACCGAAGTCTATCAACACATTAGGCAAAAAAGTCTTATATACGTCTTATTTCGACCAATCCTGTAAGCCGTAAACATACCTTGAGACAGAACAGACCTTGAGTTAGCCAATCACAACGCAGTACCCCGTCCCCCTCGCTTACGTAGTAGCTCAGCGAGTTGACAGAATAGTTTTTGTTCCTTAGATCGTGCATGCGGAGTCTAGTAATATATCGTCGTTGTATAAGGGTTATTATGCAGTAACACTTTTTATAGACAAGTGTTCAACAGATGTTTAAAATGACGGAAGTGTACGACGGAATAATTTACAATTGCAGGGACTGTACTACGCGAGTGTTTTCTCTAGAAACTTATTTTATAGTAAACTTTATACCACTGTTTTTTTTGGAATTTCCGTTTCTTAATCAAAATAAAAAAAAAACAAAATCAAAACGTTTATTTCAACTAGGCCATAACCGGCACTTGTACTAGTACAAAAATAGTTATGGTGCTACAGTCCCAGTCACAAGACATAAAAACTGTGAAAGTACCGTAGGTGCTCATTCCAAAACGTTGATCTCTATGGAGAAGAATGAGCAAGAAACTCCATTATATTAAATCAGCCCTTAGTATCCCACTGCTAGGCAACATCCTCTCTTTCCAGTCCAGTCCAGTCCTTTTAAAGCGGTCCAAGACATATCGCCACAATTTGCTTGGGCCTGCCAAGAAGTCGAGTTCTCTGGTTCTAACGTATGTTTTTCTTTCTTAACAATAAGTTTACGTCAACTTTATTCAACTGTTTTTTTTTTGGAATTTCCAAAAGCTCCATTTCTATAATCTCAGTCCTTATCCCACTGCTGGGCAAAATCCTCTCTTTCCAATTCTCGCGGCTATCTGCAACCGTGGTCCAGTCCTTCATGAAGCGGTCCAAGTTATCTCGCCCTACATGCTTGGGCTTGCCAAGAAGTCGAGTTCTCTGGTTCTAACGTATGTTTTTCTTTCTGCCACAGCTAAACGACCTGATGAACGAGCTCTTCGAGACTGTCACAGCGGTCTGCAATATGGACGAGAACAATAAACCCAGCAGTTTTCCTACAGAACACTCAGATGGCAGCACTAGTGAAGGTAAGAATACCGTCTTAACATAAATAGGGGAGGTAAGCCCAAGACGGGTTTGCTCCTCATAAGGAGAGCGACGCGTCCGGTTTGCATACATTCTCATTAATAATAATAATAATATTCCACAACTACCATACAACGCCATCTAGTCCCAAGCTAAGCAGAGCTCGTGTTATGGGTACTAGACAACTGATAAACATACTTATATATTTCTAAATACATACATTATTATAGATAAATTACACCCACACACAGAGATAATGATCATGCTCATCACACAAACATTTGTCCTGGGTGGGAATGAAACCCACGACCCCCGGCATAGCAGTCAGGGTCATTAACCACTAGACCAACAGCCCCAACAGGCCAGTCAAAATTAACAAGAACGACGCGTTTAACATGAATACCCGTTTTAGGCGGGCAACCTGTCTTGGACTAACCCCGCTGCCTACTTGACATCGCTAAGCGTCTAGTCGATGCTTCGCGTGCCCTGAGGTCTGGCCTTTCTTGGTAAAAGGATCTGCATTGCAATCCAACGTAGCAATGCTGCCAGTGTTCTAGGTACAAAACTTTTGTCTTACTTTAATTAACAACTGTCAATTTCAAAACAGCATTTGACGTTGATCTCATAATTAATCTCGTAGTTACACTTTTTTTTAGACAAGTGTTCAACAGATGTTTAACTTTTTGTTGAACAACGGTTAATAACCTAACTTTTTCTCTTTCCACAGAATCAGTAAAACTAACAAGAAGTTTAACAGAGAAACGTAAGAACTACGTAAGAAGAGTATCAACTAGAGTCGCGTACTTAGACCCGAAGAACATCAAACGATTCAGACACCAGACCTCCGTGTGTTCTTACAAGTCTGAAGTTATTGAGAACCCTTATTCTACCTTTAGGTAAGTAATCATCATTACCCTTTTTTTTCGTGTTAAAATCATCAAATGAGTCCTCTCAACCCGTGCAGGGCGGGGGGACTGTCAGACTTGTACTGACTAAAATCCACGGTGTCCTTCCCTTTGTGTACCGAAGTCGCGGTATACGTATGTCTCGCAACCCCGGCAAGGCTATGGCCCTCTATAGGGGGGCCCCGTCATCACTACCCTTAGCTTCAGTATTTTTAACTGTTCCCATTGCTGGGACCACGGTAACCGATGTCTTCACCCGTACTTCAAAATCCGTGCTTAGTATGTAGTTGTAGGTTCTCGAATGGAGACCTCGCACCGACAAGCGCAGTGTGGGTCCTCCTCTTATAAGGTGGACAGACGATCTGATGAAAACCACAGGATCACCCTGAAGCCGCTTCAGCAGTGGACGTCCTACGGCTGATACGATGATATCACTACCTTTTCTTTTCTTCTTCATTCTTCCTCGGGGCCGGTGCTGTACATTTTTAACCGACTTCAATAAGAAGGAGGTTGTCAATTCGATTATTTTTTAAATGTTTGTTCGCGCATAACTCCGTTGCTAACCAAACGGTTTGAAACATATTTTTTTTGTTGGAAAAGTTATACTTCACAAATGGTCCCATGAAAATTTTATTGACATCAGGCAAGTGGTTTTTGAAAACTCTGAAAATAAATTATGTAACAAAGTTCAGGTAAATTGTGACATAACCTTTGTTACATCATTCATTTTGGCGATTGAAAAAGAGTGTCCATAGAGTTTCGTTCTTCTCCATAGAGGTCTACTCCTTGATGGGCATCTATGTTACTTTCACAGTTATTATATCTTGTGACTGGGACTGTAGCAACATAACTATGTATTTTTGAACTGTTTATTTTTTTGTCTTTTGACAATTCAAAACTGGCCTACTTGAAATAAATGCTTTGATTTTGATTGATTTTTGATAAATCAGTCACTTACACTTCCTGTGGGATCGTATATTATGTTATGTAGTGTCGGTGAATAAAATATATTGCTTGATGGACAATATTTAATAGTAGCCATGCAGGCCTACAGTAGATACTGTGGTTCGTAGGAGCACAAAGATGCGTCCCGGTACAGTGACACAATGAATGATCGGAAGCATAGATCATAATATGGCATATACAATCATAGTGGTGTGCATACTACGTAAACAGTTATAACTATCACACACTTTAACTCAATCCCTTCAATTCCAGGTCCTGGAAAAGTTTCAGAACTTCACAAGGCAACATAACGAAGATGGATACAGACTCAAAGTTCAACCTCACAGACTCCCAAGGCAACATCCTCTCCATGAAAGATGTTCTCGACGCTAGTTCCGACAGCTTCGACAACATGAGCATTGATGAGAAGGCCGGTTGTATCGACCTGCCGTTTGAGCCGAGGGAGAGGGGACTGTTTAATTTGTGTCTGTTGGTTGGACTGAATCATATGACGGGGCAGGCGTATGTGAAGAGTGTGTTTCCTAGTCAGGTGAGTCTTTCTGTTTTGTTAATTTTCTTTTTATTATTATATTTGGTACTATGCTTTCACGTGTAACATGTGTTAAGGTTGTTTTGGTCAATTCATCATCACTGGACATTAGATTTTTGGCTCAATAATCAATTACAGTTCACACTGTGAAATAATTTTAAGCCCTGACAGAAAATCAACGCTTAGTTTTGTTTAAAAAAAAGTCCTTTTAAAAAGACTTTTTTGCCTCGGACTAATTTTCTTTTTTTTTTTATTATGTTTCTGTTTTCTTTTGTCTTTCTATATAATCTTGTGTTATTGCGGTTAATTTTGTTTGTTTTGTCCAGTTTCGATAAATTCCTTTACTTTCTTTATATTTTTTGAAGTGGCTCAAAGAAATTAAACCTCAACGGCAACTGGCAAGCCTTTTAAAAAAATGTTTAGTCATTTATTGAATGATTACAAAATAGAGAGCAAATTTTTTTTTTAAGTTCTAAAATCTTATGGAAAAATGTGTTGAATTATAACTTCAGTTGTAGATGGTAGATTAATTTATTTAAAAACATTTTTTTTAATCTATATTATTTCAGATATTTTGAAGGAAACCATTTGATTTTAATGTCCCGATAACAACCTCTTTCTGAATTATTATCATTTATGTATTTAACATTCCGTTCTTAATAATTTCAGGTACAAGTCCCTCCCCATATAGAGAACCTGGTCTTCCCGGAAACCATGAGTTCGTCTCCACGGAGTGAATGGTCGGTGGACGCGCGGAGTCTACAGTGTTACTCACTGGTACTCACTGACGAGAGAGGCGAGAGGGCTTATGGGTGAGTAACTGATATACTTTTTTTAGCTTGGTAAAGTCATCATATGAGTCCTCCCATTCAGGTTAGGGCAGGAGGGTCTAACAGGCTAAAAGCCATGGTGTCCTTCAATAGCACTTTACGTTCCGGGGTCACGGTAATTCGTTAGTCCCGCGACCCCTTCACGTACCTTTGATGTAAAAAAAACATCATCATTACAATATTCGTATACATTCGTCAACACTGATGAATTGTATGAGTGTGGGTAGTAAAATTGAGTTCCTTCCCTTTCCGTCCCTTCGTTAATAATCCTCTGCCTTGGGTGGGAGGACTCATTTCATGATTTAACCACGCCAAAAAATAACTTGCCACCCTAAAGTTTTGAACACGCAATATTTCTTTAATTCCAGCTATTGCCGCCGAGTGCTTCCAGAGGGCGCCACTACATGTCTTCCACTCTGCTACTGTTTAATAGGCCGGTACAGAGCGCCTGGATTTTATTATAAGGTATTTAAAAAAAAAAAACTTTTCTACCAGACGACTCTGTGTAATTTGACTCGCGTTTTTTTTTGCTTTTGTTGAATCAATGTCACAATTCATACACAGAACCGCTCACACACATAATAATAATAATAATAAACCCGCAGGGCAGCTTGTGGCGAGCTGTTGGGCAGTTGCGACCCACACGGACCTGATCTCCCGGGAGATATCTTGTTCCTCATCTCTGGCTTGCCTTTATTGGCCGGTCAGAGTGAACACTGACGAGGAACAGACCTCCCACCTCTTTCTTGCCTTAACCGGCTGGCTAGAGTGGAGATTCGCAAGAGCAAACGTGCTCGGAGGAAGGAAGTCTTTCAGTAAGTGTTTGTAGGGATCGACCATACTTCCGGGTTCCTGGTCGATTCTGAGAACCGTGAAATACCTCTCCACTCCTCAAGCACCTCAGGATATGTTTGCCCCTTGTCGCTACGTCACCTAGTGCTAGCGATATGTTCGGGGGCCCATTTGTTGAGTGTGCAAGTCACCCCCTGCCAGCGTATCTATGTATATTAAACATTGATTAGGCAGGGGCCATAGTTTTTCCATAGTTATAAGTAACCAGTCCACCAAACCCACCAAAAACCATAACCCTATCTTTTATTTCCATATTCCGCAACAGTTCAACTCCAACCGGGGGCTGTCCTTGGGTACACTGGCATAGTGCATACAGGGACAACTGCCGGTTGGGGCCTCATTTCATTTAAATTGCGTAATGGGCCTCTGCAAGATGGCTTCGGCTCCTGGCATGCCCTCTAAAAGTCCGGGATCCTATTATCCCGAGATCTAAAAAGATATAAATAATAATAATAATAATAATAATTTATTTACGGAAAATACAGAGATTGCAGTTTCACATGAAAGGTCTTACAGAATATGTTAGGTAGTCTACAATCGAGTGGGTGTAGCACTGTTCTCCTAGCTAGGTTATGAAATAACCTGTGTTAAGGAGAAACAGACTCGGTCCCCTATTTTTAAAGGTACAGTGCCAATTTATACATAACATATAATATTACGTACGAGTATTGATGTTACAGTTAAAATTATACATATAACAATTGTTTAAATACTAGTTTTTTATTTTAATTTTAAAGAAATTTTATTCTGCTTACTTATTTTGTGAGGGTGTAGTGTGTCAGTAAATGTGGGTAAATGAATATATGCATGTGTTTGTGTTGTGTGTGGTGTGTGTAAGTGTTTGTGAGTGTGTGTACGTGGAGTGTGTGTGTAAGATGTTTAACTATTTATTGTATAGCGCAGTGCAGTACCCATTATTTTATTTTAGTTTAGTTTCAGTTGCATCATATGACAAATTTTGGAGGTATAATTTGATAGTTTTTTTACAATTATGGCAAGATAAACCGTAGATTTGCATCTCTTTGCTACATACATCATAATCTTCTCACACATAAATATAATCCGTCGTACCACATAAAGTTAAACTGTTGAACATTTGTCTAAAAAAGCGTAACCGCAAAACGACTCTTATGTCAATGTAAAATGTCGTTTTGACTTTGACAGTTCAGAAAAGTGTTCAACAGATGTTTAACTGTTTTTGTGGTAAGACATTATCCGTCTTACCACAAATAAATTAAACACCGGGTCTGGGTCCGGGTCTTTTTGTGGTAAGATATATGTATATGTTAATCCAATAATATTACAAGCATTTCTTGCTTAAAGGTAGGCTCCAATCATTAATCTGTTATTGTGTATTATTTTGGAGATGTAAATTATTTTTTATTTTATTTTTCACTCATATAAAACGCAGGGTTTAGTAGTTCGTGATGCCACATATATTAAAAATCATACCTAGGAATGATGTATTGTGAATTTTAAAATCATTTTACCTTTGTCAATTTCGGCTAACGTAAAAAAAGCAAAAATACCTTGCAATTTTTTTATTAATAATATTCCACAACTATCACACAACGCCATCTAGTCCCAAGCTAAGCAGAGCTTGTGTTATGGGTACTAGACAACTGATAAACATACTTATATATTTCTAAATACATACATATTATAGATCAATTACAACCAGACACAGAACAAATGAGCATGCTCATCACACAAACATTTGTCCTGGGTGGGAATCGAACCCACGACCCCCGGCATAGCAGTCAGGGTCATTAACCATTAGACCAACAGGCAGAGGCGGATTACCCTTAAGGAAAACTAGGCATCTGCCTAGGGGCGCAAAGGTACAAAGGGGCGCGCGGGCGGAATAGTAAAAAAAAAAATATACAATATAGCATAAAATTAATTGTGTCAATATGTAAGTCACCACTCAGACAATAAAACTATTATTTTTGCTTACAATCCCAATTCGCTTCAATTTATAACAAAATATTAATTATACGATGGTGGGACTGACTAAAACTTACGCCTACAAACAACTTTGTCGATGGTAGGTACATGATCTCTGATTGAATTTGGAAAGATACGACTGCAATGTTCGTCGCGTCGACAGCCAGTCTTACCCAGTGGCGTTGTTACCCTTAGGCCAAGAGAGCCATGCCAAGAGGGGAGGCTGCGAGGGGTGGCGCAAGCCGCACCGAGTTCTTATCTTTAAATTTAAAAAAATCTACCTAGGTCATAAAAAAAAACTACTTAAACCTAAGCAACTTACATTAACCAAGCTTGCTCTTCAAAAAAGACTTCAAATTGATCTCGTTTTTAGATTAAGACTTGTCTTGAAGTACGGGTTTCCGTACTTCAAGACAATTTTGTTTGTTTAACGAAATGAAAATGAAAATTTGGCTTCTTCTTTTCCAAAAAGCTAAAAAGTTTCGCGCTCGCTACGCTCGCGCTACAAGAGTGACTTCAAATTGATTTTGCTTTTAGATAAAAACTTTTCTTGAAGTACGGGAATGTTTAACGAAATGAAAATGAAAATTTGGCTTTCCTACTATTCCTTAAAATAATAATAATATAATAATAATAATATTTCACAACTATCACACAACGCCAAAACAAAAAAAAAACGCGCTCGCTACGCTCGCGCTTTTACTTTGTTTACGATTTTAATTACTCATTTTCAATGCAAAGTCTTCTTGTGTTAGTTAGTCTCGACGCGGTCTATAAAACTCAACATTTTAGGTTTGTCTTCTACAAGGTGGTGTGGGTGTGAAGTTTGAGTAGCACTGAATACTTTTTTTTGTGTTTAGTTCCGGGCTTTACAGACCCAGAGCGCTCAATTTTAAAATACGCCTCTGGTATTACCTAAGGCTTTAAAATATTGTAAACCGAATTCGTAAGATCTGTTCGATATGTATCTCATGTAAACTGATGCTCTTTTTTTCTTGGCCCCCATCTCACCGCATTTTCCTAAGGTACATCGGCTTTGGTCAAACTATAGTATCTACGTGTTATCTTTAATATAGGGGCGCCGATGAGATGCTTGCCTACAGCGCTCTCAACGTTTAATCCGCCACTGCCAACAGGCCAGTCAAAATTATGGGGGAGACCTTTGCCCAACAGTGGGACAATACAGATTAAAAAAAAACTGTTAGACTAATTAGAATCAGTCATCTCGTCTACCGTTTAAAACGTCCAGACGTTCAGGAATTCCTATTAATTTTATACTCCTGACATTTACAATCCACCTTTAGATAGCACGGCTCAATAAATCACTCATTTATCATTAATAGGGGAAATAATTAGCGTTATCAATTTGATTTTAATCTATTTTGCCACTATAAATCATAACAGTGGAAATGGCCAACGATTAAGTTGTGGGTTCGAACTTAGATATGCTCTTTTGGATGTATAGATGTCTGCTTATTTTTGGGTGGTAAGCATCAAATATGTTCGATGATTCCCAATATCCACTCTCAATTTGACCACCACTGGTGGACAGCGAAACTTTTCTAAAAAACATGTACACCAGTAGTAGACATAGCGAATATTCATGCCTAAAATCGTCTATTGGCAGCCAAGGAGAAATATTTTATAAAATCTTCCTTTTATCCACCCTGGGGTGGACAGAGGGAAAATTCATATAAAAAGTTTCGCTGTCCCCCAGAGGTGTCCTTTGGGATGCCCATCGGGAAACAATTAACTATGTCCACTCTGCCTCTACCCACCCTGGGTAGAGCGGAAAGCGCTGTCAGACTCGTACTGACTGAAATCCACCTTGTTTCTTCAATGGCCATTTATGTCAAATCAAATGAGTCCTCCCACCCAGCGCAGAGCTGGAAGCAATAGTCCTTTGCGTGCCAGAGTCACGGTTACCTGATGAGACAGTCCTGCGAATAGCATCTTACCTTCGGTGATAAATAGACTATCTAACACAAGAACATTTTTTTGAATCAGTAGTTCCTGAGATTAGCGCGTACAACAAAACAAACGCTTCCCACAAACTACAAAAAGTTAAACATCTGTTGAACACTTGACTAAAGAAAGTAACTGCAAAACGACCCCAAATGTCATTTAGCAATAGGGTATTTTGCTCAACTTTTTTTATTAGTCCAGAATATAGATTATAGATTGTTAAAAAATATGAGACCCGTATTTTTTCTTTTGTCACGTAAATCAAAATTGACGAAGATACAAAACGGTTCTAAAAATCACAAAACGTAACTCGGTCGGTACAATTTTACAAGCGCAATGACGTCACAAGCCCCCACTCCCGAATTTGGCAGCGTTTTATCTTTGTCAATATTCATTGATTTGAAAAAATAAAAAATACGTGTCCATTATTTTTGAATATTATTACTGACGGACTAAATAGATTTTCAATTTATTTATGCAGTAAAATACCCTATTGACACTTGTTTTAGACAAGTGTCCAACAGATGTTTAACTATTTTTTAGTAAGATGGTTTAGCTTTATAATATTAGTACAGATTTTTTATGGCTTTTCCATTGTTTTTCAGGTCTTAGAAGAAATTGAATCTCACCACGGTAGTTCAGACGTGGAAATACATTCCTTACTCCAACAACTCTTCGAAACTGACTTCCCCAACCCCGGAGAAGAAATCACCATCCATTACACAAAAAACCACGACTATGATATACCGAGTGGTGATTATGATCGACCAAGTGGTGATTATAGGAAAGGAAGTGGGGATTACAGTCTACCGGGTGGTGATTACGAAGTTTCGCCGAAGAGTAAAACGTTGCCTGATTTTAGAAGAGAAATGTCGATAAACGATAGTGTTGTACCTGATTATTATGATTTGGAAAATAATAATAATAGTAGTGGTGTGAAAAGTGTTACTGTTAATTTTGATATGCCTAGGTGAGTAATTTATTTTTATTTTTTATTGCTAGTACAAAATTACTTTATTATTCTAAACTAGTGTAGGTTTCGTATGGCGATTAATGGTTAGCTCGCTGCCCGATCAAGGCGCTGTCAGTAAACTGACAGGGTAAAAAATACACTTTAGTAATTACGGTTTTTTTACGTGGTTAAATATAATAGTCGATAGTCCTTTCTCCCCGGCACACGTTTGACAATATAAAAGCCACATCAGTGTGCTGGTAGCTTCTTGAGGCCCGCGTGAATCACAAAAGCAATTCTTATGGTGCTAGCCCTTGATCAGACGGCGAGCTACCCGTTACTCGCCGTTCACTAGTCCGCGCCTATGAAGGCCGGAAATTGACGCCCTGACCGTCTCTCGCAGTGTCTGCGTCATGACAAAGAGACGAGAGAGTACTTACTAAAATTAACGGTATTTCTTCCATAGTCCTCTACGTTCTAGGTTCGCGGTTACCTGTTCAGATGGTCCAGTGAACCAGGAATTATGGAATGACGTTAAAAGAAAATTTTACTAAAACACTATAAAGTAATACATAATTTTTCCCATTTTTCAGGTTAAAAATAATCAAACGTCCAATAGAACCGCGGGTGGATGAGGACAATCTATCTGTGTTACTAGATCTGTTGGGTGCTGGACTGGTGATCAAGGTCTTCGGCTCTCTCTTACTGGAGAGGAAAGTCATCATCATCGGTGATCAGTTGAGGTAAGTTCGAGATCGCAAGTATTTGTTCCGGGTCTGGGTGTTTGTGTATGTGTGGCAACGACGATATATTACTAGACTCCTAATAACAGGCGACCGATGTCTGTCAACACATTAGGCAAAGAAGTCTTATATCCGTCTTATTTCGAGCACTCCTGTGAGCCGTAAACATACCTTGAGACAGAACAGACCTTGAGTTAGCCAATCACAACGCAGTACACCGTCCCCCTCGCTTACGTAGTACCTCAGCGAGTTGACAGAATAGTTTTTGTTCCTTAGATCGTGCATGCGGAGTCTAGTAAAATATCGTCGTTGATGTGTGGCAAAGTTTAAAAATAACTAGTGGCTGGAAGACTAGGTGCGATTCATGAGGTGAAATATCGCATTAGTTTTTTTTTTTTAATTTATTTAGCTACAGTTTCGCGTTTGGCCATTATTTCTTCTGATGGCAAGCGATGAAGTGGTCAAAAAAATAAATAAAAAAATCAAAAGTCATTTATTTAAATTAGGCTGATTTATCAGCACTTTTTGAAGGTCAGTTTTTTACATAAGACAGTCCCCCAAAGCGCCCCCCCTTCGACACTTCCTAGTGTTTTGGCTGGGAAGAAGAAGTGGCGGAACAAACTCCCCAGCAACACATCTGTCTGTACGGTTAGAAAAACCAAGATTTAATACAATTTAATAGAACATTCACATTATACATCAATTCGAAATTACATCCCAATCGTGACTAGAAGGCACAAAAAGACAAACTAGGTCGACGGTGAAGTACGCTTGCATTTTTTTTTATGTGTAAAGTAATCTAATGAATCCTTCTATTAAAAGCCTTGCTCTTTACGTTCCGGGTCCACGGTTACCTGATTAGACAGTCTCGCGACCTCGGCAGCTTGCTTAGAAGCAACTTAAACATTTTAGACTTAACAATTTCAAGAACAAAAACGGATCCCTTATAGGATAACTTTGTTGTCGATCTTTAGAGACCTCTAGGTTGTAACTATCAGGAGCCCAATCGAGCAATTTTTTTTTCAACGAAATCGCAACTTAACCGCTACCATAACACAACTTTTTGACCGTTTCGTATCGCGCTAAAATTTTGACAGCAAGTTGAGACGCACCGCGATTGTAGCTGGAACGTAACCGCTGTCAAACGTAAAGTTGATGGGACCCTATTTTTTTAGGATCGTTACTGTATCGTGTCTTTGTTGTGAAGTGATTCTGAGTGAAAATCTTGAAAAAATAACAACATTACCATGTACGCCTACATAGGTTTATTGGAGACATCTCATGAATACGATGTAGCCGAAACCAAAAGGAAAAACTTAAAAGCTAGAACTTTGGTTAGCGTTTGAACTTATAACGCAATACCAAAATCAGAACAGCTGAATCGAAACCTAACCACTGTCGCAATCGAACCATAACGTTATCGTATACGTTTGCAGACGTTTCAAATTAGCGCGATTGGCCTCCTGGTTAATTCACGAAAATATTTATCTCTACTTCCAGATCCGTATCCTCCTGCGTGGAAGCCCTCCAGAGTTCCCTGTACCCGTTCGTGTGGCAGCAGCCGCTCATCTCGTCCATCCCGCACGAGATCCAGCGTGAAGTGCTGGAGGCCCCGCTGCCCATCCTGGCCGGCATGATGCATGGAGAGGATCCTGACTTGAGTCATGTAGTGTTTGATGAGGTGAGCTGGTGTTTCTAAAGAACTCGACAGCGAAATTCGTCGAGAGACGTTAGAATAGAATATAATACACTTTATTATGCACACCATACAAATTACTGGTACAGAGTATATCTTATACATAATATATCTTACACACAATGGGCGGTCTTATCGCTAAAAGCGATTTTTTCAAGACAACCTTGGGATGGATTTCAAGAGAAAGGAGAAACAATACTGTAGGTAGTCTGTGGTGTACTATTTACACATTAAAGACGTTAAAGAGCTTATAATAGATTTTCGTCCGAACCGAAAAAGGTTTTGAACTTAAAACTCTAGAAGACAAACTGTAACTACAGCGTTGGCGCAGTGCTGATTTTTTAGATAAAAGCACTAGTCATAAAAGTAGCAAAGAAGTAATAATTAGTACTTGTAAATAGATAAGACCTGACATTGTAACTTGTGCAACAACTATTTCAAGCTGCGCAGATTTTATTCACATGAATGAGAATAGGACACAATGTTGTACCTTGTAGTACTCCTATTACTAACTTTCACTTCCCAATGAGCGAGGCCATACTTCTTGAGACTTACGCAACTAACCTAGTAATTAGACTAGCGTGGCAAATAGTAGATTCATGAAACAATCAATAGTCTAGCAACACTGTCACGAGCTGTAGAAAAGTGTCGTGATGTACTCAATTAAATGCCTTAGACAGGTTGCAATTTTCTTTTAGCGACGAGGGCCTTTCTTAGAAGAAAAAATATTGCTCAAAAGTGTCACTACAATCAAGCGTATAGATAATAATGTTTTTAAACCCATCTTTTTTTATCGTGGTAATCATCAAATAGAGCAGTGGTGGCCCAGTGGTATCGGTCCCGACTTACGAGTTGTAGGTCGTGGGTTCGAACCCAGCTTGGCGCATTACTTTGTGTAATTTATTTCATCACCACTGCTCTCAAAACGGTGAAGGAAAACATCGTGAGGAAACCGGCATGTCCTAGAACCATCAAATTCGAAGACATGTGACATCTGCCAATCAATCCGCACTGGGCCCGCGTGGTGGATTGTGGCCCACTCCCTCTCACAAGAGAGGAGGTTTGTGTCCCTGTAGTGGGAACGTTATAGGCTGATGATGAATCATCAAATGAGTCCTACCCAGGGTGGAGCGGGAGACTGTCAGATTTGTACTGACTAAAATCCACAGCGATCCATGGTGATTTATATTCTGCTAAGATATTATAGTAATATCTTTCAATTCTTAACAAAAACTTTTCTCTCCCCACAGGGCATGCTAATAGACCTGACACACCCCTCAAAGGTACTTTTCTACCAAGGCGACGAATCTACAATCCTACCTACTCCTTGCTACAAAACCTTGAAGACTGCCTTACAAATGGAGACCAGTAAGAACAAAGATCGCTCTGAGGACACGAAGACGAGGAATGTGATGATTTCAGAAGCCTTTCTGAGGTTTTTCGTGGATATACTGGGTGATTTTTGGAGGTTTTTCGCGGTTGGGGAGGTTAAGGATGGGTGTTTGGGCAGGGATGGGGTTGTTTTTGATGTGAGTATGGTTTTTGTGTATTTTATTATGTCATGAATTATTACATCATAATCATCAGTCTATAAAGTTCCCACTGCTGGGACACAGGCCTCCTCTCTGAGAGAGGGAGTGGGCCATAAACCACCACGCGGGCCCAGTGCGGGTTGGCAGATGTCACATGTCTTCGAATTTGATGGTTCTAGGACATGCCGGTTTCCTCACGATGTTTTCCTTCACCGTTTTGAGAGCAGTGGTGATGAAAGAAATTACACCAGGCTGGGTTCGAACCCACGACCTACAACTCGTAAGTCGGGGCCGATACCACTGGGCCACCATTGCTCTGAATTATTACATGGATGTCAGTTATTGACAAAGATCTGAAGAAGATACAATTAGCTTCCCAGACGACCCAGGACAAACCGTCCTGGCGAAGAAAGACCAGAAGGGCTGACCCCAAATAAATGGCATTAAGGCCAGGCAGAAGAGAGCATTTTATTAAAAAAACCGTTTATGTAACTTTTGACAGCATAAGTGACATATTAATTTTAAAAAAAATACAAAGGTGTTGTTGACGACTTAATTAATTAAAAAAATTACAACGGTCAGTCTCTATTATTATATCTAAGATTATCTCTAATTTTGGTTATACGTAAAGTAACTTTCGCTAAAAAAATACCCATAAAGCTTTGCATTTTTCACTATGGTATTCGTCAAAGTGTAAAAAATTGTGTGCGTCAAATTTTAAGAAATTTCGTAGTTAAAAAAAACTGTATATTTTTAAAACTCAACATTATGTTGATATGGAGGATAAAGCTTCTCAGTTCTAAAGAATTTTAGACATATTTGTAAACATATTAAAACAAAAGTAATCTAGTTTTTTCTCATTAGTAAAAAATATAAATTAATATTAAATTATTAAACCCTTATTTTTTTTCCCTTTACAGAAAGAATCCTTCATAAAATCAGCCACATCAAAACAAAATCAATATTTCCTTGAATGGTTCACCGAAACGGCGATGTTCACCCATTTCATACAAAACATGGCGGCGAGCTATCACCATCACCTATCACCGGACACATCACCATCACCGGAGCTAGTCGACGCACCTTTACCGAATTTCTACGAACTTTTCGACGAACGGGTGAGGAGTAGGAGTAAGAGTGGGAGTAAGAGTGTAGATAGCAGTAAGAGTAATTATAAGAATGCTGTCAATAAGAAGGTTAAGTTTTTAAAGAGTAAGTTAAGAGAGCTTGTAGCGTAGTATTGAATTAGATTTTTGACTTTGGATCTTGTATCACGCGTCGGTTTGACGTAGATGTTACGTCGACGTGACGCAGATGTATCTCTACGTATTATCGATACAGAGGTCACGTAGATGTAAATGTAACGTAGATGTTGCGTAAATGTGACGTAGATGGTACGGATAATCGATGCAGATTTCACTTGTATGTGGCGTTAATGTCGCTTACATGAGACGTAAATACTACGTAGACATTGCGTAAATGACATCAATGGGATGTAGATGCTACGTATTATCGATACAGTAGTACAAGTTACGTAGATGTCGCGTATATGTGATGTAAATACTACGTAGATGTTGCGTATATAATGTCATGGTACGTCGAGAAGAGGTAAATGTCAGTATATCAGCAGAGAGCCCGCGCCACGACTGAAGTCTTATTGACGCGGCACTATTATCTATATCGTTACATCACATGACATTTAAAATGAAAACTACATGACATTTCCGCATGGTGTGTAGACTCTTCAATACTTGTAGTTTAGATCAGAGGTGAAAAAGTCTACGATGGAGTGAGCTTATCAGCTTACCCAGAAGATTGTTTATTAATTACATATTTACCTTAGATTATAAAAATGTCCAGATTCCTAGTAGGCAACTGAGAATTGAAGCCAAAAACACGGACCAAAAATTACCACCCGTTCGATTCCTACGTAAAACAAGTGAACATCTCCAAGGGAAACTTTTAAATGTGTGCGTGGCGCTCACTCACACATTTAAAAAAATGCGGCTTCATGAAAAACGTTATGTTTTATTTCGAACACGGAATCAGAACATTTTATAATCTAAGATATTTATCTACAACTACAGTTTAAAGTTTTTAAATGCGCCATTTTGTTCATTTGACGTCAAATAAGTCAAAATGGCGACGCAATTTGATCTCTCGAGTCTCGAAGTAATTCTTTATATTATGTAGTTGTTTGCCATTATAAAACAAAAACATTGTTCATCCAAATTAGACCAGGCTTATTGCTAATCAAAACATTATCAATTTCTAATGTGCCTTTAATTGGCGCTTATATAAAATCTGTAAGAATTTCATTGGTGCAAAACTGAAACTTCGTAGTTAAATAATTACAGCCGCAAAGACCGATCTTCCGGGTTAAGCCGCGCATGCCGAGGTTGGTCTGTAGATGGGTGACCATCTGTTCAAGCGAGTTTCCTTCGTGACTCGGAAAGCTCGTAAAGCCGTTGGTCCCGGCTGTCATTTGTAGATCTTTGATAGTCGTTACTGTTAGTCAGAAGCTCTAAAGTCTAACTACCAGTCTTACCATGGGGTATCGTATTACCCAGTTACTGTGTTGTGGAGGTCAGATAGTCAGTCGCTCCATGTAACATACTGATATTCAGCTGCATCTGGTTCGAGTGGAAGCAGACCACAATATAGTTGGGAAAAGGGAGGCAGATGAAAACTGAAACTCAGCCTTGGATTGTATTTATACCCCAATTTGGGGTCTATTTGAACATATTTATGGGGTGTATTAAAACCTCTGCTGTTTGGGCACCGACCATGGGGTGTATTTGATCTTCCATTGTAGTGTACACCCCAGTATGGGATATATTTCAACCTAAAGTGGGGTGTATTTAATCCCAATCTTGGTTTTAAATGTACCCCGGTGCACTAAGGCGTTTTTAAAGCTAAGCAATCGTGGTGTAATGTTAAAAAAATCTATGAATTAGTGCCTTTTAATAATTCCAGCAATAATTTAAAAATTATGCAAATAAATAAAAAAATCTTAAAAGTTTGCAAGACTTAAGACAAGATGCCCGAAGTGATATTTTATCATACTTTAATAAATAATTAATTAATGTATAAAAATCCAGTTTTTTAGATTTTATTCACATTCCCCACCCTTATCAAGGTTAAGCCATAATATTATATTCTGAGTCCGTGTACTAACTCAAGCGAACACGCGATCGATGCCATCGCATTTACATAACTTTTATTTTGTTTCACTTGTTCCGTCTGTAATCAAAATCAAATCATTTACACAAGTAAGCCAGTTACAGGTACTTTTAAATTTAAAAAACACAAAATAAAATTCGTTAAAAAATATGGTGTCAGTCACAAGACATAATAATAACTGTTAAAGTTATGTGTGTAATCGGTTTGCAATCGAGCTGAATGTTTGCACGCATAATTTGTCATTAGATAGTATTTTCATTAACAGAGGATAAATATATTTAAAAAAAAACATAAGTCCCTATATTGCCGAACAAAAACGTTACATATGACTTCGAACGTTCATGTATTCGTGTGACTGTTTGCTTTGGTTAGTACGTGGGTACAAAATCAGTATGATAGAAACGATTTTTTTAAATTAATATTTGCTGAAAAATTAGAATTCTTAAAGAAATTAAACCTGTTTTATGGCTAAACCTATTCCTAAATTGTATTAATAATTTAGTTTAAAACACCTAAACTATTTAAATATTTTGTAATCTCATATTTTAGTTAAAAAAAAACTTGTAAATATTAGGTAGCGTGTTAAAATGTATACGAACTTATTAAGCTTATGTATATAAATGCAATTATGTATAGTTTGTATAAGTTATTATGTATTTGCAAAATATAAAGGTCTGAGACTAAGTGACGGTCACTGATTTCTGATTTCTGTGAGAAACAAATGTTGCGTTCCTGGACCGCCGTTTACTTTTAAGAAATATCCGAAATCCTGGAACTTATTTGACTCTAGCACCGTCAAGTTTACTGAAACTCATTGCGTTTCGGATAGAACACAAACAACTTGAGCTAGGTTCTTGATCAGACGGCGAGCTCCTATTAGCCCCTTTGTAAAAAGGTGACGAGAACTTGCGCGCGGACTATAATTACTATTGATTTCTTTAAAAATGTCTCGAAATAAGGTGGCCATAGCTTAGCTCCGTGGCATAAAGCGATGATTGATTTTTGTAAAAACCAAGTTCTACTTACGCTGATTTCAATCGCGTACGTCAGCGAGAAACTCGTACTAACTTACGCGATGCTAACGTCAGAAAATAAAATAAAAATACATAGCAACGTACGAATCGCTGACGTCAGAGTTGCAATATCGGATATATCTAACATTCGCGATTTACATCAGCGTAAGTGTGATTTAGGCTGGTAGGCGCCGTCGTAGCCATAATTTTATGATATCCGACAAATGTACTGGAAACTATGGTTTACACTGGAAATATCAAGATAATTAATCTGTTTACAATTCTATTTTTTTATATATGTATAAAAATAAATCAAGTATGTCTTCTAAAGTTTAAAGTAGGTATTAAACTGCTGTTTTAGCTATGTTTTATGTTTATGAACTTGTAAATAGTACCTTTACATATTTTATCCGCATTACAAGTAATTTTAGAAATATTTAAACTCTTACAATTATCATATTTATAAGCTAGTTTCCAACATCAATAAATTACAAATCTAGTTCGTCCATCAGTTAGAGTTTTGAAAAATAATGGAATAGTATTTTTCTTTTGTTAAATCAATGAATATTCACAAACATAAAACGCATCAACAGTGACGGATTAACCCTTAATAAAATTAAGCAATTGCCTAGGGCATCACGTCTGAGGGGGCACCAGAAGAAGGACATAAAAACCCAAAGGACTGATTTTATGTGCTTCTTCTGGTGCCCCCATGGGCATCGCGTCTCACTCTCACGTCACCAAAAAGTTACTGAAACTGCATTTTTCAATTCGCTCGCTATTCCGTCGTGCATAGGCCTAGTTACCTTACTTATTGCATATATAAAAGGTGCAAAAAAAATCGAGCTCGCTCCGCTCGCTCTTGCCATGGGTGGGTTACCATGTAGGTCTTAAAGCGTGAGTCTCATCGCCAATGAATACGCCAATGTTAAAAAAAATTAAAGGCAGACACAATCGTGGATAGTTGGGAGATGCTCACGGCAACGGACGTCGCGAGGCGATTTCCGGCCACCGTAGGCACGGTCATCGATCGATTGATCGGATGGCGAGTAATGGGTGACTCGCCGTCCGATCATGGACCGTTCCCGGGTCGATGGCGCGTCGTGTGCCACGCGCACCCCAAAGAGCCGTCAGCAAACTGACTGTGCTCCCCTTTAGAGAGCCAAAGACTGCCGGGGTCCCGGGACTATCTCATACGAGGGCTTTTGAAGGATCACCGTGGATTTTAGTCAGTACAATTCTGAGAGTCCCCTCCCGTCCCGGCCTGGGCGGGACGACCCATTTGATGTAATTAATCACGCAAAAAAATCCGTGGATAGGGGGCACCAAAGGCTTCAATTGCTTAGGGCATCAAGTAGTCTTAATCCGTCACTGCGCATCAATACTCGAGACTCATGCGGCATGACCTTTAAAATTGTGAATTTTAAAAGCATCGTATCTTCGTTAATTTTGGTTTACGTAACAAAAGAAAAAATAAGTGTCAAATATTTTTTGATAATCTAACTGACGGACTGACGCCTTATCATGAGTTTTCAGTTATTGTGACGTAAAGTAAACTGTAACTTCGATATTCGTTTCAAGGAAAAAAAATGTTGCTTCTTCGTATACCTGAGGCGCTGTTCCATTTTTCCATACAAGAAACGCTGTAAACACTGGAAAGCCGCTGTAAAGTGAAATACTGAAAACTCGTGATAAGGGTACAGATTAGATTTTATTACTACACAAGCCTATACATATAAAAAAATATATCTTACATATTTGTAACCGAGCCTCTCTTTAGTACATTGCCTTTATATTCGTATTTATTCAATTTGAAAAACATTCCTTGAAAAATATTTGATTTGTATAGAATCAAAATTAGTAATTTTACGTTTAGAAACATCTCTGCCGCCCCATTTGGGATTACAGGCGTTATGATATGTTATAATGTATTCAAAATTATTGTTAAAAGTCTCGACTGTGTTAAAATTAATATCCTGTAAATATTTTTAATAAGTTGCATTAAAATCAACCCAGTGGTTTTAGAAAAAGAAACATGTTTCTTTTTATAAGTAAACTTATTATAATTACAATTTTTAAACTCGAAAATGACTTTGTATTTTATTTATTAGGATAAAAGACAGAATTCCGATTTCAGATATCAGTAATTTATTTCATCACCACTGCTCTCTAAATGGTGAAGGAAAATATCGTGAGGAAACCGGCAAGTCAAAGAACCATAATCATTTTGCTAGGCCCCATGTAGATCATAACCCACTCCTTCTCACAGAAAGGAGGCCTGTGTCTCAATTGTAGGAAAAAGCATACAGTGTTCCCAATGCTGGGACACTCCGAAAAAATTTAGCGATGTTAATTATCTTTTACTAAAGCCTAAAGACGGCAAAATAGACTGTCATACTAACACACTAAACAATATAAAACACAATAAAATGTGTTTTATATAAGACTGTCGTGAGCCCATCGTCTAACATAATAACTAGAAAATTAATATAAATATGCCACAGATTCTAACACGTTTTAACCATCCATATGCCCAAAATTCCTCAACGCGTACGTCAATCGCGCGTACGCATACAAACACATACCTAGCTTTAAAATAACATACAATGCTGACGTCAGCGGCGCGTACGTTGCTATGTATTACTTGCTGACGTACGCAAATAAGGGTACGCGTCTGACGATAGCGTAAGTGCAATTAAGGCCTTAACGAGTTCCCTCCGCGTCTCGAAAACTCGTTGGTGGCTGTCATTTGTAGATCTTTGAAAGTCGTTACAGTTAATGAGATTACTCATGATACGATGCGTTGCAATTAGACCGATTCCACCTGCAAGTGAAAATCATCCTTACCACTACGACATATGACTTATATTACATAAAAGACGTGCTCTCCACGACGACGGCATCATTATATCGTAGTAGCAAGGACGATTTTCATTTTTAGTTAGTAGAAATTGCATGTCGCACGAATCGCGTCATAAGCAAGCTTTTTAAGTCAGAAGCTCGAAAGTCTGCCAACCAGTCTTACTGAACTCACTGTTCTAGTACGATCTATCAGGTTAAGATGAGTTTGGTCTGTGGATGGGTGACCATCTATCATAGCGAGTTTCCTCCGTGCCACGGAAAGCACGTAAAGCCGTTGGTCCCGGCTGTCATTTGTAGAACTTTGACAGTCGTTACTGTTAATCAGAAGCTCTAATCTCACAACCAGTCGTCTTACCATGGGGTATCGTATCACCCAGTTACTGAGTTGTGGAAGTCAGATAGATAGTCGCCCCATGTAAAATACTGATATTTAGCTGCATCTGGTTCTACTGGAAGTCTTGGTATCGGCTCTCAGTATAACTGGATGCAAAGAATAGACTATGCATATGATATGGAAAGGTAATTGAATGATAATATTTAAATTGATATTTTTCTGTAAAAGACTATCTTAGTAAGTACTAAAAACATCACAGTAATTGTTTTTCTGTAATTTATCTGTCTCAGATTAATTAAAGTATTTTTTTTTTTTTAAATGTATTTAAGTTGGAAAAATGTGCCCTGATGTTATGATTTTAAGGCTGTATGTATATTTTTTATTATAAAAAAAATATAGCTTAGCAATAAATTGTATTATCTAAACTGAATTTTTGATTATAATTTACTAACCGACGTAAAAAAAGGGGAAGTTCTCAATTCGTCACGTTTATTTTTTTTATTTGATTTTACCTGATTATTTCTTGGAATTAATAAAAAATAGGTAACTAATTATCAATTTTTTTTTAATAACTATTAAAATTACTAAACGGATAAAAAGCAAAAAGCCAACGTCACGCGGTGTTCCCAGGCGGTCACCCATCCAAGTACTGACCGCGCCCGATGTTGCTTAACTTCGGTGATCGGACGAGAACCGGTGTATTCAACGTAGTATGGACGTTGGCGACAGAGGGTTTGAAATTATAGTTCAGTATCAAAATACTGACGATGAAAAATAATTGTTTAAATAAATATGAATGACTTCTGAAGTAACAGAATGGAAATCGATACGTGCGCTGAGTCCCAGTAATTAATAATTACAGAGATTGGACACATTCAATTGATAAAAACAAAATCATTAAAACGCGAAAGGAATGTGAATAATAAGAAAATAAGAACCTCCTCTTTTCTGAAGTCGGTTAAAAAAATTACAAAGCCTTAAACATGATGCATGAGACATCTAGCGGCGAGTAGTGAAACTATTAAAGCTACGTTTTTTCAAACAATTGTAAGGAAGGTGCTAGCGACATCTAGTGTGGAATAGCAAAACGTAAAAGAGTTGTTAAAGCTTGTGGATAGATGGCAGTGTTAGTATCGAAACTACATTTTGTGGTCTTGAGAAAAGTTAAAAAATATTTATTTAATATTAAATTCAATCAACAAATATGAACCAACGAGTTTTGGCAAGCCGGTACAGAGAAACTGCGGACGACGGAAACTATCAATTAATAATTATGTACTTACTACTTACATAGAAATTGTACAGTAGAACACACTTCAACACGTCATGGTAGGTTTATTATTATTTTATAAGAAAAAATATGTAATTTTGATTCAATTCTTCTCGTAGCAATATCATAAAATGAGTCCTTCTACCCAGGGCGTGATGAAAGAGACTGTCGTACTGACCAAAATACACGGTGTACCTTCAATAGCACTTCATATCCCAGGATCCCGGTAACCAACTTCAACAGTCCCGCGACCCCGGCAGTCATTTGGCCCTCTATGTCCTGTCAGATTACTGACAGCACATTGATAGGCACGTGGAACACGCCGCGCTGTCGACGCGAGCGTGGTCTTCGCTTGGACGGCGAGTCACATATTACTCAACAACGACGATATATTACTAGACTCCTAATAACAGGCGACCGATGTCTGTCAACACATTAGGCAAAAAAGTTTCGGAAGTCGGTGGTTTTTTTTTTCATTGTGTTTTTTTGCCACCGACTTCCGAAAGAAAAGTTATTTTGTAGGTTATTTTACCCTTTTTTAGTGGTTGGTTTTGAAGGCGGTTACATTTTTTTTTAAAAAGCTTTTATTTTACTCTTTTTAGTTTAAATATTCAACCCAAATTCTTGTCAAATAGGTACATCATTTTCTTACATGTGCACTAGAAATTTGTAATCCGTAGCACCGGTAATAACATCGCTCATGTACAAAATTAGCTAATAAAATTCCCTATCTCAAAAACTACTGAACCGATTTTGATGAAACTTGCAGTGTTCCCTCAGTTGAACAATACCTAGTATAACAAAAAAAGAATGACTTAAATCGGACTTGCAGTTCCAGAGATAAGCGAACACAAACTAAATCAGTCGATGCCTACTCCTTACTGTTAAGGAGTTGAACCTTCCATCATCAGCTCAGCTACATGAGATTATGATTACCATACGCAAATACTTAAATTACTTCATAATATTTGCGAAAACCTATATGTGGGCCTATAAAATTTGAGGGTTGCCCTCGATTTCTCCAGGATCAAATCATCAGATCTTGACTTGGTGAATATGGGACCACTCCGGAAGCATCTCCTTTCGGATAAAACAAGAATTTTGAAAATCGGTCCACAATCGCCGGAGAAATCGCGTAACAAACACAAAAAAAAAAAAAAAAAACATACAGTCGAATTGATAACCTCCTTCTTTTTGAAGTCGGTTAAAAAGTCTTATATCCGTCTTATTTCGACCACTCCTGTAAGCCGTAAACATACCTTGAGACAGAACAGACCTTGAGTTAGCCAATCACAACGCAGTACCTAGTAGTTTTTATTCCTTAGATCGTGCATGCGGAGTCTAGTAATATATCGTCGTTGTTACTCAATGTCCACGCCTTTTAAGACCCCCTGGGGTTCATAGGTCCGCAATTTCACCCATACTGTTTTGACAGTTAAAAACGTGATATCTTACGTCAGAAAGGGTGGTCATTTACCTTTGCAATAGGTACCTAATTAATTAAAAGACAAATTAACATATTTAACAGGAAATTAGGAAAGAATATCTCGTAGCGACGAAATACCGTAACAAAACATGTTAATTAATGAATTTTGGTTAAATGTGTTGCAAATACCATATTGGGAAGATGATTATAAGATTAATAATATTTTTTTTTATAATATAGGCCGTTGCCCTACATTCATTTTATCGTGGTGAAATCATCAAATGAGTCCTCCTACCCAGGGCAGGGCGTTAGGGACTTTCAGACTCGTACTGACTAAAATCCACGGTGTCCTTCAATAGCCCTTTATGTTTCGGGGTCACGATAATTCGTTAATCCCGCGAGCCTGCGAGCTTTGCCCTCTAAAGGGAGCTCCGTAATTGTGCTGACACTCTTTGAGGCGCGCGTGGAACATAACCATGGTCCATGATCGGACAGGGAGTCGTCCTATTACTCGCCGCTCGCATGCCCGCGAAATTTTTCCTGTATCGTGGATGCGTTAACAAACATTTAAACTTACATACACAAAACATACATTTGGTGTTTCTTGCCGATTCTTTTCCATGGAAAACTATCAACTCAAATCATCATCATCATCTGCCTGCCTTTTACCAACTATACTGTGGTCGGCTTCCAGTCGAACCAGATGCAGCTGAATATCAGTATTTAACATGGAGCGACTGACTATCGGACCTCCACAACATATAGTAACTAGGTAATACGATATCCCATGGTAAGACTGGTTGTCATACTTTCGAGCTTCTTACTAACAGTAACGACTGTCAAAGATCTACAAATGACAGCCGGGACCAACGGCTTTACAAGACACGGATACAGCTACCTATGTTAAATTATGAATTGCCAATCTCATCCTAATTGATATCTACAAACCATTTTAAATTAAAAATGTCGTAAATACGACATTAGTAAAATAACAGTATCTCATAAAATTATTAAAATTCTCAACACGAGAATTGAGTAATTATGAACAACTTTAGCGAAAAACAAACTACCTATTAAAAAAAAAGTTTGACACATAATCAACAAAATTTATGAATAAACACATTTTGCTTTTTCCGTTCAAGTTTGAGTGGAACTCGCACATCAAGGGTTCCGTACTGCGGACATGCGTACGGAGTAGTAGTAATGGGTGACTCGCCATGGGATCATGAACCATACCCGGGTCGATGGCGCCTCGCGTTGTATGCGCGCATCAAAGTCATGTCAGCAATCTAACGGTGCCTTCCTAGAGAAGGTCAAAGCCTGCCGTCTCATCAGGCAACCGTGACGCTGGAATGTAAAGGACTATTGAAGGATCACCATGGATTTAAGTCAGTACAAGTCTGACAGTCCCTCTCGCCCGCCTTGGCAGGACTCGTTTGATGATTTCATAACGATAAAAAAGGGTTTTTAATCGCTTTGATGTTGTATCATTATTTTGTTGTTAAACGTTGTGTGCCCAATGACTCGTTGACAGCGCCCCCTATCGACCATATTATTGGGGGCGTAAGCTCTGCCAACTCGTTGGCAACTCTTGCCAACTAGGTTCTGTGTCAGGGCTCCGTAGTGAACCGGGGACGCGGAACTGTCCAAACGTGAAGCCCTGAAACGTAAAGGGCTATTGAAGGAACAGGGTGAATTTTCAATAGGTACGAGTCTGACAGTCCACCCGGGTCGGGAGGACTCATCGACTCAGGATAATATGATTATTTACTAGTTAAAAATAAGAAGTGTTCCATAGTGACTATTATAATCTCATGACTGATTAAGAAACCCTAAAACATGATATGACGCTAAAAAGCTAATAAAAATATGTGTCTTTTTTTTTTGCAAAAAAATCAAATTCAATTTTCTTAATGAATTTGATTAATATTCGCTAATCCATTATTTTTGTGTTGTCATTTTGTCATATAAATCTTTTCGTCAATATTATTTGTATAATTAACTATGCTAATATAACGTAGCGGTATTTTGAAATTAATAATTTAACGGTAAAATTTATGTGACATATTACATTTTGTGAATAAATGAGAACTATGTATAATTTAATATTTATAGTTTCTAGGGTCCTTAACCTAAGGGTAAGGGGATCCTATCTAAGTTTTTAGACTTACATGGTCATTATAACTATTATTTAGTTTTACAGTGAGTATTGTGTGTCGGGAACAAAATCGTGTAGTGAGTGAGACGAGTGGCAGTAACAGTGGTGTCGAACGCAAAAAACGAACGAGAAGGAGGGTAGACCGATTTGTCTGCTCATAAACATCCACCCGCAATAACTTCAGTTCATCCTTGAATCCTTGATCATCATGGCGCTTGCAACAGTGCCGAAATATCAGAAACTCAAAACAAATAATAAACATGGTAAATATCCCGTTTTAAAACTAAATAATAGGATCCTATCTATTACTAAGACTCTGCTGTCCGTCACTGGGCTGTACCTATCTCATATACAGACGCCAGCACATCAACCTACCTCAATCTGTCAAACTTTAATAGAATTTTAACTTTATCACAATACAGGAAGGTTAATGTTCGATGGGTAAAATTTGACAGATTCGGGTAGTTTGACTTGCTGGTAGGGTCACTGTTTCCCGCGACTCCGGCTTTGGCCCTCTAAGTGGGCACCGTCATATTGCTGACAGCTCTTTGAGGCGCGCGTGAAACATGACGCGCCGTCGATCCGGGCATGGTCCAGCATGACGGACAGCGAGTCGCCCATTACTCGCCGTCCGCATGCCCGTGAGTTTATGTATGTATGTATGGGTTGGGTTAACGACAAATCCCTGTTTTCATACGTCACAAAAACGTGAAATCTCCTGCACGCGTAGCATGGCGCCGTAGAAACGCGTTTTGTCGACGGGAGAATAGACAAAATGACAGAACCTTAAAGATTTTTATCGATTTAAGCATAGCAATGTTTAAAATATAGAAAAAATACGTTTCTATTCTTCAATGGTGTACGAATCGTGTCATACTTGTGCAAAAAAACAGTCGATTTGTAAAGAAATAACGATGAAATAACTTTGTCTTTTCTTGGTAGAATAGAGATAGAATCGCCATGCTACGCGTGCTGATATGGCTTCTAACGTGTTTGTAGAATATCGAAACTTTGTCAAAAGTGCGTGTCGTCCGACCATTACGCAAAACCACAATGTTGCCAAATATTCTGGCAATGAGAGAACTATTGATTATTTTCAATTGCTCTTGGTAACTATTGATTATTTTCAATTGCTCTAGAGGAGAGGCCTTTTGACCTTGTATACTTACAAGGTCAAAAGGCCTCTCCTCTTAATTTATGGGACTTGAAAATGATTTTAATTATCTATCTTTGGTTTAGTGGTTACGAAGTAACGCTGCCCCACACTATGTATATAATATTTCTCTCGTGTCGTAGGGGCGCTTACAAACATATAAACTCGCATACACAAAAGCCTAGGCCCAGAACAACTTCGTATAGATCATACAAATATTTGCTCCCCGGAATCGAACGTGCGATATACGGCGCAGCAGTCAAATCTCTCAAGCACAGCGCCAACAGTGCTCTCGAAAATTGGAATTGATTCACCAGTTCCGGAGATTTATAGAAAAACAGATTTTATTTGTTTAAAATATTAAGTTACTAGCTGCTGCCAGCGGTTCCACCCGCTACAACTCGAAAATTATCCCACGGGAACATAAAATCGGGATAAAAATATCCTATGTGTTAATCCAGGTTATAAACTATCTGTGTACCAAATTTCATCCAAATCCATTCAGTAGTTTTTGCGTGAAAGAGTAACAAACATGAAAACATCCATCCACACATACAAACTTTAACGTTTATAATATTAGTAGGATGACGAAAATCTATTTCACATACCCGACTCTGTCACCAAAAAGCGAAGTTATGTGGTTGCGCAAACGTACTCCAATTCTTCCAAAGTTTTATGTAAATGATTGAGATAAAGATGTATCTTCTTAACACTGTCGTTTAAAGTACTACATTAATATTTTAAAACGGACAGACTTTAAGTATGGTTGGGTACAAAAGTGGTTTGACATTTACAGTAATATATTTTTGCTTGTGTATGTGAGTAAATTTATCCCACGAGAACACTTTAACGTAGTATTTCATACTAGAGATAATTTAGGTTCTCAATAGTAAAATCAAAAAAAAAATCAATTTGGATGTTCAGCAAATTACCTACTAAATTCACAGTGATGCTTGGTCTACATTAACGGGAAAAGCCGTTAAATATCGCGATTATAGACGTTTATACGGATATTTAAAGTCTATTAAAGCGAAAATCAACTGAGTTTTCCCATTATTATGGCCAGCCTCTCTGTGAGTGTAGGTGGTAATCTGCGGAACATGCGAACTATAGTTCCCGCATTACACAGGCAAATTATAAACATTAGTGGGTTTATAAAACTTCCGATCTGAAGAAGTCCATGAGGATTTTCATGCCATTAAACTGAATAATTTTCCAAGCATTGTATTACGTACCTATTCGGTTTTGTATGACACATACAGGGTTACTTGTAATTCGACGTATATCCGGCAGGGGCTGATAAGGGGGCCAAAATGCAACAAATTGAACCCCCCATATGTATGGCCGAAATTCAATAGTTTTCGAGATATTAGAGTTTTAAGGGTTTTTCGATATTTACCCAAAATTTGACATTTAATTCCAAATAAAATAAAAACTACATATTTGAATGGGTACCATTAAAAATGATGTTGTAGCTGGCACTTCAATTAAGCTATGGACATAATTAAAACTACTTAATTTAACAAAATAATGAAAATAATGAGCGATATAAGAATAATATCTTACCAATATTTTCATTTTACGCTTCAAAAATGTTGTCTCGTCACAAAAATTTCTATGACATTAATCGTACAAATAACTAAAATAATTTGCTTATCCTGTAAGCTTTCCAGAAAGGTATAAAAGTCAATTTTAAAATACATAATTCGTGGCATGGCATGTGTTTGAACCGGCGCGGGGAGAGAAATTATCTTATGATCCTCGCTAAAACAACCGATTTTCCTGGCGAAATTTTTCGCGATGGGGCGGGGTGTGAGGGCGGGGTGTGCGGGCGGGGGAGTACACGGCGTCTGCTGCGCTCGCGTCGCCTTCCTTAGTAAGTTTTGACGCAAGCACGTGTATTGTTATCTTGCTACCAATCTCTCATCCCGTTAATTTGTTATCCTAATTTATGGGACATGAACATCGTTTTAATTATCTATCTTTGGTTTAGTGGTTACGAAGTAACGCTGCCCCACACTATGTATATAATATTTCTCTCGTGTCGTGGGTGCCTTTACAAAGATAAACTCGCATACACAAATACCTAGAACCAAAACAACTACATATAGATCATAGAAATATTTGCTCCCCGGAATCGAACGTGCGATATACGGCGCAGCAGTCCAATCTCTCAGCCATTCCGCCAACCGGGCTCTCGAAAATTGGAATTAATTCAGTCCAGTTCGGGAGATTTACAGAAAAACAGATTTTATTTGTTTAAAATATTAAGTTACTAGCTGCTGCCAGCGGTTTCACCCGCTACAACTCGAAAATTATCCCACGGGAACATAAAATCGGGATAAAAATATCCTATGTGTTAATCCAGGTTATAAACTATCTGTGTACCAAATTTCATCCAAATCCATTCAGTCGCTTTTGCGTGAAAGAGTAACAAACATGAAAATATCCATCCACACATACAAACTTTAACGTTTATAATATTAGTAGGATGACGAAAATCTATTTCACATACCCGACTCGGTCGCAGAAACCGAAGTTATGTGGTTGCGCAAACGCACTCCAATTCTTCCAAAGTTTTATGTAAATTATTGAGATAAAGATGTATCTTCTTTACACTGTCGTTTAAAGTACTACATTAATATTTTAAAATGGACAGACTTTTGTGTATGGTTGGGTACAAAAGTGGTTTGAAAATTTAAAAAAAGTCTGAAAGCTGTGTGCTAACTTACGAATTTTGGGCTATAAAAATAAGGAACGGGTGTAGCAAAAACATGGCAGTCTGCCTTGAATTAAACTTCGAAGCAGAGATAGCGTCTGTGGTCCAACTATTTTTAATGTCGGACAACTGCCCCTAGTGAAGGCCCATGGTCCAACTAATAGGATATAGCAGTTGGAACACAGCCCCGCACTCATTTTTTTTAAATCTTGCTTCCTCTAACCGCACAGACAGATGTGTTGCTGGGAAGTTTTTTCCGCCACTTCTTCCCAGTCAAAACACTAGGAAATGTCGGAGGGGGCGCTTTGGAGGACTGTGTTATGTAAAAAGACTGTCTTGACTGTCTTATGCTGATAAATTAGCCCATTCTGAATAAATGACTTTTGATTTTGATTTGATAGCTTAGGTATCGGTATTTTACAAAGCCTTTCCCCGCCCTGTGTACTTATGTAGGTATTTTTCCTGTGTCGTGGGTGTGTCTACAAATGTTTGTTTTTATATTTACTCACAGAAACAACCGGGGTCTCGATTCATTGTATTTTTTTTTTGAAAATTAAGGAATGAAAAACCAATATTGGATTTGAAGCATCGTCGATATAGTAAATTAAAAATAATTAAGTTCTGGTAACATAGGTAATATTAAAAAAATAAACAAAATACGACAACATAACACTTGTGTACTCATCAGTACATTCCTTTGCAAAGGTCACGTTTAAAAATATGCGTTCAATATTAATAAATAAACTCTCTGACTAAGAGTACAAGAGTAATAATTATTCCACCAGAGACTTCACTTGAAATGGTAACTTTTGAAACTATACAAGGCATTTTAATTTAGACTAGGAAAAATTTAAATAAAATAAAGATTTTTGAGAAAACAAAATTCAGCTGCGTGTGGGAGTCGAACCCGCGTCTTCCGGATAAGTAGGTACTCCAGACGCCTTACCAATTTGGCCATTGCAACCACTCATTTTGAAGCTGCATCTTTCATTTCCTTGTATTTTAACGTTTTATACGTTTCCTTAAAAATCTTTACGAAAACGCGACGCAGGCGTTATTGCGCATAAATATATAAAACTTTATCATTTGAATATATTCTAATATTAAATTGTCGAAATCTGGCGCCGAGTAGTTTTTACTGTATTATGTCGGTGCCCAGGAGTTTCATTTCCTTCTAGGCCATTGTAAATAAACATAAATGATAAAATTAAAATGTCGAAGAAATCGCTGAAAATTCAATAGTACGGGCGGAGCGTTTAGAGTTGTTCCCACTGCTGGGAAACAATGTTGCCTCTGTGTGAGTGAGTATACGTATTTAACCATACGACAAAATAATTTCAATTGGAGCTGAAAGGTGGCGCTGTTATCCTACCAAGACGACGTCTGTCGTATCTACTACTAGTATTTAATTATTTTTTACTATTTTGTTAAAGCAGTAATGTACTTCATTACGTGTAATAATTACTTTGATGATGATGTGATGATGTGACGATGCGTGGGGCCAACTGAAAACCAGGGCTAGGTGTCTTTCGCCAAAATGCTGAGTTGGTAACCCTTTTGTTGTGAAAATTCTTAACAAAATTCTTATTGTATTTTTTTATTATTTTTTGTGTATGTGTCCAATATCAAATTACTATTTTTCAATTCTATCCTATAAGAACAGAGGTTACAAATCACTAAGTATGAAGCTCGCTCTCTGTACAACTATCTACTCCTGCACATCAGTGACAAAACAACAATAGCATATTTTTTTAACCAAAGGTCGTCGTTAAACAATGATAAATTATCTACAATGTATCTCTTTGATGATGTTCATTTTATTATAGGTCGCAATGACACTGTACTGTATCGTGAGGGAACTTAGAGATGACAAAATGATATTCGGCGATGTTTTTGCACAATATGGCTTACCTCTCTAGTGGTAACAAGAGCTGCTAAGCAAGAGGTCCTTTTTTACTTGGTAAAATCATCAAATGAGTCCTCCAGGGCGAGAAGGACTGTCAGACAGAGGGACTTGTATATCTCTATAATACAAAAATGGATAGCAAAATGTGTTGTTATGCTCATAACTCGAAAACGGCTGGACCGATTCGGATAATTCTTTTTTTGTTGTGTTTGTTACTATCGGGACCGGGTTTTAGAGGACTTCCACCCGTGCGAAGTTAGGACGGGTCGCTGGTACTGACTAAAATCCACGATGTCTTTCAAAAACTCCGAGGTCGCCCGGGGCGTTGCCTGTAGCGCGTTGTATGTTAAGTATGGAGTTTCTTGTCCATTCTTCTCCATAAAACCTACTCTTACGAACAGGTGTAGAATCAATCCCATCCCATTCCTTTTAATTTTAATATTCAACGTTTAAAAGTTCGTCCTTAATGGCCTAAATGATTTTACTTGGCTTTGACCTAGACCTCCACGCGCCATGCATAGACGCTCTGGAGGACCTTCGCCTCAAGATCCCAAGAGCTGCTCACCAAAAGGTCCTCGGTTTGATTTTGTGGTCGGGCAGTGTTATTAAATTTTCTATCAGGAATTCCTCAAGAGCAACCACGGAGTATATTGATTGAAAAAATTGTCTTTTTGTACCTTCACCTGGAAGGAACTGGAACTGCGTACGGGCGCAGAGGAACACGGTGCAAACTATTATTTTGGCAGGATGACATTGATAGGATGGTGAGGCAGCCCTGGTGAGGTCTATCACCACCAGTGAGATCGACCAGACGTTACCGCAAGTTATAGTCACAGGTAGCCTGTGGTGCCTTGGCACGATGTGGACCGCTAAGTTTTTAAGGTGATATTTTAAATTTCTTGACTGAAGACCACGTACCGGCTATCACAGCGTAGGACATCCACTGATGAAGGTGGATTTTAGGAGTAAGAGGAACAGAGTGAAAAGTTCCTCGCTACCCGGTGAAAAGAAAGTTACCTTCCGACCAGACGGGTGTTGTGTCTGGTGGGCTTTCTGCCCGACATTCTTAGTCGGAATATTCTGTCTTCTTAGGTCGAAGTTGGATAACTTTGATTGCGCGTGTAGATCTCTTAGTTTCTCAGGCTTTGCATAGATGGCGCTACTGTTGTTTTTGTAGTAGATTAATTTGTCTTTTCGTCTGATGAAGACCACAGGACCGTGGACCACGCTGGCTGGAAGACGCTTCCAACCGGTCTAATTGGAAATCTATAGGAGAGACCTATGTTCAGCAATGGACGTCATCCGGCTGACATATTTATAATTATTTCTATAACTTGCGACCCTGAACAGCTTCATAAAGGATCTTGACACCTTGTAACATGCAAATTACAATATAATTATGCATTTTCAATGAATAACAATGCCTAGACAAATGTCGGAACATGTGACAAGTTTGTAACGATCGATTGTAATCATGTAATTAAAACAGTTTCATTACACTAATCAGAATTGTAAAACAATCATGCTATTTTATGACTGAGTGGGGCTATGAAGTAAGCGGGTAAAGTAACCGCTCGGTCGCGAGTCACACGCCAACAACTGGGGCCTTAGTCAAACAGCAGACGACAATCGTTGTCGTTCATCAGTCACCAATACATTTTCTACTTTATACCCCAGCTCGTAAAGTTGAAAATCTATTAAAAATTGTAGATCGATAACGAACGAAACAATCGAAAACGATCTGAGAACTTCAATAGATTTTCAACTTTACGCGCTGGGGTATAAAGTTGAAAATGTATTGGTGACTGATGAATGAACGCATTACTTAAAGTCAGTTAATGAGCCGCACTGGCCGAACTTCTGGGTTAAGACGCGTTTGACTAGGTTGGTCTATGGATGGGTGATCTGTCGTAGCGAGTTTCCTCCGTGCCTCGGGAAGCACGTAAAGCCGTTAATCCCGGCTGTCATTTGTAGATCTTTGACAATCATAACTGTTAGTCAGAAGCTCATAAGTCTGACAGCCAGTCTTACTATGGGGTATCGTATTACCCGGTTACTAAGTCATGGATGTCAGATTGCAGTAGCTACATGTAAAATACTGATATTCAGCTGCATCTGGTACGACTGGAAGCTGATCACAATATAGTTGGGAAAAGGCAGGCAGATGATGAGTTAATGAAATCGCTACCACCTATAAAACCGCTGGTTTAAAGTCCTCGACATAAAGTGAGATATATTTTTATTGACAATGGTCATTTAAATCTAGTTTTTTTTTTTTTGCACAAAAACAATTATAATGAACATGTGTCAAGGTAGGCTATTGCTGTAACGATTTATTAATTGTTTCAGGATGTAAACTAAAAGATGTTTCAGAGGCTGAGCTGTTTGTAATACGGAAAATAATTTACCTATAGTAATGATTACAGTTCAACTTACGACACTTACAGTTTAACTTAGTTTTAACTTACGACGGAGACACGAGATTTTATGAAACTTTTGAAACAACTCCAAAATGAAGTTATGTACAAGTTTCAAGATTATTATTCTGTGATAGATCGTCATCATCTTATCCCATTTTACTAGTGGTCGTCGCAACACGTTTTCTTCTTCCATTCTCCCCTATCAGACGTCACAGTATCATTTACTACTCTTAGACAATCCATCCATCTTTTATTCGTTCTTCCTCTTCCTCTCCATCATCGCTCTTTTAGTCACATGAGTGTCATTCCTCCTCATCACATGTCCATACCAAGACAGACGATTCCCTTTACTTTTTTCTGTAACAGGCGCCACTTTTAAACTCCCCCTTATAAACCCTGTGTTAGATCGCATATCCTCAGTCAAATTACTGATTTCCGCCTAACAGGTTAGCTCGACGGAGCCCCGCCATATTACATTTACCAAAAGTAAGATTTAATCATCCTTAACAACCGGTAAAAGTAAATCATTAATTACTTTAAACTTTAATTTTGGTAATTTTGGTAATACTTTTTAAACACAATCACATACACTTACCTTATGTTAATACACAAGTTTCCAGTCTATTATCTCTCATTTCGAGGTTGAGACTTTTTTCTGCTTATGTACTAAGTTTACTTAGTTATTTAATATTGCTCAATAAACTTTACATTGCGGTCATTAAAGTGTGTTTCTGAGCATTCAAGTTTAAAAAAGAAAACACGGAAATATGGATAATTCTTAGTAAACTGCGCATCATCTTATGCCTAGCCATTTTTCAAACGATTAAGGCGGTTTCCAATCTAACTGGATGCAGCTGAATATCAGTATGTTGCATGGAGCGACTGACTATCTGACCTCCACAAATCAGAGGCATATTTTATAACTAGCCCAGTCAACGAATGCTCAAAACAAGGTATAGAGGAAAATTCTTGGAACAATTTTTGACTTTGTAACTTTGTTTGGACTAGTTAGGAGGGGAACATATCAAAACTCCTCGTCCCTAGAAGAGTGTTCGAGCACCTTGTGTTCCAAGAATTTCCCTGTGTAACTGTGCGTTGACTGGGTCCTTTTTAAAGTACTTTTTTAGGTTTTATTTAATATTTAATGAAAAACAAGCGGAAAATGTTTATCAAAATATTAAGTTGGAAAGAATTGGCAGAACTTATCCCTTTTTTATCGTGTTATCATCAAATGAGTCTTTCTACCCAGCATCGGGCGGGAGCGACTGTCAGCCTTGTACTGAAATCCACGGAGAGCCTTTAACAACCCTTTACGTTCCAGAGTCACCGTTAAATGATAATGATAAATGATATTTATATATTTGTAAGTTGGTTATAAAAACACTTTTACACGTCATAATCAATATTTTTAAAGCTAGATGAGTCTGGTGTTTCGTACCTGACTACTCTGAGAAGAAACAGCCGAAACTAACTCAGAGGTCACAGTCTCTGTTAAAGTCCAGACATTGTTCAGGTCATACGAGGACCATGCGGGTATTCTGAGACGGTCTTTTGAAGAAAGAACCACACAGATTTGAGTGGACCTGTCCAGTCAGTGCAAGCATTTGTCGGTGATCGTGTAGCTCGACTCAGACCTCAAGGAGCTCAACGACACGACGAACAATACCAAAGAAAGGACATTTGGGTAGGGCCGCTAGTATTCAAATTGTCAGACAATTATTATGATTCAAGAGCAAAACTTCCCCACATTCGTCCTCGCATTCACAATGATAAAATACACAAACAAACAAAAAAGATAACAATAATTGAAAAAACATGTTACCCACACAAAAAAAACACGTTACCTGACAATCCCGCGACCCCGGCAGGGCTTAGCCCGGCCGCGTTAGATTGCTGACAGCTATGTGAGACGCGCGTGGAACACGACGCACTGTTGTCCCGGGCGTAGTCCATGATTGGACAGCAAGTTACTCATTACTCGCCATCTGCATACCCGAGATTTTATGTCCCTAAATGTGGTTACTAGGAGACGTTGTCATCGCGGACACTGTAGCGCAACGACGATATATTACTAAAGTGTGTTTTTTAATTCCGTAGACTAAACTGACATTACGAGTGTTGTCAGTTTATTGCAATTCTTAAATAGTGATGAGGCACAACCGAAACTTAGCGTTAATAAAATCAAGTATCGTTTTTTTACAATAAGTTACCTGAAATAATGTGTTTGTTCTAAAATAATGTGTAGGTACTTATTTAAAACGTAATAATACAAAATTAATAATGTAAATTATTTATTTTAAATTACATAACTTAATTACAGGTATTCGCGTTAATCTGATTCAGATAATAACTCCATGTCTGAAGAATATTCTAAATCATCTGAATCGCCACCTACTTCTATGATAAACCTATCAGTAATGTCGTCGGTTATATGGCCCAGATGACACATTTCATCTTCAATTTTAATTACATGGACTATACAGTCTTTCCACTGCTGCGGGATCACTTGACGAAGTCCTTCTTCTAAAAGGCTTCGTACTTCATTCATTTTGAATGTTTTATTATTTTTAGCGACATGCCCCTTTACTTGAGCCCAGACCAACTTTAATCGGGTTTAGCTCGCAGTGGTAAGGGGGCAGTCGCAAAATAGTGACCCCGTTCAGCAGCCATCTCGTCGACGACATTTCTTTCATGGGCTTTTTTGTGCTTTCGGGCAATTTCATTTAATTCGGGCTTTAACATTGTCTCGTCATACGAAATATTTTTTGATTTTAGCCAATCTTGGATTTGCCCTTTTCGCCAACTAGAAGTAGGTAACGAATCCAGTTTCCTGGTGTGATATGGAGCATTATCTATTAAAAGTACTGCGTTTTCTTTTAATTTCGGAAAAATATTTTTAACCAGTTTTCGTATATAGGTATCAGAAGTCATCTCGTTGTGGTAATCATCTAGCCCTATAATTTTTATAATGGTGACACCCACACGGCGGTCTTCTGAAAACCATACTTTTTTTATCCTCTATAATGTTTTTTGTTTAATTTAAAGGCAAAGAAACATGGTCGGATTACGCATGGCGTTGTGCAGCCGTTTGTACGTACGTGAATTTTAAATATAAAACTTTGAATGAAAATTAAATTCGTCTATTATAGATAAAAAGTTACGATTCAACAAACCGTTATCGTAGGTACAACACTGCACAAAACAGCTGGCAATATTATTTGTAAATTTGACATTTGCATGTGTCAATTTAGTCTACGAGATTATGAGACAGACTATAGACTCCTAATAACAGGCGACCGATGTCTGTCAACACATTAGGCAAAAAGTCTTATAATCGTCTCATTTCGAGCACTCCTGTGAGCCGTAAACATACCTTGAGACAGAACAGACCTTGAGTTAGCCAATCACAACGCAGTACCCCGTCCCCCTCGCTTACGTAGTACCTCAGCAAGTTGACAGAATAGTTTTTGTTCCTTAGATCGTGCATGCGGAGTCTAGTAGTATATCGTCGTTGATTGACACCAACCGGCCGGGCCCGGTGGCATTTTACAATGCGGTAAAGAACATTGAAATCTATCAACAGTCAATACAGATCATATTTGGATGCAACTTACGGGACGGGATGCTTCGACAACTTTGCAAGCAAACATGAACTGTATTTACTGTTAATAGATTTCAATGTTCTTTACCGCATTGTAAAATGCCGCCCGGCCCGGCCGGTTGGTGTGAATCGTACCTGTATCAACATAAGCCCTTGCCCGTTTTTCGTCACTACTCGTTATATGGGAGCCCTTTTTAGTCGTCCGGAGTATGGGCTCGTTAGCTCAGTGGTCAGAGCGCCTATTTCAAAGTTATGATTTTATAAGGTGGTCGAGGGTTCAAATCCCTCACGAGCTGGATTTACTCTTTTTTATTTTGGTTTTATTTTTTTGTTGACATTTTTCACTGTTTTTTTCTGTAAAGGTAACCGTAAACCTACAAAGTAAAGAGTTAATGAAAGAACAGAACCGTCAGCACGAGTTTTCAGTATTTGAGACGTAAAGTAAACTGGAACTTTGACGACTTCAAATTGACAATTATCAAGGAAAAAATTTGGTTCCTTCTTCGCACACCAGAGGAGCTGTTCCATATTTTCATACAGAAACGCTGTAAATACTGGAAAAACTCTGTAAAGTAAAATAGTGAAACCTCGTGCTAGGGGTACTGAGTAAGTTTTTAGTCTGTAAAAGTATAACAGTCCCTTCTGGTCTACCCTGTACCCAGGTTGGGTGGACTCATTTTATGATTTCAACAAAAGTATTGATTTATTGATGTTATTTATTTAAAAAAAGGAAAAAAACTAGGAATTTCTCCTGTATCATAGGTGCGTTCATAAACATTTAAACTCACATACACAAACACCCAGACCTGGAACAACTAGTTGTAGATCGTACAATTATTTTTTCCGTGCGGGAATCGAACTTGCGACACGCATCGCAGTAGTTGCATGCATAAAAATGTAACTTGCTTAAATAAACTGTTGTAACAAACCTTATTATGGAACCACTAGCGCCATCTATTTACCAACTAGAACATTACGTGTGGTCTCCATTGATTCATAAAGAAGGTTCCAATGTTCACTACTAGATGGCGTTGCGCTGATGACGCGAATTTATGAATTAAGATTCTCTTATACTAATGACCCGCTAGTATAATTTTTTTTTACGTGACTGAATTAACAGTGCACATGCGGTTTACGTCCTACTTGGAATAGCTACACAAGGTTGCTACTAAGTTTTAACCCAAAGTTACGACAGCGTATTGTCATTTTTGGTTAAAGGACCAAAAACCCCAGCTAACGACGATATATTACTAGCCTCCGCATGCACGATCTAAGACTATTCTGTCAACTCGCTGAGGTACTACGTAAGCGAGGGGGACGGGGTACTGCGTTGTGATTGGCTAACTTCCCTGGAATGTAACGAACACTTTTCTAAAAACCGCATCAAAATCGGTTCAGCCAAATGCGAGATAATCGCGGACAAACATGATGTCGTCTCTGAAAATCTACAATCCAAGTAAGCTAAAACGGATCCACGTGGGCAACGTCACGGGATATCTGTTTGTGCTATATACTAAAACCTTCTCCGGAATATAATGAACGCTTTCCTGAAAACCGCATCAAAATCCGTCTAGCCAAACGCGAGATAATCGCGGACAAACATACATAATACAAACACACATCAGGTCGAACTGAGAACCTACTTTTTTGTTTGAAGTCGGTTAATAAACGTTATTTCATCTAAATATTTGTCACAAAGCAAATATCGTTAGATATTTTAGAAAAGAATTTATCAATTAACACTTAAACTTTTTACATTATATTTGCAAGATCATAAATATTTTTTTAAATTATCTCAACATTGCCATATTAGGTACGAAACACTTAGAAAATGAATATTTAAACTAAAAAAAGGGAAAAATAAAAAACTTTTTTAAAAAAAGGGAACCGACTTCAAAACCAAACACAAAAAAACTGTAAAATAACTTTTCTTTCGGAAGTCGGTGGCTTTGTTTTTTATTTCATTGACTATGGCCACCGACTTCCGAAAGAAAAGTTATTTTACAGTTTTTTTGTGTTTGGTTTTGAAGTCGATTCCCTTTTTTTAAAAAAGTTTTTTATTTTTCCCTTTTTTTAGTTTAAATATTCAACAAAAATCTTCATAATATAATCGGCGCCTTTGAAAATCTACAATCCTAGTAAGCAACAAAAACGAATCTACGTGGGCAACTTTACGAGGTATATTTTATTGTTCTATACTAAAACCTTCTCCGGAATATAATGAACACTTTCCTGAAAACCGCATCCAAGTCCCTCCAGCCAAACGCGAGATAATCGCGGACAAACATACATACATACATACATACTTACATACATATCTACATACATACAGGTCGAACTGAGAACCTACTTTTTTTTGAAGTCGGTTAATAAAATAAAAGAATAACTATCAGCCAAGTATGAGCCAGACTTTAGCACAAAGGGTTCCATACTATGGTCGCATGACCCTGGAACGTAAAGGACTGTTGAAAGACACCGTGGATTTTAGTCAATACGAGTCTGACAGTCCTCTCCCGCCCTGCCCTGGGTGGGGGGGCTCATTTGATGATTCTACCACGTAAAAAAAGGGTTCTATACATTGAGCTATTATTACTACGTATAGAGACGACACCACGTATCACCACTGTGTCCCATCCAGGATGAGTGCACGCGCACAAGTTAATTCAGTTGTTTGACAGCTCTGTGGCGTGCTCTAGGCGCTCGCACTCATCCTGGATGGGTCACAGTTGTGATGCGTGGTGTCGTCTCTATACGTAGTAATAATAGCATAGCAGTAATCTGTGGCATAGCTCAATACCATTATTTATAAAAATGGCAAAAAAATCATATTTGTTGTATGGCCTACTTAAATATTTATTTTATTCTGTTTTGGAGTATTTGATATTATAGCCGTTACAGAACTACATCATCTGTGAAAATTTCAACTGTCAAACTATTACGGTTCATGAGATACAGCCTGGTGATAGTCAGACAGATAGACGGACGGACTCCGAGTCCTGTTTTAGCCTTTGATTGCGGAATCCTAAAATTATCAGCTTAGTCATCAATAAATCATTAAATTTATGAGAAATCTATAAAATTTAATAGATTATTTAATATTGTTGTGTGATATACGATCAAAATATATTGAGGTTTCCAATTATCGATATATCGCAATATTTGTAAAAATATTAGCTTTATGTCTCATATAAAAGAAAAAACTGACTAGCTTACTGAATAATCGATCAATACACAGCTGAATTAACAACGAAAAAAAAACACTTGTTTCAATTGCACGTGTTTTTATCGTGGTATATTATCGTCGTCCTCCCACCCCGGGCAGGGCGGAAGGGACTGTCAGACTTGTGACTCTGTGAGGCGGCTCCGTCATTTTTGGTGACGCTCTTTGAGGCGCGCGTGGAACACGACGCGCCGTCGACCCGGGCATGGTCCATGGTTGGACAGCGAGTTGCCCTTTACTCGCTGTCCGCATGCCCGCGCCTACGGTGGCCGGAGGTCGTCTGCCGACATCCGACGCCGTGGGCATCTACCACTGTGTTTCAAGACTTAGAAATTCTAAGCACAAAGGGTTAATTGAGAATAGGCTAGTTGCCCCGAAAAATGTAATTAGTTCGTCTTTTAGATTATTCAATAATAAATTAATTATTTATTTATGACGTCACACGTAACTTTAATGGGCTTTAACTTAAAAATACGTGTCTTATATTTTCTTATAATCTAAGGTGGAGAGACGATCTTATAAAGGTCGCCGAAAGACGCTGGATGCAGGTCGCTTCCAACCGGTATATGTGGAGATCTAAAGGGGAGGCCTATGTTCAGCAGTGGACGTCCTATGGCTGAGATGATGATGATGATGAAAATGCGGACTAAAGAGAATGTAATTATTTTGACCCTGAAAACTACCCTTTTAGGGCGTAGAACGGTGCACACACACATTTATAAGAAAGTGGCGTCACTAAAAACGTTACGTTGTTTTTCGAAAACGGAATCTAGACATTTTATAATCAAAGTATACAAGTTTTGAGCATGCGGGCGGCGAGTAATGGGCAACTCGCCCCTCGACCATGGACCATGCCCGGGTCGACGGCGCGTCGTGTTCCACGCGCGCCTCAAAGAGCGTCAGCAAGATGACGGGGCCTCTCCACTTTTTTCTTGGGTTTTCTAACCAAAATGACCAAATAATTAATTCGGTGAATTCCTAAGTATTGGCCGTAATACCCACGATTTCGAAGGTGTGAAATAATATGATCGTCAAACATTGAAAAAAAAAAAAATGGCCACCCTGCCACCCAGACGTCGCTAAAAATATTTTTTATCAAAATAATATAATGTGTTACGCGATTTAAACGTGGATCGTATAATGATTATGTATGCAAGAGCTAAAAAGTGATTTTATTAATTTGCACCTATCGATTTGGCCTGCATAATTGTATGTGCTGTTTTTAAAGCCTTCGACTTATGAACGTGACAGTTCTTATATTCTTAGAAGGAAAACTAATAATTATTGTGTGCCTAGTCGTTGATTTTATAAATATTGCTGTTTGATTGAAAACACTAGATTAAATTGTTGTCTTTAATAACCAAGACGCGTCAAGTTAGCGTGGCCGACGGCTAACATTATATGAAAGCGCTGCTTGCGCGGCGGCGGCGGACCTCTATGCGGCGGTCATAGAGTACCGTATGTGTACATGCGGCGGCGGAGGCGGCGCCCCAGGACGCCAGCGCGACGCTGTCATCGCTGCTAGGCGACGGCTGTTGACAATTTTTTCCGTGTTGTTTTTGTGTTTTTTAAGCGTTTTTTAATATTTTTGTGTATATAGATAGTTGGTAAGTAGAAAAATCATATTTTCTCTTTTATATGTCCAACGCCGGATGTAGCGACGCCGGTTTGAGTGGTGCCAGTCAACCTGCCACATCACTGGATGTGCAACTGGTAAAATGTCCCTATTGCTCCCAGGCTCGTTATTTTAAAGGCGAACGGGGTCTAAGGATACACTATGGCAAGGTTCACAAACCACATAGTGTACCTTTGGACCCCCCAGCAACAACCCCGACGACATTACCAATTTTTGACCAACCGTTGTGGAAAACCTTATCCAAATTCAAAAACTCCACTCCTATTTTAAAGAGGGTTCCTCGTGGTGCGAGACGGTCTGTTGCGCTAAGTTTGGCGCAATGTGTCCGTGTCGCCACCCAGGAGAACTCGGAGCGTGCCTGGGAGCAGTTACTCACCTTCCCTTACAGGGTTCTGCATGTCCAGAAAAATTTGGCTTCAAAAAAATCACTGACTAACCAAATTAAGGAAAATTGCAACATTTCGGCCCCTGTTTTAGATTCCAAATTACCTACTTTCAACAGTTTCTTACAGAAAGGCATTTGTGCTCATGTAGAATCCAAACTAAGTGAGGGTGATATTAGGGGGGCGGCCAGACTACTGTTCAGCAGTGATGTGGTGGCGCCCTTCTCTCCGGAGACTTTTTCAGCTCTGGAGAGTAAACATCCAGCGCCTGCGGATGGCCTCACCTTTCCTGATCCGCCCGTTAACCCCACTTTTCAGGACACTCAAGTCAAAATTACAGCCCCACATTTGATCGCAGCCGTGAGCTCTTTCCGGGGCGGTTCTGCCGGTGGCCTCGACGGCCTGACTCCACAGCATTTAAAAGATTTGTTGAGTTCAGGTGCCGGGGATGCTGGTGAATCGCTTCTGGGGGAGCTTGCGGCTCTGGTCAACCTAATGCTCTCCGGCGGCGTGAACGAAGCCGTCGTCGATGTCTTATACGGGGCCAACCTTTGTGCCTTGCGCAAGAAAGACGGCGGTATTCGTCCCATTGCCGTCGGGTGCACCTACAGGCGTATGGCAGCCAAAATATGTTGCAAGCTATACAGCGATTCGCTTGCAAAGAAGTTCCAGCCCCTACAACTTGGCTTTGGTTCCAAAGGGGGCTGTGAGGCTGCCGTACATGCCCTATCCTCTTTTCTTAACTCAGGAAATGGTGATGTCATTCTCAAGGTTGACGTCAAGAACGCTTTTAATTCTGTGAACAGGGACACTTTGTTGGCTGAGGCAAAAAAGGAATTACCTGAAATTTTCGGCTTTTTGTGGCAGTGCTACCGGCACCCTTCTAAATTATTATACAAAAATAATGTTCTGGAGTCAGCAGTTGGATGCCAACAAGGTGACCCTCTCGGGCCTGTCATTTTCAGCCTAGCCATACATCCCATCATCCAAAAACTAAATTCTAAATTTAATGTTTGGTATTTAGATGACGGAACTCTAGGAGGTGATGTAGACACAGTTATCAATGACTTAATTTTTCTCAAACAAGAATTTAAATCCATCGGTCTGGATCTTAACCCTTCCAAATGTGAAATTTTTATTTCTGACACGACTGACAGACTATCTACCCTTGATAAATTTAATGCCATAGCACCCCAGATCAAAATTGTAGACAAAAATTCCCTGCACCTCCTAGGTTCCCCTATTTTCGAAGACAGTTTTTCATCATTCATCGACGAAAAAATTAATCATTTTAACGACATTTCAGATCGACTTTCCCAAATTAATTTACATTCAGCTTTCACCATTATTAGGTATTGTTGTTTTGGTCCAAATTTTATGTACTTTCTCCGGTGTTCTCCTCTGTGGAAACACACACATATTTTGGACAAAATTGACCAAATTATTCGTGAAACGTTAACATCCATCCTTAATGTGGCCCTGGACGACCGAGCGTGGCTGCAAGCCACCCTCCCTATCCGATTTGGTGGACTCGGCGTCCGCAAAATTTCTAGTGTGAGTTTACCGGCGTTCCTGTCCTCTGTCCACAGCACTGAAACCTTAACCAGGAAGATTTTAAGTCCCTCCCTGGTTGACCCTGAAGTGCCGTGCTTGACCGATGCAGAGAACGCCTGGAAAATGACTTGCCCGGATTCAGATGGACCCGTGAACCCATCTTCCCAGAGGCAGTGGGATGAGCCGCTCTGCAGGTTGGTACGGTATAATCTTATTAATACGTCAACCAATTCTGTAGAGCGTGCCCGCCTGCTGGCTGTGGGCGAGTGGGAGTCGGGTCTATGGCTTCAGGCACTACCGTCACCCAACATAGGCACCATGCTGGGTGACGAAACCTTCCGGATCGCTACATGCCTGCGTCTGGGCGCTCCTTGCGGGGCTCCACATCGTTGTCAGTGTGGCGAAGGCGTCGACTGCCTCGGGCACCATGGCCTTTCCTGCAGCAAGAGTGCAGGTCGGCACGGCACGCTAGTTTAAATGACATTATCCGTCGTGCTCTTGTCACCGCCGGAGTGCCAGCCGTTTTAGAACCCAATGGTTTGGCACGCGACGATGGGAAGAGACCAGATGGGATGACTGTAATGCCTTGGAAGTTGGGTAGACCTTTGGTGTGGGATGCAACATGTGTCGACACCCTTGCGCCATCCCATCTTTCTGGTACTGCATGCTGTGCTGGTGCGGCTGCTGCAAGTGCCGAAAACCTCAAGCGGCGCAAATACATTAGCTTGACTAATAGCTATGTGTTTGAGCCGTTTGGGGTTGAAACACTAGGGCCATGGGGTCCGAGCGCCCACCAACTTTTCAAAGTCATCGCTAAGCGTATAGTCGACGCCTCGCGTGACCAGAGGGCTGGCCTATATCTTGGGCAAAGGATCAGCATTGCGATCCAACGAGGCAATGCCGCCAGCGTTCTGGGCACTTTCCCCATTGACAGCGATGTGGATGAATTTTTTGACGCCCTGTAATCTTTAGTTTTATTTCGTTCATTTTTGTAAATATTTTATCTTTATTTTTAGTTTTTAAATGTAGCATTTTAGTAACTAGTTCTGTTCTTTATGTTAAAAATTCTACAAACATTTAATCACTATTGTGAGTACATTTTTGTGGTGTTTCTTACAACTTTAAAGTGTGTTTTTCTAATTATACTTGAGTTTTGATTTTTAAGGTTGACGCACATGTATACGTACTGCGATTAAATTGGTTAGCCATTCTTGATAAACGATAATATTTTATGAAGATTAAAAAATATTTTTTATTCAACGGTTGGTATTTTTTTTATTGTTTTTTTTTTTGTTTGTTATAAAATTAGGTTTAATTAATTTATTCTTGTAGTTTTTAATTGTCTTTATTTGTAGTTTCAATAAGTTTGTATTTAGTTTATTTTATTTAAAAAAAATATATTAGTACTGTTGGTAAAATAAAGTGAGTTTCGACTGTACTGCTGTCAAAAAAGATTTCTTTCAGATGCCATTCACGGGATTATATTGCATTGTGTTTTCTTTGATACAATACTTTGTATTTCTGTTGCTGTGTTTTAGATGTCTGCATTTTTTACAACGTACTTGAAGTATTTACTGCGTTTATTGTATGGGAAAATGAAAGAAAGCCTCTGGGTGTACGAACAAGGAACAAACTTTTTCCTTCAAATTATATCAAGTTTATTATGTCAAGTTGTAAGCATCTAGAATGCTATTACTCAGATGCCTAAGCTGTAGCAAAACCAGTGCCAAGTGCTATAAAATCAGGTAACCGTGACCCTAGAACGTAAAGCGCTATTGCGGGTACCCATACATTTTTGTCAGTAAAAGTCTGACAGTCCTTTCTGTCCCGCCCTGGGTGGGAGGATTCATTTGACGATTCTAAACGATAAAAGTCCCTTAGAATTTTTTTTCTGTGCTTTTGCACCGAATTTCTCGAATCGAGACGTGCTAAAATACCATGCTTATACGTATGTGCTAACCTTAAAGTGCGTGTTCACTTGACTTTTGGTATAACACGAAGTTTTTTGTGTTATTATCGAATTTGTAAACAGTAGGCTTTGAAGTAGTTTCGTGATTAATTCCATAGAAATATTAAATAATTACGATTGAGTATTTACTGGAAATATTTATGGGAATACTATTTTTGAAGATGCTGATTCGAGGAAGCACGTCTCTATACGCTGTCATCAATTTGGGACCCATCAGAAAACCAGCACTGTGGTTTATAATTTATTTTTTAAATGTGCACAGCACATACTGAGATAGGAGACTTTTGGTCTCGTACGGGGTTTATTCCGCGTTCAACCCCCAAGATTTTCAACCCTGTTCCGCGTTCGACCCCTAAACGTTTCCACATTCGACCCGTAAGGGTTGAAATTGGAAATTTTTTCAAATATATTTGTTCTACGTTCAACCCCCATTGGACAGTGGTCACGACGATAGCTCGTGGAGAGAATAAATGAAAATTGTTAGCGGACTGTATATAAACTTGTTATTACGTGATTTTAAAATTAACAAATAATATGATTAAAATGAATATGAATAAGATGCGCAAGCGCAGCCGTGCTTGAAGACGCGCAACAGCTGACTGGTGTGGTGCCGGGGCCTCGCTCCGCCGCCGGCGTCGATGAATGCACCGCTGCCCCCGCACCCCTCGTTCACTCCCGCGACTCGCGGAGTGCGGCGGCGCGCTGCTGATGGTGGCTGCTGGGTTGAGGCTAGTGGCCTCAACATACTCCCCCCGTTGAAGAGTCTTCAACTGAAGCTACTGGCAGCGGGCAGATGGTGTTGAAGGCCCGCCGAATGACACCCTTTCTTGTAAGGATGTCGGCGACTCTCGCGATGCCGTCTCTGCCTGGGAGAACATGTGTGATGCGTCCTAGAAGCCACATAAGAGGTGGTAAGGTTTTGTCTTTAATGACAACTAGTGTCCCTTCCTTGAGCTCGCCAGACGAACGGTGCCATTTTGTTTTTTCCTGCAGCCACAGAACGTAATCATGTGAGAAACGAGCCCAGAAATGTTGCTTCAGATATTCGATTCGACGAAATCGTTTTAAGCTGGTGACGTCGGCGTTCTGGATCTGTGGATGAGGCAGCATGATTAGAGAACGACCAATAAGGAAATGTGCTGGGGTTAGAGGGACGAGGTCTGAGGGATCGTTGGATAGTGGAGTTAAGGGCCTTGAATTCAAGGTAGCTTCAACTTGAATTAAACAGGTAGCCATTTCCTCGAAGGTCAGGTTTGTTAAACCCAAAATACGCCGTAGATGATGCTTAGTGGATTTAACAGCAGACTCCCATAGGCCTCCGAAGTGTGGCGTGTATGCAGGTATGAATGAAAAGTTTATGCCAGGGTCGATGCTGTTTAAGTTTAAGTCTTGTGAAAGTAGTCTGGCCAATTCATTGAAAGCACCGACAAAAGTTGTACCGTTGTCGGAAAACACGTTACGAGGTTTTCCCCTTCGAGCAATAAAACGATTAAGTGCAGCTAAGAAAGCCTCCTTTGTAAGGTCCGACACAAGCTCCAGGTGGACCGCTCTCGTAGCTAGACACACAAACACACAAATGAAACATTTGATGAGCCTGCATCCCCTACCTTTCCGGTCAGCTATCATGATGGGACCGGCGTAGTCCACCCCTGTATCTAAAAATGGAAATTCTAAGTGAAGACGCTGCTCTGGGAGATTACCCATGACAGGTTGAATTGTGTTGGCTTTAATTCTACAACATTTGACGCATTGATGTGTGGTCTTTTTTGCCAGGTTTCTCCCTCCAATGGGATAGTAATGATGACGAATAGTGGCCAATAAAAGGTGTGGCCCAGCATGCAAGAGTCGTAAATGAAACATGTTGAATAAAAGAATGCAAATTATATGAGAACTTAATAAAAGAATTGGATGCTTGATATTATAATCATAAAACGAGTTATTTAATCTTCCTCCAACACGAATGAGATTAGAATGAGTGTCGAAAAAAGGTGACAAAGATAATAGCTTGTTCTTTGCTGGTAACTGTTTACCTGATTTGAGCAAGCGGTACTCTTCAGGGAAAGATTCCATTTGACTGAATCTTAATAATAAATTTAACGAATTGTTGAGTTCAGTGGAAGTTAATGAACCAGACTCTTGTGATTTATGATTACATTTATAAATGAATCGCATGACATATGCCGTCACACGCTGTAATGTGTTAAAGTTTGAAAATTTTGAAAATAACGCAGTAATCGGATTTTCAATAATGTGATTGGTAGAAACATGACAAGCAGTGACTGTTTCTGGTAAACAAGAATGACTGTTATGTGACTCAGGGAACTGAGGCCATGAAGAGATATCGTTTTTAAGAAATTGTGGTCCTGACCACCACAATGAAGACGACAGCAGCTTGTCAGTACTAAGTCCACGCGAAGCGAGGTCTGCGGGGTTTTCAGCTGACGGAACATAGCGCCAAGCCTCTCCTCCCACAGTTTCCTGAATTTCAGACACTCGATGTCGAACGAATGTCTTTAATTGATTTGATGATGTGGATAACCATCCCAAGACGATGGTCGAGTCACACCAAAAATGAACTTCATCAAAATTTAACATAAGTGACTGACGAACCTTTGAGTACAACCGTGAACCCAACAACGCACCACACAGTTCGAGTCGCGGTATTGTTGTGGATTTGATTGGAGCTACCTTGCTTTTAGCGGTAAGGAGGTGTACAGTGACCTCGCCGTCTCTTGATACACTGCGAACATAAACACACGCCCCATAAGCCTTTTCTGATGCGTCAGTGAATATATGCAGGTGTAGACAGGACGCAGACTCACACAGCACCCACCGAGGTATCTTGAACTCATTTAAAAGGTGTAGGTTTTTTTTGAAATCGTTCCAAGCATACTGGATATGCGTGGGAACAAGCTCATCCCAAGAACATTTAGCTAGCCAAAGATGCTGCATTATGATTTTGGCTTCCACTATGCATGGAACGACCAGGCCAACGGGATCAAAGGTCTGTGCTATGGTTGACAAGATATGACGTTTAGTAGCCTTTTCATTTAAATCTAAGTTAATAGAAAAGGAAAACGTGTCACTTAAGCTCTTCCATAGAAGCCCCAGAGTCTTCGACTGCTCGTTGTTGCTCAGGTCCACAACATCAGAGACATCGTGTTCACCGCTAAGCGCCTGCAGGACCTGGCTGGAGTTGGACCGCCATTTACGAAGATTGTATCTTGCTGTTCGAAGGACATCATTAACACTGCGACATTTTTCCAATGTTTCTGAAACAGATGAACCACCAGACAAGTAATCGTCCACGTAAAAGTCACGTGCTATCGAATTCTTAGTTGAAGAATCTGAGCACTCTTCAGCTAGTTGAAGTAAACACCTGGTAGCCAAAAATGGTGCTGATGCTGTACCATAAGTTACGGTGTTAAGCGTGTACTCTTTTAATGGATGATTTGGTTCTGCCCGCCAAAGGATCTTTTGTAAAGGCTTATTACTGTCATGAACAAGAGTTTGTCGATACATTTTCTCAATGTCCGCGCTTATGACAATTTTATGCTGACGGAATCTGAGCAATATGGACAACAAATCATCCTGTATAGGGGGACCAACCATCTGTATTTGATTAAAAGACTTACCTGATGCAGTTCTAGCGGAAGCGTCAAAAACCACTCTTAATTTGGTGGTAGTTCTTGACTCCTTTAGAACACCATGATGTGGTAAATAATTCGAATGAGTTGAGTTGAGTGGGCGTCTAGTAGACTCAGACATGTGTCCCAACTCTATGTACTCATTAATGAAGTCAACGTATAGACTTTTAAGACCAGGATCTTTACCCAAGCGACGTTCAAGAGACAGGAATCGCTGCTTCGCCATCATGTATGAATCACCTAACATGTCCGGTGACTCTTTAAAAGGAATACTTACCACAAATCGCCCATCAGAATTACGATATGTGGTATCTTTAAAATGTTCTTCACAGGACCTTTCTTCACCTGAATATTTATGTATGGACGACACAGAGTCTAACTCCCAAAACCGATCTAAATCTACTTGTAAGTTATTAAGCATACAAACATGTGTAGATGAAGAAGAAGAATCAGACTGATGATAAGCACCCGAAATGAGCCAACCTAATTTTGACTCAAGCAAAGTGGGCTTATTGTTACCTAATGCAATGCGGCCAGTGCCTATAATACCCCAAAAGACTTCCGCACCAACAAGGACGTCGATCGAAGACGGAACATAATAAGTGGGGTCAGCAAGACGGACGTGCGTAGGTATACATATGTTGCTAGTATCAACATAAGTATGAGGAACTGATGCTGATACTTTCGGCAACACGAGGCAGTCAATATTCAGTTCATACTCACTGTCATCATTTGATTTTAATGACACTGAGCATCCCTGACTACAACTAGAAGTTTGAGAATTAATACCTGTTACCTTGGACTTGGTAATGTAGGTAGGAAAATGTAGCTTGCGAACAAAGTCTTCCGAAATGAAATTGGTTGTACTTCCACTGTCCAGCAGAATTCTTGCTGTATGGTAGTTACCTTCAGCGTCAGTCACCCTCACGAGCGCTGTGGACAGTAAAATGACTCGAGATGTAAACGATTGACTTGCTGATAATGCAGTGTTGTGAGCACTAGGAAGAACATTGTCACTATCGACGTGTAACAGAGTATTGTGTTTTTGACGACAATATTTACAATGACCCAGTTTGCATTTGGAAGCATCATGACCTGGACGAAGACAATTCGTGCACAAGTTTGAACCCTGAACCTTTTTAACACGAGCCTGTACTGAGAGACCCTTAAACTGCTCGCATGCAAAAATAAAATGATCCCGACGACACATGGGACATGACAGAGGTTTCAATGACTTCTCAGGTACAGCACTACTCTTAGGCTTGGTTGCAAGTGGTGTGGGTTCGCTATTAGCTGTTGCTATAGGCTTAGACTCCTCAATTGTCTCCAATAAGTCAGCTCTGCTGGCAATGAAATTAATGAATACAGATAATGTTGGAGGTTCGTGAAAAGTGTTTCTGTGCTCTTCCCACTGACGATTTGTAACGTGGTCGAGCTTACTGGTCATTATGTAAATGATAAGCACATCAACGAAGGCATTTTGAACTGGTTGACCAAGGGTTGCCAATGCTCTAAGATTTTTATTCGTAGTGTCAATTATGTAACGAAGTGACTTACTTGACTCTTTATCAATAGACTTTACGTTAAAGAGTGCTTGCACATGATTGTTGACAAGCAATCTTTTGTTGTCAAACCTCTCACAAAGAAGCCGCCAGGCAGCGTCGTAGTTTTCTGATTTGAAGTCAAGATTATCAATAACAAGAGAAGCACTCCCCTTTAAGGAAGCACGTAAATAATGTAATTTATTAATTTTATCTAAACTATTGTTGTTATGTATTATAGAAACAAAGGTATCTCTAAATTCCAGCCAATCATGATAGCTACCTGAAAATTTGGGTAAATCAATTTTTGGTAAACGAATTGAATTGTGTTTGTGTGTACTAGTAATACAAGAATCCACCTCGGAAGTCGCGGAGTTCCCCTCAAGAAGCTTTCTTGCGCCGCTGATTAGCTGACGTGCTGAAGCCACCAAGCCGCAGTACAGCTTTTCAAATTCCTCACGTTCCGCATATTGCTCGCTGGGATCATCCACCAACGCCTCCAACTCATTCTGCAATGCATCATATTTCTCATATAAATTTTCAAATATATTTAGTCGATATTCGATTTCGACGACTTGTACCTCACTTAACTTTTCACAAGACTTAGAAATATTTAAATAAGAAGTCAATTGCGTAAGCTTGGCCTTTATTGAAGCTCGCTTCTTAATTAAGCACTTTATATCAGCCATGACTGAAAATTTAGTTAAAAGTCAGTTGCAGCAGTTACAGTAAATAATAGAAGACAAAGAAAAAATAAATAAAAAGGAGGTACTTTAAAACCGTTGAGCGAAATTTCCTGACACTAAACGATTAGCAACAAGTTATGAACGTAGGCACAAGCTATAAGCAGAAATAGATGTGATTGCTGTAATTAAAGCGCTAGGTGTTTCCCATCGAAAGTGCTTAGTAATGCTAAGTGAATTATGAAATGTTTTTACTGCACACAGCAAATTTAATCCAAACCAATTGACATAAGCAATGCAAAATATTTTGTTTGAATATTTAAAAAGTAAGAAAACCGTTATAAATAACGGAACTGTGATTGGAACCCACAATAAACAAAATGTAATAACAACTCTTGTAACTTGATGATTTAAACCTTAGCGGTTGTAGAAAATAGTGGCAGCTGAATAAACAAGTTGATAGGCTGAATATTGGATTAACTGAATGAATAATTGAAACGTAACTATTAAATAAGTTAAATTATTTGGAATAAAGGAAATGGAACGTTCTCACGGTTTTATGCTGTCAACCTCTGATGACGTGCTGACGGCTGTGGCTCCGATGAGTAGAACCGGATCTTCTTGTTGTCGTTAGACGAATGTTGACGTAGAAGAAAGAAGAGAAGATTTCTTGATACGAAGTCTCGACGATCTTTTCTTGCGCAGCCCGTTGGTTTGAACTCGATGAAGACGACTGTTGCCGTATCGACGTTCACGATGACCCAATGCAGACAATGACACGCGAAGAAAATGAAGACTTCTTGTGAACTTGAACCCGAAGATGAAGTTCTTTGTTTTTCAACCGACGAACCGTTGAATTTTTGAATTTGAAGATATGTACGTTATTCTCTCCGTTTGTTTCAAACTTTACCGGTAGAAGGACCATATGGTCACGACGATAGCTCGTGGAGAGAATAAATGAAAATTGTTAGCGGACTGTATATAAACTTGTTATTACGTGATTTTAAAATTAACAAATAATATGATTAAAATGAATATGAATAAGATGCGCAAGCGCAGCCGTGCTTGAAGACGCGCAACAGCTGACTGGTGTGGTGCCGGGGCCTCGCTCCGCCGCCGGCGTCGATGAATGCACCGCTGCCCCCGCACCCCTCGTTCACTCCCGCGACTCGCGGAGTGCGGCGGCGCGCTGCTGATGGTGGCTGCTGGGTTGAGGCTAGTGGCCTCAACAGACAGTGAAGCAGAAAAGATTTTAAGGACCAAAGTTATTTATTTATATCGGTTCTTTGTTTCTTTCGTTTTTTACATTTTTTTTTTTTTAGTTTTATGTTGTTATTCTGGTCTGTGTGACTTCAATAAAAACCTTTTTTTTTCTTTCTGTGTGTGCGATGACAGCGCCACCTAGTGACCATATTATTTGTGACATAAGACCACATAAGACCTGCCATTATAGATAACTAGCTGTTGCCAGCGGCTTCACCCGCTACAACTCCAAAATTATCCCACGGGAACTTAAAATCTGGATAAATACTATCCTATGTGTTAATCCAGGTTATAAACTATCTGTGTACCAAATTTCAGCCAAATCCGTTCAGTAGTTTCTGCGTGAAAGAGTTACAAACATCCATCCACACATACAAACTTTCACGTCTATACATATAATAAAACTGTAGAAATAGTAGATTATGCACCGAGGGGCTAAAGTTGTGTCTTATGTCACGGGCGTCATATTGAATCTCGAGCGCAATGAAGGATTCGGGATTTAACTCCCGAGCGTAGCGAGGGAGTTAAGAGTTTAACTCACGAGCGAAGCGAGGGAGTTAATACAAGAATCCTGAATGCAGCGAGGGATTCAAGCTAGCCCAAGGCAAAGACACCTTTAGCCCAGAGGAGGATACTCTACTTTTTACACCTACTGTGAGAAAATAATAGCCATAGTACGAAAAACAAAGTATTTATTAAATAAAAAAACAGTAAGAATAACATTTAGAACTAGTTATATAGGTACACTTATATATTAATTCAAGTTAATTGTAACATTTGAGACATTAGTCCAGTTGTGCAAAGATATAGTTATGTTTTTATTTGGTACGTTTATAGATGTTGATGTGGAATTTATTTGAGTATTGCTCGTCAATGCTTCAGAATCTTGTATTTGCAGAGAAGCATTTTGGGTGGTGAAAGTTGGTGAAGGTGGTGAATGAGGCTCAGGGAAAGATGGAATGTGATGGTGTGATGTTGAAGGTTGTGGTGAAAAAGAATCAGATGACGTTTTTAAAGTGATGCTGTTACCAATTTGACAGCTTATTTTATTTTTGTTTTGTACAGAATTTTCAATGTATCCTTCTGCTACTGTATCCGATTTCCAGCCACCATGTCGTTTTATTTGGGTTATATCTGCTCCCGCATCCGCCAACAGTGTAGCTGACGTTCGACGAAAAGAATGACCCGTATAGAGCTCGATATTTGGTAATCCTAAGTATTTGGCAATTTCCTTCGGCATGGCACTCATTTTGTTCTTCCCAATCACTTGACGGGTGCATTTTCCACTACTGAACGCTACAAAAAATCGGTTAGTGTTTATGTTAGGAGGCCGCAGAGCTTGATACTTTTCCACAACCTTTACATATGCTCCGCGGATGACAAATGACCTTTCCTTTTTGGTTTTAGTGTCTGGCAACTTAATCAATAACAACTCTTCTGAGTGTTTTTCTATATCTTGGACCTTCATGTTTACCATTTCTTGACAACGACAAGCCCCATTCACTCCAATAATTAAAGCCACCTGTAACAAAAATAAAAATAAATTTTACTAACAACATACGTAAATTCAGTAAGTATACATAAGTGTTCTTGTTGGTATTTGCTACCATGTGGTATTTTATTTAGTTATAAATAAAATGATGTACTTACTTTTACGGCAAGATAGCTATGATCAGGAGCTTCATTTAAAAAAGTTTCAATATTCATAGGTGTGAAAACTTTCGATTTCTTTGATTGGTGACCTTCCGATTTCCTCTTTAGAAATGCTAATAGATTAGCGTATGTCTTGATATTTATATTGTGTTTCATGCTTATTGTTGACCTAAGCATTGAATAAGTACACCATAGGCTACTTGACTTCTGAGTACAAGATAAATGCTGAAAATACACTAATAGAACTGGTTCCGAAATGGACTTGACGCCTTTCGTACTTTTCCATTTTTGGAAATTGTCATAGGCTTTTATATAAGTTTCCTTTGACTTTTCCGGCAGTAAATCATTGGAAATATTATTAGCTTCGGTTGTAATGAATTCAGGAGTACAATCACTTTCATCACTCGACATTTTATAATACTTTGTTGATAAATTTAAAATTTAAATGCCAAAAATTCGCGCCTTTATTGCGTCTACCAATAAGTAGCCAAGACACGATCAATTCGATTTTCGAAAAAAAAAAGTATCTTCTATGGTTTTGTCGTGTTTGTCCTAATGATATCACTCTCATGGATGTGGCGTTTGTGTAAACTAAGTTTTATACAGGGCTGGTAGAATGGTTTTGGATGATTGGCTGTATGCATTTTGAATTTAGAACGTCATTGGAGACGCTCGTGAAAATAGAGTATTTTTGATAAAATGTGATAAATCGACTATATTATAGATAGGTTTTATTATTTATTTACAAAATCCACAGCAATCTTAGTGCAGTTTATTTAAAATAAATTAACTAATGTTACAGCCAATTACTATTACCTACGGTATTACGGCGCGGTACGGTATTTGTTATTATTAATGCCAGTTTTAATGTTATTTCATTCCTTTTAAAAATGGTTCGTAGGTAGTTATCTAATTATTCTTACAATATTATGTCTTCGAAAACATGGCAACGATATGAAGAAGCAATCGTTATGATTTTTTAGGAAATCGAGAATATCATCCACGCGTAGTAAGGGTTTCGAGAATAGCTTTCCTCTTTCTGGCACACTAAATCAGACTTGGCTGTATGGGCTCAGCTCCCTTTGCCTGCCCCAAAGAGGGACGAAAAGAACCAAAAAAAAAATCTAGGCTGCATGGGCTAGATAGATCCCTTTGTCTTCCCAAAAGGGAAAAGAAAATTAAAAAAAAAATCTTTCTGGCACCAAAGGGTGTTTGTTGTTTATAAACATATTCCAAATTCAAATCACATTATTGACCAGCGGGTAATAATGAAATCCAGTACAACATTATTGACCGGCTGTGCCCTCGGCCACTAATGACTCACTTTAGGTTAAGGTTGCTTGACATATAATTAGACATTTTCGAGCAGGTGGTGTGAAAAGTTATTTTTGTACATTAAAAAAAAACTCAAAAAATATAGCCTGGGTATTATAGGACAACCAATAGAACCCATTTCTAGCATTTTTAGAATTTTTGTCTGTTTGTCTGTTTATCTGTTTGTCTGTGTATTTGTCCAGGTATTACATAAAATGTACGAAATTAATGTAGATAACTTTTATACACAACGATTAAGCGTAACTTGGGGAGGAATTTAGTTTTTGTTTCATTGGAATCGGTTCAGTCTATCAAAAGATATTTGAATTTAAAGTGTTTCAGAAGTAAAATTACGGGTGCACTTTGGTCTCACAAATTGATTTCGTACGTCAGTCGCGCGATCTAACTTCGAATAGAAAAACTACGTTATTCAAATAAATACATATTTCAACGCACGGCAGATGGCGTTAAAAGAAAACCTGGAATAGACGTGCTTATGTTGAAAAAACATTATTTATTTTGTTTCATAGTAATCGGTTCACATAATATGAATGGACTGGAATGGACCGGAATGGACTGGAATGTACTGGAATGGACTGGAATGGAGCGGAGTGGAGTGGAGCGGAGCGGAGGGGAGTGGAGGGGAGGGGAGTGGGGCGGAGGGGAGTGGAACGGAAGGGAGTGGAGTGGAGTGAAGTGGAGTGCATAGAGCGGGCATTAGGAAAAATAGTTCTACATAAACCTGGAATAGAAGTGTCAAATATTCTTGATAAATCTTAGAAAATTCTAAATACAGGGTTTATATGAAAAACGTGGCCAGAATTAAGCGCTTCGAACTAAAAAAATACATTGTTCGATTCCGACATCCACGCGAACGGAGTCGCGGGCACAGCTAGTTTATAATATTAGTAGTACTATCCTATGTGTTAATCCAGGTTATAAACTATCTGTGTACCAAATTTCAGCCAAATCCGTTCAGTAGTTTTTGCGTGAAAGAGTTACAAACATCCATCCACACATACAAACTTTCACGTTTATAATATTAGTAGTACTATCCTATGTGTTAATCCAGGTTATAAACTATCTGTGTACCAAATTTCAGCCAAATCCGTTCAGTAGTTTTTGTGTGAAAGAGTAACAAACATCCATCCACACATACAAACTTTCACGTCTATAATATTTGTAGGATAGTAGGAAGTAGGATTTAATAAACATTTTTGGCTTGTTTTTCATTGAAAAATAATAATTAAACTAAAAAAGTTTGAGTAACATGTAATAGTAGCATTAGAATTGGAATTATATACATATACAACGAGCAGTGGTGGCCCAGTGGTATCGGTCCCGACTTACGAGTTGTAGGTCGTGGGTTCGAACCCAGCTTGGGGCATTACTTTGTGTTATTTATTTCTTCACCACTGCTCTCAAAACGGTGAAGGAAAACATCGTGAGGAAACCGGCATGTCCTAGAACCATCAAATTCGAAGACATGTGACATCTGCCAATCCGCACTGGGCCCGCGTGGTGGATTATGGCCCACTCCCTCTCACAAGAGAGGAGGCCTGTGTCCCAGCAGTGGGAACGTTATAGGCTGATGATGATGACATATACAACAAAATCATCAAAAATGCAATTTAAAATTGTAATATGTAGAAGAGAATTAAAATTTACTTTTTATTTACTACAATTTCGACAAGTTATGTATAGTTATTTTTGTTTTAGAAAACTTTCGTATGCGAAGTAGGTAATGAAATTAAAAAAATTGACACAATTTTGAATTTCCTAGTTTCCTCCGTGTCTCGGAAAGCACGTAAACCGCTGGTCCCGGCTGTCATTTGTAGATGTTTGACAGTCGTTACTGTTAGTCAGAAGCTCTAAAGTCTGACAATCAGTCTTACCATGGAGTATGGTATTAATTACCCAGTTACTGGGTTGTGGAGGTCCGACAGGCAGTCGCTCCATGTAAAATACTGATATCCAGCTGAATCTGGTTCGACTGGAAGCAGACCACAATATACATAGTTGGGAAAAGGCAGAAGATGATGATGATTTTTGAATTTCCTAGTTAGTCTTTGTAAAAATTAAAGAAATTAACATCAAATATTACCAAATCAGCCGATTTTAGTTAAATTATGCACTTTTTTAAATAGCTATCATATGCAATTGCATAACATTGTTTAGTTATTGCATAAATCAACAATTTTTACTAATTGATTATTGCATTATAGTAAACATGCATATCACATGCATTATGTCATTCATGTCAGTGTGTTTCCAGCCTCAAAAAGACAGACCAAATACATACAAATATTAGTTCAACACGGAAACTTATCGCTGGCCTTTTAGAGAGACTAAGAGTCACTCAACGAGCAATGGAAAGAGCTATACTCGGAGCAACGATGATATACTAGACTCCTAATAATAGGCGACCGATGTCTGTCAACACATTAGGCAAAAAAGTCCGTCTTATTTCGACCGCTCCTGTGAGACGTAAACATACCTTGAGACAGAACAGACCTTGAGTTAGCCAATCACAACACAGTACCCCGTCCCCCTCGCTTACTTAGTACCTCAGCGAGTTGACAGAATAGTCTTTGTTCCTTAGATCGTGCATGCGGAGTCTAGTAATATATCGTCGTTGGCTCGGAGTTTCTTTGCGGGATAAAATCCGGAACAGGGATATTCGGCGAAGAACCACAGTCACCGACATAGCTCTTAAAGCAAGTTGAAGTGGCAATGGGCGGGCCACATCGCTCGTAGAACTGACAACCGATGGGGAAGAAAAGTTCTCGAGTGGCGACCACGGACCGGAAGACGCAGCGTAGGTAGGCCTCCAACTAGGTGGACCGACGACATCGTGAGAGTCGCGAGCAACCGATGGATGCAAGTGGTGAATTGTCGTTCGGCGTGGCGGTCTAAGGGGGAGGCCTATGTTCAGCAGTGGACGTCTTCCGGCCGATAATGATGGAAACCTATCGTATTTGATAAACATATATAACATCTTAATATATATAGGGTAAAGTACCCAACTGCTGACCTCCCACCAACTATTGACCTCTTAACAGTTTTTATCAAAAATAATAATAAATCTTCTTGCAGTGCTGCATAAAGAATACAGAAAATGAAAAATAATTTATCTTGTAATATATCGGCGTCACAGAAAATTTAAATAAAGCGATATTGCGTCCGTAAACTTAAGATAATAAAATACCCTGCTAAAATCATCAAGAAATTTAACAATTTGCTAAGCTGAAGGTTGTTTTCAATGTCATTTTATTTCAGTTTTACACTATAGATTCCTTAGAGTTTGGTATTTTTTAGTTATTTAAGACAGACATAATGCTTTTCCACATGATTTTCAAGTTTAAATGAGCCTTAACTTGTTAAAATGATGGGGTCAATATGTGGTAAACTCAAATGTATGGATAACCATTTGTTTGACATGACATGTCAATAGCTGGTAATGAACCATATGTACGAATATACCAGTTACTGACACCACGGTTTATACGTATATTTCATTTTAATGGTGAGGTAGCTTAACTTTAATGCATCTGTATTATGCCCATGGGTGCTTGTTAAAATGATGGGGTCAATATGTGGTAAACTCAAATGTATGGATAACCATTTGTTTGACATGACATGTCAATAGCTGGTAATGAACCATATGTACGAATATACCAGTTACTGACACCACGGTTTATACGTATATTTCATTTTAATGGTGAGGTAGCTTAACTTTAATGCATCTGTATTATGCCCATGGGTGTTGGCACCCCTAAATGTGTGTATCTGCACAATCACATACATAAAAAATACCTTACGTAGTAACCTATGAACCTAGCTTAAATTGAGCGAGGTACTTACATTTTCGATCTACTGTCACATTCTGGATCCTCCTGAATAGTTTAAACTTACTACAATTATAGGAAAAGTTAACGGCTGAATGGATTTTGAAACAATTTGGCAAGCGAATAATATAAAAACCTGGTTAGGTGGGTTTACCTGGACGCAGGATACTTTTTATGTAGGTATATGATCCCGTGGGACAATTGCCGAACATAACACGGGCAATGCCTCAGTCATAAGTTGGTTTAATGCATAAAATTATGACAAAAATTACTCTAACCTGCATGTTTGAACAAACTGACTTAAATCATATCCGATGCAAAGTGTTAGGTAGTTTTAGATTTGTGTCTATGCTCTCTTCATTTGTGAGGATCTTCTACATAAGGTGAAAAAGTTTAAATAGTCTTATGTAATTGGGAAAATATTAATTCAAACTTTTTTAAACTAACTTTGAAGAACTAAGGCCGTATTCTTTCAATTTATTTTGCCGGCGAGCATTTTTAATCTGTTGCATGACAGACAAATGAAATAACTAATAATTAAGTGGAAAAATTGGACAAAAAGTGATAAAACTACAACAGAACTTCATTTAAATAAGTGCAAGAATATTATAGGCCGCGTTTGAAGACTATAACCAAAATTGTGTGTAAAAAGAAAATGAGTAGGGCAATAAGACTACCTTTGTTTGTTTTTTATCAAATAAAACCTCGTATCACAGTCCTAATAAATAATATTTGAGTTTGTTCTTATACTACAGGAGGTCAAAAAATTGGTCATTTGCATGATGAAAATTTGGTACAGGCATGTTGATAACTGGTCAAATGGCCTGTTTTTGCTAAACTCGAGAAAAAAAACACTTTTTACCTTTGTATGACTGTTTATAATGTTTTAGTTACATTCTCCAACGTTTATTTTATCTTCTAAAAACATTCATTTCCACTTGCAACTCATGCATTAGTTTATTTTGCGAAAGAAGCAAGAAAAACCGCTTAAAGGGTTAATAATTGGGTGTTTTACCCTAAATCTCGTGTCACAATGTTTGTCCTCAATGGACTCCTAAACCACTTAACCGATTATAATAAAATTCGTACACCACGTGCAGTTCGATCCAACTTGAGAGATAGGATAGTTTAAATCTCAAATTTTAGACCGGGTCCTCCACCCGTGCGAAGCCGGGACGGGCCGCTAGTATCATATATATAATAATATTCCACAACTATCACACAACGCCATCTAGTTCCAAGCTAAGCAGAGCTTGTGTTATGGGTACTAGACAACTGATAAACATACTTATATAATATTTCTATTACACCCAGACACACGACCTTATGAAGGTCGCTGGAAGACGCTGGATGCAGGTCGCTTCCATCCGGTATATGTGGAGATCTAAAGGGGAGGCCTATGTTCAGCAGTGGACATCCTATGGCTGAGATGATGATGATGGTGACCCAGACACAGAACAAATGATCATGCCATAAATAAACAATCCCAGAAGCAAAATTCCTAAGTTATTACACAAGGCCACCGGTTTCGTTTACTTTATTTGTCAATATTTTAAACCACACTATAATTAGTAATCTGTTGATGATTTTTCCTCGAATTATGTTACATAGGTATTCAGTATGACAAAGAAATGACTCATTTTCAACTCTGCTAGTTTAAAAGAAAAAAAAAATAGTACACAAGGCTACACATCAAGCTAAGCAAAACCAGTATTAGCTGACCGTTCATTGTGTGTAAAAATCGAACGAAGCGAGACCAAGACAAACTGGTTTTGTATAGCTTGATGTGTAGCCGTGTGTACCTGCCACCGTTTGCCCTAAAGCGGTAACTCCAATTTTAAGAAAATCTGCTCAATTAGAGATTCACAGATTCTCTGGAGTGTAATGTGTTGCGAACCAGCCAGTCGGGTTTCGTCATATGCTTTTCCTGTTGCGGGTCTCAGGATCAAATCTTGGATTTTGGTTGCGGGACTTATCAAATTAACGTGACCCCGGCGGAACGTAAAGAGCTATTGAAGGACACTGTGGATTTTAGTCAGTATGACTCCGACAGGCCCTCCCGCACTGCCCTGGGCGGGAGGACTTATTTGATGTTATTACCACGATAAAAAAAAAGTAGAGATTTATTGCCGACTCTGCTCTATAAGTGTGGTGCTACTCCACAAACGATGTGGATATTAATATCGTGCCCTGCGTGCCCTGCCAATGCAATGAAAATAATAATAATTAGAAATGGATTAATGAGTGAGCGCGCTTTGGCTTTGACAATGGCTTTGGCTAGGGCTGTGACTTTGGCTGCCTAGTTGGCTTGCTTTGGGTGGTTGTCTAACTACAGTGGTAGCCGATTTTAACTTTACCTAAATAACCCAAAAAAAGGTGTTTTATTTAAAGTGGTACATTTGTATAAAGTTTCCTTTAAAAAAAAAAAAAACGATTCTCTGAGATATCACATTTAAGTTTACGAGTGCCTAATAAATCTGTGCAGTAAATTAAACAATTAAAACTGTTAATTGTTTAAACAAAGACATTTAATGTCGATGACCTCATATGTATTACAAATATGTCTGTTTTCTGATTTCAGGGTCACTTTAATCATGTAGATTTCCTATAGATTAACTGAGTCACCTAAGTTTCACAAATAAAATGAGACATGGCTTCCTAAATAATAATAATATTCAAAAACTATCACACAACGCCATCTAGTCCCAAGCTAAGCAGAGGTTGTGTTATAAGTACTAGACAACTGATAAACATACATAAATATTTCTAAATACCTATATGTTATAGATAAATTACACCCAGACACAGAACAAATGATCGTGCTCATCACACAACATTTGTCCTGGGTGGGAATGGAACCCACGACCCCCGGCATAGCAGTCAGTAACCACTAGACCAACAGGCCAGTCTAAATTGACTGGCCTGTTGGTCTAGTGGTTAGTGACCCTGACTGCTATGCCGGGGGTCGTGGGTTCGATTCCCACCCAGGACAAATGTTTGTGTGATGAGCACGATCATTTGTTCTGTGTCTGGGTGTAATTTATCTATAATATGTATGTATTTACAAATATATAAGTATGTTTATCAGTTGTCTAGTACCCATAACACAAGCTCTGCTTAGCTTGGGACTATATGGCGATGTGTGATAGTTGTGGAATATTATTATTATTACTAGCGGCCCGTCCCGGCTTCGCACGGGTGGAGGACCCGGTCTAAAACCCGGTCTCGATGGTTACAAACACAACAAAAAAATAATTATCCGAATCAGTCAAGCCGTTTTCATGTTATGTCGTGACAACGGAAAACGGGTTTCATTTTTATATATATAGAAGATTATTATTATTAAATGTGACGTGGTTCAATTTTTACTTAAATCTAGCTGATCCGGCAAACTTCGTGGCGCTTAAAATCATTCACGGACATCGCAGGACGATTTCTCACCGTAGACGCATGTGGACGGCGAGTAATGGGCGACTCGCAGTGCTACCAAGGCCCATGCGCGGGTTGAGGGAAAAAGCTGTCATCAAAATGACGGGCCCCCGTTAGAGGACAAAAGCCGGGGTCGCCTGACTGATGGGTAACCGCTGCCCCCGGAACGGAAAGGAAAAGGAAGTCTGACACTCGTAGGTTAATTACGGGCATTTAAAAGTTGACACATATGGGTCGAAACGTGGGCGTTTCTGCCTTCCTATATGTTGAAACCAGGCGTTATTATTATGTTACAATCAACACGACAGCTTAAAAACTAAGTCACATGTAAAGGTGCTCTAAGACTTGAGCATACACTGTAACAGAACATCGAGCATTCACCGTTTTTAATTTTGTCGAACTGAACAACGAACAGAACCAGGGGGCCCATTCTCGGTTTTAGAGATGGTGTCAAACTCGAGAAAATTTCTAATGACGTCATTTTTTCGGCAAATTTTAAAAGTTGCTATTCATGGAGATGTCAAATTCGCCATTTGTCGAAGGCTAACGTTAGAGTTCAGTAAAATTTGTCGAAAAAATGACGTCATTAGAAATTTTTGTCAAGTTCGACACCATCTCTAAAACCGAGAATTGATGATGATCGGGCATCGTTATGATAACTCATGGTATGGGTACAAGTTGTACACGAAACACCGTGCGTGTGGTTGGTAAAACTGTATCACTTACCAACCTTAGCGCATTTTTCGACTTGCTTGAAATTTTGCCCACTTAACTTTTACATTATCTTTTTGTTTAATAGCAAACACTTGAAAAATAGTAGCAGAAACTTGTTCACTAGGAATATTGATCTTTCCACGTCGACGAGAATGTGACCAGGGGGCCGATTCTCGGTTTTAGAGAAGGTGTCGAACTCGACAAAAATTTCTAATGACGTCATTTTTTCGACAAATTTTACTGAACTCTAATAAGACATATTTATCAACTTTTAAAATTTGTCGTAAAAATGACGTCATTAGAATTTTTTGTCAAGTTTGACACAACCTCTAAAACCGAGAATCAGCACCCTGCGCGTATTTAACTGTGGCGTGTGGTAATGCCGTCCGTGTACAGTTATTTCATGCGAGAAACTTGCGCAGGCAAAACTGTGGTAAAGCTTGTACGTGTGGTAGGTCCTTTAGAATGCTCGCTAAATCGCTCTCGTTTGTTTTTTTGAAAAGTAACATTCACAAGAATGCTCATTTATCAGCAACTAATAGTGAGCACGTTTTTGACATTTTGACTAATCGCATAAACATACAGGATGTGAGCAAAAAGTCAGACGGAATAATTTTCGTATTCCTTTAATGGCATACTACATAAATGTCGAATAAAAATGATTGGATCGTTTAGTGAAATAGTTTTATAAATTGGACATAAAATACTATACCTAAAGTTTAAATAGTTTCAGTAAAAACATTAGGTATATGTATTTTAACAGAGTTGGCGCAACGAATGGGTAACTTATCGTCCGATCAAGGACGAAACGACGTCTACTCTCTTGGTTGTTTGTTGCCTATAAGGCGACACCTTCAAACCCCTTTGCCTGAACCTCCGGGCTTAGATAGTAGTACTCAAAACTCTGGTAGAAAGCGCGTAGAGTCCCACAAAGAGCTGCCGGCAATCTGACGGGGCCCACTTAGAGGGCCTGTTTGGCCCTCTAAGTGGGCCCCGTCCAGTCAAGGTCAGGACTGTCTGTGTCTATAATGGATACCGTGGCCCTAACCATTTTGTGCAATCCTGTCATCATCATCATCATCTCAGTCATAGGATGTCCACTGCTAAACATAGGCCTGCCCTTTAGATCTCCACATATACCGGTTGGAAGCGACCTGCATCTTTCTCCTTTATAAGGTCGTCTGACGCTCGATGGTAGACGTCCTACGCTGCGATTGCTAGTCTGTGGTCCGCATCATCATCTGCATAGCCTTTTCCCAACTATATTATGTTCAACCTCAAGTCAAACTGGATGCAGCTGTATATCAGTATTTTACATGGACCGACTGCTTATCGGACTTCCACAAGCCAGTAACTGGGTAACTGGGTTAAGCTATTTATGTCATTTGTGTTGAGCTACACGATAACTGACAAATGCTTGCACAGGTCCACTCAAATCTGTGTGGTTCTTTCTTCAAAAGACCACCTCAGACACCTGCATGGTTCTTATATAACTTTAAAAGAGACTGTGACCTCTGAGTTTGTTTCGGATGTTTCTTCTCAGAGTAGTCAGGTACGAAACACCGGCCTCATCTAGTTTAAAAAGTAGTGTCTTTTTGACGTGTAAAAGAGTTTGCCAAAACCAATTTGCTAAATAAACATCATTTATCATTTAAGATGATACCCCATGGTAAGACTATTTGTTAGACTATAGAGCTTAAGTTTGTGACACCCTGTATTTTTACTAAAGTAGACATCTTTATATCAGAATCGTGTTAAAACGATCATTTTTTATTGAACTGTATTAGGAAAGAATTATAATATCGAAACTACTCTTTTGTTATCTAATAATATCACGAAAGAATGTTGCAGTCGCAGTTAAACATTAAATATATGCATTTTGCAAAATTTCTAGCCAATGATTGTAATTTATTATGACTAAATTAAATAATAGATGATATTGAAATAAAAGTAGGAAACTACTGATGATGATTATGAAAGTAAAATATTCTTGTTAGTCAACATGAAATTCGACGTATGTAAAAAGTATATCATCATCTGCCTGCCTTTTCCCAACTATATTAGGGTCGCTTTCCAGTCAAAACAGATGCAGCTGAATATATATCTGTATTTTACATGGAGCGACTGACTATCAGACCCCATGGTAAGACTGGTTGTCAGACTTTAGAGCTTCTGACTAACAGTGACGACTGTCGAAGATCTACAAATGACAGCCGGGACCAACGGCTTTACGTGCTATCCGAGGCACGGAGGAAACTCGCTATGACAGATGGTCACCCATCCACAGACCAACCTCGACAAGCGCGGTTTAACCCGGAAGATCGGCTTGTGCGGTTGTAATTATTTAGCCACGAACTCCTTGAGTATGTAAAAAGTATAAAGGGGTCAATTAATTTTGAAGGGAAATGTTTTAATTCTTCTCTTTTCTTTTTTTTTAACTTTGCTCATTTCAGATAAACAAATATATTACATAAATTGAACTTAACTAGATGTTTACGTTAACGTCTGACTCCAAACTATACCCACAACAAATTATGGACATCCGAATAAGGAAAAACTATCCATAACAATGAATCATCCGCTATGGGAATTACCAAACTATGTGGTATATAAGATAAATGTTTGACATGCCTACCTATTTATTCTAAATAGGTTTATAGGTTACGGTGTCACTGTGAGCGATAAGCGGAAGCGATGAGGTCACAATTTGACAGGCCTGTTGGTCTAGTGGTTAGTGACCCTGACTGCTATGTCGTAGTTTCGATTCCCACTCAGGACAATTTTTTGTGTGATGAGCACAATGACGATATATTACTAGACTCCTAATAACAGGCGACCGATGTCTGTAAACACATTAGGCAAAAAAGTCTTATATCCGTCTATTTCGACCACTCCTGTGAGCCGTAAACATATCTTGAGACAGAACAGACCTTGAGTTAGTCAATCAAAACGCAGTACCCCGTCCCCCTCGCTTACGTAGTACCTCAGCGAGTTGACAGAATAGTACATCAAATGAGTCACCCAAGGCAGGCCAGATGCGACTGTCAGACTCGCACTGACTAAAATCTATGGTGTCCTTAAATATCCCTTTACGTTCCAGAGTCACGGTAATTCGCTAAGTCCCACGGCCAACACTTAAACGTTTAAAATAAAACTGTTTTTATTATTCTTAACCATTTATCAAGTACCTACTCAAGATCACGCGCAAACTCAGTAACTGATACCATAGCTTTGCTAATATTTTATCTTACGTCGCTAAACGCTAGCATTGAGACCTATGCCTAGATGTTAAACCACAGGAGTTAAAATGGGCATGCAGTATCCGGGATGGAGATTGGACACGGTTGGTAGGCGCCATTTTTATGTTAGTAGATTATTTTATTAGTTTAAAGAATGTTTGAATAAGTCGACGACCTATTTGTACATAGACATTAGGTGGAATATAATGTCGGTAATCCCCAAGAGTTTGGTACGTCGTCTACCTAAGGCCCTTCACACACAATGCAACGCAAGTCTCCGACACCTTACCACTTTGGTATCCATTGATGTGCGCCTGTGCACGAACGTCTATGGATTTGTATTGCGACCGTCGCGACGATCACTGAGTTTTACGTTCAACCCTCAGGGGTTGAATGTGGAAACGTTTAGGGGTTGAACGCGGAAGAGGGTAGAAATTATTGAGGGTTGAACGCTGAATAAATCCGAGGCAGCACGTCGCCTCGATACAAGTCGTAAGGTTAGGAGAATTAGGCATTTAGAGAACTTATCTTTTTGCGACCACGTTGCCGTTTTTGCGAATTAGGCTTTTTGCGCCTTAACCGTTGTAAGGTATCGGAGACTTGCATCGCGTTGTATACGAAGGGGCTTAAACTTCCCAGGTACTTAAACATAGGCCTCTTTTGTATTAGAAGCATCAGTTGGCTTCCAATCAGTTTTGAGTAATTACTTCTGCCCAATTTTGAATTAAGGTTATACTTTAAAAGTTATTGCCAAGGGATTCACTCACTCAATTCCTTCCCATTCCGGTATTATGCAAAAAAAACTTATCCTACAACCGTCGCTAAAGTCCCATCTATCTCTATACTAAAACTCATCAAAAGTGGTTTAGTAATCTGGCTCGCTGCAGCGCGGCTGGAAGACCCTTTTTGAAAAGTGTTTGGAGAGACGCCACGGCGTACTCACCGTAACCCGGCGTACTCACCGTAAAAAGGCTACTGACAAATTTCGATAGAATAAACACTTTACCCGACCTAGCTGACGAACCTAAGACCTCGCCTCCAGCAGTAACACTTACAACCACTAAATCTAAAGACACTAAATATGGCGAGATGGAGTGGGAGCGGTCGCCTCCTCCTCCGATTACCGCGTAAAAAAAAGACGTCGAACCTAAGTCCTCGTCTTCAGCAGTAGCACATACAACTTTGGGGGTAGGAGGAACAGAGTGGAAAGTTCCTCGCTACTCGGTGAAAAGGAAGGTACCTTCCAACCAGAGGGTGTTGTGTCTGGTGGGCTTTTTGCCCGACATTCATAGTCGGAATATTCTGTCTTCTAATGTCGAGAATAAGCCCCTTCGTACACTAGGCGACGCAAGTATCCGATACTGTACGATTTTGATATCCATTGACGCGTGCCTGTGTTCGAACCTCTATGGATTTGTATTCCGATAGTCGCTTGGATACCGAAGTCGTAAGGTATCGGAGACTTGAGTCGCCTAGTGTACGAAGGGCCTAACTGATTGCGCGATGTAGACTCTTAGTTACTCGGTCTTTGCATAGATGGCGCTGCTGTTCTTTTTGTAGTAGTTATGTCCGCTACACAACCACTTAACCTAGGCATTAAATATAATTTATGCCCAACCCATAATGATCTGTTAGCACAGTCATAAGTTCTAAAATATTGCCTTTTTTACTGACAAAGAAATAAATGATTAATATTTTATAAAAACCTTGGCTCGGTCTGATTTAAATGTCAGCTTTGTTACATACTTTCGTTATGTTTTTAGTGCTTTATTCTGAATCTTAATTCCGTCGTCTAGGGGCGGTCTAGACTATAAATAATGTCACCTTTGTAAGACGGGAACGAATGCATGTCGTGATGAAATCCGTCACGCTAAGCAGGCGTGCCTCACTTTATTTTTATCCTAGTACTTAATATCATCAAATGAGGCCTACCACCCAGGGTGGGACGGGAGGAAACGTCAGACTTTCAGGGCACGTGGACGGCGAGTAATGTGTGACTCGCGGACCATAATGTCCATCTCTGCAAGACGGGAACTAATGCGTGTCGTGATGAAAGTCTTCCCGCTTAGGCGGCATACCTTACTCTATTTTATCCTGGTAAAATCATCAAATGAGTCCTCTTACTCAGGGTGAGACGGGAAGGACTGTCAGACTCATAGGTGTTCTTTCAATAGCCCTTTAAGTTCCAGTTAATTACATTAAAGAGTTACGAGTGGAGTCTACGTGAGTACAACTTGGACCTCACGACCCAGCCGCCGCAGCGTCTTTCGTGGTAGAGACGCCCACGGTATCGTACGTCACGGCCTCACGGGGCAATTTCTGGCCACCCACCGTAGCCGCGAACTTGAAAGCGACAAGCAATGGATGACTCGCTGACCGATCAAGGACTATGCCCGGATCGACGGCGCGTCGTGTTCAAAGATCTGTTAGCAAGCTATAGAGGGCCAAATTTTCAACTTTACGCGCTGGGGTATAAAGTTGAAAATGTATTGGTGACTGATGAACGATAACGATTGTCGTTTACTGTCGAATGCTGTTTGACTAAGGCCCCAGGCCACAAAATTATTTTGCAAAAATTTGATTAATATTTTAGAAGAACGATTTAATCTTAATTTAGTGATTTTATCTCAATGATTGATTGGTGAATCAAGACATGGTTCTTGATCGATGGACAGTTATTAATTCTGACATAATCAGCTACCATATTTAATTGAATAATTTAAGTAATTTATTAAGGATTTTTACTTCTTAGCTAATCGATACAAATATATAAAATTGGAGTGTCTGTTTGTAATATTAAAATAACCGTTTTTTACTAAATGCCTATCCTAAGAACAAAGATTTGTATTTTTGTGTGGATATGTTTGTAATGAATAAACTCTACTGTGCTGATTTTAAAAAAGATTTCACCAGTTTAAAGCTACATTGATGACATATTCAAAAGGGGGGAGGGGGACGGGTAAGTCGTTGGCAAAAGCTAGAGACAAAAATTAATTATATGTATATGTTGCAGTCAAAACTCTTAACCAGTCAAAAGTACTATTGACTAGCAAAATCAGTCAAAAGTACTTTTGACCGTATGCTTTAGTCAATAGTACCTACTTTTGACTAAAATAACAGTTAAAAGTACTTTTGCCCAATGGAGCTGGTTAAAAGTAGTTTTGATGGATTGCTTTGTGTGTCTGTCAGCTTGTCTCTTTATTTCGGCTAATCTCTGAAACAGAAAAAAAAACTGTTTTAGTAGGTATATGTTATTGTAGTGTGGCAACAGAAATACGTCATGGGTAAAAATATTTCATCCAACTACTTATCATAGTTCATGAGATTCAGCCTGGTGACAGAAGGACAGACAAACAGCCAGACGGACAGTGGAGTCTTAGCCTAGTTTAGCAAGTCTCCGATACCTTACGACTTTGGTATCCAAGCGACTATCGCAATACAAATCCATAGAGGTTCGTACAAAGGCACGCGTCAATGGATACCAAAGTCGTGAGGTATCGGAGGCTTGCGTCGTCTAGTGTACGAAGGGGCTTAGTATTTGAGTGCCGATTTTTATTGTGGTCGGACAGCGAGTCGCCTATTACTCCATGCCCGCATGCCTACGGTGACCGGAGATCGTCTGACGACGTCAGTCGTCGTCGGCGTCTACCATTGCGGCTCGGGTGGAGAAAGGTCGCTGTCCTCTCCCTCACGCGGACCGCCTTCTTCTTCGAGATCATGAGTGCTTCGCAGAACGAGGCGACCGCTTCCCACTATGTCTCACCCCACAGCATGGCCTTAAACCATCAGATACAGGTACCTCCCGAAACTTCCGTGTCAGGACGCCGTGACCTCTCTTTGAGCCACTCCTCAAAGAGGGGTCTTACCGCCGTGATTGCGACAGTCGCTGTCTCCATACCGCCCTGAGATCACGCCGGACCTCGACTTGTCGGGGCAGCGGGAATTCTCCCCGGGGTACGGAGCCCTTAAGACTATCATCTACCGAGCGTTCGTCCATACTACAAGGGAAAACGTTTTCCTGCCCCTTAATGTTATCCTATCTCAATGATTTTTTAGAATGCTTCTGACACAGTAAAAAACTAGGTTTACATGTTTTATTTTTTTCAAAATTTATTTTAGTTTGAAATTTACAGGCACCTAAAAGTTACTACTTTTATGACAAAATCTTCATTGAAGTAAAACCTTAGTATTTTAAAAACAAAGAAGTTTTAGAAACAAAGAAAACCTAGAATCTATCTTCTATACATATAATAAAACTGTAGAAAAGTTATTTTTGTACATTAAAAAAAAACTCAAAAAATTTAGCCAGGGTATTAAAGGACAACCAATAGAACCCATTTCTAGCATTTTTAGAATTTTTGTCTGTTTGTCTGTTTGTCTGTTTGTATGTTTATTTGTCCAGGTATCACGTAAAATGTACGAAATTTATGTAGATAACTTTTATACACAACGATTAAGCGTAACTTGGAGAGGAATTTAGTTTTTGTTTCATTGGAATCGGTTCAGTCTATCAAAAGTTATTCGAATATAAAGTGTTTCAGAAGTAAAATTACGGTCAGTTCACACCAAGACGCGTAGTTCATAGCGCGATCTAGCTTCGATTCTGCTACATATTCAAATAAAAATTCATCTAATGATTATGATAGGATGGGATAGGATAGGATAGGATGGGATAGAATAGGATAGGATGGGATAGGATGGGATAGGATGGGATAGAATGGGATAGGATGGGATAGGACGCGACAGGACGGGACAGGACGGACAGGACGGGATAGGACGGGATAGGATGGGACAGGACGGGACAGGACGGGACAGAACGGGACAGGACAGGATAGGACGGGACAGGACGGGACAGGATGGGAGAGGACGGGACAGGGCGGGACAGGACGGGACAGGACGGACAGGACGGGACAGCTCGGGACAGGACGGGACTGGACGGGACAGGACGGGACAGTACGGGACAGGACGAGACAGGACGGAACAGGACGGGATAAGATGGGATAAGATGGGATAAGATGGGATAAGATGGGATAAGATGGGATAAGATGGGATAAGATGGGATAAGATGGGATAAGATGGGATAAGATGGGATAAGATGGGATAAGATGGGATAAGATGGGATAAGATGGGATAAGATGGGATAAGATGGGATAAGATGGGATAAGATGGGATAAGATGGGATAAGATGGGATACGATGGGATACGGTGGGATTTTGGAGGGAGACCTTTTTACCCGACGCTTCGCACAAAAAAATACATTGGTAATTTCCGACATCCACGCGAACGAAGTCGCGGGCACAGCTAGTATATAATATGCCGAAACGATTGACGCTTGAATCTAAGAGATTGATCGTGATTTAATATGTGAAAAACGTTTTCTCCCGAGAGACAATTTTCATGTAAAAAATACTTACAGTCAGTCGCACAATCGGGGGTCAAATTCAACGCGCGAGCAACAGCACGAGTTTTTCTAAATACCTATTTTATGAAATGGCACCCGGTACACTTATACTATCCTCTTAAGAAATATATAATAATTATACTAAACGGATATAAACATTAGTAGTGTCTCTTCAACACTTCAACAGGTGTGGTTCGAACTATAACCTCCGCCTGATATGGTAAGCATTTGAGCCGGATTTGGTCACCCATTCATCTTGACACAATGATCAAATATCTTTGAACGTTATTAATTCTGCTTCACTGACATTTTCTTAGTTATTCTCATTTGTAAGGGCTTGTTTATCTATTTTGTTTTCTGAATAATTTAATTACAACAATATTTTGATCTTGATTAAATCATCATTTGAGTTCAACGACGATATATTACTAGACTCCTAATAACAGGCGACCGATGTCTGTCAACACATTAGGCAAAAAAGTCTTATATTCGTCTTATTTCGACCACTCCTGTGAGCCGTAAACATACCTTGAGACAGAACAGACCTTGAGTTAGCCAATCACAACGCAGTACCCCGTCCCCCTCGCTTACGTAGTACCTCAGCGAGTTGACAGAATAGTTTTTGTTCCTTAGATCGTGCATGCGGAGTCTAGTAATATATAGTCGTTGTTTGAGTTAGTGCGGGACGGGAAGGACTATCAGACTTGTACTGACTAAAATCTTCGGTGATTCTTCAATAGCCCTTTACGTTTCAGGGTCATGGTTACCTAATGAGACAGTCCCGCGACACCGGCAAGATTACAGCTACCTAGGATGAGAGAAACGATATATGGACTGGTCAGTTTCGTACGCAAAAGGTAAAATGGGACCTGTCTATGTCAGTCTGTCACCAGGCTCTATCTCGTTACCCGTGATAGTAAGATAGTTGAAATTTTCACAGATGATGTATTTCTATTGCCGCTATAACAACAAACAGAAGAAAGCATATCTGACATTTAACTAAAATATTTCCATTAACTTTTTAAGAATTTCATCACCACTGCTCTCAAAACGGTTCGTGAAGGAAAACATCGTGAGGAAACCTGTCCTAGAACCAAAAATTCGAAGATATGTGACATCTACCAACCCGCACTGGGCCCGCGTGGTGGATTATGGCCCACTCCCTCTCACAGAGAGGAGGCCTGTGTCCCAGCAGTGGGAACTTTATAGGCTGATGATGATGATGATGATTTTAAGAAAAACTCTCTCAACAAAAGCTTTCGACTCCGGGGTCTGTGTTTCCTGACAGCTACAACCTTGTGGTCTTCAAGTCAAGAGTGAATATGTTACTTCTAGTCAAGCGTGCTTCACCGTCGACCACATCATCACTTATCATCAGGAGAGATAGTGGACAAAGGCGATGTAAATCATTTTGTACATTTGTAAGACTTGATTCTACAACGATTCACCGACGACCAGTTCATCATTGGACGTTTAGTCGACAGGACGATTCATTTATGACTGTTTCCCCGATAGACTCTTGATCCGTCATGCGACAAAAAGTCAATGAAGAATGCCGATTTGCAGTTAACTTTTTCTAGACAATTGTTCAACAGATCTTTTATGTGGTAAGATGAGATGTCCTAACCTTCTTACCTTGACATATTTAGCACAAAACCGCAGGAATGACAGTCTACCCACCATCTTTATTGAATATCTTGTGGTATTGATGGCAAATATTTCAAAGGTCCACTTGAGTAATTGGTCAAATCTGCCCGAGGACATCTGCAATAGCAAATAATTATGGTTTTTTATGTCTCACGGTTATCTTCCATTCTCTGTGTCTTTCTGACTAGAATCACTCAATATTCCTTCTTATCAATTCTGGTTGACACGACAAAAAAAAAACGAAGTCCGTAAAAAATATATTAATTTGAATGCATGTCCGTCACTAACATAGCTATAAGTATCTGCCTACTAATATAATATGGACTTGTACTTGTGCTTGGTCGAAAATAAATATTTTCAATTTCAATTAAAATAAAGTCGAATATTCCAATTTTGTTGATTTTTGTCATTTTTTTTAATTATTGCTGAATTTCCCAGCCATCCGGCAACCTCAATTACAGCCCTCTCACAGAATGGAAGCCTGTGTCCCAGCAGTGGGAACAGTATAGGCTGATGTTGATACAAATATTGTTCGTTTATTAGTATATGTACAAACCCTTACTAAATTCATTCTGATCATAATGTCATGCACAAATCGGTGTGTAATTTATGTAACGCGTTTAGATCATCTGAATTACTGAACAAGATTACATCAGTTCTGACGTTCTTATAGGTCGACGTTCGAGGCTTGGTTTGTGCGTAAGTTCGGATTGTATTGTGATTTTTTTAAATCTTGATATAAACCAGGTCGGGGCAGGATTCGACTGTAAGACTTGTACTGACTAAAATCCACGGTTTCCTTCAATAGCCCTTTATGTTCCAAGGTCGCGATTACCTGATGAGACAGTCCATCAACCCCGGCAGCCTTTGGCCCTCTTGCCAAATCGCTGACTACTGATTTGTAGTTTTAATATAGGTTCCTTTAATGCAGTATAACACCTGTAGTGATTAATAAAATTATTTTTTTCTTTAAAAGTATTGACTTCACGGATGATTCCATGAGATTCGGATCAGGATTTGATAACGGGTTCTGGAAGAAATGAAGGGAACTCTTCAATAAATTACAGAAAATCATCGGCGATTGCTACTATCGCATATCTATGCGTTATTAACGCAATCACACGACATAATATAACGTACTAGCTGTTGCCAGCGGCTTCACCCGCTACAACTCCAAAATTATTCCACGGGAACATAAAATCGAGATAAAAACTATCCTATGTGTTAATCCAGGTTATAAACTATCTGTGTACCAAATTTCAGCCAAATCCGTTCAGTAGTTTTTGCGTGAAAGAGTAACAAACATCCACACATACAAACTTTCACGTTTATAATATTAGTATGTGTTAATCCAGGTTATAAACTATCTGTGTACCAAATTTCAGCCAAATCCGTTCAGTAGTTTTTGCGTGAAAGAGTAACAAACATCCATCTACACATACAAACTTTCACGTTTATAATATTAGTAGGATTAACCCACTAAATTGGATTAAATATTAAAAAAAAACCGACTTCAGAAACAGACAGAACCTGCTACGATCCTTACATACTCCTTCCACCTCATCCACATTCATACATCTGGTCATACACGCATGTCGATTGCTAGTACTACACACCCGGCCTTTCTGAAGTGGCGACCAAGAAATATAATAATTACTGACCTTTTAGTATTTATTTGAAGGTGTACGTTAATATTACTAAAATCAACTTCAAGGATAGAAATAATCCCAAAATCATTGTCCGTATGAACCATTTTTAGTTATCGGTGGAAAGGTTAAAACTAGAGATGTGCCTACTATACGGTAACGTTTACAGTCGGCCTCGGTGGCTAATCGGCCAGAAATTCCGCTTAGTAACGATAGAATGAGGAATATAAGGATCTCGACGTAGTTTAGCCCCTACGACAAACTAAAAATACTTACCGTCTGAGTGAGCACTCAGACGGTATTTTTGCCAAACTCGACCCCTAAGGGGTGGTTTTTGGGTCGCGGAAGAAGTCGCAGGCTACAGCTAGCTATCATAGCGAGTTTCCTCCGTGCCTCGGAAAGCACGTAAAGCCGTTGTTCCCGGCTGTCATTTGTAGATCTTTGACAGTCGTTACTGTTAGTCAGAAGCTCTAAAATCTGACAACCCGTCTTAGCAAAGATTATTAGTTATTGGTTTGTGGAGGTCAGATAAGTCGCTCCATATAAAATACTGATATTCAGCTGCATCTGGTTCGACTGGAAGCCGACCACAATACAGTTTGGAAAAGGCAGGCAGATGATGATTATATCCGATAGCTCCACAACTCAAGAAAGACAAGCTATTTTTTTCCAAAAACCTTTGCCCTTCATTAGGAATTTCTCCTGTATCGTGGGTGCGTTAAGAAACATAGAAACTCACATACACGAACACCCAGACCTGGAACAACTGCTCGTAGATCTTACAAATATTTCTCGCGAACGGGATTCAAACCCGTGACACGCAGCCTTAACCTGCTTACTAGTGAGCTAATATAGATAGCCTACTAGTCGGCCCGTCGGCTAAAGTCTCAGTTAGCCCACCTCTAGTTAAAACTTTATTAATAATATGTATGAAATTAAAGGTCCATTTTATAGACGATCTGACCTTTCAATTTTAAATATTTTGATACCATTTCGTAACCAAGTAAGTATGTAATAACATTTTGGTATATAAGATTATCTCATCGACATTGCTTGGTATAAAAAAGTGACTTGTTTTGCTAATACAAAATTTTACAGGGAGCGTATGTCTATATTTTGTTTACATCGTGGTAAAATCATCAAATCAGTAGGTACTCCCGAACAGGGCGGGAAGGGACTGTCAGACTAGTACTGACTAAAATCCACGGTGATCCTTCAATAGCCCTTTACGTTCCAGGGTCACGGTTACTGATGACATAGTCTCGCGACCCCATTTTTGGCGCTTCAAGGGGGCCCGTCAAATTACTGATAGTTCTCTTTCAGGTATACGCGTGGAACACGACGCGTCGTCAACTCGGGCATGATCCATGATCGGACGGCGAGTCACCCATTCCTCGAAACCCTCATGCCCGCAGGAACGCAGGAATTACTGAATTGGATACTGGAATTACAGGATACGACACAACTATTTTGTTCCGTCATCGACAAAACTAAACGTAATTCACAACATTCTAGTAATCGATGTTCAACGCTCCATCGGTTTGCGATAACAAAACGCAGACCCTCTATAGTCTGTGGTGCATACCGTGACTCGTAAAAAGTTGGAGCAACGACATTCACTTTTCAAAAAAGCCGTGTGTGAGAACATCTCCTTCCGATCGCAACGTTCTCCTGTCCGAATCCTGGACAAAATCATCGTGTTCTTGCTTCTGCGCGCGTGACTCTCAAACTCGCATCCCGGAATTCCTGTGTTCCTGCCCTTGGAACCATCGGAGGTGGAAGGCTCAGCGTGTGTCGTAGCAGTCCAAGGTACGTGTATGCACTGTATTTGCTATTGACATTCTGTGGAGTTTTTGAACATCGTATTTTTATCGTCATCGTTGTGTTCCCTAGTAGCAGAACGCCACCTTGCTATTTCGGCTTTGGTGCGCATGCTACATGTTTTGGTGCCGAAACCCGGGAAACTTTCCACCTAATCTTATTACGTTCATGGTATTTTCTGGTTAGAAACGTCATATAACTTGGTATACAGAACAAATCTATTACAACAAACGTTTACCGGCTGCATTCCGAGCTATATATTAACATTTCTTATCGAAATAAATAACCGTTTATACCTACGTAAAATCACAATCGTTCCAAGAGGTACCCCATCGAACAGGAATTATCTATTGTCACGCACGTTCATCGTAGTTATTGTATGATCTAATTAAGCAATCACTTTTCTATCGGTGCTTAATTCCATCGGCTTACGATAATTACTTACCATCCGTTATAAATATTTCTATTTCAATTACAAAATTATTAAAAGTTCGTTTTCGTTTTTTTTATATTGTGGGTAATTTCACATCATACGCGACGGTTGAGCATTCGTAATCGGCGTCGATTTCTCGGTAGCGGCCGACCGTGTACACCGATCCACAAAGGTTTCGGATCGCGCATGTGTGGTGCGTCATAGCAAACTTAAGCAAAACTTGTGCGGTTAGCTGTACCTATTCATTCTGGTGAATCTTTGTTGTTTACGTGTTATAGAATTTTATTTAACATTTCATATAATGTCGCTGCTCAGCAAACATTCTACTAGGAAGTTAAGGAAATCTAAATCGAAGTCTATCGATGTGGATGAATATACAGCACAGGATTTACCATCATTACGTCGAAAGCGTACTATGTCTTACAACCGGCTAGCTAAAGCCTTAGAGATTGGCACGTTAGCGTTGAGTGACTCATCCAAACACGACTTGTTTTTATCGTATTATCGAGACATAAAGGCCATTGCACACAATTTCGAACAAGCACATTTAATTATTTTAGATATTTTAGACGACCCGGAAGATGTTGATAACGAGATGCAAGAACGTTTTGATGATATGTACTATCAAGTAGGATCAATTCATCACAGTTTAACAAAATCACTTTCATCATCATCTCAATCGCAAAATACAAACTTTTCGTCTAATATTAGATTACCAAAAATAGTACTTCCTAATTTCTCAGGTAACATCAAACAATGGCCCGAGTACTATGATACATTTAACGCTTTAATACATAATTCTACTACACTTACGGACACTGAAAAGTTTCATTATTTAGTTTCGTCCCTTAGTGGTGAAGCATTAACGGTAGTGAAAACGTTCCCTAAGACTCAAGACCATTATCACGATGCATATCAAACATTAGTTAATCGTTACAAGTCTAAACGCAACTTATCTTTTATCTGTTGGCGTGAGGTTTTAAACACAGATTTTAGACATAATGATGCGAATAAATTCCAAACTTCACTCGATCTTTTAGAAGAGAATTTATGTATTTTAAAGACACTCGATTTCCCGGTCCAACATTGGGACTTTGTTTTGGTTTACCATATGTTATCTAAAATAGACCCAGATGTACGCCAAAGTCTTGAAGAGAAATATTCCGATGTAGAAATACCATCCTTTGATCAAGTGAAGTCATTTTTGCGTGCCAAGTCGGAAGCTCTTATACGTGGTACACACTTTACCGCTACTTCTAAACTTAAATTGAACCAGACTGCGCCCGCGGTTTTGTCGTCTCAATCTCGACGTGCCCCCGCTGCGACAGTACTTGCTGCTTCTGGTGATGTTAAACAAATTACACAACCGAGTAAGTGTGCTTATTGTGATGAATCACATTCAATAACGTCTTGTCCCACGTTTCTTCAAAAATCGGTGGACGAACGCATAAACATAGCTAACGAGAAAAAATGGTGTTATAATTGTTTAAAGTCATCCCATCAACTTAAAGATTGCAAATCGATATTTACATGCCGCACATGCAAGCGTAAACACCACACGTTACTTCACCGCGAGAGACCTCAGCCGCAGGAACCGAATCCAACGGTCTCGTCTTTGATCTCAAGGTCTCAGTCAAACACTACTGTGTTGCTGGCTACTGCTATTGTTCAGGTTAGGGACGCTTCAGGCAATATGCAATCTTTTCGTGCATTGTTCGACACCGGGAGTCAGAGCAATTTTATTACCGAATCTGCTATTAAGAGTTTAGGGTTCACTCCAGCTAAGGCTGATACCAAGGTCAGTGGACTCGGGGAAGCTATGGCACCTATCGCTGGTGATGTCACTTGTTCAGTAGGCACAAGTACGCGTGTTTATTACAAATTAAACATGCACGTGATCAAGAAAATATGTGGCGACCAACCTATCGCTCAGTTAAACACATCGGGGTGGTCACATATAAAATCGTTGGCGCTGGCCGATCCAGGATTCGACATTCCTGGGCCCATCGATTTATTATTAGCTGCAGATGTCTTCGTTGAATCTATTCTTAACCAACGCATTAAAGGAGGCTACAATCAACCTACCGCATTTAATTCAATTTATGGGTGGCTCCTTCTAGGTAGGACGTCTTTATCATCAACTTCTTTACTTCAACTATCTGCTATACCTAGCAGTGATAACGATCTAAATTCAATTGTTCAACGTTTTTGGGAAATAGATTCGTTGCCGAATTCGTCTTCATTGAGTCCAGACGAGGCGCTCTGTGAACAAATCTTTCTTTCTACTCATTCACGTGATCAAACAGGCCGTTATATTGTTAGAATTCCTTTCAAAAATGATACGGAACCTACTTTTGAGGGCTCTCGTGAAGTAGCTTTACGCCGATTTTACGCTATCGAGCGTAGATTATCTCGCGATCCTGATTTACGCAGTCAGTATTCTGAATTTCTGTCAGATTACCTCGAATCTGGTCATATGTCACTTGTACCGTCCGAAGACATAGGTCAAGGAAAATACTACATCCCCCATCATTGCGTCTTACGTCCTCATTCAGTTAGCACACGTCTACGCGTCGTATTTGACGCTTCAGCTAAAGATCTCCATTCGCGTTCCTTGAACGATACACAACTTATCGGTCCAAAATTACAACCAAATATTTTGGAACTACTTTTACGGTTCAGGGAACCTAACATCGTTTTTATGGCAGATGCCCGTCAAATGTATCGCTAAATTGTCTTGTCTTCAGACCAACGCGACTATCAACGCATTTTCTGGCGGACCTCGCCTAGCGAGCCCCTAAAAGAATACCGCTTGAATACGGTCACGTATGGTTTAGCGTCTTCTCCATATCTCGCGTGTCGAACTGTGAGACAACTCGCAGAAGACGAAGGTGACGCTTATCCGCTGGCAAGACAAGTTCTTCTAACTCAAGTATATATTGATGACGTGGCTACTGGATTTCCAACATTAGAAGCTGCTCAGGAGGCCAAATCACAAATTATCGCTTTATTTAAACGTGGTCAATTTCATTTACGAAAGTGGGTTACTAATCATCCTCCACTTCTATCGGATCTTCCTAGTGAAGATTGCTTAACTGGTGCAGTGTCATTCGACACCACGGAAACGTCCACCCTGAAGGTATTGGGTCTCCAGTGGGATCCATCCTCAGATACTTTTAACTTCGCTATAGAATCTTCTGACCGGCGTTGTACTAAACGCTCAATTCTAAGCGAAACAGCTCGGATCTTCGATCCATTGGGTTTTCTTTCCCCAATCACCATCCAAGCGAAATGTTTGATACAGAAACTATGGGTTCTTGGCATAGGCTGGGATCAAACTCCACCTGATGACGTAATTCGAACGTGGAACACTTATCGTGACCAACTACCGGAACTAGCTCAATTCAGAATTCCTCGTAGATTGACCTTTCCAGATGCTCAGTCATACGAAATCCACGGCTTCTGTGACAGTTCTGAGACCGCATACGGAGCCGTAATATATCTACGAGCGGTCCAGGCTGATCAAGTAAACGTTTCCCTCGTATGCTCTAAAGCTCGTGTGGTTCCGTTAAAACGTATATCACTGCCACGACTCGAATTGTGCGCTGCAGTTCTCCTTTCCGACATATATAAATACGTACGCGACATCTATCTTTCTCAAATTAAAATCGATAACGTTTTTCTCTGGTCTGACTCAACCATCGTTCTATCATGGTTACGTTCGCCATCCTCGCGCTGGGCTACGTTTGTCGCTAATCGCGTCAGTCATATCCAGGATATAACACCCATGGAATGCTGGCATCATGTGTCCTCCGGCGACAACCCCGCAGATATCTGCTCGCGCGGTCAATTTCCGAGTGAAATTCTAGCTAACTCGTTATGGTGGGCGGGGCCCTGGTGGCTATCGAATGATAAAACTAAGTGGCCGATCAACTCCACTAATCGTCCAGCACAACTCTCTAGCGATGATGAGTCAGTCGTGCAAGCTGAGGCTCGGAAAACGGTGACTTTAACTATTTGCGCAAATAATGAGTCTCAGACGGAATCAATTATAGAATCTTTAATAAACCGGTTCTCATCTTTACAAAAGATAGTAAACATACTTACGTTTGTTCATCGTTTCATTACAAATTGCCGTAATCCATCTTCAGCAAATCGTTGCAAATTCTTAAATAACGTTGAGCGACATAATTCGTTAATGCATTTAGTCAAACATGTACAACAGACAACATTTTCTGAAATTATTTTAAACTTAAAGTCTAAGAAATCTATACCTAAACATTTTCGTAAACTAAACCCGTTTATCGATAGTCGAGGAATACTCAGGGTGGGCGGTAGAATATCGCGAGCAGGCTTAGAATACGAACATAAGCATCCAGCTTTTTTACCGTCAGATCATCCATTATCGTTTTTAATTATAGATTTTATACATCGTAATTATCTACATCCAGGTATAAACACGACACACTTTCTACTTTTACAACAATTTTGGATTCTCTCTGCTAAGCGTGTTATACGTCAGTGCTTATCAAAATGCATTCGATGCTACCGTACTAATCCGCAACCGCTTCAACCGTTTATGAGCGATCTGCCCGCGTATCGCGTAAATGAAGTCAAACCGTTCTCCATCGTAGGCGTTGATTTCGGTGGCCCATTTCGAATAAAGTTAGGTCCACACCGTGGCGCTAAGATAGATAAGGCATATCTTTGTTTGTTTGTCTGTCTTGCTACAAAAGCAGTGCACCTCGAAGTGGTTTCTACTTTAAGTTCCGACGGTTTTATCGCAGCATTACGACGTTTTGTGGCGCGACGTGGTCGCTGTAATGAAATTCACGCGGATTGTGGGACAAATTTTGTAGGTGCTAGCAATCAATTAGCGACTCTAATGCAACATGCATCTAGTGCAGAAAAAATAACTTTTAAATTCAATCCTCCTTCGGCTCCACACTTCGGCGGAGTGTGGGAAATTCAAATCAAGGCAGCGAAATCTCATTTGTTACGTATCGTTGGTGATCAAGTCCTAACTTTTGAAGAACTCACCACTCTGTTCACTCAAATCGAAGCCGTTATGAATTCTCGACCGTTGTACCCAATTAGCTCAGATCCTAACGATCTAACAGCTCTGACCCCAGGTCATTTCCTCACATTAGAACCTTTAACCGCTGTTCCTGATGAAGATCTATCACAAGTTAATACTCATCGGCTTCACCGGTGGCAGCTGTTACAATCGTTTCATCAGAATTTCTGGTCCAGATGGAAAAACGAATATCTTAACTCTTTAACGCAACGTGCCAAATGGACCAAAGATTCCAAACCATTACAAGTAGGTTCGATGGTGATCATCAAGGACGACAATCGTGCGCCATTACACTGGCCTCTTGCTCGTGTGGTCGATCTCATACCGGGATCTGATGGGGTAGTTCGGATCGCAGTTGTTAAAACCGCAACTAATCATATAATACAACGACCGTTGGTAAAGCTATGTCCATTGCCCATAGCTTAAATCGTTTAACGCAATTCTTAACATAACTTCAATTCATCTTCTAATTTTAGTCTAATTTAATTTATCGTTATTATTAGTTTATGTTATAATTCTATCGTTCTTTAACCAGAAAATGCCATAGCCATTTTGGTGGGCGGGATGTTCCGTCATCGACAAAACTAAACGTAATTCACAACATTCTAGTAATCGATGTTCAACGCTCCATCGGTTTGCGATAACAAAACGCAGACCCTCTATAGTCTGTGGTGCATACCGTGACTCGTAAAAAGTTGGAGCAACGACATTCACTTTTCAAAAAAGCCGTGTGTGAGAACATCTCCTTCCGATCGCAACGTTCTCCTGTCCGAATCCTGGACAAAATCATCGTGTTCTTGCTTCTGCGCGCGTGACTCTCAAACTCGCATCCCGGAATTCCTGTGTTCCTGCCCTTGGAACCATCGGAGGTGGAAGGCTCAGCGTGTGTCGTAGCAGTCCAAGGTACGTGTATGCACTGTATTTGCTATTGACATTCTGTGGAGTTTTTGAACATCGTATTTTTATCGTCATCGTTGTGTTCCCTAGTAGCAGAACGCCACCTTGCTATTTCGGCTTTGGTGCGCATGCTACATATTTGTAGGTCTTATAAATTTAATTCCGTGCGGGAATCGAACCCAACCCGACGCTTACCAAACCAGCCAGTGATCAACCGTGCCGTCATTAAATTGCTCGTAAGTCGTGACCATACGTCTGGTCATACAATTTCTAAACTAGTCTGAACTTTACTCATCAACTTACTTAATCAGTTTATTACGTAAATGTGAAGCATATCGTAAGTTTTATTTAAAAGTTGAGTCTACAACATTGAGCTATTATTACTACGTATAGAGACGACACCACGTATGACCACTGTGTCCCATCCAGGATGAGTGCACGCGCACAAGTTCATTCAGTTGTTTGACAGCTCTGTGGCGTGCTCTAGGCGCGCGCACTCATCCTGGATGGGACACAGTGGTGATGCGTGGTGTCGTCTATATACGTAGTAATAATAGCTCAATGGTCTACAATCAATACTTAGCTTATTTAAGGTCAACTTGTATTACTATTTGATGAGAACCGGGTCACTGAACAGTATTATTAGCCTAAAACGTTCCCACTGCTGGGACACAGGCCTCCTCTCTTTTTAATTTATTTTGCGTGGTAAATCATCAAATGAGGGCCTCCCGCCCAGGGCTGGCAGGCACTGCGGTTGGGGCGGAGGGAGGACGCTGTCCTCTCCTCGCCTCCTCCTTCGCAGGCCTCCTCTCTGGTATTTTTTTTTTAAACTTTGTCCCTCCTGTAAAATTGTGCTACTGTGTGCGTTTATAAACTGACACAATGTTAAAAAAAGTTTGCTATTCGTTTGAAACATGAAAATCTATTTTGTTACGGAGATTATAATTATAACATATTACTCTTTCTTTTACTTTTTATATGTATATAGGTGTATATATTTTATTTATATGTGTATTTATCATAGTACCTAGATTTGTATGTTTATATATATTTTTGTGCACCTGCCATGTTATTTCTCTTCTACCTTTGGTTGACTGGTAGAGAATGCCTCAGGCATTAAGTCCGCCAAAGTAACTTTTTTTGTGTTGCTTAAAGTTTTAATCTATATAGGTATATAAAAATGAAACCCGTTTTCCGTTGTCACGACATGACATGAAAACGGCTTGACCGATTCGGATAATTATTTTTTTGTTGTGTTTGTAACCATCGGGACCGGGTTTTACACCGGGTCCTCCACCCGTGCGAAGCCGGGACGGGCCGCTAGTTAATAAATAAATAAATAAACATACTAGCGACCCGCCCCGTGCTTCGCTACGTGTTACAAAAAATGTGATAAATAAAGAACTGTTCCACCGATTTTGTGCAAACTTCACTTATATAATCTACTAAATATTCCGAACAAAGCCTAAATATTTGGTTTGGATACATGAGCACGTTCTTGAGTTATAATAGAACAACGAAAAGTGGCATTGATTTTTATATATACCCATACATAGATAGATTATGATAATAATAACATCTTCTTTTTAGAGTCTTTATCTTCTAAATATATATAACTCAAAGGTTACTGACTGACATAGTGATCTATCAACGCACAGCCCAAACTACTGGACGGATCGGGCTAAAATTTGGCATGAGATGTTATGATGTAGGCATCCGCTAAGAACGAATTTTGATCAATTCTATCCCCAAGGGGATAAAATAGGGGATTAAGTTCCAAAATCCACGCGAAGCTAGTCTAAAAATATAAATTTAGAATATAAAACAGTTAAACAATTCAAATGTTTTATATGAACATTTTTCGCTTATTCTGCACGTGAAGATATATTTGTTACGAATTAAAACAGTAACAATAATATTGGAACGCATCTTATAACTCTAATAAGGCTAGGCGTATGCTGAGACGCAGGTTACGCAGGTCCACGCAGCGCAGAGCAGAGTAGATTTTGTAAAGCATGGAACGTCATTGAACTACGTACGCTGCGGCGCAGGCACATGCCACGCAGACATGTGTCTGTCCCGCTCTGCGTCTCGTTGCAGTGCCGGCACAGAATCCTGCGCGACGCGTGTATTGTGTATGCTGGATACATTCGTTGCTAGGTAACTTTGTTTATGATGCAAATGTCAGTTGCGTCGCAGCATGCAGAGGAGGCATATGTCTGCCTCATCTGCCCTGCCCTGCACTGTGCTGTACTGTGCTGTGCTGCATTGCCTGCGTCTCAGCATACGCTTAGCCTTAGAGTTGTCAACTGTCCATGTCAAATATTTGAAGTTGACAGCACGCCTTTTTTTCACTCCTCTAAAAACCGCTCTCTGCTAATGGTGTGATGATGATGATGATGGGACTCCCTTTTCCGCACTTAGACTCTCATTCGGTCCGTTGTGCGTGGGGATTCTGGCTAACAGAGCCAGCCTAGCTCCGCCCAAAAGCACAGAAGCTTCCTGGGAGCTTCACAGGCTTCGTGGAGCGACCACATAGTTCCGAGGATTTCTTCACGTTGAGAGGCCACTGCCACGCATTCCAGGATGACGTGGGCGGCTGATTCCTCGGCGTCAGGTACCCCTGCAAAGGGGACTCTGCTAATGGTGTTCTAACTATTGTACTAATTACATTAAATAGTTGATTAATTAATACAGAACCCGTTTTTCTTTAATGAGACATAACCAACCACAATATTAACGGTACCACTTTTTATAAACTGTGATAAATCCTATCTTGTTATAGACTAAGCTTAGTAAATTCCACTCTCATGTCTGCTACTAAGAATTTAACGTTATGACGCAAGCAATAACTAATTAGTTTGAGAATTACCCATTGTTGTAAGACAATAATGATAGGCAGTCGCAATTTATCATAACGACAGTATATTTAGCATATCATGACTGTTATTGGAATCAAATATAGCAGATCTAGGACCCATAATGGAACATGCAAGGGTCGACAGCGCGTTATGTTCTACGCGTGCCTCAAAGAGCGTCAGCATAATGACGGGGCGGCCCTTTAGAGGGCCAAAGCCTGCCGGGGTTGCGGGACACACGTATACCGCGACTCCGGTACACAAAGGGCTACTGAAGGACACCGTGGATTTTAGTCAGTACAAGTCTGATAGTCCCTCCAGCCCTGCCCGGGTGGGAGGACTCATTTGATGATTTTACCACGTAAAAAAAAGGAAGGCACCCTGCAGCAAGCTGTTTCGCCCGCTCCAACTCAAAAATTGTCCGATGATTCCCGATGTCCACCCCCAGCTTGTACCCCGCCGGGGGACAGAGCAACTTTTTCTGATGCTTTTTTTTATTTATTCCCGGTAGCCAACCCTTTTATTTGTTATTATAAACTTTGAGTGAAGACTCGTTACAGATATAAAGACTTTAGAAGGAAGATGATGAGATTATCATAATAATAAAACAAATTATGTACTTCTGTCCACCCCGGGGTGGACAAAGGGAACTTTTTTTAGAAAAAGTTGCTCTGTCCCCCGGCGGGGGACAAGCTGGCGGTGGATATTGGGAATCATCGGTCTCGCGACCAGGGGTCCCTGTGGCAAGATGGGTCGATGATTTGAAGAATACGGCTTGCAGCGGATGGATGTGGACTCCCAGGACTGGGAAGTTTGGGTTGGTTTCTCTTCACGTTCAGCAGTGGACGGCAATTATTTTTTTTTATACTTTGCCCCACACTAGTAATTTCTCCTGTGTCGTGGGTGCGTTTACAAACATGGAAACTCACATACATAAACACGTAGACACGGAACAAAACTGGATTAAGTATACAGGGTGAATTTTTCAACTGGGCGTGGATGGCTACTTTCGAAACTATGAGGAATATCGAAAAACGTTGAAAGGAGTCTCGAGGCCGATTTTGACGAAAACTAAAACTGCATCATTGGATTTTAGAAAAATCAAAAATCTTGGTCAGGAATCGAACCTGCTGATTTTTGAAAAAAAATCACACCCTGTATTATTATACCGTTCGATAATGTTGCTAATAAGGATCAACTTCTGGGAAGTAATCATATACGGCAAACTTAAGAAAAACGTATAATTTCAAAAAAACTGATTAATCTTCAAGGCAAAGACCATATTTGAAACATAAGTTACCGTTTCTTCTTTAAAATAATGCTATTTTTAGTTCAACTCAATAATGTCGTATTGCTAAGTACAGTGGGATTGTTGAAACGTCAAACCCAGTGAGACATTGAAAACAATGAAATTTTATAATTTCGAATAAATTATGGCTCAGTAGATGAAAAGTAACATGGAAAAATAGCAATTTCATAAAAATCTGCCATTTCCTTTAGTTTGCCGTATATGATTACTTCCCAGAATTTGATCCTTATTAGTAACACTATCAAACGGTGTAATAATACAGGGTGTGAATTTTTTTCCAGAATCAGCGGGTTCGATTCCTCGCCAGGATTTTTGATTTTTGTAAAATCCAATGATGCAGTTTTAGTTTTCGTCAAAATCGGCCTCGAGACTCCTTTCAACGTTTTTCGATATTCCTCATAGTTTCGAAAGTAGCCATCCACGCCCAGTTGAAAAATTCAACCTGTATAATTTTTTTTTCGGGCGGGAATGCAACCATTAATATAAAAACAAATTGTTGCAAGATAATTTTAATTTTTGATTGTAAATAATTTATTAAACTGTTTGTTATTTTTTTTCATGTCCTAAAGATATTGATTTGATTGTTGATTTAATTTTGAGATATGATTCGTATAGCTAACACTACCAACAGCAATAACACAAAAATTTTGCCCAGAAGGTTGGCATTATTGCCAATTTGCCACGCCTATATGCATAAAAAATAAATTGTTATATCAACATCCGACTCCCATCACCTAAAATAAAAATAACAAGGTCAAAAAACATCATAAAGATTGCGCCGAAAACCAGGTCATATTACTAGTAGAACGTTTACTCTGAGTAACATTTAATTAATATTTGCAATGTACATAAATGTTTCTTACTATATGTAATACTCTCTCTCAAAGCTCAAAGTCGCTCAACAAGCTATGGAGAGGGCTATGCTCGGTGTTTCTCTACGTGACCGAATTCGAAATGAAGAGATCCGTAGACGAACTAAAGTCACCAATATAGCCCACCGGATAAGCAAGCTGAAGTGGCAATGGGCAGGCCATATTGCTCAGAGCAGATGGCCGATGGGGTCGAAAAGCACTAGAGTGGAGACCACGGACTAGCAAGCACAGCGTAGGACGTCCACCAACAAGGTGGACAGACGACCTTATAAAGGTCGCCGGAAGACGCTGGATGCAGGTCGCTTCCAACCGGTATATGTGGAGATCTAAAGGGAAGGCCTATGTTTAGTAGTGGACGTTCTATGGCTGAGATGATGATGATGATATGTAATACTAGTTATATCCCACGGTAACATAAAATCGAGATAAAAACTATCCTATGTACTAACCTATGTAACTACTAGCGGTCCGAAACGTGCTTCGCTACGTATAAATGAAGAACCGCTCGACCGATTTTGTACAAACTTCACTTAAGGTGGATGCATAGTAGTAGCCCGCGAAATTTAAATTTTCATGTATTTTTTGCAATTTGCTTATCAGTGTCAAGTTATAACTTGATCAAAATATGATTCGCGACAATAACAAGTTTAGTTTTATATACAAGAATAATCAAAACAGTCGCTCCATTCACTCTCACAAATATTTGATCAAAATTAGTTAGATTTCGGATTTTTTACCAAATTTGAGCTAATCTTTGTGAGCGGGACTGGAGCGAATGTTTTGATCATTCTGATATGTAAAGTTATGCTTTTTGTGGTCGCGAATCATATTTTGATCAAGTTATAACTTGACACTGATAAGCAAATTGCAAAAAATACATGAAAATTTAAATTTCGCGGGCTACTACTGAGCATCCACCTTAAACCATCTACTAAATAGTCCGAAAAAAGCCTAAATATTTGATTTGGTTAGCTGAGCCCGTTCTTGAGTTATACGATACCCCATGGTAAGACCGTTTGTCAGATTTTAGAGCTTCTGACTAACAGTAACGAATGACAAAGATCTACAAATAACAGCAGGGACCAACAGCTTTACGTGCTTTCCGAGGCACGGAGGAAACTCGCTATAACAGATGGTCATCCATCCACAGATGAACCTCGGCAAGCGCAGTTTAACCCGGAAGATCGGCCTGGGCGGCTGTAATTATTTAGTTTATTTTTTAAAGGAGTCTTCGTCAAACCTCTTCATGTATAAGTAACTGAGTTGTTAGTAAATTAAGTTGTGTGCGACGGAATATTTGCAAACCGTCTTAAAGCGTGTTCACTAAGATTATGAAGACCAGCCAATTAACCCGTCAAGTGATTGCCTCCTAGTAATTACTTTATTAAGAAACAGTTATAATTATTTTACTAGCAATTGCCAGTGACTTCACCGGCGTCTAAATCAAAAACTATCCAGGGGGAAGGGGCCAGAAGACGAGAAATTTCATCCAAATCAGTTCAGCAGTTCTGCAGTTGAGATGTCTGATGTTTCATATTTTATTATGCAACTACTGTAAGACTCGATCGTTTTTTTATTACTTCAACCTTCAAAAACATCATAATGATATCTGTTTCAAAAAAAACTTGCTTTAATTTAAAAATCTATATACCTACTTAATATTGTTGAAGAGTTTGTTTGGTTAAACGCGCTAATCTCAGAAACTACTGGTTCTAATTGGCATAATATTTTTATGTTGGATACTGTTTTTATAGAGGAAGGCTAAGACCAATAGGAGCCGAACAGCGGAGGAGAAATAACGGGACAGTTAATTACAATTATTTATGTCTAATGTTTAACATTTAAATATAAAATATCATTAATTAGATTTATAGTTTACTCGCACAACTACCGACTTAATTGTGGGCGGCAAATATCTGACAAATATGTTGCAATTATATAAAGAGCACTAGTTTTTTAAATATAAAACTATCTAAAAACTGGTTAAAAAGGTCTTATACTTTATTTGGAAACCATTAATTACAGTATTTAATGTAGTAGAGCTCCTTGTGTTATGTGTCGAGCTACATGATAACTGACACATGCTTGCACTGACTGGACAGGTCCACTCAAATCTGTGTGGTTCTTTCTTCAAAAGACCATTTCAGACCCCTGCATGATTCCCATATAACTTTACCAACACAAAATTGTCTGGACTTTAAAAGAGACTGTGACTTCTGAGTTTGTTTCGGCTGTTTCTTCTCAGAGTAGTCAGGTACGAAACACCGGCCTCAACTCGTGTAAAAACTAATAGTGTCTTTCGACGTGTAAAAGAGTTTGCCAAAAGCAATTTGCTAAATAAAGATCATTTAGTAGATAGGGCTTCAATGACTCAGTGGCTCGATTGGCGCAGTGGTTGAGGCCTCGACCGCTGCGCAGCGTGTCGCGGGTTCGATTATTTTTTTTGATTCGCAGGTAATTGTTCGTCATTGAGAAATTCTTAGTAAAATTCAAAAATTCTCATTTAAAAAAGATTGTATAGGCGATCTCTGTTGCTATGGAAAGGAAATTAAAAATAGATATTATTTAGCTGTAGGTACTTACACTATTTTTCAAACGTATTTCAGACAATTTTTAGGTCTATGTATCATACATAATATGATACATAGAATAAAAGCTCATTAAAATCAGTTCAGTCATTTCGAAATATAAGTAAATAAATAAATATTCCACAACTATCACACAACGCCATCTAGTCCCAAGCTAAGCAGAGCTTGTGTTATGGGTACTAGACAACTGATAAACATACTTAGATATTTCTAAATACATACATATTATAGATAAATTACACCCAGACACAGAACAAATGATCGTGCTCATCACAAAAATATTTGTCCTGGGTGGGAATCGAACCCTCGACCCCCGGCATAGCAGTCAGGGTCACTAACTACTAGACCAACAGGCCAGTCATCAGTGAGTACTTGATTATCATGAAATACTTCACTGCGTACACGCACTTTGACCAATCCGGGAAACGTACCCAAAACCACAAGAGTAGCAATGAATTAAAAATATATCTAACAAAGATTAATTGACATGAGGTTTCAAAAACAGAAAAAAAATATTCAATAGGCTTCAAACCGCTTAAAAACCTTCACATTTATATGTGTTATTACAAATGATGTACAAACAAAATCTTTTGTTTGTATATATTTACTACTATGTACATGTACAGACATAAGCATGAATAAATAGTGTTCTTTAAGGTTACCCTAAGTTTTATTTTAAGGGACAAATCTACGGGCATGCGGGCGGCGAGTAAAAGGCAACTCGCTGTCCGACCATGGACCATGTTCGGGTCGACGGCGCGTCGTGTTCCACGCGCGCCTCAAAGCACGCATAATGACGGGCGTCTCAAAGGGCCAAAGCCTGCCGGGGTAGCGGGACTTATTCCATCACCGTGACCCCGGAACATAAAGGGCTATTGAAGGACACCGTGGATTTTAGTCAGTACAAGTCTGATAGGCCCTTCCGTGCCCTGAGTTGGAGGACTCATTTGATGATATTACCACTAGAAAATAAAAATATAAGTAAGAATAATAAAGATATTTGCGCTCACAACTGTACATTAGAATAAACTAATATTTCCGCATTCTTATATTTTTCACTAATTATTTATGTATCAATAGCATTCTTTAACTTATACTATATGGATTTTCCTCAAGGATTTTTGTACAAAGACGTTATAGCTACTCATATAAAAAGATTTCTAGTAATTTAGGTACAAAATATTAATTACTGACGGTAAACTGATTTTACTTTTAGTAACTAAGATTACTTAGACTTAGTACATTATATACGCTGTAAGTGGTTATATAAATTATACGCTGTAAGTGGTTGTATATAAATTAATGAAAATTATAAAGAGTTTATAAGTAATCTCCGGAACTACTGAATCAATTTGAAAATTGTATCTGTGTCACTCCCTCAGTCTTCCACTAAATTAGTGAAATTAGACGAAGAAAATCGGATCTACACTACACATAACATACGGAAATTGTTTTATTTTAGTTTATAACAATATTAAAATTAAATACAAACTATAAATAGAAACTTACTGGTAAGATGTACAAAAAGAAAAAACATTCAAAGGGCGTCAAAGAGTACGAATTTTTTTTTTGTACCCTACCACAAGGTCGCGTGACTTATTTCATTACCGTGACCCCGGAACATAAAGAGCTATCGAAGGACACCGTGGATTTTAGTCAGTACAAGTCTGACAGTAAGGGGTGGGAGGACTCATTTGATGATTTTACCACTTAAAAAAAGTAAGCCGATGATGGCTTAAATTTGTTTTTTAATTCAGTTTTGCCACCGACTTCCAAAAACAAAGTTATTTTACTTTTATTTCTGTTTGTTTTTGAAGTCAGTTCATTTTCTTTTACAAAAAGTTTCATTTATATTTTCATATTTTCTGTACCACAGCACAGATTACCAAAGTTCATCCAGTACCCTTAGCACGAGTTTTCAATCTTTTACTTTACAGCAACTTTCCAGTATTTACAGCGTTTCTTGTATGAAAATATGAAACAGCGCCTCTGGTGTGCGAAAAAGGAACCAAATTTTTCCTTGAAAATTGTCAATTTGAAGTAGTCAAAGTTCCAGTTTACTTTACGTCTCAAATACTGAAAACTCGTGCTGACGGTACAGATCTGGCAGCCCTAAGTAAGATTCATTGATCTCCATTTTTTTTGCTGTTGTGCAAGTTACAGGATTCAATGCAAAGCCGAAGTTCGTGATAAGTAACGTTTAGAAAGGATTTTATGAAGATCACGATGTTGGTCGGATAGCAGTAAATACCTTTATGTAAACGAGTGTATTGACTGGCCTGTTGGTCTAGTGGTTAGTGACCCTGATTCCCACCCAGGACAAATGTTTGTGTAATGAGCACGATCATTTGTTCTGTGTCTGGGTGTAATTTTTTTATAAGTATGTATTTAGTTATATATAAGTATGTTTATCAGTTGTCTAGTACCCATAACACAAGCTCTGCTTAGCTTGGGACTAGATGGCGTTGTGTGATATTATGCGGCGAGTTGCCCTTTACTCGCCGCCCGCGCCTACGGTGGCTCCTATTGCGGGGCATAGTTTAAAAATATATAAGGAAGAATTTTGCCAAGTTTATAAAGGTGTGTCGTCATGTTGTTTTGCGAATAAATAAATAATTAATGAATATTTTTGAATAAATTAAGCCCTAAAATTAATACTTTTGACCTTTACTCTATTTCCTAGTTAAATATAAATGAAATAATTGCTTATTTTAACCGTCACAATGTTTTGTGAACTTTAGATAGTGTGGCCATGATTTTGGTTTTATTTTTGGGATATTATTGCCTTGCTTTACGAAAGGAATTTCTCTTGTATCGTGGGTGCGTTTGCAAACATAGAAAGTCTCATACACATGTATTAAAGAGACCTGTACCCTTAGCACGAGTTTTCACTCTTACTTTACAGCGTTTTTCTTTCTTGTATGAAAAAATGGAACAGCGCCTCTGGTGTGCGAAGAAGGAACTAATTTTTTCCTTGAAAATTGTCAATTAGAATATGTCAAAGTTCCAGTTTACTTTACGTCTCAAATACTGAAAACTCGTGCTGAGGGTACTTGACTGAGGCCTAGCATGAATTTTCACGTTTTTTGACGTAAAGTAAACGGGAACTTTGAGTTAATTTATTGTAAAAACAAAATTTAGTTCTTTTTCGTAAACTAGAAGCGCTTTTTCAATTTTACATTTTCATAAACGCTGTAAATATTGCAAGTGCGCTATAAATAAAATGTAGAAATCTTCTAATAAGGCCTATGGCCAGTCTTACCATGGAGTATGGTATCGGTCAGTTACTGGGTTATGGAGGTCCGACTGGCAGTCGCTCCATGTAAAATACTGATATTCAGCCGAATCTGGTTTGACTGGAAGGCGACCCCAATACAGTAGGGAATAGGCAGGCAGATGATGATGATGGTCTTGTTATAGGTATTACCTTGATAACCAGTCTTAATAAATGCGTAATTTATTACAACGAAAATAAAAAATACAGAAGTGGAGCAAAATATCTTTTATTAACGGAACTAATCCATAATAATAATTGGAATTAGTATTAATTTAACACATGTACATCATAAATACAGACAAGTTAATTTGTTACTTAACATTTTCAATTAATCCTTCTGTGAACTCGTAGATTAGGTACTCGTAAATTATTATATTAATTGATTTCAACATCAAAATCGAATTGAGTTGGTAAGGAAATATATTGCTTAAGCATCATCAGTTTGGTCGCGGGACTTATTTCCATTACCGTGATCCCGGAACATAAAGGGCTAATGAAAGGCACCGTGGATTTTAGTCAGTACAAGTCTGACAGTAAGTGGTAGGAGGATTTATTTGATGATTTTACCACGATAAAAAAAAGCATCATCAGCTTATAGTCATAGGCTAATTGTGGCCTGTGGTGATGACTGAGCGACCTCACTAGATCCGATAGACCAGTTCCGCCTGGCTCGTGACCTCCATCCTGTCGGAGTTCGCGGTGGCAAACAGTTTTTACTATGTTCCGTCGGTGTGCAGTAGTTCCAGTTCCTACTGAGTGATCTTACTACATCTTAGGTCGGATCTTTGCTTCTGGGCTAGATTGGGCTCAAGAGCTAACCCATGTTTAAGACTTGCCTGCTGGGGTCGCGGGACTGTTTCATGAGGTAACCATTACCCTGGAACTAAAGGGCTATTGAAGGATTACCGTATACTTTAGTAAGTACGAGTCTGATAGTCCCTCCTGGCCTGATATGGGTGGGAGGGTTCATTTGATGATTTTACCACGATAAAATATGTATAGCCCGTAAAAAAAAGGAGATTAGAATGGTTAAAAAAATAACCAATAAACTCTAAAATTTTTAATAAAAATTATTTAAGAAGAGAATCAATAACATTTACTTAGACGTACCGAGACGAGAAAATAATCCGGTACCTCATGGCCTTATGCTTACCAATTGTCGTTTTTTATAACTACACTAGCTGTTCCCCGTTGTTTCACCTCTGCTACTCGGCTCGTATTGACCGTAGCGTGAAGTAACCAAGTAAGTAAGGACCTATAGTTTTCTTCGATAAATATATTATTCAACACATTTTTTTTTATTTCATTCTTTTTCTATTCAATTTTAAAGTAAGTATGCATTAATCATTAACGGATACCGGCACGGATACCGGTACGGATACCGGAACAGGTACTGGAACAGGTACTGGAACAGGTACGGGAACAGGTACTGGAACAGCACTTGTATCAATAAAGTTTAATACAAACTATCAACTCCAAAAACAATCTCTCAAGGGTCACAAAATACTGTTTTGGTGTGCATTTACGTCTTAAAAATCTTTGATACTCCTAGTACTTGTAGTGTGTAATGGACGTACATAGTTTGCTCATCAAAATGGGATTTTGCGTAATTCGACCCCTATGGGGATTGATTTTGGGGTTGATAGAGGTCTCAAATTTTGTTGGGGGTTCTATTTAGAATATAGGTTCTCACTAAGAGAGGATGTTGTGAAATTCTACCCCTAAGGAGTAGTTTAGGGGTTGTTAGTAAGGAATCCCAAATTATGCATTGGGGTTATTTTTAGGATGTAGATGTTGGTGCTACCCAAGACGGGATATTGCGGTTTGATAGAATTTTTGTTGAATATTGATTTAGATTTTCTAAAAGTATCCCTTAAAGGAAGTAGTAGAAATTCACAAAAACAAAGTTCCAAAAGCACGCAGACGAAGTCGCGGGCCTACTGCTAGTCTATTTTATAAAATAACGTAGATACAAATAGTTAAAATTAAAAGAGATTAATAACACATTTACTAAGAAAAAAAAATCAATAACAAAAAAAACTACCGTGTATTTGTTTCCGATAATCCTCAAACCATGGTCACTCTACAGTTTTAGCATTGCTATACAAAATCAATTCGTTAGAGGTCGTTCATTGTTTTGATAATTATCCTATGATTTCATCTTTATACTATGCTTTTGTCGTGATTATAATGTTGACTTGTATTTCTCATTATCTTAAGGTATTAATAGAAATCAATGCCACTTTTCATTTACTTTACTACTTTACTTTATATATTACTACGTTAACTTTATAACTCAAGAACGGGCTCACCTATCCAAACCAAATGTTTAGGCTTTGTTCGGACTATTTAGTAGATTATTTATGTGAAGTTTGCAGAAAATCGGTCGAGTAGTTCTTCATTTATCACATTTTTTGTAGCAAGTAGCGAAGCACGCGGCGGGCCGCTAGTCATGTATAAAAATGTTTAAGGGTTGTGTTCAACTGAGAATAACTCCTAAAATACTTGACGAAGAGTGATTATTTTGATATAATTTTGTAAACTGACTCAAATACTTTTAATTTAATACAAACACCGAAGCAGTTACTGGGTTGTGGAGGTCCGACAGGCAGTCGCTCCATGTAAAATACTGATATCCAGCTGAATCTGGTTTGACTGGAAGCCGACCACAATATAGTTGGGAAAAGGCAGGCAGATCATGATGACAAACACCGAAGCAAAATTCAGGTGTGCTTTTCGAGCTACAGAAAAAAATGTGAAAACATTCAGTAAGTTTTGTGTACACATGGCTACACATCAAGCCAATCAAGCTTTGCAAAACCAATACTAGCTGACCCTTCATTGTGTGTAAAAATCGTACGAAGCGAGACCAAGACTAACTGGTTTTATTTAGCTTGATGTGTAGCCGTGTGTACTCATTTGTGTTTTCCCATGGTTTTTTTTTTCACTTCTTGTTAGTTAGAAAACTTTAGTAAGTTTTTCAGAAATCTCAACGTTTTTTCAATAAAGATATTTGCATGTATGTCATCATCATCATCAGCCTATAACGTTCCCACTGCTGGGACACAGGCCTCCTCTCTTGTGAGAGGGTGTGGGCCATAATCCACCACGCGGGCCCAGGGCGGGTTGGCAGATGTCACATGTCTTCGAATTTGATGGTTCTAGTACATGCCGGTTTCCTCACGATGTTTTCCTTCACCGTTTTGAGAGCAGTGGTGATGAAAGAAATTACACAAAGTAATGCGCCAGGCTGGGTAAGAAACTTCGAACCCACGACCTACAACTCGTAAGTCGGGGCCGATACCACTGGGCCACCACTGCTCTATGTATGTACGTCTCTTGAATTCAAAGATATTTGCATATCTAATTGTACATACCCCAGTTCGGCCGATAAAAAACTAAAATGCCCGCCATTCGCGAGGTATTGAGTTATGATTTTTTTATTACCAGTTTTGTCGTTCAAATCATCATCATCTGTCTGCCTTTTTCCAACTATATTGTGGTCGGCTTACAGTCGAACCAGATTGGATGTCAGTATTTTACATGGAGCGACTGCCTGTCGGACCTCCACAACCTAGTAACTGGGTAATACGATACCCCATGGTAAGACTGGTTGTCAGACTTTAGAGCTTCTGACTAACAGTAACAACTGTCAAAGATCTACAAATGACAGCCGGGACCAACAGCTTTACGTGCTTTCCGAGGCACGGAGGAAACTCCCTATGGCACATGGTCCCGGAAGATCGGCCTGTGCGGCTAGCCACGAGCTCCTCGAGTTTTGTCGTTCAAAATGAGTCTTTAATATTCCCTTCAAGTATCGGTAATCGGAAACCAAACACACTGTAGATGTATAAGTTGCTGTTATATACTTTCGTATATAAAACGGTGATTTATTGATAGTTTATAATAAAATTCGTCATACAAACATAAAAATAGGCATTTTATTGTACCATATAATGTTAACCTTGACATTTTTGATTTTATTTGTGATAGGCATGTCAAACCACACAGACAGATATATATTTGATTTGATCTTCAAAGATCTTTGGATTGGATCAATATTTTTTTTTAGTAACTGTACCTAAATGTCATCTTCTGGAATTTTGTGGTATCAGCCCCGATTTACGGGTTGTAGGTCGTGGTTTGTGTAATGAATTTCATCACCACTGCTCTCAAAACAGTGAAGGAAAACATCGTGAAGAAATCGGCATGTCCTTTTTTTTTACGTGGTAAAATTATCAGATGAGTCCTCCCACCCCGGGCAGGGCGGGAGGAACTGTTAGACTTGTACTGTCTAAAATCCACGGTGTCCTTCAATAGCCCTTAATAAGTCCCGCGACCCCGGAAGGCTTCAGCCCTCTGAGAGGGGGCCTCGTCATTGTGCTGACGCTCTTTGAGGCGCGCGTGGAACACGACGTGCCGTCGACCCGGGCATGGTCCATGGTCGGACAGCGAGTAGCCCTTTACTCGCCGCCCGCATGCCCGCGCCTACGGTGGCCGGAGATCGTCGTGTGACGTCCGATGCCGTGGGCGTCGATCACCGCGGAAACCGGCATGTCCTAGAACCAAAAAAATCGAAGATATGTGATATCCACCTATCCGCACGAGACCCGCGTAGTGGATTATGGCCCAGTCCCTCTTACAGAGAGGAGGCCTGTGTCCCAGCTGTGGGAACATTCTAAGCTAATGATGATGAATTTTTTTTTATATACGTGTTCAATTTATAATATTGTTCTCTCAATCAATTTCTAGTAAGTATTTAATAGTAGATTACGCACCAAGGGAGTAAAGCATTGCCTTACGTCACGGGCGTATTGAATCCCGAAACGACACTAAGGATTCTGGGGTGAACCTCCGTAGCGCAGCGAGGAGGTTCAAGTGTTAATTCCCGAGTGAAACGAGGGAATTAAGTTAAGAATCCTTAGTGTAGCGAGGTATTCAAGTCAGCCCAAGACAAGGCAGCTTTACTCCCGAGGAGCGTACTCTGCTTTTCACACCTACGGCGAGGAAATAAATTCGATTTTTGAAATTTGATGTGGTACGACAACCTTCGAACGTGAAGTTGGCACCACTGTTAGCGATCAGCTGTTGCGGCCAACGGCCGCCATTACTGATACGACTCCTTGGTGAAAGTTTTCATACGGTTTTCTTTGAGGTTCCAAATTCAAATCACATTATTCCCACGGGAATAATGAAATTCAGTACATATATTATTCTCGGCTCGAGCGAGGGGGAATAATGTCATGCTTTACAGTAGGTTTGCCTGACGTATAATATGACATTTACGAGCAAGTAGTGTGAAATAGTAGATTACGCAACAAGGGAGTAAAGCATTGCCTTACGTCACGGGCGTATTGAATCCCGAAGCGACACTAAGGATTCTGGGGGTGAACCTCCGTAGCGAAGCGAGGAGGTTCAAGTGTTAATTCCCGAGTGAAACGAGGGAATAAGTAAATAAGTTAAGAATCCTTAGTGTAGCGAGGGATTCAAGTTAGCCCAAGACAAGGCAGCTTTACTCCCGAGAAGCGTACTCTGCTTTTCACACCTACTGCGAGGAAATAAATTCGATTTTTGAAATATGATGTGGTACGTGTGTAACATCAACCTACGAACGTGAAGTTGGCACCACTGCAAGCGATCAGCTGTTGCGGCCAGCAGCCGCCATGATTGATACAACTCCTTGGTGAAAGTTTTCATATGGTTTTATTTGACGTTCCAAATTCAAATCACATTATTCCCACGGGAATAATGAAATTCAGTACATATATTCTCTTTTTTTTTTTCTTTCTCTCGCCCGGTTCGAGCGAGAGGGAACAATGACTTGCTTTACAGTAGGGTTGCCTGATATATAATTTGACATTTACGAGCAAGTAGTGTGAAAAATATATTATGTTTTTTTTTAACTATCACACAACGCCATCTAGTCCCAAGCTAAGCAGAGCTTGTGTTATACCTACTAGACAACTGATAAACATACTTATACATTTCTAAATACATACATATTATAGATAAATTACACCCAGACACACACACAAATGATCATGCTCGTCACACAAAGATTTGTCCTGGGTGGGAATCGAACCCACGACCCACGGCATAGCAGTCAGGGTCACTAACCACTAGACTAACAGGCCTGTCAAATATTTTTGACGCTCTTGTTTAGTTCTTTCAATTAATTGTTAATGCAAATGCAAGCGCAGCGTTGGGCGTCCACCAACAAGATGGACAGACGACCTTATAAAGGTCGCCGGAAAACGCTGGATGCAGGTCGCTTCCAACCGGTATATGTGGAGATCTAAAGGGGAGGCCTATGTTCAGCAGTGGACATCCTATGACTGAGATGATGAGGTTCGTTAATTAAGTATCTAACAATTTTTTTTTTATAAATAAAATAAAAATCGCAATACCCTTGCGCCATCCCATCTTCCTAGTTCAGCGTGTTGTGCTGGCGCTGCTGCTGCATGTGCTGAAAACTCCAAGCGGCGCAAATACATTAGCTTGGCTAGTAGCTATGTATTTGAGCCGTTTGGGGTTGAAACTCTGGGGCCATGGGGTCCGAGTGCCCACAGCGTTTTTAAAGATATCGCCAGGCGTTTAGTCGACTCTTCAGGTGACCAGAGGGCTGGTCTATTCCTTGGCCAACGAATTAGCATTGCCATACAACGTGGCAATGCTGCCAGCGTTCTGGGCACTGTTCCCGTTGACAGCGATGTGGACGTATTCTTCGACGCCCTATGAATGTTTTTTTTATTTATTAATTATTATTTTTCCTTGTAAATATTATTAGTAGGTTTTTATTTACAGTTTGTAAATTAATTTGTATATTAAAACAAAAAAAAAAAAACGCAATGACACATCATAATAAAATACATATATAATAATCTATCTAAAATATAGAGATTTCTTGTTACAGCTTTGGAGGATCCCAGCAATGATGTCATAATGTTATTATTTAACAAGTAAACCAAGGTGAAATACTTGCTTCTAATAGTATTAGAATACTTGCGCATGCGTCACTCAATAGAAGGTTAGCTCGAGTGAGTAAGATGCGGGGAAAAGGTCAGAGAAGTGATTGACTTCTCTAGATTATTATGCATGAAGTTTAACGCTTTTGTTCTTCAAAGATGTTGATATGAATAAAGATCTAGATTTTTAGATTTCGATTAACAAAAACGACGAGGAGCTCATGACTAAAGGTCACAGCACATTTGAGCCACCCGGCACCCACCCCGCACCGCCTCGTCACCCGGCGTCCACTCGTTGTCGACGGAACCAGTGGACCTCGCGTCGTCAACCAGTGGACCCGGCGTGCACGGCTGTGCCCTCTGCAGGTCAGAGGGACACGCGTTGGAGCGTCCACACGATGTGGACGCCGGGTGGCTCTAGTGATCTTTAATAATTACATTACAATATACACACAGGCCGTGGATGCGTCATCTGTCATAGAGAGTTTCCTCCGTGTCTCGGAAAGCAGCTAAAGCTGTTTGTCCCGGCTGTCATTTGTAGATCTTTGATAGTCGTTACTGTTAGTCAGAAGCTCTAAAGTCTGGCAAGCAGAGCTTGTGTTATAGGTACTAGACAACTGATAAACATACTTATATATTTCTAAACACATACATATTATAGATAAATTACACCCAGACACAGAACAAATGATCATGCTCATCACACAAACATTTGTCCTGGGTGGGAAACGAGCCCACGACCCCCGGCATAGCAGTCAGGGTCACTAACCACTAGACCAACAGGCACCACAAATTGGCAAACCACCTACATACCAATAACTCGACCTTTTTTTCACCAAAGAATGGTATTTCAAAAGGTCATTAAAAAACAAACAATTAGTACTTGCGTGGATCAGATTGCAAATAATTTCAAAGCCTACCAAATGTTAAGAGGTGACCGCAGGATGCAAACCACAGAGCAAGAAGCCTTGCCTTTGTGTAATATACATACAAAATACTTCAGTAATAATAAAATTACGTAATCACGAGGTTCTAGAACGCAAAGGGTAACTGAAATAAAAGGGTGGGTTAGTCGATATCAGCCTTATTATAAAAACGAATTAAACTTTGGTTTAAACCTGGACGCGACCGTCCAGTAAGTTTTTGTAACCTGGACTATCAAGTCCAAGCTTATCTGCAAAACCATGGATTGCAACATACTGTTGCCAAAATCTACCTGTGTTGCAATGGGAACTTACTTTAAAAATGAAAATCTTTAATATATATTGGATATTTACGTGACTATGATACAATTATATTAATCTATATTTTATCCTCTTCCGATTAATACAGTATAATCTGTGGTTGAGTTCAATTTGAATAAAGTACCAGGCTCCATAGTATTGCCGCCACCTTTGATTGTTGATAGAAAGAGAAAAAAACGTTAAAATAAATTATTTCATATTTCTACAGTAACTATCAAAAGGATTCACGTTAGCTGTAGTCAATCCAAAACATAATTATTTGACATTCCAATCGCCGAATAGAATAACATTTTGTCTAGACTTTCAAACGCTTAACCTTTCATAATGAAATCATAAATTCAAGCATTAACATAAAATTAAATCATCAGCTGTCTACAATTGACAATGCCCACCCATCCTATTATTATGTGCATTGGTAGTGACTTAACCTCAACGCCCTACGCCCACGGACACGCTGAGTGATTAAATAATTAAATATAAACATACATACAAGTATTTGCATATGGCTTTGTCTACAAATAAATGTACTAACTGACAAAAGATTATTTTTTATTAAACGTGGGTTTACTCTTGTCCTACATCTAGCATAGATGCAAGCATGCCGAGTGACCCCGGAACGTAAAGGACTATTGAAGGACACCGTGCATTTTAGTTAGTACAAGTCTGACAGTTCCTCCTGCCCTGTAACTGTTAGCCCCTTCGTCACGGCCTTCGTACACTAGGCGACGCAAGTCTCCGATACCTTACGACTTTGACATCCATTGACGCGTGGCTATGTACGAACCTCTTGGATTTGTATTGCAACAGTCGCTTGGATACCGAAATCGTAAGGTATCGGAGACTTGCGTCGCCTTGTGTACGAAGGGCCTTAAAAGTACTAAAAAAATATCGTCCCGGGCATGGTGCATGATCGGATGGCAAGACACCCATTACTTACTCGTCGTCCGCATGCTCGCGTCTACTGTCCGTAAGTAACAGTTAGTCATACAAAAATGTATAGACACTGATTATCGTATTATGAGTCATTTATAATTGACTAAAGTTTCATTTTGGGTTTAGGCTGCTTTTCCTTGCTTTTTTTGATATCCACCAATCATATTCAGTGGTACACATAGCCTAACACTGGTGGACACAGATTCATCTAATGGTTTTATATGGAAGGATGCGCGCTATGTGTGCTATGGATGCGTGCTATGGATGTGTGCTATGGATGTGTGCTATGGATGGGTGCTGTGGATGTGTGTGCTATGCACGGGTGCTATGGATGTGTGAAATAGATGTGTGCTATGGATGGGTGCTATGGATGTCTATTATGAATTGCAACAGTAAGTCATACAAAAATATACAGACAGTCATTTGTTGTGATTTCAAAATATTAGTTGTTATTATTGTGAGTCATATCTAATTGACATACTAACACATATGGTTTCTAGGCCTCAAGGTTGTTAAGAGAAAATGAGAGTGACTTTGGAGTAACGTTGATGAGGTATAGAAAAGGATGGGTGGCTAATTGTTTTGTTGTTTGTTTTAAAGGTCATTGGTTTGAAGGTTAGATGTCAAAGTGACAGTTGCTGTCAAAATATTTTGTTTTTATTCCGAGAAGTTGTTAATCCCTTAGATCATTTAGGTCTAGACTCCGTGTTTAAAACAAGACATAACGATGGCGAGTAAAGGGTAGCTCGCCGTTCGGTTAAGGTCTATCGCGTCGTGTTCAACCGTGACCCTGGAACGTAAAGGGAAATTGAAGGAACACGAGGGTGCATGCCCGCGCCTACCGGTGGCCAGAAATCGCCTCGCGACGTCTGATACCGTGGGCGTCTCCCGCGACGGGTAGATTGTGAGGTGGAGGCAGTCGTCTCCCTCACGGCGACTGCCTCCTTCTTCAAACTACTTCGCAGAAGGAGACGACCGCGTCCAATTCCGCCTCGCCCCGCAGCATGGCGTTGACCAATTGCCGTCGCGAGAGGGCGCCGTTTATCGCCGGGACGAACCGCTAGGAGGACACATACCTACTCTAAATTGTCAATAATTAGAGCCCCCGCAGACCATAGAGTTTCAATCGGCCGATAGTTTAGTTGGGCTCTTAATCAGTACGATTGACAGATGTATGCAAATGCGCATACATAACGATTTGGTATCGGCCTATAAACAAGTTTGATGGGCTTCCCGATTCACTTCAAACTAAACTTTGTTATACATATTATGATCCAGACCGATTTCGGCCACAGCGACTTGGATTTATTGAGTGCATAAGTACAGTGCTGGTGTGCCCTCTGGTGACTGACATAGCCAATCTTTGTTACATAGTTTATAATAATTAAGTTGGCTCGGTGTGCGTACTAGCAGGCCAACCCGACCAAATTATCGGTCAATTGAAAAATCTGTGGTTTGTGGGGGCTCTTAAGCAATATTATTCGTGAATACATGGCGCCAAATCTTTCTCTCCTTAAGGCCAGCTTGTGGGTGATTCAAATACTGACCCACCTACAATGATTAACGCTGGCCTTATTAGAAACGTCGATAATTTGTAAAATGTTTGCTTATGGGCTGATAATGAGTAATGCAATTATTAGTTTAACCTATTTCTAAATATGTTGTGTTACCAATTCAACTAGATGATGAAAAAATTTAAGTTAACACGATTTTTGAGGAAAGAAAATTTTCAGATTGCAAGTGGGATTCGAACCCGCGTCTTCTGGATAGGTACTCCAGACGCCTTAACCAACTAGGCCATTGCAATCCACACTTGCAAGCTGAAATTCTCTATTCCTCGTTTGAACGCTTTGCGGTAGCGTTCGCGGGTTCGAATCCCACTTGCAATCGGAAATTTTTCTTTCCTCAAAAATTATCGTTACGATGCGCATCGCATGCGTTAATGCGTTTAAAAATAATTAATTAGATTAACACATTCAACATATTTTTTTCTTCTCAATCAGCGATATCTAAAAAGTAGAACTCAACATTATTTTTTTTCTTCCCATGTAATGGAATCTGAAAAACTAGATTTGTTGACGAGTGAAATAACAGCACGTTCACGATCTTGCCGCTGTGAGCGGTAACTCAGTGCGGGGCGGCGAGTGCCGCTGCGGGTTCGATTATCGCACGGAATAAATATTTGTATGATCTGCAAGTAGTTGTTTCGGGTCTGGGCGTTTGTGTATGTGAGTTTATATGTTTGTAAACGCACCCACGATACAGGAGAAATTTCTAGTGTGGGGCAACGTTTTTTTTTTAAAATCTATAGCAATGTTTGAAACACACACAGGCCTTACAAGGGACGAAATCGCGTATTTGAAAAGTAATTATTGTCTTATTCGCGTCTCTCGCCGCCTTGCTCTCCGCTTAGACCAAAGAAATGAATGTACTAAGACTGCTAGGTTGAAATGGGATTGGGTATCGTAGAAATGAAAATTTCAACTATCTAATTATCAAGGTTTATGTGAAAAACCCAGGAGGCAGATGGAAAGATGGACAGACATCCCATTTTATTTATTTTGGTATAGAGCCGATCTTCCGGGTTAAGCCGTGCTTGCCGAGGTTGGTCTGTGGATGGGTGACGATCTGTCATAGCAACTTTCCTCCATGCCTCGAAAAGCACGTAAAGTCGTTGGTCCCGGCTGTCATTTGACAGTCGTTACTGTTAGTCAAAAGCTCTAAAGTCGGACAACCAGTCTTACCATGGGTTATGGTATTACCCAGTTGCAGGTTGTGGAGGTCCGATAGTCAGTCGCTCCATGTAAAATACTGATATTCAGCTGTATCTGGTTCGACTGGAAGCCGACCACAATATAATTGGGAAAAGGCAGGCAGATGATGGTACAGAACCCTAATAGACTACGTGATCTTAGCAGTGTATCTCCGATAAAACCTTGACGTTTTTTGGCACTTACTCTTCAGGGAAAATAAACAAAATATACATATTTGAATCACGCCTGACTCAGTGGACTATTTCAAGGCAATATTGACTCATAAAGGAAGATATTGGTTCAGGATGTTAACTGTCTCAGACTTTCAATGCTGGGTCAAGGTTCTGCGTCATTTGGAAAGCATTTTATGTTGTAGGTTTTTTTAGTGTGGGGCAAAGCTGCTGCACTATTAGTACGTCCTGCCCTAGGTTCGAGGACTCGTTTGTCGATTTTATATTGATAAAAAAAGTAAGAAGAAAGGCTATACTATTGCCAAATTAATGTCTTATGAAAAAAAACTTGGCCCGACATAAGAATCGAACGTGCGACCTCAGCTTCAGCAGTCGCGTGTTTAACCACTAGACCTGCGAAACAAAGGTAGAATATTAAACATCATTTCAAAAACAACATAAAAAAGTTTCACAACACATTAAAAATAAAATAAATGTGATACAATATTATGAAAGTATCTTGAATCATTCGTTAGTTTGCGAAATTTACAAAACCCATAATGTGGTGGACGTCATAATCTTATATTTATGTCCTTTGGTCTTATTAAGGTCTCCCTTTCTCCCTTAATGTGGCAATGTGTGACTAATTTAGGGATTTTGAAGATAAAATTGTGAAATCGTTTATTCGGGAGAAAATTCAACCATAATAGGTTAATTTCCCTATTTTTTCTTTGTGAAAACAATAAATACTGACAAGCATAAAACGTATACCTACTACAATTTTGCTGTCTTCAAGTCAAGAGTGAATATTATGTTAATTCTAGGTAGGGTTGCCATCCATCCGGGTTTCCCCGGATTTGTCCTAGTTAAGAGGGCGTCCGGGGAGCGTCCGGGGTAGTTTTCATTTGTAGTCCGGGTTTTTAAAGTGTAAAATTGGGTCGCCCGCGCGGGCTCACGCATTCTACACCGTCCTTCTAACCCCCTGCGCACTGCGTTCCTGCGTTCTGGACTCAAAAATCGATTCTGCAACGATTCACCAACGTCCGGTTCACCATTGTTGTTGAAAGAGTCTATTGATGAAACGGATATAAACGAATCGTCCTGTCGGCGAAAAGTCCTTAGGTGAAAGGTTCTATCGATGAACCGGGCATAAATGAATCGTCGTATCGGCGAAAACTCCGAAGTGAAAAAGTCCTATCGGTGAAACGACCATAGGTGAATAGTCCTCTCGACGAAACGTCCAATGATGAACCGGTCGTCGGTGAATCGTTGCTGAATCCAAAAGTCCGGGGTTTTCACGCGTCTTGCAAATTCTACTTCTAGTCAAGCGTGCTTCAACGTCGACCACATCATCGTTTACCATCAGGAGAGATAGTGGACATACACGAACTTCTCTTAAAAAAAACAAACCCTGATCGATCAATCTTATTACAGTTAAGGGCGCGTAATCAGAAAGTTGGCAACGTCGCTAATAGCTGTCAAATATTTACAAGTTTTAATTAATTTGGCAATGTTAATGTATGGAAATAAAAAATAAGACTTTGTAGTGCACTAGGAAATTGATATAGGAATGCAATTAGAACACTGAATTTGATATTGTAACCGATTCAGGTGTATAAAAGGCATTTGGAAAGTTTCAAAATGCTCTACATCTAAAACTATGCATTCTTCGCTGCGATATTAATTATTGGATTCCCTAATCAATTTTTTAGTGCACTACAGAGCGATATTTCTTATTTCCATATGCAAAATTAATAAAAAATATTTGACAGCCATTTGCGACGTTGCCAGCTTTCAGAATACGCGTTCTTAAGACAAAACTGATAATATCTACAAGATATTTAACAAAATCACTGCAAAAAGTCCAGCCATCATATAAATCGATCTATTATATCCAACTATTGTTTACGTCGCGTGTTTTTAATTGCTGTAATTATTCATAATTGGTGTCTGTACGACATCTTACGAGTTACGACGTCAATGTAACTTGTATCAACTTCCTATAAAAACGATTGATATTATCTGTATATTGATCTTTTGAAATCTTTGCATAATAATTAATAATATTCCACAACTATCACACAACGCCATCTGGTTGAAAGCTAGGCAGAGCTTGTGTTATGGGTACTAGACAACTGATAGACATACTTATATATTTCTAAATACGTACATATTATAGATGAATTACACCCAGACACAGAACAAATGATCGTGCTCATCACACAAACATTTGTCCTAGGTGGGAATCGAACCCACGACCCGTCCGGCATAGCAGTCAGGGTCACTAACCACTAGACCAACAGGGCAGTTAAATAATAAAATCAAAGTCTTAAAGTAGGCCGTTTGGTCATCAAATATCATTCATCATAACACATCTTGGGAAAAACACAAAACAGATGAAACACAATTTAAACAATGTGTTTTTTATCCGTCAGTTAGTGGAATCTGACTACCGGATGTTTAATATCTATACGTCATCATAGGAAAATACGTCATAATACGTCATACGTCGTTAATGACTACCAATATAATGTCTGGACTTTAAAAGAGACTGTGACCTCTGAGTTTGTTTCGGCTGTTTCTTCTCAGAGTAGTCAGGTACGAAACACCAGCTTCATCTAGTTTGTAAAAAGACGACGTGTAAAAGTGTTGATATTAACCTACTTGCAAAATAAATATAATTTCATTTAATTTCATACTATTATGTATTAACGTACATCTTTAGATATGAGGAGCTCGTGGTTAAATAATTACAGCTGCACAGGCCGATCTTCCGGGTTAAAGCCGCGCTTGCCGAGGTTGGTTTGCGGATAGGTAGGAACATCTGTGTTAGCGAGTATCCTCCGTGCCTCGGAAAGCACGTAAACCCGTTGGTCCCGGCTGTCATTAGTAGATCTTTGACAGTCGTTACTGTTAGTCGGAAGCTTTAAAGTCGGACAACCAGTCTTACCATGGGGTATCGTATTACCTAGTTACTGTGTTGTGTAGGTCTGATAGTCAGTCGCTCCATGTAACAAACTGATATTCAGCTGCATCTGGTTCGACTGGAAGCCGACCACAATATAGTTGGGAAAAGACTAAGAGTGCAGTCTATGTAAAACACTGTAAATTCAAACATTGACTCATTACCAAAACCCATGTTCCCACTGCTGGGACACAGGCCTCCTCTCTGTGATAGGGAGTGGCCACCACCACGCGGGCCCAGAGCGAGCCAACCCGCACTGGGCTCGCGTGGTGGATGTCACATGTCTTCGAATTTTAGGTTCTAAAACATGCCGTTTGGGTCACGGGTCTTATCCAATTACGGTGACCCTGGAACGGAAAGGGCTATTGAAGGATATCGTGCATTTTAGTCAGTACGAGTCTGACAGTCCCTCCTGCCCTGCCCTGGGTGGGAGGACTCATGTCATGATATTTACCAAGTAAAACAGAAGAAAAACAAGACATGCTTCTTTCCTCACGATGTTTTCCTTCACCGTTTTAAGAGCAGTGGTGATGAAATAAATTACACGAAGTAATGGGCCCGACTGGGTTCGAATCCACGACCTACAACTCGTAATTCGGGTCCGATACCACTGGGCCACAACTGCTCGATTATTTTAAAGTCATTTATTTTATTATTATTATCAGAATTACATTGAAAGGTTTATTTTTAAATAATTCCTATAAATAAAACTAAATATGGAGATGGCTCGTAAAACATCGCTCGTCTACATCGGTGATTATATTTTACGATACAACTGTTAATGTTATCTATAAATAATTTACTAAACGATGTTTCTTGCTACTGTTTATATTTTAATTATGTTTCACTAATTGTTTTCATGGTTAAACACCGGTTTCGCGTCGACAGCGTCTCGTAATGACAAAATTATTTCGGGACTTATCATAATCATCATCAGCCGGAAGACGTCCACTGCTGAACATAAGCCTCCCCCTTAGACCGCCACATGAACATCATATCATCTCAGCCATAGGACGTCCACTGCTGAACATAGGCCTCCCCTTTAGATCTCCACATATACCGGTTGGAAGCGACCTGCATCCAGTGTCTTCCGGCGACCTTTATAAGGTCGTCTGTCCATCTTGTTGGTGGACGTCCTACGCTGCGCTTGCTAGTCCGTGGGCTCCACTCTAGCACTTTTCGACCCCATCGGCCATCTGCTCTGCGAGCAATATGGCCTGCCCATTGCCACTTCAGCTTGCTAATCCGGTGGGCTATATCGGTGACTTTACTTCGTCTACGGATCTCCTCATTTCGTATTCGATCACGCAGATAAACACCGAGCTTAGCACTCTCCATAGCTCGCTGAGCGACTTTGAGCTTTAAGATGAGGCCGTTAGTGATAGACCACGTTTGAAGACCGTCACGACGAACGACAAGTCGCCACTTGCATCCATCAGTTGCCCGCGACTCTCACGATGTCGTCGGTCCACCTAGTGGGACCCCTTTTCAGTTCATTATTCAATCCAAATTCTTGTAATTTTCTTACACGTGCGCTAGTATTTTTTAATCTGTAGTACCAGTAATAACGTCGTCCAAGTACACAATAAGCGAAGAATGCTTATAAAATAAAAACTACTAAACCAAACTGCATGAAATTTGTATGGGACCAAATGACAGTTTAACTGTATCGAACAAAAAAAGAATCACACAAATCCCGAATTGGGAACCTCCTATTTCTTAAAGTCGGTTATAAATTATATTATTAACTTTTAAAGGTTTGTAGCAGGTGAAATTCTGCCGGGGTCGCGGTATTCATCAGGTAACCGTGGATCCGGAACGATAAGGGCTATCGAAGGACACCGTGGATGTTAGTACAAGTCTGATAGCACCTCCCGTCCTGCCCGGGGTGGGAGGACTCATTAGATGAAAGTACCATGTAAAAAAGGAGATCAGATCCTTGTCCACATGCATACATCTGATCAGATACATGCACATAAGAAACCACCCACACAACATATTAATTGCACTGCATTTTCAAAGCATGTGATAATTTAATTATCTATTTTTATTACTAATTTATTAGAAGAGTAATAAAAAACAAATCGCTCACGTGGTCGCCGTGGAGACAATGTTAAGTCGTTATTTTTATTGTAGAATACTTACTAATTACTGAGTTATAAAATTAGTCTATAAACCATAAAAATAAATTAAAAAACCCCCGACACAAAAACCAAGTTCCCTTTTTCCAAGTTCGCGTTGGGGGACCGCTCCAAATTATTTATTATCTACTGTTTTTTGCGGTCCCCCAACGCGAACTTTTTTATTTTATACTTGTTATAGGCACATACTTATATCATTTTATGTTGCTAAAAGTACTCTCGATTAAGTCATCAATATTCCCTTTCAGTGCGCTTTCATTTGATATACCCCATTCAAGTATATTTGCAGACTTCGGTTACCCTTCCCCACTTTCACCCCCACAACTTCTAAACGGCTCAACCGATTTTTATCAAACATGTCTAAGAACAATCGCACGTAAGTCACCTTTCATACAAAAAAAAATTAATTGAAATCGCTTCATCCGTTCGGGCTCTATGATGCCACAGACGGACAGACAGACAGACAGACACGTCAAACTTATAACACCCCTCTTTTCCCGTCGGGGGTCCATCAATTTAGTCAGTACAAGTCTGACAGTCACTTCTATCCTGCCGGTATCGTGGTAAAAGCATCATATAAGTCCTCCCACCCCAGGCAGGGCGGGAGGGACTGTCAGACTTGTACTGACTGAAATCCACGGTGTCCTTCAATAGCCCTTTATATTCCGGGGTCACGGTTATGGAATAAGTCCCGCGACCCCGACAGCCTTTAGCCCTCTGAGAGAGAGCCCCGTCGTTATGCTGACGCTCTTTGAGGCGCGCGTGTAACACGACGCGCCGTCGACCCGGGCATGGTCCATGGTCGGACAGCGAGTTGCCCTTTACTCGCCGCCCGAATGCCCGCGCTCCCTATATCCGACTTACAGGTCATAGTTCGAACCCAGACGCAGCCACATTACTTTATTTCAATACCCACAGCTCTTAAAAAGATAAAAGAAACATTGTTAAGTAACCTGGGGCCTTAGTCAAACAGCAGACGACAGCAGACGACAATCGTTATCGTTCATCAGTCACCAATACATTTTCAACTTTATACCCCAGCGCTTAAAGTTGAAAATCGATTGAAGTTCACAGATCTTTTTCGTTTGTTTCGTTCGTTATCGATGAACGATAACGATCGTCGTCTGCTGTCGTCTGCCGTTTGACTAAGGCCCCGGCATGTCCTAGAACCAAAAATTTGAAGACATGTGACATCTACCAACACGTACTGGGCCCGCGTGGTAGATTATAGCCCACCCCCTTTTAGAGAAATGACGCCTGTGTCACATCATGGGCTAATCTTTAAAAAAAGTAGTTACTTTGAACTATTAAGTTCAAGAGAATATTCCATACATGCAAACAAGTAAGTTTTTGTATACATCTTCAATGAAAGCGGATCTTAAAACTTGGAAAACCCTACGAAGAAGGTTGTAGTACTAAAGCCGATGACGAACACATGACATCAAACATACACATAGTTTGAATTATTCATGTCTCTTAATAAAGGGCAACTGTTGAGTTTATTTACGTTTAAAGATGTCCTTTACACTATTTTATATTCATATAATGTTGGTAAGGTAAAATAACGACTTTTTCATCGCAGGAAAGCAAACTTTTCTTTTACGAGGTAAAATTATTAAATGAGATCCTTCTACACAGGGCGGGACGGGAGGTACTGTCAGACATGTACTGACTAAAATCTACGGTGTACCTTCAATAGCCCTTTACGTTACAGGGTCACGATTACTTTCAATATCCCTTTGCCAGGGTCACAGTTAGCTGATGTGATAGTCCCGCGACCCCGGCAGGCTTTGGCCATCTTAAGGAGCCTCGTTAATTCGTCCGCGTGCCCTCTCTATGATGGCCGGGAATCGCCTAGAGACGTCCTATGCCCTGGGTGTTTCTCACGGCTGCTGGGTCATGAGGTGGCCGCTGTCCTATCCCTCAAGCTTCCCGCCTCCTCCTCCTTCGCTAGCATAACTGCTTTGCAGAAGATAGAAACCGTTTCCCGCTCTATCTTGCCCCGGAGCATGGCCTCGATCAATGCCGGGCTCCCGCTGCCCAAGCGGGGCAGGCTTGCGCCGTATGCTCCACCGTGTCCTTCGGGCAATCCTCGCCGTGGTGACAACCAGGTGTTTTTTCCTTCCTCCCTCCGTCCCGATGTCCGGTGAGATGAGATAAGGAGTGACAGATGAACTACGTATATTGTAAACACTCCTTTACAATAATAAAGTCTTACACACTCACTTTTGGTTTAAACCTAAAAGGTTAGGATAATAACATCATCAACATATGATCAGAAAGCGTCATAACTTGACATTAACTAGTACTAAGTAGGTATTAACCTGGTTTTAGAACTATGTCGCAAACTGGACTTGTTGGATACCTTAGTCCAGTGGTTGTTTTCACGGTTTCCGAGTGTGAGGCACTGAGTTTGTTTTCTAGATTGATTAAAACTGAGTCGTGGAATTGTCTCAGCAGAGTATGAAGGATCTGGAACGCAAAGGACGGCTTGGTTGGTGCAATAGTTAGGCTATCGACTGCTGCGTTTCATGTTGAATTCGATTCCTGCACGTTAAAATTATTAATTTGAAATGTCACCTACGGGATATCTTCCGTGATTATTAATTGTTTTGAGACTCGAGTCATCCCGCGATCATGGCGCTTGCAACAGCGTCGAAATTTGGGGAACTCAAAACAATTAATAATCACGGAAGATATCCCGTTAGTGACATTTTTAAATTGTGAAATAAACCGTGATAGTCTAAAACAGCAGTTAAAATTATTTCTATGATCTACAAGTAGTTGTTCCGGGTCTGGGTGTTTGTGTATGAGAGAGTTTATATGTTTGTAAACACACTCACGATACCGGAGAAATTCTTAAATTGGGAGAACTTAAAAAGAAATATCGAATCTTAGACTTCGTGGATGGTTCGTGGTGGACTGAGAAATTCCTAATGGGAACACCCAAAAACACTTTGCCCGACTTTGGAATCGATCCCGGCGCCTCATGTTGAATTTATTTGATCATTTTTATCATAATTAAACGTGGAAAAAAGGAGGAGCTCTTGACTAAATAAATGACAGCTGCACAGGCCCCTCTTCTCCGTCTCCCGGGTTAAGCCGCGCTTGCCGAAATTGGTCTGTAGATTGGTGACCATCTATCATAGCGAGTTTCCTCCGTGCCTCGGAAAGCACGTAAAACCGTTGGTCCCGGCTGTCATTTGTAAATCTTTGACAGTCGTTACTGTTAGTTAAAAGCTCTAAAGTCTGATAACAGTCTTACCATGGGGTATCGTATTACCTAGTTACTGGGTTGTGTAGGTACGATAGTCAGTCGCTCCATGTAAAATACTGATATTCAACTGCATCTGGTTCGACTGGAAGCCGACCACAATATAGTTGGGAAACGGCAGGCAGATGATGATGTTTAAACGTGGTAAAAAACGTGTATAAGCTTCATCACCCAACAAGTCTATTTTATGACTAAAATGACTCATTTGTCGTTAAATAATTTATGTCGCATTGACTAGAAATTACCTTGTTAATGCTAAGTTTATGTTTAGTCGATTAAACGTGCTAGGATTGTGAAATCATCACATTATTGTTATCTCTAAGCGGTTCCAATCTTCCTGGAAGAAAATGGAACTCACTAGCTACGTCTGTGTTCCCGAACACATACAACCTGAATCTCTTCAAAGTTACAGTGAACAGTCTTCTTTTGTGTAAGATCACTACATCGTAGACTTTGTCTGTCACCTCTTTTGACTGGCCTGTTGGTTCTGTTCTGACAACCAATGTTATCATGGGGTATTGAATTACCCAGTTACTAGGTTGTGGAGGTCCGATAGTCAGTCGCTCCATGTAAAATACTGATATTCAGCTGCTGTCTTCGACTGAAAGCCGACCACAATATTGTTTGGAAAAGACTAGGCAGATGTCATTTATCTGCATATCGGTAGATTAAAAACCGACCCGAAAATAATTGCAAAAAGCTAGACAAATGACGATATCTTTAAAAAAGATATTATTTGACAGGCCTGTTGGTCTAGTGGTTAGTGACCCTGACTGCTATGCCGGGGGCCGTGGGTTCGATTCCCACCCATGACAAATGTTTGTGTGATGAGCATGATCATTTGTTAGTATCTGGGTGTAATATATCTATAATATGTATGTATTTAGAAATATATAAGTATGTTTATCAGTTGTCTAGTACCCATAACACAAGCTCTGCAACATAAGGGATGAGACTCATGTGACTAAGAGAGTGATGAGTATGAATGTTGATGGATGGAGAGGAAGAGGAAGGCCAAAGAAAAGATGGATGGATTGTCTAAGGAATGGTATGGGAGAAAAAGTTGTAAATGATACTGTGACGTCTGATAGGGGAGAATGGAAGAAGAAAACGCGACCACAAATAAAGGCAGGATGATGATGATTATTGTAAGATTAACAACCTGTCTAATGACTGCAGTTTAATTAATGATAAATTATTGATACAAAGGTCCCAACAGTGGGAAATCAATCGGCTGATGATATACGCTATTGCATTCATTAGACGACCAATTATAAAAATTTAGGTAAATTAATAAACTAGGAGTTGAAATATTCAAATATAAAAATCTCGTGTGAGGTCAGAAGTCAATTGCATCCGTCTACGTAAAGGAGATTACACACTTGTTCGGCTCGGCATACTCGTTCGGCAATATTTCTCATAAAATATATCTAAAATTTACAGGAAGTGTATAATTGTGAAATTCTGACTGTATTTTTTGTCTCAGTACCATTTATAACATCCTTTTTAACGTTGACAGTAGGATTTCTGCTGTGTCGCGCACAAAGTTTTTATTCCACTTTGTTCAGCCAGGTGAACAAAATTTTGTGTACTCAATTCACGTCGGAAAAATAAAACCTGGGTGATATCAACTAGGTGAATTAAGTGGAGTTATTTGGTGTTCTTTATTTACCTTGGAAAAAAATCACCTGGGTGAAAAAAGGCACCTTCTCTTATACGATCTTGTGAACTTTTATCGACTATAACTTACAATAGCATAGAAGGACGACACAGTACCACTTTTTTTTTTACCTGGTAAAATCATCAGATGAGGCCTCCCACACCGGGCAGAGCGGGAGGGACAATCCACGGTGTCCTTCAATAGCCCTTTATGTTCCGGGGTCACGGTGATGGTATTAGTCCCGCGACCGACACAGTACCACTTGGATTAAGTCAAGCCGTTTTTGCTCGAAAAAAAATCATCAAAATAATTTTTCGAATTTATGGTAATTGTTATTAAGATCATTTAACTACATGATTGTTCACATCCACAAATCCCGCTTTTAAAATTGATCAGGCAAGCGCAGTTGAATGTTACAACTCATGCCGACCCGAACGTGTCTGTAACACCCCTAAGGAGTTGCCGAACCGGTTAAAAACAAGGTGGGTGTGTAAACATTATAAAAATATGTCATAAATATGTCGTTTTTCTTCATTTAAATGTTTTATTTCGCTATATATACTGTAGAATTTGATATGAACTTTAAAAAATATGTGTGACTAATACCGAATTGATTATAGTGCGATTTTAAGTGAAGTTATAGGTCATCTATTTGATAACTGTGTCGGTGGTTTAAAAAAGGGTGTGTCTTTCTATTATAGAATAATAATAATATTCCACAACTATCACACAACGCCATCTAGTCCCAAGCTAAGCTTGTGAGAGCTTGTGTTACGGGTACTAGACAACTGATAAACATACTTATATATTTCTAACTACATACATATTATAGATAAATTACACCCAGACACAGAACAAATGATCATGCTCATCACAAAACATTTGTCCTGAGTGGGAATCGAACCCACGACCTCTGGCATAGCAGTCAGGCTCACTTGCACACCAACAGGCCTGTCAAATATTATGTTTTTTAAAGATATATTTGTCTAGCCTTTTTACTATTTTCGGTTCAGTTTCCAATCTATACGGATGCGGATGAATGACATCTGCCTAGTCTTTTCCTAAAGAACTATATTGTGGTCTGCTTCCAGTCGAACCAGATGCAACTGAATATCAGTATTTTACATGGAGCGACTGCCTATCGGACCTCTACAACCCAGTACTCAGTGTAATACGATACCCCGTGGTAAGAGCGGTTGTCAGACTTTTAGAGTTTCTGAGTAATAGTAACTATCAAAGATCTACAAATGACAGCCGGGACCAACGGCTTTACGTGCTTTCCGAGGCACGGAGGAAACTTTAGCTATGACAGATGGTCACCCATCCACAGACCAACCTCGGCAAGCGCAGATTGACCCGGAAGATCAGCCTGTGCGGCTGAAATTCCGCGTTATCAGAGAGCATTTTTTATCGTGGTAAAATCATCAAATAAGTCCACCCATATAGGGCGGCACGAAATGAAATGAAATGATATTTATTTATGCAAGTAGGTTATATAAACACTTTTACACGTCTTTTCATAAAACTAGAAGGGGCCGGTGTTTCGTACCTGACTACTCTGAGAAGAAACATCCGAAACAAACTCAGAGGTCACAGTCTCTTTTAAAGTCCAGACATCATAAATGTAGAACAGTTTATACGAGGACCATGCAGGTCAATGTCTGAAATGGTCTTTTGAAGAGAGAACCATACAAATTCGAGTGGACCTGTCCAGTCAGTGCAAGCATTTGTCAGTTATCGTGGAGCTCAACTTATAACACAAGGAGCTCACAACAACAGTATTGTCAAACTTGTACTGACGAAAATCCACGGTGACCCTTCAGTGGCTTTTTACGTTCCAGGGTCACGGTTACCCGATAAGACAAATGCATCATTGTCATCCAACGACGATATATTACTAGACTCCTGATAACAGGCGACCGATGTCTGTCAACACATTAGGCAAAAAAGTCTTATATCCGTCTCATTTCGACCACTCCTGTGAGCCGTAAACATACCTTGAGACAGAACAGACCTTGAGTTAGCCAATCACAACGCAGTACCCCGTTCCACTCGCTTACGTAGTACCTCAGCGAGTTGACAGAATAGTTTTTGTTCCTTAGATCGTGCATGCGGAGTCTAGTAATATATCGTCGTTGTTGTCATCCAACGTGGCAAAGCTGCTGCCAGTGTTCTGGGCACTATTCCCTTTGACATCGATGTGGATGATTTTTTTGATGCCTTGTAATTTTTTTTTTTATATTTTAATTTCACATTGGTAAGAAGTTTCCATTATAAGTTTAAACTGGTTTTAATAAATCATGATTTATTTAATTTATACTAGTTGCCATGAAAGACTACTTGCTTTTTTTGGGTTAAAGGTCATCAAATGAGACCTCCGCCCTGGGCGGAGTAGCACTGTCGGAGCTTGCTGATAGTCCTTCTGTCAATAGGCTGTATCTCATGCATGATCCATGATAGTTAAAAATTGACATTTAAGAGGCCGTAGTACCTCAAATAGCTTATCAGAATCCTCTGATACGCTGAAAATACTGAAGTATTAATTCTGAAATAAATATATGGTAAAGTTGAGGATTCATGTTAGGTCTTATGTTTGGCAAAAACACGATTCCATAATTTTTTCTCGAAAGAAAAAAATCCCAAAGTTACCTCTAAATTGAACAATAAACCGCTGGCAATCATAAAATAATTAAAATTAGATTATGAAACTTTTTATACTAACTGCACTGACTATAAAGCAGGTCTTATGTTATTTAGTTTTTCGAATTTCTTTTTTATTCGCCTTTAGTTTTTCGAATTTCTTTTTTATTTTTATTCGCATTTTCGCGTAGACAACTAAAAGAAAGAGCAAGCAATAGTGCGTGGTACGTGCAAGTGCAAGCGAGTAAGATTATATTGAAGTAGTGTGCCGCCTTAAAAAATATATAATAATAGTTTCCACTTTAACACCAATCGCTAAAAAACAAATTAAAATAAATATTTATGGGGGCTTCCTTTATATGAAACTTGATATTTTTGCCTTTTAAGCTAAGCGACCGAATCAAGAAATTCTCAAAACCTAACGAAATCGAAAATACCTGACACCACGGGAGACTTCGGCAACCATAAAATTAGACAATTTACTTTTTCTTACTGATTCTAAACGGCCAGCTATAAATTCAATATTCTCGTTAAATATAGGCGATTTTTTTTTCTTTGAAAATTAAAATAAATAGTATGCAATAGCTTCACCGCGGCAGTTTCGGGAGTGCCACATGTATTTTTTTCTATAATAATGTTGCGGAACCCTTTGCTCGCAAATCCGACTCGCACTTGACCGGATTTTTTTTACCAGCCAAAGCATTTGACATATTTAACCAACAAAATATAAAATAATATTCATACTTTTACTACAGGTAATCGAACCCGGACTTTCAAGGCTCTACAAAACGAATTACCAATGATTTATGCGACATCTCTCGTATAACATTCTTTTAAAAGATGACTCTGTCACTTAATAGCCTATAAGTAATTATATACCATACTTATGTCCCTTATTTTGCTCGGCGGAGACTCGAACCCGGATACGAGCGTCCGTGGGCGAACCGCATAGCTACATGGTTACTGTTTTCAACTCAGTTGGATTTCTGACAAGTATGGGTTAAGGTACGGTTTTGACGGCGCGTCGTGTTCCACGCGCGCCTCAAAGAGCGTCAGCATAATTATTATTATTCCATTTATTATTCCATTTATTTCAGGCATCAGTGGCCCATATAAAATACAGTACAAACATAAAAATAAAACAATATACTAATAAATTTAAAACAAGACAATAACTTAAAACGACGAATGACGAATTAATGAAGAGGCCCCCTCTCAGAGGGCTAAAGCCTGCCGGGGTCGCGGGCTTATACCATCACCGTGACCCCGGAGCATAAAGGGCTATTGAAGTACACCGTGGATTTTAGTCAGTACAAGTCTGACAGTCCCTCCCGCCCTGTCCGGGGTGGGAGGCCTCATCTGATGATTTTACCACGTCTAAAAAAAACAAAAAAGGTTCGGTTCTGAACAAGATTACTGCGACATAATATATAAGTTGCAACTTATATATAAGTTGCTTGCATTGTTCAAAAACGATACAGCACTAGAGGAATTCTTCAGATTCAACTGCGCCGATAGATGATACAAAAATGGCAGCTTGATAGATCCTTGCTTTCATCACATTTTGATTTGATTTTTAAGATATTATTATACTTTGTTTCGATTACTATCATCATTTCTAGCCTATTGCAGTTCACTGCAGGACGTAACCTAGGCGTCCCCCAAGGAGTGACACAGGGCTCGATCCTCGACTTTTCCCATTGCCAGCTAACTTCTTAAAATTTATTCATGATTATCATAACATTTGCTTAAATGAATGATATCTATTTTTATAAAGCTAGATGAGGCCGTTCTTTCTCGTAACTAACTACTCTGAGAAGAAAAAGCCGAAACAAACACATAATATGTCACTGTGTTTTTTAAAGTTCAAACATTACCTACAATTATTATTAGGTCGCTTAGCCAATGCGCCAAACCGTACAATATAGCACCCTTATTAATAAACGTGAACTAAAGTTACAACCAGGATAATCTTGAGACTAACCATACATTTTTAAGGATTAACTTTGACGTAACTTTAATTCCTGATTTATTAATAGGGCAGTAAGAGTTTTAATTATATTAAAATTCGTAGAATTAAATAAAAATTAGGAGCGGCACTGCGGCTGATAGGCACTGCCGCTGTCGTCTGCAGTCTGCCGTCGCTCTCCGAACTGCACCTTAACAAAACAAAAGCAAGACATAAAATTGGTCAATAATGACGGTAGTTTGCATAGCTCATGGCATAGTAAAATTTTACTAGCCAATTGTTATAGCTACATTTTCGTTGTTGTTGGTAAGTTAGCGCAGTTACTGGGTGATTGACAGATGCGCAGCGTGTCGCGGGTTCGATACCCGCACTGTGCAAAAATATTTTACCTTAGTCGGTTGGATCAAGAGCTTCAGAAAGCTTGACGGTACCGGTAGCGCAGTGGTTGAACGATTGGACTGCTATGCAGCGTGTTGCGGGTTTGATCCCCGCATAGAGCAAAAATAATTGTATGATCTACAAGTATTTGTTCCCGGTCTTGGAGTCTGTGTGAGTTTCTATGGTTGTAAATGAATTGACAGGCCTGTTGGTCTAGTGGTTAGTGACCCTGACTGCTATGCCGTAGGTCGCGGGATCGTTTCCCACCCAGGATAAATGTTTGTGTGATGAGCACGATCATTTGTTCTGTGTCTGGGTGTAATTTATCTATAATATGTATTTAGAAATATATAAGTATGTGTATCAGTTGTTTAGTACCCATAACACAAGCTCTGCTTAGGTTGGGACCAGATGGCGTTGTGTGATAGTTGTGGAATATTATTATTATTATTATAATACACCCATGATACAGGAGAAACTCCTAGTGTAGCGCAGTTTTGTAACAAAAATGGTCTAAGCTCAATTTAAGAATCAAACCTACTACCCAACACTAGCCATCATTGAGTCATCGAGATAACGAGAATAAAAGCAGTCACCCATCTTAAATAAAACCGCGGCATCAACAACTTAACCTCGCACCAATTGATGATGTTCAAGCGATTATAGAAAGTAACACTATCGACTTAGTTCGAGGTCAAAGGTCAAAGTCGCATAACTTTTGGACTACAGACCTACATTTATTGGTTATGTAAATATTATTAGCTTCTGCTCGCGAAATAACCGATCTTGATATTTTTCATATACATTTGTTAGGTGTACGCACATTTTTTTTTGTACGTGGTAAAATCATCAAATGAGTCCTCCCACCCCGGGCAGGGCGGGAGGGACTGTCGGACTTGTACTGATTAAAATCCACGGTGTCCTTCAATAGCCCTTTATGTTCCGGGGTCACGGTGTTGGAATAAGTCCCGCGACCCCGGCAGGCTTTGGCCCCCTGAGAGCCCCGTCATTGTGCTGACGCTCAATGAGGCGCGAGTGGAACACGACGCGACGTCGACCCGGGCATGGTCCGTAGTCGGACAGCGAGTTGCCTTTTACTCGCCGCCGGCATTCTTGAGGCCTACGGACATGGGGTAGCTTTCAGAGGAGACAGACGCCGTGAGGGAGAGGACAGCCTCCTCACGACCCAGCCGCCCACGACATCAGATGTCGTGAGGCGATTTCTGGACACAATAGGCGCGAGCATGCGGGCGCCGGTTAAAGACTTGCCGTCCGATCATGGACCTTGTCCAATTAACCGCATGAAAAAGCTAATACAAACATGGTTAATATCTAAATACCTAATAAATCATTTCATAATATCATAAAGAAACATCAATAAAAATAAACAATCATGTTTGACATTTAAATTAACAATATTTTGTTAACGTTTTTTAATATACTTTCAAATACCTATTTCTATGATTTTTCCTTTTAGTTTTTTTGTGGGACTATAAAATTAATATCATAATTTAGTCTATAGTAATTCAAAAGTGTTAATATCTATTTTAATTGATTTTATTGTTATAATTGAGAGCAGTGGTGGCCCAGTGGTATCGGCCCCGACTTACGAGTTGTAGGTCGCGGGTTCGAACCCAGCCTGGCGCATTACTTTGTGTAATTTATTTCATCACCACTGCTCTCAAAACGGTGAAGGAAAACATCGTGAGGAAACCGACATGCTCTACAACCAAAAATTCGAAGAAATGTGACGTCTACGAACCCGCACTGGACACGTGTGGTGGATTATGGCCCACTCCCTCTCTCAGACAGGAGGCCTGTGTCCCAGCAGTGGAAACATTATAGGTTGATGATGATGATGATGGGCGCTTTGACGGAGCCGCCACGAGAGACGCCTACGACATCGGATATCGTGAGGCGATGTCTAGACATCATATAGGCGCATGCGGGCAGCGAGTAAAGACTTGCCGTCCGATCATGAACCTTGCCCAAGTAACCGCGTGAAAAAGCTAATACAAACATGATTAATATCTACAGTAATAAATCATTTTATAATATCATAAAGAAACATCAATAAAATAATGTTTGACATTTAAATTAACAATATTTGTTAACGTTTTTTAATATACTTTCAAATACCTATTTCTATGATTTTTCCTTTTGACTTTTATAAAGAACTATAAAATTAATATCATATTTAGTCTATAGCAATTCAAAAGTGTTAAAATCTATTCTAATTGCTTTTATTGTTATAATTTATTACTGACTAGCCGGCCCGGTAAAGCCCGGTAAACTTCGTACCGCCTCAGAATAACCTTTTAAACCTTCCCTGGACTTCCCAAATTAATTCAAAACCAAATGATAAATGATATTTTCACACTACTTGCTCGTAAATGTCATATTATATGTCAGGCAAAGCTACTGTAAAGCATGACATTATTCCCCCTCGCTCGAGCCGGGAATAATATACATGTACTAAATTTCATTATTCCCGTGGGAATAATGTGATTTGAATTTGGAACCTCAAAGAAAACCGTATGAAAACTTCCACCAAGGAGTCGTATCAGTAATGGCGGCCGCTGGCAGCAACAGCTGATCGCTTACAGTGATGCCAACTTCACGTTCGAAGGTTGTCGTACCACATCAAATTTCAAAAATCGAATTTATTTCCTCGCAGTAGGTGTGAAAAGCAGAGTACGCTCCTCGGGAGTAAAGCTGCCTTGTCTTGGGCTGACTTGAATCCCTCGCTACACTAAGGATTCTTACCTTAATTCCCTCGTTTCACTCGGGAATTAACACTTGAACCTCCTCGCTGCGCTACGGAGGTTCACCCCAGAATCCTTAGTGTCGTTTCGGGATTCAATACGCCCGTGACGTAAGGCAATGCTTTACTCCCTTGGTGCGTAATCTACTATTATTCAGCAAATTGGTTTTTACATACTCTTTTACACGTCAAAAATACACTATTTTTACACTAGATGAGGCCGGTGTTTCGTACCTGACTACTCTGAGAAGAAACATCCGAAACAAACTCAGAGGTCACAGTCTCTTTTAAAGTCCAGACAGTTTTGTATTGGTAAAGTACTATGAGAACCATGCAGGTGTCTGAGGTGGTCTTTTGAAGAAAGAACCACACAGATTTGAGTGGACCTGTCCAGTCAGTGCAAGCATGTGTCAGTTATCGTGTAGCTCAACTTATAACACAAGGAGCTCAACAAAATCAGCAAAATCAGCCAAATCGGTTCAGCCGTTCTCGAATTTTAGCGAGACTAACGAACAGGTATAGATTTTTATTCTATTATTAGATTTTATTTATTGTTTGATTTCTGTTTTTGTCATCACTCCATAGATGTCGCTAGTTGTAATTTGTTGACATTTTTTTAAGCCCGCTACAGACTTTTTACCTTACTTATTTTTTTTTTCTGATTTTTCCTAATAAAGGGATCCCTTTTAGAGAAAAAGGATTCATCTTAGAGAAAAGGAAAAGAAAGAGTTTTCTCTATTTTGGCATAATATTTTTTTTTGGTATAATATACATAGGTACAATTTGTGTCTACATAATCTTAATCATCTCTTTGGTTTATTTGTTTTTTTTTTTTCAAATAACTAAAATCTACTTTTTGTTTTTTATCGTGGTAAAATCATCAAATGAGTCCTCCTACCCAAGGCAGGACGGGAGCGACTGTCAGACTCGTAGTGACTAAAATCCTCGGTGTCTTTCAATAGCCCTTTACGTTCCGTTCGGGTCAAGGTAATTTGATAAGTCCCGCGACCACGGTATTATTTGTCTATAATTTTAATTCTCAGTATATTAATATCATTATACGTAAACATTAATCTGATTAAGGACTGATTTTTCAATAGTAACTTTATTCCGATAACTTTTATCTGAGAAATAAAAATGTTGGTTACAAATCGCTATTTTTATTCCTCAGGTAAAATTTATCTGACTATTGAAAAATCAGCCCTAATCAGATTAACTAACTGCAGATAAATTTTCTTAGAGTCTTGACTTCATCGTGCCTTACCTTACTTGACCACCACCTTACTTGACAAAAGTAAGGTAATAAATAGGTCTTAATCAATATTAAGACCTTTATTATAACACCTTGCCTTTGCCCAAAGGGATAGGTAGCGAACGAAGATTAAGAATAGCCCACACTAGGAATAAGAATCTCCTGTATCATGGGTGTGTTTACAAACATATAAACTCACATACACAAACACCCAGATCCGGAACAACTACTTGTAGATCAAACAATTAATATTTGTTCCGTGCGGGAATCGAATTCGCGACACGCTGCGCAGGAGTCGATCGGCTAAGACAAAAATCTAGGATTGAAACTCGAATCTTCTATCAAATCTTAGGCAAAAATCCAGGTTTTAGACTCTAACCCTATCCAAAATTTTATTTAAAAAAAAATCCAATACTATTTTCGAACCTACGACCCCACGTCGAGTTGCCTTACTTGCTATTACAAAACTACAGAGACACGACCACAATAACTTAGCAATCAATACGGTAACCGCAAGTATATATTTGATGTTGAATTTAACTGATTTTTCCTTGTAAAAATGATGTTCGAAGTGTTTGACTGACATAGTGGCCTAAATCACACTTATATTGCCCAAATAAATTGCCATGTTTCATCATCAGCCTATAAATGTTCCCACTGCTGGGACACAGGACTCTTTGTGTGCCATAATCCACCACGCGGGCCCAGTGTGGGTTAGTAGATGTCAACATGTCTTCGAATTTTTGGTTCTAGGACATGCCGGTTTCCTCACGATGTTTTCCTTCACCGTTTTGAGAGCAGTGGTGATGAAAGAACACAAAGAAATGCCCCTGGCTGGGTTCGAACCCAACCTTGATGGAGTGGAAGGGACAGTCAGACTCGTCATCATCATCCACAGCCCGTCTTCACCCACTGCTAGGTATAGGCCTCTCCTTGTTTGTGCCAAGCTCCACGGTCTTGTGCCAGCCTCATCCAGGACACTCCTCCAATGGCAACAATGTCGTCTACCCATCTCGGACGACCAACACTTCTTTTGTTTTTTTGTAACCATTTTACAGCTTTCAGCGGATAAAGTAAGGAATGAGTTTATAAGGGGAAGTTTGAAAGTAGCACCTGTTACAGAAAAAATGAAAGGAAGTCGTCTGTCTTAGTATGGACATGTCATTAGGAGGGATGACACTCATGTGACTAAGACAGTGATGAATATGAATGTTGATGGATGGAGAGGAAGAGGAAGGCCAAAGAAAAGATGGATGGATTGTGCAAGGGATGATATGAATGAAAAATGAGTAAATGATTCGGTGACGTTTGATTGGGGAGAATGGAAGAAAAAAAACGTGTTGCGCCGACCACAAGTAAAATGGGATAAGGGCAGGAAGATGATGACAGCTTTCAGCGGCATCGACACCTTAAATTCGAAAATTATGCCACGGGAATATAAAATCAGGATAAAAATCTATGCTATTCAATAAAATCAAATTGTTTATTTCAACTAAGCGAAATATAGGTATCACCGTGACCCCGGAACATAAAGGGCTATTGAAGGACACCGTGGATTTTAGTCAGTACAAGTCTGACAGTCCCTCTCGCCCTGCCCGGGATGGGAGGACTCGTTTGATGATTTTACCACGACAAAAAAATAAAGTGCCTTAGTTAAGGTAGTTCTAGTTAGTATATGGTTATCCATATAAAAAACTTAAACTTCAGTAGTTTTTGTGTGAAAAAGTAACAAATATACACACTACATCTACAAGGTATATTATTATGTACTTAAGTAATCTACTTGCAATCCCGTAGTAAATGTCATTATAAAGATTTTTTGTAATAATCAACTTTTTATCGCAATAGGAAGTTTCTCATTAAAATTATCTTTTTCTAATTAAAAAGTCGTTACAAGTAGGCCAGTTCAATGGTTTTCTTACATAATATTTATTTATGTTTTCCCTTAAGGAAAAAATATTCCATTACATACTTTCTTAACACTCGGAGTGTGTGGAATTCAAGGGGTTTATTAAAAAAAAAAACTGTAATACTTACTGGCCAGGAATTGAACCCTTATCGTTTTTCTAAAATCAAATCTTAGTTTTCGTAAAAATCGGACTCTTTTCAAAGTTGTTAGATATTCCTCATATTTTTCCTACTCCTCCACTATTCTTTTCTGATTAATTTCGTTGCAGGATCCAAGACAGGTAAATTCATTCTCCGGGACACGTCGAGCTTCATTGTCTCGGCGCTTTTCTGGTGGTTGCCACTGTTGATTCTGGCTCTCAGGAGTTGCAGTCGTTTGGGAATAGTGTGCTGGGTTTGTCCCTAAAAAAAACCCTCATAGTTTCGGATATAGTCATCCACGCCCAGTTGAAAAATTCACCCTATATATACTTTAAAGTTTAAAAGCCTTTTTAAAATGAAAAAAAAAGGAACACCTCTTTACTAAGAACATAAACATAACATAATCTTTATTTTAAACTAGCTGCTGCTAGCGGTTTCACCCCCTACAACTCGAAAACTATCACACGGGAACATAAAATCGGGATAAAAACTATATAAACTAATATCCTATGTGTTAATCCAGGTACTGTGGTAATCTGTGTACCAAATTTCAGCCGCAGCAGCAATCCGTTCAGTAGTTTTTGCGTGAAAGAGTAACAAACATCCATCCACACATACAAACTTTCACGTTTATAATATTAGTAGGATTTTACAGGTAAGAGACCTTCAGACTAGTAAGATACTGTCTCCTGAAGGTCAGTTCCTTCCCATAACAATACCTAATTGAGTATAAGTTAACATGTTCCTTATTTTAATAAGATAAACAACCTGAATTTAATATTAAATAGACTATCAGCATAAATAATAAACAAAACTCGAATTTGGAAAATGCATCGTTAGAAAATATGTTTTTATCATCCATTTTTAAACTTCCAAATTCAAACCAAAAAAAAAAGAACGCCCAACGTCTTGAAAAGCTAATAATTGTACTTTTAACTGTCAAATAACACACAGAAACAAAACTAAATCGAAATTTAAAAATTCATCGTTCAAAAATACATTTTGAAACTGCAAACAAAAAAAAAAACAACCTACCCTCAACATCCTGAACTAAAATTAAAAAAAATAAGAAAAAACAACATGATTCAGCTCGTTTCCAAGGCATGCAGTATGAAAAGCGAGGTCACAGCAATTTCATAAACGTATCTATATAAGCTTGAGACGCATCTTAACTGCGGTTGTTCCTGCCCAACGAACGAAAGTGATGTACACGGCGCGGTTGAAATTAAAAAAAAAATAAAAAAAAACTCATTTGTGAACGAAGAAGACGTATTAAGTAAAGTTGTCGCGTGGTTCATTTCAGTGTGGTGTGGTATACAGTGTAGAGTGGTTGCCGTATAAATTTTAATGTGAGTTTTTTTTTTCTTTAATTTTATTTTTAGTTTAAGAAAAAAAAATGTGTCAGTTTTTTTTTAGTTTAGTTTTTTGGTAAAAAGTAGCGCGCGTTGATGTCTTTTGAATGGGGGTTTTGATATTTTTTTGGGGATTTTCGTTTTTTTTTTAGTTTTTGTAATTTTATGGTTTTATTTTAGGGTAGTTTTCCGGTTTAATACTGGTGTAGTTTTTATATTTTATTAATTTTGCAGTGATTAAAAATAAGAAGGTCAAAGGGTCAAGAGGTGAAAAACAAAACATATTTATTTTTTAACTCAAAATTTTTATAACTTATTAATAAATAAATAGGTGTTAGACAAATTATAAAGTTATAACCAGATATTTCTTTAAGATTTATTGATTTAAAGAAATCAGCATAACACGTGAATTTAAAACTTATTTAAAATCTACCTCATAAATAAACATGTTTTATATATTGCACAACATTAAAATATAAGAATACTGATTGATTTGAATATTATTTTATGAATAAAAATATAACAAATTAGAAAAAATGTCAAAATATTAGAATTGCTCATGGTATTTTTTTAAGAAAACTTTAATTTGAAATGACATGATATAATATATTTTTGACATATTGTAATATAACATATAATATGCTTATAAATTATTTATTTATATTTCTTCATTAAAAAATTGCTTTTAACAAAAATTTCGTTCAGAGAGTAAATTAATCGAAAAAAATCAATGTGGGCACTATTTCATCAAAATATATATGCATTATAAGAATAAAATCAGTCTTGAAACTGTAAAACTTCAGAATATCAACATCCGTTAGCAAAATTAATAATTCATAAGTAATTATATATATTTTTTGCATTGCACATAGCAATTAAAGAGATTTAAATAATTATTCTTAAGTGGTTTCAAGAATTTAAAGATGAGCTAGGTACTTAAAACGACTGTTGTTTGTATTTATACTTTAAACTTAGTTTGTCAATTTTCTGATTAAAAAATCTTTTTGGAATACCTTGCTTTTTTAATATTGTTTAGGTGACAAACACTGTTGTTGTAGTCTGTGGCAAAAGGTAGTCTGTGGTTTATGGTATATTGGCTGTATGGGCTCAGCTCCCTTTGCCTGTCCCAAAGAGGACGAAAAGAAACAAAAAAAAAAGTTTTATGGTCTATAAAATAAAAGACGTGGATAGATCTGGAGTGTATTAATTAATTACTAATTCTAAATACGATATAAAACTGTTAATTCATTTTGCAATTTGTAATATTGGTAACATCAATTATTTACATCTATTCAATAAAAATAATATGGAAGACAATAATTTAAAGATATAGAAATGATTATTTTCTGGTCAAATTCCAATACAAAAAAAGCACTGGAAATCTTTATCATAACGAAATACCAAGGAAACATGCCTGGAGAATCGCGGGAATATCTTTAAAAGTTACCAAGGCACTGGAACACAAAGAGTAATTGAAAGAAAACGGTGGTAATTTTTTGACCCCTAATAAACAGGGATCAATTTTTTCAAATACACCCCCTAAAGGATGGTCAAAAAGAACTATTTTTTTTAAAATACACCCCCGAAAGGGGTCATTTAGTATCTTTTTTTTGTTAAATTTACCCCCTAAAGGAGTAGAAGAGGGCTTAAATTTTTTGTAGAGATTCGCTTTATTTGTCGATGTAGAATCACTTAATAAAACAGATAACTGGTTTTTACCTACTCGTATAATACTTTACTTGGTATTTAATATTCTTAACACATATACCTACTTTAAAATACCAGTAGACACTTCTCATTCAGAACTATTGTTTAATAATATTAGTATTACTTCATAGGCTACTTTGGGATTTCCCGAAAGATGAGTGTAACGAGGAATTTTGCTTTTTGATATTACTTCAAGCTTTGCCTGCCGGGGTCGCGGGACTCATTCCATCACCGTGACCCCGGAACATAAAGGGCTATTCAATAGCCCTTTATGTTTATGTGCCCTGTATGCATTGTGGATTTTAGTCAGTTTTTTTTCAAAAAGTTTTATTTTTCATTTTATCCTTTTTTGAAAACCGCATCAAAATCAATTCAGCTAAACAGGAGATAGTCGCGGACAAACATACACACAGGTTGAACTGAAGACTCCTTTTTTTTGAATTTATAAAAAAAAAATATATATTTTGCTAATAGAGGGCGGGCCTCTTTTTTTACCTGGTAAAATCATCAATTGAGTCCTCCCAACCAGGGCGTGAGGGACTGTCAGACTTGTACCGACTAAAATCCACAGTGTCCTTCATTAGCCTTTTATGTTCCGGGGTCACGGTAATGAAATAAGTCCCGCGACCAAGGGGCGGACCTCTTGCAATCATAGACAAATCAGCTACCTTACTACCTACTGTCAACTTTTACAACCATTGCGCATGCTCCAACCTCTACTCTAATTAACACTTACTATAATAGAAACTTGCTAACTGTCAAAGAATTTATCGTTACAACATTTTGTCGATAGTAACATGGTAACAAACTATGCGAATTGGTTCTTGAAAAAGCTGAAGTGAAATGTTTTTTGAAAAGGTGTTTATTTTATTGACGTACTAGCTGTTGCCAGCGGCTTCACCCGCTTCAACTCCAAAATTATCCAACGGGAACATAAAATCGAGATAAAAACTATCCTATGTGTTATAAACTATCTGTTTACCAAATTTCAGTCAAATCCGTTCAATAGTTTTTGCGTGAAAGAGTAACAAACATCCATCCACACATACAAACTTTCACGTTTATAATATTAGTAGGATAGCGACCCGCACGCTCCGCACGGGTGCAATCTCTTCTATATCATGCATGTTATATACATAAAAAACCTTCCTCTTGAATCACTCTATCTGTTTAAAAAAACCGTATCAAAATTCGTTGCGTAGTTTTAAAGATATAAGCATACATAGGGACAGACAGCGGGAAACAACTTTGTTTTATACTATGTAGTGATAGTGAAGAAGGCTCAGTTTTAACTGCTGTCATTTTAAGAGGACACTGTGGTCCTGGAACGCAAAGGACACATACAGGAACAGGGTGGATTCTTAGTCCTTTCCATTCCACCAATGGTTGAATAATGTTAAAAACCTAAGTGAAAAAAAGTACAGTACCCCTAGCAAGAGTTTTCACTATATTACTTTCCAGTATTTACAGCGTTTCTTGTATGAAAAAATGGAACAGCGCCTCTGGTGTGCAAAAAAGGAACTAATTTTTTCCTTGAAAATTGTCAATTTGAAATTGTCAAAGTTCCAGTTTACTTTACATCACAAATACTGAAAACTAAGGGTACTGAAACGTTTTTAAAATTTTAGACTGTAACCTTTTAGGTCTAAAAATAACCAAAATTTATTAGAAGCCGGATCAATAAATAGAAATGAATGCAAGAAAATCATTAATATTTAATTATTTTAATGATTAACTAATGGATAAAGCGATTGCGGTTCCATCCTTAATTAGTTGCCATATCAATTATTTCAATTAGCATTTTAGTATCATCAACTTTTCACAACTATGTCAGTTGACTTCCAATTTAATCAGATGCAGTTGCATATCAGTATTTTACATGGAGTGACTGACTATCTGACCTCCACAATCCAGTAACTGGGTCATACGATACCCCATGGTAAGACTGGTTGTCAGACTTTAGAGCTTCTGACTAATAGTAACGACTGTCAAAGATCTACAAATGACAGCCGGGAACAACGGCTTTACGTGCTTTCCGAGGCACGGAGGAAACTTGATATGACAGATGGTCTTGGTCACCCATCCACAGACTACAACGACAACTGGGTAAGATTCACACAGAGGGAATATAGACATACTAAAGCCAACGATCATCTTACTGATTGATGTTTCCCAATTTCCACTATCTGTTTTTTGGAAATTAGTGGACACTGACACGAAAAACTCTACTTATTTTTGGTATATTAGTTCATGTTTAAGCACACAAAAAAAAACTCTTACGCAACACTGTCAGCTGTTAATGTGCCCAAGAGGATGGTGTCTTTGACCAAGGTAAAAGTCAACCACGGGAGGCATCAACAAGTAATGTTGGTATTTCTTTAATGTGGCTGTAAGCACCCCACGGTCCCAATATCAAATCTAAATGGCTCGAAAATACAATTTCCATGGTCATTATAATAAAATGTCCGCAATGCAGAACAAAATACCCTGTATATATTTTTTTGTAAGTCTCACAGTCCCCCAGATTGAGAACAGATACTATCAGTGAGGGGCAAGTAGGTAGTGGACATTGGGAATCATAGCCGCTGGCTGATGGTTAAAGCTGTCCTTAAAATCTGAACTACACTCGCGAGCAAAAGTATAGAATACTTTCTCCGATTCCGCGCGATCTTGAGTACTTAATAACTAGTTAAGAATAATAAAAATGATACCATTTTAAAGGTTTAACTGTTAACTTTAAATTGATACCAAATTCATTCAAATCACGACATTATAGGAGCTATCCGTGATCAATTACAAGTGATTACATACTGAGAGCAGTGGTGGCCCAGTGGTATCGGTCCCGACTTACGAGTTGTAGGTCGTGGGTTCGAACCCAGCTTGGCGCATTACTTTGTGCAATTTATTTCATCACCACTGCTCTCAAAACGGTGAAGGAAAACATCGTGAGGAAACCGGCATGTCCTAGAACCATCAAATTCGAAGACATGTGACATCTGCCAATCCGCACTGGGCCCGCGTGGTGGATTATGGCCCACTTCCTCTCACAAGAGAGGAGGCCTGTGTCCCAGCAGTGGGAACGTTATAGGCTGATGATGATGATGATTACATACTTTCGCTCGTTAGTCTGTAGATAATCAATTCAATTAATAAAACTAGTTTTAACACAAACAAAGTTGCATCGAACACATGTGACCAAATTTCGTTGCAAATTGAAATACCTACGCTTCTTAAAATGTGGTTTTAATAGAAAAAAACTGGGGCAATCAGCCATTTTGGATTCGAGACGGCGACCATCCTTAAATGCATATAATTATTGCTTACTTTTGGCGGCATTAGAAGATTGCTTTTTTGTGATAAAATCAAAACAGTAGTCAGTGAATTTGTTTATTCTTTTTTGAGAATAACATTGTGCCACACAAGGCATTTACTGTTCAGGGGCCTTAGTCAAACAGTATACGACAGTAAACGACAATCGTTATCGTTCATCAGTCACCAATACACTTTCAACTTTATACCCCAGCGCGTAAAGATGAAAAACTATTAAAAACTGCTTATCGATTACGAACGAAACAAACGAAAACGATCTGTGAACTTCAATAGATTTTCAACTAACTAATATATAACTTATATATCTACCAAATTTCATCCAAATCCGTTCAGTAGTTTTGCGTAAAAGAGTAACAAACATCCATTCATCCATTGAACACTCGTTACACCTATTAGTTAGATTTTTAGTCTATTGGGGTCGAAAAGTACTAGAGTGGAGACCACGGACTAGCAAGCGCAGTGTAGGACGTCCACCAACAAGGTGGACAGACGACCTTATAAAGTACTAGAGTGGAGACCACAGACTAGCAAGCGCAGTGTAGGACGTCCACCAACAAGGTGGACTGACGACCTTATAAAGGTCGCCGGAAGACGCTGGATGCAGGTCGCTTCCAACTGGTATATGTGGAGATCTAAAGGGGAGGCCTATGTTCAGCAGTGGACGTCCTATGGCTGAGATGATGATGATGATGATAAGTCTATTAATACAAAATTAATCAAACATTGGATAATTATTTGATCATCTGTTGGGCGACGAAAATGGCAGCACATAATAAAATATATGTCTTTTGTATATTTACATACTTGGCAGAAGATATATCCGCTATGACGTCATACCTTGCGTAATTGAAATTCCTTAAACTCGCGCTAACAGTGACAAATAGCGATTTTTATATAAGATTCTTTCTTTGTATTGAAGCTCGTGGTTATTTATTAACAGCCGTACAGGTTAAGCTGCGCTTGACGAGGTTGTTCTTTGGATGGGTGACCAAATAACCATCTAACAGCGAGTTTCCTCCGTGTGTCGGAAGGCATGTAAAGGCGTTGGTTCCAGCTGTCATTTGTAGATATTTGACAGTCGTTACTGTTAGTCAGAAGCTCGAAAAATTTTCAACCAGTCTTAGCTATGCAGCTGAATGTCAGTATTTTACATGGAGCGACTGCCTATCGGACCTCCACAACCCAGTAACTGGGTAATACGATACCCCATGGTAAGACTGGTTGTCAGACTTTAGAGCTCAAAGATCTACAAACGACAGCCGGGACCAACGGCTTTACATACTCTCCGAGGCACAGAAGAATCTCGCTATGAACGATGGTCACCCATCCACAAAACAACCTCGGCAAGCGCGGCTTAACTCGGACGATCGGCCTCTGCGGCTGTAAAAATAAAATACTTATAATAATAATAAGTCCTACTAATATTATAAATGCGATAGTAACTCTGTCTCTCTGTTCTTAAACCACTGAACCGATTTGGATGAAATTAGGTACGAAGATAGTTTGAAACCCGAGAATGGACATAGGATAGTTTTTATCCTGAAATTCCAACAGGAACGATAAAAAACGTTATGCGCTTACGAAGTTGCGGGCAAAAGCTAGTATAAATTAAATATATAAATGTCATTTATCGATACATAGCGCATCACTAAAGACTCCGCGTTGTGGCAAAAATGGCGGACATACAATCCGGTACATTTCACAACGGCTTGCGAAAGTATTCAGTGTTGTTGATAAAGTTTTTAAAACTAGCTGCGCATATCACGACATTACGTATCTTCAAGGTGCATTGATGTAAGAATCTTAGCAGATATGTCTCGTGGTGTAATACAATTTGTGCGCCATAAGATCTGCCAATTCTATTGATAAACATTTTCAGCTTATTTTACTTTAAAACCCGAAACTTTAAATGTAAAAAACCTAAAAAATTTACTCAACAAAGGTTCTTGTGCATTTTAATTTACGTATTTTTTTCTTCTATATAATCAAGCAAACTGTACTTGCTTGTGACGTATTAGCAGTTTTAAAAGCGTTTTCGTATCTTCGTCAATTTTGGTTTACATAATAATAGAAATAATACTAATTCACTCTAATAATATTAAGGTATTTATAACATAATGAACCTAACTAATGACTAAAATACTACGTTTAAAAACTAAACATAAAGGTAAAATATTAACAAAAATGATCGAAATAAAAATAAATAATACTTGTCTAATATTATTTGATAATCTAAGTGGCGGACTAATTACATTTTTTCGGTTAAATACTTAAATTCATTCTCCGGGACACGTCGAGCTTCATTGTCTCGACGCTTTTCTGGTGGTTGCCACTGTTGATTCTGGCGCACAAAAGATGCAATGGTTTACGATTGCCTGTGTTATCTAACTGTTTATCTGTTTTTAAAGTTCAAAACTTACCAAAAACACGTGATCTTTAATGATTCCCTACAAGGAAGCATCGTTAATTTAATATAATTTATTTAATAAAATATGTATGATCAAATAACCTCTCAACGTTATATATTATAAATCATATTGTTATCGTCAATTATATATCTACATCCATATTTGTCGTAGCGTTTAAAATTATATATAATAATATATTATTATATATATAAAATTTAGGAGTTCCGTATGCCAAATTAGTGTGTGGTAAGATTTTTAATTAAAAATGTTTGTTGCAAACGTGGGTTTTTCATTTATCCTTTTTTATTTGCTTGCAATTTTTTTATGAGCAGTCAAAAATATCAAGCGTAAATATTTCTTCAGTATCAATATATTTTATTTGTTATGAAATTTGTTATTTTTTTTTCATATGTAAAGGTGAAATTTTTATGTTTAGTGATAATTCACATAAATAAATATATAATACTGTTACGTCAAAGGTTTCCAAAAATTATTTCATTGATATATATTTTTTTTATGTTTCCTTTGTCATGCTTAATTATTGTCGAGTCCCATTGAATTAGATTTGTTTTCTTTATTTACATAATATTATATTCATTTTTAAATAACTATTTGAAAAAAATATTTAAATTATTCTGGTATTTTTAAGCGGATGATGCATAAATCATCTAGATTTTATCAATGAAATCAGATAAGCAGACATGAATACGTTTTAATTTATAATATTTACATAGGAATAAACAGGTATTTATATTTTATATATTTTTTATTATTTTGAATGTAATAAACATCAACATAATTCTACAATCATAATATTTATAATACATAAATAATATACTCACATATTTTGGTTTACGGATCCCTAAAATATAAAGTTACTTAATACTTCAAATTATGTAAATAAAAAACTTATAATGACCTATGTCCTTCTAATCTGGTTTTTTTCCAACATATAGAAACATATGACATATCATAATATGTAAATAGACATATTATATTTATTTATAAATATATTATACGTTTCTACTATCCTCACAATATATTGGATATATATTGGGAACTTTTTAAAAAGTTAATATATTTTGGTGACACTATTAACCTATGTAAATATAGTTATGTTATATTTTATTTTATCATCTAGTATATGTATATGGATATTATGCATAATATGCATGTTCATATATTTGATTTCAATGTGTCTAGATAAAAAGAAAAAAAAATATTTTTATTTTCTATGTTTGTTTTTTACCAGAGAATAACACGAGATTTTATTCATAAAATTCTCATCCCTGTTTTATTTATATTTTCATTGTTTTAAGTGTTGAGGCTCTCATTCAAATATATTTAATTTTTAATAAGCTAGGTTTATGACTGTTTAGTTAGTAATTGATAAACTAGTCAGGGTAAAAATATTATATTATAAAACAAATATTATTTAAAATTAATTTTCAGTACATTTTTTATAACTATTACAATCTTCACATAGTATATAAATACCAGATGTGTTTATTTCCTAAAAATATTAAATATACTGTCAATCAAAGCATAGCCAGCCAGCAAGTGATTAAATAAATTAAATCACAAATTAATTTCATTCAATAAAATTATATATTTGGGCATACAAATTATATCTAATATTTTTTTCGACGGGAAATACTGTCGTGCACACGTCTTTTAGACCTAATATAATCATATTCTATTAAAAAACCATAAAACACCAAGGACAATACCATAGATCTCCATAAATCAATCCAAAAAAAAACTAATCTAAATAATTCGCTTCCAAAACCATTCTATTCGCAACATTTTTATTGTTTAAATTAACATAACTTTATAACATTCCGAAACAAAGAAAGATGATCTAAAAACCGTGAGTCTATTGTTTTGAAATCATATTGGATTTTGGAGTTGGTCCTTCGAGCCGGATGCCAAGTGAATATGGCTTTTATTCAGTTAATTTAATAAGGGTTGTTTTGAGAGAGTTCAAATGTGCATTGTCGCACCGAACAATAAGTATACAAATAAAAATAATCTTAATCCTATTTTTTTTTTATATAAATTTTAGGTATCGAATGAATATGTGGAAGTCCGACAGTCTGTTGAGCATATCAAACTTCTAAAGGTGAAGCCAAACGAGCGTAATTTTTGAGTCGTGTCGCAAAATTTTGGAAATAAAAACCGACCAAAATTCACAGAAATTTTTTGCGCCGCGTCTTTTGTTTTGTATGAAAACGACCGTTTACGCTCGTTAGGCCTCACCCTTAGACGTCATAATAAGGTATAGCATGTTGGTTGAACTGTTTTGTTAAACTCAGAAAGTCAGTCGTTTCATGTAAATAACTGGATCAGATAAAAACAAATCTGCTTAATTCCTAAAAGCTTAGATAAATAAATTTATAAAACAAAATTCTAAAACGTGAATGGCAATTAAATACTAAAACGTGAGTTAACTTTTCAGTTCATAGTTTATCTCAAAATGAATTCTACACATAAAGAGTGAAAGTTTAGTTATAGCAGAAAAACACGTTATATCCTAATGCCTCATTTACATTCAGCTGTAGTGAGCAGGGAAGTGGGCAGGGAAGTGGGCAGGACGAGTATGTAAACGTATACTTCTCATGCCACTGCATAATGCCACTCGCGCTGCCCAGCGCTCCCCAAAAGAGCGGTTTTTATGCGGACTTCAAAGGACCGGCAGCGCGAGCGGTAGGGCGTGTTTACATTCTGCTCAAGCCTCGTAGAATTCTTCTGCATTATAAAATATTATCTTAAGCAGGTTGGTAGGTACTTGCAAAGTTCTATTACGATGAATAAATATCATCCACCATCTTCTACGACGTCTTTTCTTTTTTTTCTTTAGATTTATTTTTAACTGACGCACATAATTATGTATCGCTAAAAGACACAGCGCGGACACTGCAAAAATTTCAACGTCTGCCATTGCCGGAACTTGAAAGCGAAGTGAGAGGCAGGGCAGTATGTAAACACACATTTCCTTCGATCCTGCCACAGCAGTATTTAGGGAATTATTGCCGGCAGCGCGAGGAGCAGCGATAGGGGCTGAATGTAAATGAGGCATAACATGTGTGTCTAAAAAAAACTTATTTTAATACTACAAATCTATGTTTGAGCCATTATCGGACTACAAGACGTACGGCAATGCGCCATCGATATAATATACATATGGTGGACATCCCTCCGGTACGTACAAAGCGTTTTGCTAATACCTTTATTGTACGCACAGCTAAGGAGTGGAATTCCCTGCCGCCATCTGTATTTCCCGACAGCTATAACCTTGTGGTCTTCAAGTCAAGAGTGAATATGTTACTTCTAGTCAAGCGTGCTTCACCGTCGACCACATCATCGATTACCATCAGGAGAGATAGTGGTCAATCGCGAGACTATCGCTAAATAAGCAGTACCTCTAGCACGAGTTTTCACTATTTTACTTTACAGAGTTTTTCCAGTATTTACAGCGTTTCTTGTATGAAAATATCCTTGAAAATTGTCAATTTAAAAACGTCAATGTTCCAGTTTACTTTACGTCTCAAATACTGAAAACTCGTGCTGACGGTACTGATAAAAACAAATCTACATAGTTCCTTAAAGCATACATAATAATATTTCGATATTATAATAATAGTTTCTCTCAAAAAGAATTCTACACACAGTGAAAGTTTAGGTATGGTAGCAAAACACGTGATATGCTAATATGTGTGTCTAAAAAACCAGAAATAAAAGACTTATATATTTTTACACAATTTTTTATTATTAATTACTAGCGGCCCGTCCCGGCTTCGCACGGCTGGAAATGTTGACACAAAAAAAACATCCTCTATAACCCGGTCCCGATGGTTACAAACACAGCAAAAAAAGAATTATCCGAATCGGTCCAGCCGTTTTCGAGTTATGAGCTTAGCAACACATTTTGCGATCCATTTTTTTTTTATAGAAGATAGATAGAAGATTTGTAAGACTGTTTTGCACATGACGTTGTCTATTAGAAATCTAAGGAAGATCCATTAATATCAACATTTCAATGGTAGTACCAAAATAACTTTACCTAATTCCTCTGGTGATCACTCATTGAGAATTCAACTTATATATCAACTTAACTTATATACTTTTATTTTTACTTAATTAATCGTCTGGCGACACACGTGAAACAAAACGTGTTAAAACGTGTTTGACATAAAAATACAAATCGTTAGTTTTTTTTTTTAATGAGATTTATACATAAGCATAATAATATTATGCGAATCAGGTGATAGGCTGTGTCATTTTGTACATAATTACCATAATAATAAGTAACGAGCTGTAGTGGCCCAGTGGTATCGGCGCCCAATTACAAGTGGTCGTAGGTTCGAACCCGGCCTGCTTCATTCATCATCATGATGCCTAGCCTTTTCCCAATTATATTGGGGTTGGCTTCCAGTCAAACCAGATTCAGCTGGATATCAGTATTTTACATGGAGCGACTGCCTGTCGGGCCTCCACAACCGGCCTGCCTCATTACTTTGTGTAATTTATTTCATCACCACTGCTCTGAAAACGGCGAAGGAAAATATCGTGAGGAAACCGGCATGTCTTAGAACTAAAAATTCGAAGACATGTGTCATCTACCAACCCGCATTGTGCCCGTGTGGTGGATAACAGGACACTCCCTCTCTCAGAGAGGAGGCCTGTGTCCCAGCAGTGGGAACATTATAGGCTGATGATGATGATGGCTTCTAGTGCCTCTTTTGATAAATCAATTGAATTCAATAAAAGAGGTTGGTGTGTGGATGGGTGACCATCTGTCATAGCGAGTTTCCTCCGTGCCTCGGAAAGCACGTAAAGCCGTTGGTCCCGGCTGTCATTTGTAGATCTTTGACAGTTGTTACTGTTAGTCAGAAGCTCTAAAAGTCTACCATGGGGTATTACCTAGTTACTGGGCTGGATCTGATAGGCAGTGGCTCCATATAAAATACTGATATTCAGCTGCATCTGGTTCGACTGGAAGCCGACCACAATATAGTTGGGAAAAGGCAGGCAGATGATGACTTAGTAGAACTTCAATATAAAGGTATGTCTTGTCAAAACGATAATATTTCAAGTTGTCTACTTGGACGCCTACAGAGATCTAACAATTGATTGCAGGTTCCCCTGACTCATAGTGTTAGGTACGCTTTGTGCTCAATGTAGATATCCTAAAATATGCATGCATAAATTATTATTAAATACTAGCTTATGCTAGTGATTTTCCTTACGTTAATTTAGAACTTGAGAGTTGAGATGTCACTCCATGTTATGTCATAGAAAAGTTGTTTTCTTGGCAACAGTTAAGTAATTTTTAACTGACAACAAAAAAGAAGTTTACGGTTCGTCGAAATTATATGTTTTTAATTTTTGGAAAGAAAAAAGACTACTGGATGGGTTTGCTTTTTTTTTTGCGTGGTAAAGTTATCAAATGAGGCCAACCCAGTCCAGAGCGGGAGGGACTGTCACACTTGTACTGAATAAAATCCACAGTGTTTTTCATTAGCCCTTTACGTTCCAGGGTCACGGTGATGAGATAAATCCCGCGACCCAGGCTTTGGTTGGATGGGTTTAGAATATTTATTTCTGTTTATTTAATTAATATTTAAAACAGGAGATTTAAAAAAAAACAATTTTTAATAAATAACCAAAACGCTTTTGCCCGATTCTGAAAAGTCTTAATTTAACTATGAGTCATTTATAAAAAAAAAACACACAATTTTAAATTACAAATACTTTTATTTTTTCATCACGATAAAAAAAAGTTGAAAGAAAGATTATACAATAGTCGCACCTTTTAAAAAAAAATATATCATAAATCTTATTACCACACATAATAGCATCAGTAGAAATATACCAAGGATATAACATTTACATAGATAATACATAAACTTAATATATGTACCGGATTTTAAAGGAAAAATTACGATGTTCTCAATGAATTTCATAAATATTTCTGTGTACCGACAAAAGCTTTTTAACTCATAAAATGAGTAGGTAACAGCTGTCTTCACGGAACTATCTAAGCAGGTTACTTTGGCCCTGGAACGCTAAGGACTACTGAATTGTCATCTGCCTGCCTTTTCCCAACGATATAGCGGTCGGCTTCCAGTCGAACCAGCTGAATATAAGTATTTTACATGGAGCGACTGACTATCGGACCTCGACAACCCAGTAACTGGATAATACGATACCCCATGATAAGACTGGTTGTCAGAATTAAGAACTTCTGACTTATAGAAACGACTGTCAAAGACCTACACATGATAGCCGGGAACAAGGAATTTACGGGCATCTGAATATGAACTTTAGTCAGTTGAATCTCCGGGACACGTCGAGCTTCATTGTCTCGGCGCTTTTCTGGTGGTTGCCACTGTTGATGCTGGCGCACAGGAGTTGCAGTGGTTTGGGAATAGTGTGGTGAGATTATCCCAATACAAAACAAGAGTCGGAAGGTCCCTTCCACTCCACATAGGGTGGCACTTATTTTATAATTACACAAACCGAAAAAAAGATTGAGAAAACAGTGGCAACTAGAACCTAAATTCGTAGTGTAGTGTCGTTGAGCTCCTTGAGTTATGAGTCGAGCTACACGGTAACTGATAAATGCTTGCACTGACTGGACAGGTCCACTCAAATCGGTGTGGTTTTTTCTTCAAAAGACAATCACAGGCATGGTCCTCGTATGATATGACCATGAATGTCAGGACTTTAAAAGAGACAGTGACCTCTGAGTTTGTTTCGGCTGTTTCTTCTCAGAGTAGTAAGGTACGAAACACCGGCCTCATCTAGTTTGAAAAATATTGTTTGATGTGTAAAAGTGTTTGTAAATAACGAACTTGCAATATAAATCTTAATATACCTATATAAATCTCGTGTCACAATTTGTCCTCAATGGACTCCTAAACCACTTAATCGATTATAATAAAATTCGCACACCATGTGCAGTTCGATCCAACTTGAGAGATAGGATAGTTTAAATCTCAAATTTTAGACCGGGACCTTCACCCGTGCGAAGCCGGGACGGGCCGCTAGTATGATTTATATGGAACGTAGACGAAGTTATCTGTACAAAGTACGTTAATACAAAATCAAAATAGATATATTATGACTCAGCGAATTTTATTCAAATGTAAGCTAACGAGAATCTATTGAATTTGGTTTCAACTATCATAATATTGGTTAAAGGTCAATAATATTATTAATTTAATAACAGAAGGAATGTTTTAATAACTTAATTTTGAGTAACGATAGCTTTTTTGCGTGATTAGTAAAATCACCATATTTTTTTAATTTAGCGGGGGTCTCGCGATTGCCCACTATCTCTCCTGGTAATCGATGATGTGGTCGACGGTGAAGCACGCTTGACTAGAAGTAACATATTCACTCTTGACTTGAAGACCACAAGGTTGTAGCCATCAGTGACCAAAGAATCTGACAGGGAATTTCACTCCTTAATCTGTGCGAATAATGAACGTATTTTCATAACGCTTTGTACGCAGGTACTGTGATTTTTATATAAATCATACAAGAGTGAATATGTTACTTCTAGACAAGCGTGCTTCACCGTCGACCACGTCATCGCTTTTCACCAGGAGAGATGGTGGGAAATGCGAGTCCTTCATAAATAAAAAGGCGCTTCCTCACCGGGAGCATTCGCGTGTAATGTAACATTATAGATTCGACTTTGAGCATTACATTACAATACTACCTCCCTGACTGACGAGCATTCGCGTACATTTAGTATAGATTTGATACAAGGTGCGCATGCGCATTGTGATGCTCGATTGTTCTCCCTCGCCGATGAAATGTTCGAATCTGTAACGTTACATTACAGGAATGCTCGCGGTGAGGGAGCCCTTTTATAGTCTTTCATAGAACACCAAATGTTTGAATGGAATTTACAACAAACAAAAACACGTTACCTACACTGAACTCGCGAACCCTTTCTTTAGCAGTCACGCTTGTAACCGCTAAACTATCAAGTCTTAAAACTTTTCCAATCGTATATTAATTAGACAAAACGCCTATTGCAATACTAATTAATTCATAAAGCACGCGGTTGCCTCAGGCGTCTCTCAATACGAGTTTTGGAGCTATCATCAAATGACACGACTGACGACATTGATCTTCAAGGTCGAAAGTTACTCTTTATTTCATCGATACTTCTATCGTTTCGATGAAGATGACGTTGTTACGTTAATAGTGGCGTAAGACGTTTTTTTTTAGTCGTAACTTTTGTTACTAGAAAATTATTATAAAATTCCACAACTTTCTATCACATAACGCCATCTAGTCCCAAGGTAAACAGAGCTTGTGTTATGGGTACTAGACAACTGATAAACATACTTATTTATTTCTAAATACATACATATTATAGATAATTTAAACACAGACACAGAACAAATTATATCGTGCTTTTATATAATTATAACCTATAATTATTATCCTTTCTCGAGAAATGGACAACATTTTTTTTTTCTACACTATCCAGTAGTTTTAAAGATTCACGCGTTCAACCATTTAAATTTCAGCTTATAATATAAGTATAAATAATTTAATAATATAATTGTTAATAGGTAAATAAATGTATTTAAATAATACAACATTTTTAAATGCAATATTTTTTTTAAAGGTAAAAGAAGTATTCTTTACTGAAATGTTAAAAATAAATTTATTCCAGAAAAAATAAATAATAAACACTACAATATGACCAGTCTTAACTATAATACAAAAGTATATTATATATATATATATTAATACGATACAAAATTATAAATCTATTGTAGAAAAATCATAAACGAGTCTCCATCTAATAACATTATTACAAAAAAACAAACTGTCGAAAAATATTTAATTCTTATGCATTTTATTATAAAACTATTTATTATAAAGTATAACGAAATTTACAAAAAAAAAAGGAAAAAATTATATGTTTCAGACACTTTTACTAAAATTATCATAATTAATATAATAACTAGTTTTCAAACTAGATTTTGCGTTGCTAGACACACTGGTATCAAATACTTGTTTTGTAATAAAAATGAGAAAAACTTGGTCATATAATTTGAATATATTTTTCGTCAAAATCATCCAGACGTTGTAATAACAAACTATTTCTATTTTTCACTATATTTAAAAAGCTAAATTGCAAATAAATCGTTGAAAAATATTTTTATAAATACTAGCGGCCCGTCCCGACTTCGCACGGGTGGAAGTCCTCTAAAACCCGGTCCCGATGGTTACAAACACAACAAAAAAAGAATTATCCGAATCGGTCCAGCCGTTTTCGAGTTATGAGCTTAGCAACACATTTTGCGATCCATTTTTATATTACAGACTTACAGCCGCACGGGATCAGATCTTTCGGGTTAAGCCGCGCTTCCCGAGGTTGCCCGGTAGGTCTGTGGATGGGTGACCATCTGTCATAGCGAGTTTCCTCCATGCCTCAACAAGCACGTTAAGACTTTACTCCCGGCTGACATTTGTAGATCTTTAACCATTGTTAGTCAGAAGCTCTAAACTGACAACCAGTCTTACCATGGAGTATTGTATTATCTAGTTACTAGGTTGTGGAGGTCCGATAGTCAGTCGCTCCATGTAAAATACTGATATTCAGCTGCATCTGGTTCGACTGGAAGCCGACTACAATATAGTTGGGAAAAGGCAGGCAGATGATGATCCCGGGTCGACGGCGCGTCGTGTTCAACGCGCGCCTCCAAGAGCGTCAGCAAAATGAGTAATGGGTTCGTGGGACTTATTTCCATCACCGTGACCCCGGAACTTAAAGGGCTTTTGAAGGACACCGTGGATTTTAGTCAGTACAAGTCTTATAGTCCCTCCCGCCCTGCCTGTGGTGGGAGGACTCATTTGATGATTTTACCATGATAAAAAAGGCAGATGATGATGACATAAAGTAACCCTTCAAAATCTTCCACAGTTAATTTTAACCGTTAAAATATTAACCCTCGAATCTAGAAGCCAAACAAACGTATTGTGTAACGCGTATGTTTTTCAAGCACGCAACTCTGGGCTTGCGCAACTACAAAGGTAAACGGGATCCGGTCATCAAACAGGTTTGGCGGTGCCGAATTCTTTGGACGCCATGTTACTTTTAGTGTAATCCTTTTTATTATATGATGGTGTAAAGATGTGAGGAGAAATTGTAGGAAGTAAAGAAATAAAATAGGGGCTCATAAAATATTTACAGAATAAAAAAAAATTGACCGACAAACAATAAGACAAAAAGTCAAACATCAGTTGAACACTTGCCTAAAAAATACTGTGAACTACAAAACGGCATTTGACATTGACTTAAGGGTCGTTTTGCAGTTACACTTTTTTATAAAACTGTTCAACAGATGTTTAATTTCATAGACTTTTGCCACCGGCTTCCAAAAGAAAAGTTATTTTATACTTTTTGTTTTGATTTTACATTTATTTACAAGGTAACTTATGAATCAAAGTTAGTAATAATATTTCTTTATCACCACGTTAGTATTCCTAATCTGGTCGCGGGACTTATCGAATTACCGTGACACTGGAACGTAAACGGGCTATTGAAGAACACCGTGGATTTTAGCCATTACGAATCTGACAGTCCTTCCCGCTCTGCCCTGAGTGGAAGGACTCATTTGATGATTTTACCAGGTAAATAAATAAAAAATGAGCGACGAAAACGGCAGCTGAAAGTAACTACTTAAATAAAAAAACACAATAGGTACGACAGTGCATTAGAAAAATAACGTTATAACGCATAACGCAACGTTATTTTAACGTTATATTAGTAACGGATAGTTTTAATGAACTTGATAAACGAATCACCTACCTCTAAAGTAATAATTCAGGCGTCGCGTCGATTAGTTATGTACTCGTACGTTTTAAACGTACCTAGCTGGCTTCTATTAAGTGATGATAGCTAAAGAAGTTAATAATATAATTATAATTAATGTTACAGGCTTAGTTAAAGATAATTGACGGTTTTATGGTTACTCTGGAGCCACTTATATATCACCTCCGTGCCTCGGGTATCACGTAAAGATGTTGGTCCCGGCTGTCATTTGTAGACCTTTGACAGTCGTTAATGTTAGTAATCTGACAGTCCTTCCCGCTCTGCCCTGAGTGGAAGGACTCATTTGAGGATTTAACCAAGTAAAAAAAAAAGTCCCGTCACTGTGTTGTGGAGGTCTGATAGTCAGTCGCGCCATGTAAAATACTGATATTCAGCTGCATCTGGTTCGACTGGAAGCAGACCACAATATAGTTGGGAAAAAACTAGGCAGATGATGATGGAAACCGCTTATAATGTTCCCACTGCTGGGACACAGACATCCTCTCTGTGAGAGGGAGGGCTGTAAGCTTTAATCTACCACGCAGGCCCAGTGCGTGTTGTCACCGACTCTTGTTGTCAAATATTGTAGTTCTAAGGCAGCTCTATGGGCATGCGGACGGCAAGTAATGAGCGACTCGCTGTCCAACCATGAAACATGCCCGGTCGACGGCGCGTTGTGTTCAACGTGCGCCTCAATTAGCTGTCAGCAACATGAAGGGGCTCAATACTTAGAGGATCGCGGAACTAACGAGCTACGGTGACCCCGGAAAGTAAAGGACTATTGAAAAACACTGTGGATTTTAGTCAGTGCAAGACTGACAGTCCCTCCTGCCCGCCTGATTGAAACTGCTGCCATGATAAAAAAGGCAGCTCTATAGCTTTGCAAATTCAAATTAAAAAGCTAATCAACAATTGTTAATTTTTACCGTGTCTTCAATGACCTTGACATCAAAACCTTGAGCCTACTTACTTATTATAAGTAGGTAGTGTGGGCGTCATACAATGGAACATTTTTAACTATGATGAATATATTTTATGACACACATACTCTCGCGATTCAAAAATTGATGGGCACAGTTGATGCAGTTGGCTGAGCGATCGACTTATGTACAGTATGTCGCGTATTCGATCCCAGCACGGAATAAATATTTGTATGATCTGCAAATCGTTATTCCGGGTCTGGGTGTATGTGTATGTGAGTTTGTATGTTTGTAACGCATCTACGATACAGAAAGAAATTCCTAGTGTAGGGCAACTAAATTAATAAAAAACGTCATGGTTATTCTAATAAAAATTGATGTGGAAAATAAAACAGTTTTCTATGGAGGCAACTAATTTTAAATATCGATTGTCTTGCGTTTGTCCACCATATCTCCTGATGGTAAGCGATGATGTGCACGCTTGACTAGAAGTAACATATTCACTCTTGACTTGAAGACTCAAAGGTAGCTATCAGGAAACAAAAACCCGGGCAGGGAATTCCACTCCTTAGCTGTGCTTACAATAAAAGTATTAGCAAACCGCTTTGTTGGTACAGGAGTGGTGTCCACAATGTACCGATGGTGCATTTCCGTACGTCTTGTAGTCCGATGATGGAAAGAGGCAGGTGGAATCTAATTGTCAGTGCAATGATATGGTCGACGGTGAAGCACGCTTGCCTTGAAGGAACCTATTCACTCTTCACTTTGTAAGATGTGTTTGCTGAGGTTGGTCTGTAGATGGGCGACCATTTATCATAGCCAGTTTTCTCCGTGCCTCGGAAAGCACGTAAACCAGTTGGTTCCGGCTGTCATTTGTCATATAGATCTATGACAGTCGTTACTATTAGTCAGAAGTATATACAGTGTTGGGTTCAAAATTGCATATGCAGATTTTACTTTCTTCAAAGATGATTATTTTTAGTTCATACCAATAAGGATAAGGTAACATGTACACACAAGTTTTCGAAAGTGAATTTTTATTGTAATTTAAAGCCTTACAGTGAAGGTTTTATGGTCTTGATAATAAAGGACTTTTATTTTTAAAACTACATTATCACTTTCGTTTTTAAGCGAAAGTTGTTCTGTATTGGGTATCTTTGTATTGTGTTTATTTCATCTGTACATGCAAACGGTTTGACTTGTTGTTCTAGTGGTGGTAAACGCGACTTCTTAGTATGAGGTCTTTGGTTCGATTCCCGGGTTGTGCAAGGTGTTACTGGTACAAAATTTCATATTAACAAAAAAATATATATATCTCTGTTTCTACAGAAATTTTAAAATCTGTCTAATTTAGCTGCAACACTACTTTTCGACAATGTTTTTTATTAATTAACTTTTAGTACTAAGCATGAATCTTTCCTAAAGTTTCATTAAAATTGGTACAGTTATTTCGACAAATAAGGAATTTTTTTATCGTGGTAAAATCATCAAATGAGTCCTCCCACCCAGGGCAGGACGGGACGGACTGTCAGACTTCTACTGACTAAAATCCACGGTTTCCTTCAATACCCCTTTACGTTCCAGTGTCACAGTAATTTGATAAGTCCCGCTACCCCGGCAGTCTTTGGCTCCCTAAAGGCCCCCGTCATACAAATAAGGCCTTCAAGGATTTTATGAAATGCCGCAATACAAAAATGGGACAATTCTTTATACACTATTTCCAAAATAATTAATTATTTTTAAACGCATGCGATGCGCTTCGTAAAGATGTTTTTTGAGGAAAGAAACTAATTTTTGAAATCGGCCCGCGCTATGAAAACGTTTTAGGCAAAATAAAAAAACCTAAACATACATGTCGAATTGAGAACCTCCTCCTTTTTTCGTTTAAAAATAGATTGACACAAACATATCACCCAGATCTTTTAGATCAGAGATAGCTACTATGAATGAATAAGTTATATAATATCTGAATGACTATTGTAATAGTCAATCTTTGGACATAGTGACATCATGCGGCAATCATCCTTATGTTTGCCAAGTATGTTGATCATTCTTTAACGTTGCCAAGAGCCTTTGCCTAGCCTTTTCCCAACTATATTGTGGTCTGCTTCCAGTCGAACCAGATGCAGCTGAATATCAGTATGTTACATGGAGGGAATGCCTATCGGACCTCCAAAACCCATTTACAGGGCTTTTTTTTTACTTGTTTAAATCATCAAATGAGTCCTCCCACCCCGGGTACTGACTAAAATCCACGGTGTCCTTCAATAGCCCTTTATGTTCCGGGGTCACGGTGATGAAAATAAGTCCCGCGACCCCAGCAGGCTTTTTTCCTCTGTGATTTTGCTGATACTGTTTGAGGCGCGCGTGAAACACGACGCGCCGTCGACCCGTGCATGGTCCATGGTCGGACAGCGAGTTACCTTTTACTCGCTGTCCGCATGCCCGCAACATCAAATGTTTGAAACAGGGCGCGAGGCGCCGAAACCAGTAGTGAATTCGCGTACTTACTACGTTAACAATATCTGATTCGCGCCCGCATGTGTCAAAATTGACAGCTGTCGTAAGTGTCAAAATTGACAGCGGTCATGATCCCGTTGAAACTTATGGACTGTCTTGATCTGAAAAATAAAATATTATTATTATTAAAAAAAAATGTGACCATGATACCTTGAATGTAGGTCAGTAAGGTTACCGCACATCTTATGTCTGACTTCAAAAGATGTTTATATAATAGTCTACAAGCCGAGTCTTCTAAACAGGTCGTAATTTGTCCTAGGCTGTCTAAATAAGTGTTGTGTGGGTGCAAGGTGAAGCGAAAGTTAAGCTGGACGTAAAGATTGTTGCACACTGCAGGGAAAGATGTAAATTATCGCTTGAAGATTGTGAAGCGAAAAAAAGGTGGAATTAGTTTGACATTTATAGAGCTTTTCGGTTCTGATAAAAGATAAAAGCATATGATTAGAGTATCCATTTTTTATCAGTTTTTAAGTTATTTTTGAAACAAAATCTAGGCTATGCAAGACTTGCTTTTGCCAGTGGCTTCGCTCACGTACAACTTTAAAATTATCTCATGGAAACGTAATACCTACTGGGATAAAAAGTATCCTATCTTTTTATCCAGGTATAAAAGTATCTCTGTACTAATCTTTATCCAAATACATTAAGTAGGTACCTAACATCCATATCTTTTCAAAATAATTGTGTAAATGAGTAAAAAACATCCATTCATCCTATGAAACTTTCACATTTGCAATTACAGTTAAAAAATTTCAAGGCCATAATATATTGAACTGCTACTAAAAAAATCTCTTAAAACATGACACGTCTTACATAAAAACATACTTTATTTTTTGGCGCCACATTGGCCAACATGACTCCAAACGTCATCAATCTAATTTGACCTATACACATCTTTAAAATCATTAACACATGGCTTGCATAAAATTCTGTAATATCAGATCACGCAAAGAAATTTATGTGTAGTTGCTCAATAAACATAAACGATTTTAGAGCTATCCGTTATTGATTGATTAGTTAAAAATGTTAATTCATAATTTATGATGCTACTAAGAGAAATTATTGCCAAAATAAACGTTGTGTTCCATTGCATATAAAAAGAGATTTTGTGAGTTTGTTTGTTGGAAGTAATCTCTGAAATCACGTTATAGCTTTATTATTTTTGAATGTCATATGCTTATTTTGTTTTTAAATTACAATTATGCAAAGCAAGGATGGCACGCAGATATTAAAAAGTAATAAAAAAACACGAACTTTTATCCCGTTAAGGGGTGATTTTAAAAAAAAAATTCTTTCTTTACTTTGATGCTTAATTTCGATAGAGCTTTTTGCTGCTACTGAGAAAAAAATACGTTGTATTTAATAGTCAAATAATGAAGACGATGAACAAACAGTAAACAGTACCCTTAGCACGAGTTTTCAGTATTTGAGACGTAAAGTAAACTGGAACTTTGACAATTTCAAATTGACAATTTTCAAGGAAAAAAATAGTTTCTTCTTCGCACAGCAGAGGCGCTGTTCCATTTTTTTTCATACAAGAAACGCTGTAAATACTGAAAAGACTCTGTAAAGTAAAATAGTAAAACTCGTGCTAGGGGTACAGTACTTACAAGACAATTTTAAAATAAAAAGAACATCATTTTGTAATTTTTATAGCATCTTACTATCTCAGATATAGCATAGCAATACCCTTGCAGTGTACCACAGTCCTAACAGCGTAGGTAGATACAAACTACCTATATACCACACAGATACAGCACATACAAGCATCACGACGCTTGTTATGTAAATCCTCATTCGATTCTGTAGCTAAATAAAAATGCAAACAATTTTCACTTTTATTTTTCACCAATTGCGCAGGAAAAAAGGATGTGTAATGATTTTGTAATGTTTCATGTGTTTCAATGCTAACTGTTCTTTAGGTTATGAAGTTTTAAATAGCCTATGACCTCGATAAATAGTACACTAGCTGTTGCCAGCGGCTTCACCCGCTACAACTCCAAAATTATCCCACGGGAACATGAAATCGGGATAAAAACTATCCTATGTGTTAATCCAGGTTATAAACTATCTGTGTACCAAATTTCAGCCAAATCCGTTCAGTAGTTTTTGCGTGAAAGAGTAATAAACATCCATCCACACATACAAACACATAGTAGGATAGTAATGTTTTCAACATTGTAAGTACAAATACTAGTACAACCAAATCAAATCGTTTAATTCAACTAGGCCATAACCGGCTTTTTTGATTTGTCAAAAGACATTTAAAAAAAAACTAGAACAAAAATAGTTATGGTGCTACAGTCCCAGTCACAAGACATTAAAACTGTGATAGTACCGTAGGTGCTCATTCCAAAGAGTAGATCTCTATGGAGAAAAATGAGTAAGAAAGTCCATGGACACTCTTTTTCAATCGCAAAAATTGAGACCATAGATATAATAAAGGAGATATGGCGTGAAGTTCAAAATGTATAGAAAACCGGTGAAGCCACGATTGCCCCTCCATAACGCTAATATTGCACACACAGTTCGGTCAAAACAATACTACGAACAAGTGCACACACGCGCCGACGATAACTTAGTCATTTAAAATTAAATATAAACCTTATTCTTTAAACTGCAGCGTGCTTTTTCCGTATAATTTGCTCACACTCAAAAAAATATCATTGTGTGTTGTAGGGACACGGGGGCGGAACGGCATAGTGCTTGACTAAATCGAAGAGTTTTCGATAAATATATCGATGAAATTGTACAGGTTTGGAATTAAAGTAAATGAAAACGATATGAAACCAACAAAACATTATTTAATTAATGTATAAAATGTTCCAAATTAGATCTTTTAATTTAGTGCACATAGGGTACTAAACTAAACATTAATGAACTTACCTACTTCACGATCTTGGTTACGCATTTATCTACTACGCTTTTAAACAATAAAAATCGACCTTTCAAACTTATTACAAGTTAACAAATTGAAGAAAAATCTAGAATAGTAATAAAACAATATTAGAAGTCGACTTTTTGTCGATAGACTTTGTCAGACCTCCACGAGCACAACACTAACTCGTGCTCAAATACGGCGGACCGGAGCAGCGGACGCACCATGCGACATTACGGCTCGATGAGGTATCGTTATGTCAGTTTTACATTGCTTGTTCAGTTCACTCGGTGATAGACTGAGGTGGTTGTAAAAGAGCAATGTATTTAATACAAAAATAATGCAGTCGAAGAGATATAGGAAAACAAAAGTATAGTAGTACAAGTCAGGTATATTTTAAGGCTTGCAGTTTTTCGTGATTTTTAAGACAAATATTGTAAAATACTTTTACTTACCTGTGGTAACTGATGCCATGGGTTCTAAAGTTTTTGTTTTGGTTACTATTTCTGCACAAAACCTCTGAACAAGACGGCATAATCGTTTTTTTCACGATCGCGGTTGACAACAGACTAACTCGCGGTGACGGCCATTTTTTCATTATCTGAGCGTAACGCTCAGGCTAAGCGTATGCTGAGACGCAGGCAATGCAGCACAGCACAGTACAGCACAGTGCAGGGCAGGACAGTTGAGGCAGACATATGCCCCTCCGCATGCTGCGACGCAACTGACATTCGCATCATAAACAAAGTTACCTAGCAACGAATGTATCCAGCATACACAATACCGAAGGAAAGCTAAAAAATGAATCCTGTAACTACTTTTGTATTCGTTCTATCTTATGGCACGAAAAAGGATGTGTGAAAGAGATAAATGATTTACTCTTTGTTTTATTTTTTTGGCATGTCACAAGATGAACTGTCATTTGGTTATATTGGTTCTATTTCAACCCGTCCAAATTAAATAGTATTTTGCTTCAATGCCTGACAGTTCATTCATTGAACTACTTGCCTTGTTCGCGTATTCATTGTTTATGTTTTTTGTGTAATCTGGGTATGTTTTTGCGATATTTCACTGTTAGATTGCACGAATTCTTTTTTTTTAACTACAAATAGTGAGTGTGTGGACGCTGTGGAGCAATGTCTTGTATGAGCAATGTGCAGTTGGGGGCTGCAAGTCCCATTCATTACGCAAAGAAAATAAACAAGAAATATTGACCTTCCATCGGTAAGATTTTGCTCAATTTTTTGTTAAATGTGAACTGATAACAAAATTTAAATACATAGCAATTGATGCTGAATCACTTTGCAGTGGAAACCGGACGTAATATCTATTTCAATAGAAGTTATTAGCGAATATTCGGAAACTATTTTGAGGTTATCTTGATCATACATAGTGACGTAAAAAACGTTGTCGATACTTTTACAGATTTCCGAAAGAGACTGTGAAAAAAAATGAATGGTCAAATTGTATTGGTAGACAAAATTGGACTCCAAAAAAGGACAGTCACATATTATGCTCCAAACATTTTACTTTAAATTCATTTGTATGTAATGAAAATTGTATATTGTATATTTATTTTATTTGTACTACAGGCCAATCAATCTAGGCGTTTGTGCCATGAAAAAGCCTTCGATTCAATCGTAACCTGGGCAGTATTGCAGTGGGCAGTTTTCCAACGATGTCATATCGACAAAATATGTATGCTCATGAGCTCCCTGAGCCCTCTTACAGACGCGCTCATCAACATGGCAGCCAACATGGCGCTCTATTTCCGAGGATCCCGAAAGACAACATATTGCTGAAATAATTCCTCCAAGAGAGGTTTAAACACCTCTTTTGTTTTCTTTTTTATTCATAAAAGCCTGGCATAAATATATAAAAAAAATAACGCAGATGTTTCTTAATAATGATACAAAACAGTTCTTAATAACTATCTAAATACTTTGTTATTTTTCAGTTTTTAGTGGGTCGTTTTGTATTTTATTTATGGCGTGCAAACAATAAAGTATCCATCCATCTATTTGTCTTTCATTAAACATTATTATTTTCACTTTGTAAGTCTAAAATCCAAATAAATATGAGAAAGTAATTTGAAGCAAGAGTTGCTGAAAACATTCTTAAAACTGAAGTCTCCCACATTGTTCCCATCAATCACTGTATAGCAATTAAATACATTCGGGGGTAGCCGGGTCAGATTTAATACTTAGATACATACAATTCTGTAGGGATCCAAAGAAGACTTTAGTGATAACGATGACGAACTATCATCTAGTTCGTACCTAAGTACGAACTAAATAGTTCGTCATCAATCATCGGTCGTTTTTTGGAGTTCGTCCATAATAAAACAACTTATTTTTATTAATAAAATACTGTTTCATTTTGAACGAACTTCCAAAAAAACGATTTAGTTGTCATATATGTATTAATTGTAATTTTATCCACCTACCTAGATATTACAATAAATGCATAGAAAATACATTCACAAATGCATTGTAAATTCTATCGATGTTGAAATGTATTAGGTCACATCACTAGTCTGAACAGAATGAGTGACAACCAACGAAATTTCGAAACGTTTTCTGTATAGGTGTCCTTTTCTAACATAGAAGCGGCTCCATAAGTCAAAATGAAGCAAGTATATTGAGTTTAGTTGCTATTTTAGCCCTCCTTCTATGCTTTAGTTATCATTCTAAGCACAATACACGCGTCGCGCAGGATTCTGTGCCGGCACTGCAACAAGACGCAGAGCAGGACAGACACATGTCTGCGTGACATGTCCTGCGCCGCAGCGTACGTAGTTCAATGACGTTCCATGCTTTACAAAATCTACTCTGCTCTGCGCTGTGTGGACCTGCGTAACCTGCGTCTCAGCATACGCCTAGCCTCAGCACTGCTAGGTTGCCGCCACGCCCCCTTGCCACTTCTCCTGTTTTTAATATTTCTGTGATTGAGACTGATGATTCAGGTTAAACCGAGCTTGCCGAAGTTGCTCTGTGGATATTTGACCATCTGTCATAGCGAGTTTCCTCCGTGCCTCTGAAAGCACGTAAAGCCGTTGGTCCCGGCTGTCATTTTTAGATCTTTGACAGTCGCTACTGTTAGTCAGAAACTCTAAAGTCTGAAAACCAGTCTTACCATGGGGTATTGCCCCTTAACTGGGTTGTGGAGGTCCGATAGTCATTCGCTCCATGTAAAACACTGATATTCAGCTGCATCTGGTTCGACTGGAAGCCGACCACAATATAGTTGGGAAAAGGCAGGCAGATGATGAAAAAACCCATCAAAGTCCAACCTCGGGAACCCCCAGCTTAACCTCGCTAAATTCTTTTCCAAACATTCTTAAATCAATATGACGCTTAACAAATATGAGGTAAGCAGAGGCCATGCAGAGATAAACAAATATTTGAACTTAACAACATCGTTTACAATGAAAAACCTTGGATTGACGTGCGATACCGAATTTATAAGTGATAAATAGCTATAATTGAACTTGTTATGATGTCCTGGAAGGTAGTTCCGTTGTTAACTTCCGATTTCCTATTCAAGTGTCAATTTTTTTTTTTATTAGCTTTGCAATTTTGACGTTTCTGTGACATTGACAGGAGGACGTTTTTGACAGATAGACTAAATAAACGTTGTCCCTCAGTAGGAATTTCTCCTGTATCGTGGGTGCGTTTAAAAACATAGAAACTCATATACACTAACACCGAGACCCGGAATAACTACTTGTAGAACGTATAATAAATGTTTGTTTTTAAGAGGACCGAATACGAGACACGTAGACCGAAAATCGATCTATAAATAAATTGGTAGTCATTTTTATCCACGATGCTAGGCAACTAGGCTTCTCTCAGTTGTAAGTTATAATGTCCCTTTGTGCCTATTGGCCTTGTTTTGTTCTGTCTCCTGCTTGCATGGAGGGAAGTGGAAACATATTTTTCCACTCCTCCACTATTCTTTTCTGATTAATTTCGTTGCAGGATCCAAGACAGGTAAATTCATTTTCCGGGACACGTCGAGCTTCATTGTCTCGGCGCTTTTCTGGTGGTTGCCACTGTTGATTCTGGCTTTCAGGAGTTGCAGTGGTTTGAGAATAGTGGGGTGGTATTGCCCAACAAAAAAAAAAAAAGACTTGAAGACATGTCCGAGAAACGAATTGCCCGCTTTATAAGCTCTGAGCTATTATTACTACGTATAGAGACGACACCACGCATCACCACTGTGTCCCATCCAGGATGAGTACGCGCGCCTAGAGCACGCCACAGAGCTGTCAAACAACTGAATGAACTTGTGCGCGTGCACTCATCCTGGATGGGACACAGTGGTGATACGTGGTGTCTGTCGTCCCTATACGTAGTAATAATAGCTCAATGCTTATAAAATATTATTTCATAGAGTCCGTTTTCATAGCCATATTTGGACATGTCTCTATGCACATAGCAACGTAATACCGTCATTTGTTTTATTTCAAAATTATGGACTGTTTCTATAATCGCCCACATAGATGTGATTCAAGATTTGAGTCATGAACGATTTGGAATCAGCTGTTAATTTTATGATGTTCAGGGTCGAAATTGAGTCAACATTTTTGGTGGCAATAGATATACAGGGTGAATTTTTCAACTGGGCGTGGATGGCTACTTTTGAAACTATGAGGAATATCGAAAAACGTTGAAAGGAGTCTCGAGGCCGATTTTGACGAAAACTAAAACTGCATCATCGGATTTTAGAAAAATCTAAAATCCTGGGCAGGAATCGAACCCGCAAATTTTGGAAAAAAAATCACACCCTGTATTATTACACCGTTCGATAGTGTTGCTAATAAGGATCAAATTCTGGGAAGTAATCATATACGGCAAACTTAAGGAAATGGCTGATTTTTATGAAATGACTATTTTTCCATGTTACTTTTACATCTACTGAGCCATAATTTATTCGAAATTATAAAATTTCATTGTTTTCAATGTCTCACTGAATTTGACGTTTCAACAAACCCACTGTACTTAGCAAAACGACATTATTGAGTTGAACTTAAAATAGCATTATTTTAAAGAAGAAACGGTAACTTATGTTTAAATACAGTCTTTGCCTTGAAGATTAATCAGTTTTTTTTGTAATTATACGTTTTCCTTAAGTTTGCCGTGTATGATTACTTCCCGGAATTTGATCCTTATTAGCAACACTATCGAACGGTACAATAATACAGGGTGTGATTTTTTTTCCAAAATCAGCGGGTTTGATTCCTGACCAGGATTTTAGATTTTTCTAAAATCCAATGATGCAGTTTTAGTTTTCGTCAAAATCGGCCTCGAGACTCCTTTCAACGTTTTTCGATATTCCTCATAGTTTCGAAAGTAGCCATCCACGCCCAGTTGAAAAATTCACCCTGTATATAAAGATAGAGAGATACATAATCTTTATAAAAGTACTGGTTTTATAATTCAAAGAAAGTTTTTTTTTCATTCGTATTACTTATTCCTTAGTTAGTAACTTTTTTAATTAGCTATTGGAATTAAAAGGCTTTTTATTTTATTTCTTTATTATTAATTATTCGAGAGATTACTTACTTCAAATAAACTTACAATGTATTGTTGTAAGCGCCAAACTTGAGAACGTCGGCGTCGATCAAATAAAAAACCGATTCGGCCTTTTTTTTTCCTACTCGTTACGTTTTTAAATATTTGGAAACTACATATCAAAATATATTTTTAAACATTTTCACAAAGGTCTGCATTAGGTCGCAGAACTTATTCCATCACCGTGACCCCGGCACATAAAGGGCTATTGAAGGACACCGTGGATTTTAGTCAGTACAAGTCTGACAGTCCCTCCCGCCCTGCCCGGAGTGGGAGGACTCATTTGATGATTTTACTACGTAAAAAAAGGTCTGCATTAAAAAAATAAAAACAATTATAAATAATTCTCTTTTTTTTGTTAGTAAATTGAACCCGTGTCAAGTTGGGGCAAGTCACTTTATTCAAATAAATCTACCTGCGTGAATTATTAAATATTTAGTAATCATTAAATATTGATTTAGAAAAACCAGCACTAATATACTTAAACATTTTAATATATCCATATCTTAATTAATTTTAATATTAAATTATGTGACAATATTTTTGTCTGTCTGTCTTTTACCTATTAACATCAAAACTGCTGAACGGATTTTGATAAAATCTCGCACACATGACCAAAGTCAGGATATGGGATAATTTTAATCCTAATAATACGTTCCAGTGAGATAATTTATAATATGTATTTATTTAGAAATATATAAGTAATGTTTATCAGTTGTCTAGTACACATAACACAAGCTCTGCTTAGCTTGGGACTAGATGGCGTTGTGTGATAGTTGTTTAATATTATACCATATAATAATTTGCGAGCAAAGCCGCCGGTTTTTAACTAATTTGACATTTTAGTTGAAAACACCTGATTTTAAACAACTATTGATTTTTATTGTTTTCCTACAAGGTCGTATATTTAATCAGGTACGATAAAACCATTAAACTAAACCTTATTTTTGAGACAATAAGGTCGATATTTGAACAGCAGTAGCGTGTCAAACAAAAAAGAGCTTTATCTTGATGTTACTAAGTCCACAGTTGTATAATAGTAGTTTGTTTAAGAAGTAATAAGCAATTTACATCTTATATGTTGACAATTAAGATATTTTTTTGAATGATAAGTAGTTTTGACGCTTCTTTCAAAGGTTTATATAAAATAGAATGGCATTTAGATAAAAATATCGATGATTTTTTGATATAGAAAAGATGATATAAATATTTTTTGCACAAATAATATTTATAACTAGCTTCTGCCCGCGACTTCGTACGCGTACCCTGTTGCTTATGCCAGCGACAAAGGGATCGTCAAAATCTAAGATCTGAAAAGTCTATTACCCAACTCCAAGAGCCCGGCAAAAAAAATAATGGCTTTTGGCCAGTAGAGTAAAATAATATTCATCGTATGTAAGTACGTATAATAATTTCACTGTATGTGAAATTTGTGATAGCTTTGATTTCCATATCAGGTGTTCCATATCTTAAATTTTTATACATAAACAAATAGTGCTCATCAAGCTGAAAAACTTTTGCTAAGACGTCATTCCTCGGGCACGCCGCAATAGCGGCGGTAAGACCCCTCATTGAGGAGTGGCTGGAGAGACGTCACGGCGTCCTTACCTACCGCATGACGCAGGTCCTCACCGGACACGGAAGTTTCGGGAGGTACCTGTGTCTGATGAGAAAGGAGGAAACGCCTGGGTGTCACCACTGCGAAGATCGCCCGGAGGACACAGTAGAGCACACGGTGCAAGACTGCCCAGCTTGGGCAGAGCACCGACGTGTCCTCACGGCGGCGATAGGCGGAGATCTCTCGCGCCCGGCATTGGTCAAGGACATGCTGCGGGGCGAGACGGAGTGGGAAACGGTCACCTCCTTCTGCGAAGCAGCTATGCTCGTGAAGGAGGGGGCGGGCCGTGAGAGGGAGAGGACAGCGTCCTCTCTCCGCCCCAACCGCAGTGGGTAGACGCCCACGGCTTCGGACGTCGGCAGACGACCTCCAGCCACCGTAGGCGCGGGCATGCGGACAGTGAGTAAAGGACAACTCGCTGTCCGACCATGGACCATGCCCGGGTCGACGGCGCGTCGTGTTCCACGCGCGCCTAAAGAGCGTCAGCAAAATGACGGGGCCCCCTCACAGAGGGCCAAAGCCTGACGGGGTCGCGGGACTTATTTCCATCACCGTGGATTTTAGTCAGTACAAGTCTGACAGTGGGGTTGGGAGGCCTCATTTGATTTACCTTGCAAAAAAAAAGACGTCATTCTTAAATGTTATAGGGTAGCTGGGCTCTTGCAGTTCCACATTAGGTGTTCCAGATCTTCAATTTTTATACGTCAACAGAGAGTGCTCATCAGGCTGAACAACTTTGCTAAGACGTCATTCCTGTACATGTTATAGTGTAGCTGGGCTCTTGGGGCTCCACATTAGGTGTTCCAGATCCTCAATTTTTATACGTCAACAGAGAGTGCTCATCAGGCTGAACAACTTTGCTTAGACGTCATTCCTGTACATGTTATAGTGTAGCTGGGCTCTTGGAGTTCCACATCAGGTGTTCCAGATCTTCAATTTTATTCCCTCAGCAGAAAATGCTCATCACATGGAACACTTTTTGCTATGGCACCATTTTTGTATCTCTTATAGTTTAGCTGGTCTGTTGCGGTTCTGCGCTAGGTGTTCAAGTTTCCAGAATAAATTATAGCCTATGTTTTGACCAGACTTAATACCTATACAACATAAAAAGAATCATTCAAATCCGTCCAGTACTTTTTGAGTTTATCCCGGACATACATACAGACAAACAGATAAACAGACAAACAGACAAAAATTCTAAAAACTATAGTTTTGGCTTCGGTTTCGATTGTAGATCACATCCCAAGTATTCTTTTAAAAAAATATTCAATGTACAGTTTTGACTTTCCTACTATTTTATTATATGTATAGATAACTGTTGCCAGCGCTATCAACCGAGAAAACCCGAATGTTTTCCCATGAGAACATGAAATCGGGATAAAATCTATCCTATGTGTAAATCCAGGATATAAACTATCTCTGTACCAAATTTCATTGAAATAATCCATTCAGTAGTTTTTGCATGAAAGAGTAACAAACATCCATCTAAACAAACTGTCACGTTTATAATATTATTAGTAGGAAGTAGGATTTGTAACAAAGCATTTTGCACCTTAAAAAACGCAAATTCAATTTAACATCATGCCTGTAATCCCTGAGGTCGCGGGACTTATTCCATCACCGTGACCCCGGAACATAAACGGCTATTGAAGGACACCGTGGATTTTAGTCAGTACAAGTCTGACAGTCCCTCCCGCCCTGCCCGGGGTGGGAGGACTCACCTGATGATTTTACCACGTAAAAAAAAAAAAAAGCCTGTAATCTCTGAAGTGTATCTAATAGTACACACAATTATCCATATATGATTAAATACCATGTCGTTGAGGAGCTCGTGGCTAAATAATTACAGCCGCACAGGCCGATCTTCCAGGTTATGACGCGCTTGCCGAGGTTGGTCTTTGGATGGGTGACCATCTGTTAAAGCGAGTTTCCTCGGTGGCTCGGAAGGCACGTAAAGCCGTTGGCCCGGGCTGTCATTTGTAGACTGTCGTTACTGTTAGTCAGATCATGTAAAGTCTGACAACTAGTCTTACCATAGTCCGATAGTCAGTCACTCCATGTAAAATACTGATATTCAGCTGCATCTGGTTCGACTGGAAGCAGACCACAATATAGTTGGGACGAGGTAGACAGATAATGATAAAGTACCATGTAATAGAGGGCGAGTCAATTGCCATCAACGGGCCCCAAACCAGAGTTAGTGGCTGCTACTAAGAAATTCGTAATGAAAAAAACTAAGTACTCTATGCTGAACCTGAAAATCAACCCCCGGGACCTCGTATTCTACCTACTAAGCTATACATAAGAGCTTATAACCTCCTTTGAGATTAAAAGCTCATAAAAATTGAGGGCGGGATACTGTCAGACTTGTACTGACTAAAATCCACGGTGTCCTTCAATAGCCCTTTATGTTCCGGGTCACGGTAATAGCAAAACACAGAATGCTTAGCATTTCTTCGCTAAATAATGCATATGTTGCTATTCTTCAGACAAACGTTTAACAATTAGTTTATTTTGTTTATTGAAACGGATTCTAAACTTCGTCTATTCTTGGTAGCATAGAAAACATCAGATAAAATAGATTAGGCTACTCATGCTGTTGAAACGCTTTAAAAGCGATTTAAAAAAAAATGGTTCTTGTCTTACCTTTCAACTCCTAATAAAATAATACCCTTCTTTCGAGACAAAAAGACGCCACAGATTATTATCAGTTGTCAATATATCCAAGCCATAAATTCTTTGGGGCTATTGTCTACACAAAGTTCAAAGTTCAGGTCCGGGCCATGAACTTTTGAATAGCCGATTGTAAGACAAGTTATCTTGTCTGGCTTATCAAAATATTAATGATATTGTTTAAAAGGTCGATCTTGCTTTAAATATTTCTAGAATCGTAGGCGAGTCATCATCAGCCTATAAATGTCCCCACTACTGGGACACAGGCCACCTCTCTATGAGAGGGAGTGGGATGTATCCGCCATGCGGGCCCAGTGCGGGTTGGTAGATGTCACATGTCTTCAAATTTTTGGTTCTAGGACATGTCGGTTCCCTCACGATGTTTTCCTTCACCGTTTTGAGAGCAGTGGTGATGAAATAAATTACACAAAGTAATGCGCCTGGCTGGGATCGAACCCACGATCTACAACTCGTAGGTCGAGACAGATACCACTAGGTCTATCCGGCTCCTATTGGTCACAGCGTGATGTTATATAGACTATAACCTTCCTCGATAAATGGACTATCCAACACAAAAAGACTTTTTCAATTCGAACCAGTAGTTCCTGAGATAAGCGCGGTCAACCAAACAAACTCTTTAGTAACAATTCTGCTAATTTTACTGACGTAATAATGACATATTATGTTTCGTTTCTGACACCTTTTTACATAGATTTGTTAACCTATACTTAACGAGGATATAGGAAAAAAGAGGACCTTGATCTTACTTAATGAAATCCTACTAATATTATAAACGTCATCCTACTAATATTATAAACGTCAAAGTTTGTATGTGTGGATGGATGTTTGTTACTCTTTCACGCAAAAACTACTGAATGGATTTGGATGAAATTTGGTACACAGATAGTTTATAGCCTGGATTAAGACATAGGATAGTTTTTATCCCGATTTTATGTTCCCGTGGGATAATTTTTGAGTTGTAGCGGGTGAAGCCGCTGGCAGCACATGCAAAAACGTTTGTCGGTTTGTATGTCAGTAAGTTTAAGAATAACTAAGCCAATTTACATGAATTCTTACTTTTTGTTGTAGAATACTCTCTTGCTCTTATTTGTTTTTCATTGTAACTAATTTGTTTAGAAATAAATAAACAGATTTTTGTTTCTGTGTCCCGCTAGTCCAATAAATCATCATTTAATACCCAATTTTTTGATTGGCAAAATCATCAAATGAGTCCCCAGCCCTGGGTGGAGCAGAAGGGACCTTACTGACCAAAAATCTCCTATGTTTCTTCGGTCTAGGGCCACGGTTTCCTTTCAGGACAATCCCATGACCCCAAAAAGATCGAAATAAAGGGATGGAAAAAAATTAATGACTCCAATATTATCCCTAATTATTAAGGCTGGTTATCACCGCGAAATGATTCTGGCACGGACATTTCTTTAATGAAATACGTTTATGTTTCCAACCAGAAAGAGTTTTGTCTACTGAGCGAGCTAATTTTTACTCTTTTTGTCTCTTTGTTGGTGGAAACACATGAAAGCACTTTTCTCTTGCGAGGTAAAAGAAGAGAAAGAGTAATCAATGAATCCAATCCGCTCACGTGGTTACTAGATTTAACTCTACTTTACCATACATAAAAATGGCACATCTAAACGAAACCGCGGGCACATGTAAACAAAACTCGGCCATATTTGCATTGCTAAATTTTGCACTTCATAAAATCGATGGCCAACAAAAAATCTACTCAGTATGTGAAGTCTAAACGCTAGTGAAGGGTCCTAGACACGACAGGTATTTCCGTGTTTTTAAAACGTGGTCCAACTGTAAATTAAGTCATCTGCATATGCAATTTTGAACCCAGTACTGTATAACCTTGAAGTCTTCAAGTCAAGAGTGAATAGGTTGGTTTTAGACAAGCGTGATTCACCGTTGAGTACATCATCGCTTACCAGATGTGTGATCAAACCCGAGCCTGTCGCTAAATTTAAAAAAATATTACACTACATTTTGGCAAACAGGGTTTATTTCATCTTTTTTTTTTATTTATTTATTCGGGCAAACTTATATAAAATTAACATTTTCGTTCTGCCAATCTGCAGTACAGTTTGTCGGCAGAGTTCTCGTGAATAAATTTGCACTTATTGTACTAAGTAATAGCAATAGGATACTTGATATCTAAGTAATAGCAATAGAATACTTGATATCTAAGTAATAGCAATAGAATACTTGATATCTAAGTAATAGCAATAGAATACTTGATATCTAAGTAATAGCAATAGGATACTTGATATCTAAGTAATAGAGTCTAGTTATTGATAGCGTGAACATTCCTATTTGATTTTTATACTCAATATTTTAAAATTTAATATACAGTCGCTCCATGTAACATACTGGTATTCAGTTGCATCCGGTTAGACTGGAAGCCAACCACAGCTAATTTTCGAAAAAAACAGGGAGATTGATGACTCATACTTCAAAAATTAATTTAATTAACACTAACATAAGGTTGATATTTACTTGAGCGGAAACAAAGCCAATTAAATAAGAAGGATTTGAATAGAGTCTAGATTTATAGACGGGCAATAAAATGTACTTTATATGTTAATTATGTGGCTAGAATAGTTGTTAAACCGGGTTTTTTTTATTTCTGTGTCAAATGATCGTTGTCATCTGGTATTTTTATTATAACAGGTGACGGAATTAGCACTTTTGATTTTATTCTGTCTGTCCTCGTTTTTAAAAGTCAGCTGGAATAAATGTGTGAATGATCGAACCTTTTTTCTTACGGCATATCAAGTAGTTTGATTCAGATTTGGTATAATTTTAAATTACTAAAACTTTACCTCAATTATGAACCTTGGGGTCTTTAAGTCAAGAGTGAATATGTTACTTCTAGACAAGCGTGCTTTACTTTCGATCACATCTTCGCTTAACAGGCGAGATAGTGATCAAGTGAAAAATAAAAAAAAAACGCCTGTCAATAAATAATTTAAAAAAACAGGCATGTTCTACTCTTATTCATTCATTTATGCAAACCTGTACAAAACTTAGATTATAATAATCTTCAAATATAAATGAACAGTCATAGAACAAATAAACACTTATTTCTGCTCCTTTTCCTATTTACTCTCTATGTCATCAAATATTTTAGACATTCAACGCGCAAATCTAAACCTACAATAAGATCTATGAATCACAAATGACATAACAACTAATAGTCAATTTTTCATTTGTTACAGAACCATGAAGCCACTATTTCCAATAGTGGTTGCCATACTGGTAATAGCGGCCAACGCTCATCCCGAAAACATCGAGGAGGTCAAAGAACTGCCCCAAAGTAACGAGTCAGTCCTAGAGGCAGAAGCTAGCGAACCACAGGCGAGAGCCGAAAGATGCACAGCTTGCTCCGGCACCCTCAGCCTTAAATCACCCAAAGAATTCCTAGCAGCACTGAAAAACGCACCAAATGCTGAAGTACACACCCAAGAAACCTTCGAAGGCTGTTCTTCAGAAAAAGGGTGTGCCGGACTTAAAGTAAAAGACGGCAAAATCGTCGAGAAGTTCGGAAACCTCCAAGCTTTCCAAGCAGCAGCAAATGCCAATAAGGGCAACAACGAATTCCAGTTCCACGCAGCTGGTAACAGCGTCTTCGAAGGTGGTGCACCCAATGGTGGGCCTTTCTGGTGGATGAACCAGGACTCTCCTTTCAAAGCCGGAGCTTCAGGCGGCGGTGGGTCTTTCGAGAAGTTCTCCAAGTCTTCCTCAAGCTTCACTAGCTCAAGCAACGGTGGAGGATCTGCCGGAGGTGTTGATCTGGCTGCCAATCCATTTTTGAACGGAGGCTTCTCTAAGTTAGCTGGTGGCGCCGGATTTAATGCAGCCAGTGGTGCTGGATTTAATGGTGCTAGCGGTGCAGGCTTCAACGGAGCCGGTGGTAAATTCTCCAGCCAATCCTTCGAATCAAGCTCAACAAAGGAAATTGATATCTCAAAGAATCCGTTCTTAAACGGTGGAGTATCTGGCGCTGGTGCTTCCGGATTTGGATCACAGAGCTCTTTTGGATCTAACTCTCAGAGCTCTTTCGGATCTCAAGGAGGACAGACTGGATTTGGTGCTCAAGGAGGTCAGGCTGGATTTGGTGCTCAAGCCGGCCAAGCTGGATTCGGAGCTCAAGCAGGCCAAAGCGGCTTCGGTGCTCAAGGCAGCCAGACTGGTTTTGGCAGCTCCTTCAACGCGAACAAATTCTCTTCCGGATCTGGTTTCGTCGGATCCTCACCGGCTCCTTTCGCCCCAGCTGGCGGTGCTAACGTCAACTTGATCCAGAACTCCCAAAAGGAGTTTGACTACGAACAGCAGCAACAAACACAGCAGAACATTGATGAAGCATTCCAGAGTACTGGAAATGTGAACGCTCATGATAATTCTGGCGGAGACCTGCAACAGACTTGTGCTGGACAAGGTTACGTGTGCGTTCAAAAGTCCCAGTGCAACAATGGTGTTGTCAACACTAATGGTGGTGCTCTACAACAGGCTAATACCCAGGTTAGTGTATTTTGATCTTTTTAAAAAAAGGGAGAGGGTTGCAATTCGACTGTATTTTTTGTGTTTGTTTCCTCATAATTTAAGACTGGGTGAATCGATTTTGATGATTCTTTTTTGTTCGATGCAGTACATTTGCCATTTGATTCCGTTTAAATTTCTTTCAGCTTGATTCAATAGTTTTTATTTTATGAGCATTTTTGGCTGTGTACTTGGATGATGTTATTACCGGTACTGCGGATTACGTATTTTATACGAGTTTGGGTTGAATATTTGAACTAAAAATGGTAAAATAAAATGTACTTTTTTAAGAGAGGAAGTCGGTGGCCAAAAATGCATTTATAAAAAACACAGACCTCCGAAAGATAAGTTATTTTACACATTTTTCTGATGGTTTTTGAAGGCAGACTTGTAACCAACTATACATAGAAAAAGGCTAGGTACATGTTGATTATCTCATCTTATAAATAATCTAGCTTTTTGACAAATAGCTAGATTTTTTTCACCACATTTGTCCTCATTGTGAAAACAAGTTTCTTTCCTTACGTAAGACTTACGTATTGAGGTGTCATTTCCGTATCCGGAAACCGCATGTCTTAATAAAGAAGTGATTGATAAGACCTCTTCATTATGAAAACATTCCAAGATGTTTCTTTGTCCAAGATTTTATTTTTAGTTACATGTTTTTTAGGGTTCTGTGTCTCAAAAGACTAATAAAAATTCGGTGAAGTGCGAATTGGACTTGCGTATGAATGGTTCCGTACCAATATATTTATGTAGATACGGTAAAACATAGTGTGTGTTTTAAAAGAAGAAAAATCGTTTATAGACGCCACAAATGTCACAAAAAAAAACTTAAAACGAAAAAAAAAGTAAAATTACATCAACACCTAAAAAGCATGTGGACATTTATACTGACTCATGGCAGCGCCAAATAGGTCCATTTCAGCAAAATGTCGGACAATGGTGCCCGACACTGGCGCCTCTTAAACGTTTGTTTTATATTAATTTGATTCATTATTTTTGAAGTTAATAATATGTAACTAAATAGTTTTATGTATATTTCAAGCGTCTATTTGTGTTTTCGTGATCAAAATCTAGCAAAAATAAGAAAAAAAATATGAGCCCCCCTTAAATTACTTATACATATTTTTTTAGTATTTATTTTTATAGCGACAACAGAAATACATCATCTGTGAAAATTTCAACTGTCTAACTGTCACAGTTCATGAGATACAGTCTCATGACAGATGGACAGACAGACGGACAGCGAAGTCTTAGCAATAGGCTCATAATATTAAATACCACTTGACCTCAGAAATCATTATGTCTATGTATTTAAGGTCAAATTATATGGCAAAAGATTTTTTTATATATAATTATTTATACTTATATTTCCTTGATAATTGACAAGTCTTGATTGATGATCAATTGATGATTATATTGACGCTTGCATCAGAAGTAGTTGTTGCTCAATTAGTGAAGTTAAGCTGCGGTTGTCGTGGTTTTTTTTTCGGATGGGTGACCATTTCGCATTTTTTTTTGTTTTGGAGGTGGAAAATCATGTCACATTCTGTCTTTTCATTTTTTTTAAAGCATTGTCCCAATGCTTTAAAAAAAATAATATAGTATGAATATATTGCTCCTGTATCGTGGGTGCGTTTACAAGCATAGAAACTCACATACACAAACACCCAGACCCGGAACAACTACCTGTAGATCATATAAATATTTGTCCCGTACGAGAATCGAACCGCGACACACTGCGCAGCAGTCGACAGCTCAGCCACTGCGCTGTTTTTTTTTTTCGTGGTAAAATCAACAAATGAGTCATCCATGGCAGGGCCACCACTGTTAGACTTGTACTGACTAAAATTTACGGTGATCCTTCAATAGCCAACTACGTTCCAGGGCCATGGTTACCTGTTGAGACAGTCCTGCAACCCCAAACACAGTCAAACTTTGCCCGAGGAACGAAACCCAGTATACCTTTTATGACGCAATAGATACTTACAACGACGATATATTACTAGACTCCTAATAACAGGCGACCGATGTCTGTCAACACATTAGGAAAAAAAGTCTTGTATCCGTCTTATTTCGAGCACTCCTGTGAGCCGTAAACATACCTTGAGACAGAACAGACCTTGAGTTAGCCAATCTCAACGCAGTACCCCGTCCCCCTCGCTTACGTAGTACCTCAGCGAGCTGACAGAATAGTTTTTGTTCCTTAGATCGTGCATGCGGAGTGTAGTAATATGTCGTCGTTGTACATATAACAACAAGAGTTCAAAAGAGCATTGACAAATGATTTCCGTAATTTAAAAGTTAACAACCACACCTCAAAATAACTTAAAAAACCTGTTTCAAATAATTAATTTATAACCTCAACGTTCATCAAATTTATTATCGTTAAACAAAAGTCCCATCACAATTCATCCATCAGTTTAGTAGATAGACAAACAAACACAAACAAGTATTAATAAAACATGTTGACTTGTAATTGGGAGGATCCGGGTTTGGTTTTCGATAGTGGCATTTTAAATTAGACCTTGACATTTTTGCTTAGTTTGTCGTCAAACGTGCGTAAAAGATTTGATTTTGAGATAATTTATTCTTGTACGCATCTTTAAATATCGTTTATTGTTTGTTATTTCGACTGCTTAATCGTGAGTGATTCATGGTGACTCGCCCTCCGATCATGGACCATGCCCGGGTCGACAACAAGTCTTGTTCCACGGGTGCCTCAAAGAATCCATCTGATGGGGCCTCTGGTGTCGCAAAACTGCCCTAAAGGGTAACCGTGACCCTGAAACGTAAAGAGCAATAGGAAAACGGTGCATTTTAGTGATTACGAGTCTGATAATCCGTCTTCTGTCAAACATTTTCGGCTTATTTTTCATTAAAAAAATAATTAAAATTGATACACTTCAATCCCGAGCCCCGACCCTCGCTAGAGCCAGAGCTGATGCTGAGCCTGTGTTAAATTCATAATAATAATATTCCACAACTATCACACAACGCCATCTAGTCCCAAGCTAAGCAGAGCTTGTGTTATGGGTACTAGACTACAGATAAACATACTTAAATATTTCCAAAAACACACATATCATAGATAAATTACACCCAGACACAGAACAAATTATCATGCTCATCACATCATTTGTCCTGGGTGGGAATCGAACCCACAACCTCGCATAGCAGTCAGGGTCACTAACCACTAGACTAACAGGACTGTCAATTTGACAGAATTGACAGGACCCACCACTGACATAGCACATAGTAGAATTATATTTATTGAAAAGGATCCGATTAAAACAAAGCCAAGGATTTCTTCATTATTAAATTAATAAAGACAGCTAGACGATCGACTATAAGTAATAATATAAACTAGCGAACAAAACTATAGAATCACTTACTTGGATTTGATCCGGGATAGCTCCTTAAATAATGACGTGATTTGAATGAATTTGATATCAATTTAAAGTTAACAGTTAAACCTTTAAAATGGTATCATTTTTATTATTCTTAACTTGTTATTAAGTACTCAAGATCGCGCGGAATCGGAGTTAGTGATTACATACTTTTGTTCGCGAGTGTTTGCATTTTTTTTTTGCGTGTTAAAATCGTCAAATGGGTCCTCCCATCCCGGGCAGAGCGGGAGGGACTGTCAGACTTGTACTGACTAAAATCCACAGTGTCCTTCAATAGCCCTTTATATTCCGGGGTCACGGTGATGGAATAAGTCCCGCGTCCCCGGCAGGCTTTGGCCCTCTGAGAGGCCCCGTCATTATGCTGACGCTCTTTGAAGCGCGCGTGGAATAGGACGCGCCCTCGCCCCGATCTTGGTCCATGGTCGGACAGTGAGTTGCCCTTTACTCGCCGCCCGCATGCCCACGAGTGTATGTGTTTGAAAGGAGTTATGCTCGTAGAATTGACAGAAAAGCATGTATGACGTTATAATATGGCGCCAATCCATCTTCACTGTTAATTTTGTCACATAGTAGGTTTTTTTTTTATTTAGCGAGAAGATGGCGTTTTACCACTATCTCACCTGATGGTAAGCGATGATGTAGTCGACGGTGAAGCACGCTTGACTAGAAGTAACATATTCACTCTTGACTTGAAGACCACAAGGTTATAGCCAACGACGATATATTACTAGACTCCTAATAACAGGCAACCGATGTCCGTCAACACATTAGGCAAAAAAGTCTTATATCCGTCTTATTTCGACCACTCCTGTGAGCCGTATACATTCCTTGAGACAGAACAGACCTTGAGTTAGCCAAACACAACGCAGTACCCGGTCCCCCTCGCTTACGTAGTACCTCAGCGAGTTGACAGAATATTTTTTGTTCCTTAGATAGTGCATGAGGAGTCTAGTAATATATCGTCGTTGGTTGTAGCTATCAGGAAACACAAAATAAAATGTTCTTTTAGCTCCCAAACTGCATTTTACGTAGAAAATGCAAGCATTCATAAATTAAGGTCAGCATAAAAAGCTAACACGTTTGTGCAGTCTTGAGCAATTGTAAAGAAAACATTTTGATGTCCATCTAGCGAAACAAGGCAAGTACGGTTCGCAGAATAGTTTGGGATTTCATTTTAATCTTTGTTTAGTAAGCAATGGTTTCAATATTTGAGTTTTCTTAAAGAACTAGAATGGTTTGTTTATTTAAGTGTTAGTCTACTTTAATAAACAGTGGTACTTAAAGCTCAGTACAAAATAGCAACATAGAAAAAAAGAAATTTCACGAAAATCAGCTATTTCCTTAAGTTTGACGTATATGACTACTGCCCAGAATTTGATCCTTATTTCCAACACTATAGAATGGTGTAATAATATAGGTTGTGATTTTTTTTCTAATATCAGCGGGTTCGATTCCTGGCCTGGATTATTGATATTTCTAAAATCCAATGATGCTATTTTAGTTTTCGTCAAAATCGGCCCCGAGAATCCTTTCAATGTTTTTCGTTATTCCTCATAGTTTCGGAGATAGCCATCCAGCCCAGTAGAAAAATTCACCCTGTATAGATGAAATGAAATAAATGAGTTTAGTAAGGACTCCACCTAAGCTATTCCAACGACAAGCAATAATTCTACCTAACCTTTCGTACAACATGCGTGTTTCTCCCCCATCTGTCACTTCTCAGCGGGGGTCCAACGAAATGTCAAAACGAACAATACTTTACGTCTGACATTTTTGCTGACGCTCCTCCGTATCTCGATGTCCTTTCATTTGTACTTAACTGGGTATTAGGTACGTTTGTGTTGTGACATAGACACTAAACCTGATGACCTGACTTTAAGGATATATGTTCAGTTAGTATGGTGAAAGAATTTAGGAGGATATTGCGGGTATGCGGACGGCGAGTAATGGGTTTGGAACCCGGCTATACCCGGCCGGTTATACCCGCGTCGACGGCGCGTCAAGTTCCATGCTGACAGCAATCTAAGGCCACAGTAGACGACACGGACAGCGAGTTATTGGTGACTCGACGTTCGATCATGGTCTAGCTGCTAGAAATTGTGTGGCTCCCTTAGAGAGTCAATTTCCAGCTACTATAAACGAGAGTATGAGGACAGCGAGTAATGAATGTCTTGCTGTCCGATCATGGACCATGCCAGGGTCGAAGGCGCTTCAAGTTCCATGCTACCAGCCATCTAAGTCCACAGTAGACGAGGGCATGAGGATGGTGAGTCAGTGACTCGACGTCTGATCATGGACCATGCCCGGGTCGCAGGCGTGTCAATTTTCACGCTGCCAGCAATTTGGGCGTCTCCCTTAGAGAGTCAATTTCCTGCCACCGTAGGCGAGGGCATGAGGACGGTGGGTGATGGGTGACTTGCCATCCGATCATGGACCACTCAAAGAGCTGTAATCTGACGGGGTGGCCAAGGTCTACTGGGGTCGTGGGACTGTCTTATCAGGCAACCGTAAACCCGGAACGTAAAGATCTATTGAAGGACACCGCAGATTTTCACCGTACTAATCTGACAGTCCCTCCCATCTCAAATTGATGATTTTACTACGAAAAAAAGGTCATATTTCCATCAAAATTTCTAGCTAATGAGTCATCAACTCCCACGCATACTTGCTAACATTACACAAACCCACATTGTGTTATGATTAATGTTTCTTTTGTTTGACATAATTGACATAATGATTGACATACTTATGAATAAATATATGATCTGTCATTTATATGAATACAAACATACTAACCTTATAATAAAAAAGAAAGATTATCTGTCACTTTGAAAGCTCACTTTTCTGGCTAAACTACTGAACTGTACTGTGTCTTAGCACGAGTTTTCAGTATTTGAGACGTAAAGTAAACTGGAACTTTGACAATTTCAAATTGACAATTTTCAAACAAGGAAAAAATTAGTTCCTTCTTGGCACACCAGAGGCGCTGTTCCTTTTTTTCAAACAAGAAACGCTGTAAATACTGGAAAGACTGTAAAGTAAAATAGTGAAAACTCGTGCTAGGGATACTGGTCGTGGGGCTAGCTAACTACTGATTTTGAATAATCAAATCCAAAGTGTTAGACAAGAAAATTAACTTGTTTATTAAACTCTTCATAAACAGATAGACATGTGCATTATTCAGAAACAGCCACGCCTTAAAACTACAACAATACATAAAGATTATAACATAATACTAAACGAAAATAATCATACACTGCCTCCGGCGTTATGAATCTTGTTCGTATTGCATCCCATACATAAATACATACATTATTCATACATTATGTATGAGCCTTAAGGTGCGTCTAAAAAGGCAATATTTTTGCTGCAATATAGTTGCCAGCAATATTGCTAACAATAGACTAAGCGATTTCAGAAATATTTTGAATGCGGACTGGCCATTTAGCCAGACATTTTAATGCACTGTCTACTAGAACCACGTCCAGTTTCTTAATTGAAATAAATGATGAAGAATTACTCATTGTTTTAATCCTAAAACGAATATTTATCAAGAATCATTGTTATTAATAATAATATTCCACAACTATCACACAACGCCATCTAGTCCCAAGCTAAGCAGAGCTTGTGTTATGGGTACTAGACAACTGATAAACATATTTATATATTTCTAAATACAAACATATTATAGATAAATTACACCCTGGTTGGCCTGTTCGTCTAGTGGTTAGTGACCCTCACTGTTATCCCGGAGGGTTCGATTCCCACCCGGGACAAATGTTTGTGTGATGAGCGCGATCATTTGTTCTGTGTCTGGGTTTAATTTATCTATAATATGTATGTATTTAGGAATAAATGTATAAGTATGTTTATCAGTTGTCTAGTACCCATAACACAAGCTCTGCTTAGCTTGGGACTAGATGGTGTTGTGTGTTAGTTGTGGAATATTATTATTGTATTGCCGTAAAAATATGACCAATTTAGACACATCTTTAACTGTTGTAGTGTCAGAAGTTCTTGTCTTTCAGTACAGTCGACGACGAAAGTGATTGATGATGTTATTAAAGACATACTTACGCTTTTTCATGGAATTTTGACAAGAGATTTTCTTTTTTTTTGCAAAATTTAGTGGAAAAGACAACATATTTATTGCTTTTCCTTATGATAAGTTAACAAAATGAAAAAAAAAAATAATCATAGGAATTTCTCAGCAGTAAAATATTTTTTTGTTTTTTTGCTATTATAACAACCTAGATAACCCGTGCCCACTTCGTTAGGCGGTAAAATATGCGAAAAATCTTTATAATTTATAGCCTATAACACCCACGAATAATCTAGCTTTCTACCAGTGAAACAATTTTAAAAATTGGTTCATTACTTCCGGAGATTAGCCCCGACATACAAACTTACAAACAAATTTTACTTGTTTGTAATATTTATTTAAACTTTATGCAAAATAACAAAAATATGTACAATGGCGGACTAAATAATAATAATAATTCAAATTAATAATAATATTATAGTATAGATTATTTTATCACTTAAAAAATTTTTGCTTCTCCAAAAAATACCTATTTAAAATAAACAAAACAATTTATAAACTGACCCTATTTCACACAGGTCACATAAAAAGGTCACAATACCCTCATATTTCAGCCTCCTGACGAAACAAACAAACCACTTGCGCAAGCGCCGGTACAGTGTACTTGTACGTCTACACTTATGTGCTCGAAAGTACACGACAGCATGATAAATGGTTGTTCAAGTATTACATTATCAAATATTATCTTGTATTTTGATAGAAGATACTGTGTCTATGGTGTTTCGAAATAGGAGGTTGTATGTTTCATTGCTGTCAATGATTTTTGACAGTAGACAAAAATCTGACGGCCTTACTTTAAAAAGATAAACATCTATTGGACGCTTGTCTTAAAAAAAGTGTAACTGCAAAACGACCCTTATATCAAGGAGTAATGTCGTTTTGACGTTGACAGTTTATTTAAGCGAGTGTTCAACACATGTTTATCTTTCATGACGGTGAGAGTTTGACAGCTGAAGAATTCCATCTGATGTGGTTGAAATTGAATTGATATAATATGTAGGTATGATTATAATTTCATCAAAAAACAGATTTCATCATATTATTTAAGCCAAAAAGATTTGTTAAAATTTTAACGAATTTTTATAATCTTTTATTTTTTTTAATTTTCTGATATCACTTTCAGGAATTCGTAAATGTATTTCATAGAAAAATATATAAATGTTTAATTAAACTTTAGAAATACTAAATTAAAATGAAACTAAACGATTATATAGAAATCATCGAAAAATTCATTCTCAACTCTGTTAGCTGATAATGTACCCAGACTAACGAATTGGGTTCTACTATCTAAACTTCGATTAATTCTTCATTTTCAATAAATGCATTAACGATTTTAAATCAAGTCTGAATTTATGTGTTTAACTAGACAAAATTACGATTATTCTGAGACTTATGAGCACGACTGTACATTTATTTCTTTTTACTCTAAAATAATAAATGTGCACATTGCCTATTACATTTTTTGGGGTGTCAACCACCAATCAAAATTGTCTGGTCTTTAAAAGAGACTGTGACCTCAGAGTAGTCAGGTACGAAACACCGGCCTCATCTAGTGTAAAAATAGTGGCTTTTGACGTGTAAAAGAGTTTGCCAAAACCAATTTGCTAAATAAAGATGATTTATCAAAAAAAAACTAAAAAAAAAAAAAAAAACTAAACCAAATAAAACCTTCAATACGAGTATTACATTTTGATCGAAATAAAATCGGAAAATACAACCATCCGCCATTGCAAAGCTTAGCAAAGATGAAACCTTATACAAACACAATATATAGGTACCCAATTATGTTGAGGTAGGTCAAATCTAACTAGACATAATAAACTATTATTAAAAAGGTATGATTATTTATTAGATAACCATCATTATTATAATAGTTAAAATCCTACCGTTTAAATACTTACAATGATAAATTATTGACGTCAAATACATGATACATGAGTTATGATCTTATGTAAAGTATAGCCTATGCATAATGTATTTAAATTATATAATAAGTAACATAATCAGCCTATAATATAATAATAATATAATATTCCACAACTATCACACTACGCCATCTAGTCTCAAGCTAAGCAGAGCTTGTGTTTTGGGTACTAGACAACTGATAAACATACTTATATATTTCTAAATACATACATATTATAGATAAATTACAGCTAGACACAAAACAAATAATCATGCTCATCACACAAACATTTGTCCCGGGTGGGAATCGAACCCACGACCCCCGGCATAGCAGTCAGGGTCACTAACCACTAGACCAACAGGCCAGTCTAATAAATAATATACACACAATTGTGGCACTGGGATACAGGCCTCCTCTCCGTGAGAGGGAGTGGGCTGTAATCCACCACGCGGGCCCAGTGCGGGTTGGTAGATGTCAAATGTCTTCGAATTTTTGGTTCTAGGACATGTTGGTTTTTAAGAGCTCGTGGCTAAATATGATCCACACAGACCAATCTTCCAGGTAAAGCAGCGTTTGCCGAGGTTGGTCTGTCGATAGGTGACCATCTGTCATAGCGAGTTTCCTCTGTACCTCAGAAAGCACGTAAATCCGTTGGTCCCGGCTGTCATTTGTAGATCTTTGACAGTCGTTACTGTTAGTCAGAAGCTTTAAAGTCTGACAACCAGTCTAACCAAGGTATATCGTTTTACACAGTTACTGGGTTCTGGAGATCTGATACTCAGTCGCTCCATATAAAAAACTGATATTAATCTGCATCTAGTTCGACTGGAAGCCGACCACAATATAATTGGGAAAAAGCAGGCAGATATTGCCCATTTTCTCATAAAATTGAAAAGGAAAAATTACGCCATACGTAAGACGATTCCGACATTTTCTCTTACAGCTGTCAATTTAAAAGTGAAGTTTATATCATTTGATAGGAATCTTTAAGGCGTCCATAACCAGTTTACTCAAACCCAGCTTTGTATAATCTTTCCTCACAACGAAAGTTCAGCTTAGACTGGTTACGCATAACCTGATGTGTACATTGCGTGCTAACTAAAAGTTAGGCTAACTGGCTGTCAAAGTGTAAGGCAACGTTAACCTTTAACGGTCGGTTAACTTGCCCTTTTGATGTAGACATTATTTCTATTTTAATTTTAGAAAGATTTTGTAAGGGACAGCGAATAAAGGGCAACTCGCTGTCCGACCATGGACCATGCCCGGGTCGACAGCGCGTCGTGTTTCACGCACGCCTCAAAGAGCGTAAGCAAAAATGACGGGAGGCCTCACAGAGGGCCAAAGCCTGCCGGGGTCGCGGGACTTCTTTCCATCACCGTGACCCCGGAACATAAAGGGCTATTGAAGGACACCGTGGATATTAGTCAGTACAAGTCTGACAGTCCCTCCCGCCCCGCCCGGGGTGGGAGGACTCATTTGATGATTTTAACACGATAAAAAAAAGGTTCAAGTCTGGTCGCGGGACTAACAACTTACCGTGAATACGGAACGTAAAGGGTTATTAAAGGACACCATGGATTTCAGTCAGTACAAGTCTGACAGTTCCTCCCGTCTGCCCTGAGTGGGAGGACTCAATTTTGATGATTTTACCACTTAAAAAAAGGGCTTAATTCTGGAGACTTACAAATAATTATGTTCTTTCTTTGGTATTGTTCGTCGTATCGTTGAGCACCTTGAGTTATGAGTCGAGCTGCACGATACCTGACAAATGCTTGCACTGACTGGACAGGTCCACTCGAATCAGTGTGGTTCTTTCTTCAAAAGACCATCTCAGACACCTACATGGTCCTCGTATGACTACCAATGTAATATCTGGACTTTAAAAGATACTGTGACCTCTGAGCTTGTTTCGGCTGTTTCGGGAAAGTTTTTTGGATAGATGTATGTTTATGACTTACTTACGCAAAAAGTACTGAACGGATTTGGATGAATTTGTTACACAGGCAGTTTATAACCTAAATTACGACATAGGATAGTTTTTATCCCGGTAATTTTCGAAATGAGGAGATCCGTAGACGAACCAAAGTCACCGATAAACCTCACCGGATTAGCAAACTGAAGTGGCAATGGGCAGGCCATATTACTCGCAGAGCAGATGGCCGATGAAGTCGAAAAGTACTAGAGTGGAGACCACGGACTAGCAAGCGCAGCGTAGAACGTCCACCAACAAGATGGACAGACGACCTTATAAAGGTCGCCGGAAGACGCTGGATGCAGGTCGCTTCCAACTGGTATATGTGGAGATCTAAAGGGGAGGCCTATGTTCAGCAGTGGACGTCCTATGGCTGAGATGATGATGATGAGTTTTCAAGTTACACGTTGGAAAAACCTCTGACTAGTGTCATTATGTTTTCGAATTTTCTAGGACAGGCACGTTTAGTATCTAGACTTTTAAAACTCGTATACATTTTGAATCTATATTTACATAACATCCAAGTCATCATTCAAATATTTGCAAAGTTGCACAAATATGGACGTGAACTTATTATTTTCTATATTGACGAAATCGGTCCGATATTTGTTGTGTAACACACAACACGCGCTCCGCTCAGTAGGGTAAATATTTTAATCTGTTGACGTATTATTTCGTCAATTATTTGTATTTTAACGGTTCTTTATTTCTGTTTTGCAATTTAATAAAATGACTGGTTATCATTTTTATTCAAAAAACTGTTCTTGTTGTTTAAGTGTTTAAATCATCAAATGACCCATTTAGACAATTCTGCGACTCATTCAGACAGCCACGTAGCCCATTTCTTGGGACCCTGGTCCTCCCATCCAGGGCGGGACGGTATGGACTGTCAGTCTCGTACTGACTAAATTCCACGGTGATCCTTCAATAGCCCTTTACGCCCCAGGGTCTTGGTTACCTGCTTAGACAGTTCCTTTTTAGAAGCCGCCGTGTAATATGCTTCTCTCCTTACCATACGACGAAACTGAAGACATTATTACTTGATGAAACCTGTATAGTTCTAAAGATTCACAACCATGTGTACTAACACACACAAACACACCCACAATCACAAACACAAAAACCATTTAAACACCCAAACACACACAAACACACACCAAACACATCCACAATCACAAACACACATACATGCGCGCGCACACATGTGTGCAACATTTTAGAGCATAAAAACCTGTTTTTCAATTTTATTTTATTTTACTTTATTTTACTTTTACTTGTGTAATTTTTAATGATTCATACCAAAATATGTAATTCACATCGACCGTAATATTATAACTTGTTAAATTAAATGTTAAGTTAACGCAACTCCGGCCCCCAAGATACAGGCATAGCCTAGTTTGGGGACCACTGTCTAGTAATTAAGACAATTAATAAAACTGTTACACAAATCCTCTTTGTCATAGGTTAAGAAAATGTTTGTAACAATGGTTTAATAAATTATTATTATTATTATTATTATATTAATATTCGTTTAAATCAATCAAATCAAATCGTTTATTTCAATTAGGCCAGTCGCGAGCACTTTTGAATTGTCAAAAGACATAAAATAAAATAAGTACAAAAATAGTTATAGTGCTACAGTCCCAGTCACAAGACATAATAACTGTGAAAGTACCGTAGGTGCATCATTCCAAAGATCTCTATGAAGACTTATTTTTTGAATGATCTCTAGAAGACTTATTTTTGGAATGATAGTAGATCTCTATGCAGAAGAATGAGCAAGAAATTCCATGGACACTCTTTTCAATCGCCAAAATTATTATAGATTTTTTGTTACATCATTCATCAGATGGTACATTATGTGAGAACGATGTGGCAAGTTAATAGTGTCCATAGTAAAATTAAAAGATAATTCAAAATAAAATTATTAATTAATATAGACCGTGGCAGCTAAAAGATGACCAGTCCCAACTGACAGCGTTACCATTTCAAACACCGCAAGTTTAATAAAATTGTTAACAACAACTTGGAATATCATTTTCCAGCAAAATACATATTATTGATGTTAATTACAAAATAAAAAACTTCAAGAAAAACAGTTAACAATAGTACAATGGTTCACACGAGGAAAAAACTTAATTAGAACACAGACAAACTGTGTTATTTCCTTGAAATAACGTCAGGAGAAAAAAAAACTGATATCCGGAAACGTTACGTTATTAAACGTTATCGTCATTGAGTTACATCTAATTTATGAATGGCTAATCGATACTATAATTGGACTTAGTTCTGCTATTTTTCTTTATCGTCGGGAACGTTGTAGTGTATTCTGGACTGTCTTGTGACTCATTAAGGGTGCTTAACCAGAAAGTTCGCAACGCCACTAATAACTGTCAAATACTTACAAGTTTTCATCAATTTGGCAATGTTACTGTATGGAAAAGTTGTCAGGTGTATACAAGACATTTGTTTCCAAATGTTTTTTTTACGTCTAAAACTATGTATTCGCGTTACGATATTAATTATTGCATTCCCTTATCAATGTTTTAGTGCACTACAGAGCGAAATTTCTTATTGTCATACAGTAATTTTGCAAAATTATATAAACATGTAAATGTTTGACAGCTATTTGCAACGTTGTCAGCTTCCAGTATAAGCGCTCTTAAGACAATTTCGTGACCCATTTTGACAGTCACTAACACCCATTCTGCCATTCTGCCCGGGGCGGGAGGACTCATTTGATGATAATATTAAGACGTAATAAAAAAAAGGGCGGGACGGGAGGTACTGTTCATCTTTTTCGAATTTTTGTAAAATAAAAGCAGCTGTTCGAAAATGATCCCTCTGGAAGATAAAATCTAAATTATAACTATCCTATGTTTTAATTCAGATTATAGCCTAACAGTAACAATAATAATTATGCAATTAGGATCCTAAGTAAGATATTATTATACAATTTTAGCTAAATTCTTAATTAGACATGAAATATTTTGACCTTATACTTGTTTAACACCCGTAATTATAGGCAACCCTAATGACATTTACTGGCGTTTAATACCCCCTGCTGTTATATGGAACTTCCTAATGTATATACATAAATATTACCTAAAGTACTACAATTAACATTTAAGTAAATATTTAAACGATTCCTGTTTATTTTCAATACTAAGTTATTACTAGAGGTGAGCCGACTGTGAGTATTAGCCGACTGTTTGATAAGCTGACAAACCGACTAGTAGGCCTAGCTGAATATCGTTGGTAGTGTTAAGAGACTAACGATAATTTCAGTCACGGTTTTTGTACAGACATCAGCGTTACAACCCAAATCAGATTCCAAATTGACAAAACAAACTTAAAAAAATAAAATTTATGAATTCCAAAAAAATCCTAATATGTCAAATCCTTGTCGAATATGAACGCTTCTACTGCTTTTGTGATGTGTCGATTCAAATAAGTGGTAAAATTGCGTCCTTTACTCTCCTTTATCCGATTTTCAACATTATCAACTGCATCACAAGAGTCATATTCGACTAAGATTTGACAGATTGACGTAGAACTATTCTATCATCGATTCTCGGCCACAGCACATAAAGCCGACTAGTCGGCTACACCACCTATTTGACTCAGCACATCTCTTCTCATTAACCTACTATAATTCAAGATAAATGTAAGACTTGTCTTATTAAATAGCGTTAAACTTTGATTTAAAGTTATCATTTAGACTTAATTTAAACATAAAGTGCGTAGTAAATTATATATATTTACTTTGTATTTTAGTTTATTGGTTAAATGCCACATTCTCATGTAAAACGTCAGGACAATTTAACATTAAACACGGATCAGTACCCTTATCACGAGTTTTCACTATTTTACTTTACAGAGTCTTTCCAGTATTTACAGCGTTTCTTGTATGAGAAAATGGAACAGCGCCTCTGGTGTGCGAAGAAGGAACTAATTTTTTCCTTGAAAATTGTCAATTTGAAATTGTCAAAGTTCCAGTTTACTTTACGTCTCAAATACTGAAAACTCGTGCTAAGGGTACAGGATTTCGATTGAGGTACAGTATTAGCTTCGGACGTAACGGTTCGCGAGTATGATCTAAGCACTGAGCTGTGCGGTGAGCGGCGCGAATAAGACATTGATTACTTTGTAAGTACGCGGATTCGCTAGTGGCGGCTCCTCGTGTGGTGTGTCAAACATTTCCATACATTTGAATTTACTGATCGCCGCCCCGCTCTAAGTCACCGCTTACAGCGGCAAGCTTTCGCTTCTTCTTGAGTATACAAACTCCCAAGCAAGTCACGTAATTATTTTCTTAATTCTTTTATATCGTCATCATCTGCCTGCCTTTTCCCAACTATATTGTGGTCTGCTTCCAGTCGAACCAGATGCAGCTGAATATCAGTATTTTAAATGGAGCGACTGACTATCGGACCTCAACAACCCAGTAACTTGGTAATACGATACCACTTGGTAAGACTAGTTGTCAGACTTTCGAGCTTCTGACTAACAATAACGACTGTCAAAGATCTACAAATGACACCCGGAAACAACGAGTTTACGTGCTTTCCGAGGCACGGAGGAATCTCGCTATGATAGATGGCCACAAATCCACATACCAACCTCGGCAAGCGCGACTTAACCCGAATAATCGGCCTGTGCGGCTTTATTTACCCATGAATTCTGTTATGTCTACACCAAAACTTAATCATTACAAAATATCTTTGGCAGTACCACAGACGACTATCCACACAAAGAAATTTGCAATAGAAAATTTATAAATACCAAAGCCAATTATAATGATTGATACGTCTTGCAATCACCGCCTACTATAGAAGTTTTAAAAAAAGTCAATTTGAAAAGAAAATCGAACAAAAGCAACAAAAGAGACATTGTGACATCATTATGTCAAACGTCAAATGTCAGTGTCAATATATTGACAGTTGGCGATGGTTAAGGTCGCAGTACTTTTTAAATCATCGTCTGATAATAATCCAATAAAATGTCAGATTTTAAATAGTATTTTTAGTAGTAGATCAACTTAATTAATGATAAAGACAGAAAAGCGATTTGGAATAATCGCATGAATTTAAAAAAAAATTAAAACATGGCATTAAATCACAATTTTAAACGCGTACTGTTAAGTTTGTGTCATAGATTTATATGCAATAATAGATACAATTTTTTTAAAGTTTTTTTTTTATTATAATCATTTTTTGCCAATCATATTCAACCCAAATTCTCAAACTACAAGTACACAATAAACAAAAAATAATCGCTCAATAAAAGCGTTGAAGCGATTACTCTGCATCGAACAAAACAGAAATCACAGAAATCAGATCAGAAACCTCGTAGTAATCGTAGACAATGTTGATAAATTAGATTTTCATTGATTTTTTTAAAACCGCTTGTCCGATTTCGGTAAAATTTTCATGGGACCATTTAGAAAGTATACCCTTTCCATCAAAAAAAGATTTTTTCAAATCGGTTGGTAAACGACGGAGTTAAGAGCGAAAAAACATAAAATATATATTTTAATTACTTAATCGTATTTGAAGTGTACTACATTTTTTAATTTAATTTATAAACTATAAATAAAAGCCTACTAGTAATATGTACAGGAAAAATAATAATAAATAAATAAAAAAGCAAAACATAAAATAAAATAATAAATAACATAAAATTATTAAAACATCCGAAAAGAACCTCCTCTGACGTCGTTCCATTAATGAAAACTACTCTTTACTTTCGCAAAACAAATTAACAAACTGTCACTGACATATAGGAGACATAGAATTTACAAATGGCGACCCATATTTAGGAAGCGAGCCTTAACATTTACCAATTAAACTAAGACTTCGACGCCATTATTTAAGTCGTAAGTATTTACGATTTGCAGTAAAATTAAGAGTCAACCTGTGAATGACGCAATTTATGATGAAGTGGACTCTTTAGCTAGGTGTTTGACACGTGACTTTGGTCGTCTAACTACAAAAAGTTTAACATCTGTTGAACAGTTGTCTCAAAGGACTGTCAACGCCAAAACTACATTTCACGTTGATATAAGGGTCATTTTGCAGTTATACTTTTTTTAGTCAAACGTTTAACAGATCTTTAATTTTTTTTGTGGTAGAACGGTAAATAGTTACCTAGACAGTCTCACTAAAAAGATTATGAAATGCTACTGTTCCCCGCGACTTCGCGCGAACCATTAAGACAATTCCATAGCCCATTTAGACCGCAAACACATTCCGGACACCCTTTTTTTACCGTGGTAAAATCATCAAATGAGTCCTCCCACTGTTTGTCTGTCCATCTGTCAACAGGCTGTAGGCTCAAGAACCTTTACAGTTGTCACAGATAACGTTTGTTCGTGTCGACTGGCACTTATTCGTTTTTTTTTACTAAGTATTCCATTAACTCGTGGCACAGATCTCTAAAATACAAGAATACGAGTTTGTAATTATTTGTCGTTTATTATGTATTAAAAATTCTATATAATAAATCAGTTTCCGAATTATTTTTTTAATTGAAAGGTCAATGTTAGTCAATGATAATATTATTAATATTAAATCATAAACTTTATGATACCCTGCTGGTTTGTCTGTCCACCGTCACGTTATCAGATGGTCACAACTTAGTCTTTCGGGCATGAAGTTATCTGTTCGATTCCGAGTTCGCAAATTTTACTTTTTTTAGTAATATCCCAATGGGGATTTCGTCGTTGAGGCTTCTGTATTTCTATTCAATGTTGTAAAGAACACCTGTTGAATGTAGTAGGTATTTCTGGAAAAAACGTAAATATGGATACACTCAAGGGGAATTCGGCAGTAGGGATATCTGAAATAAACCAGTCATTTTCCATCTTACAACAAAAACAGTTAAACATCTGTTGAACATTTGTCCAAAAAACTGTCATCGTCAAAGCAGTATTCACGTTGATATAAGGGTCGTTTTGCAGTTACACTTTTTTTAGACAAGCGCTCAACAAATGTTTATCTTTCTAGAGCATTGTAAACTATACAAAAAAAATCTAACCAATACCCTTTCTTTTGCCACAGAAACAGTACTGCAATACAAGGACCGAGATCTGCTGCAGGATTGAAACTGCCACCTTAGCTGGCAGCAACCTCCAGGGAACCCTGGGCATCGGATCAGGCACCTTCCAAGGATCCAGCAGCAGCGGACAAGGACAGTTCAGCCAATCTGGCCAGAGCAGCCAAAACAGCTTCACGAGCCAGTCATCGGGTTCAGGATTCAACGCAAATGCCAACAAGGGATCCACCGGCTTCGGAAACCAATTCGGATCAGGATCCGCCTTCAATACCAACAGCAACAAATTCGGATCTACCGCCTCAGGTTTCGGAACAACCCCCACCCCTAATCGTTTCGGAACTGGCTTCAAATCCACAACCCAAACCAACTTTGTAGAAACTGATTCTTTCTCATCTGGATCTGAGAATGCTGGTGTCTTCCGCCCTGGTGCAGTTGGATCCGGACTTAAACCTGGCATTCCTTACCTCCCACCCGTTGATAACTCCAACAGCGGTTCCAATATTGTTACTTCGTCTTACACTCCCAGTTTTGTGACGACACCTCGTCCTGTCTCAACCCCTCGTCCCACAACGCCTCGTCCTATCACCCCAAGGCCTGTGACTACTGGTAGACCAACATATCTGCCTCCTTCCACGAAGGCTCCTGAATATTTACCCCCCATTGACGGAATAACTGCATCAGAATCTTTCGACAATCCTTACATTACTGGAGGACTCATTTTGGACCAGAATCAGCAACCACCACCACAAAACAGTAAGTTGAATTTTCTTTTTTTGTATTTTAAACTTAATAAATTATGATTCAAGTATTGCTTAAGGCGCTTCCTCACCGGGAGCATTCACATGTAATGTATCATTATAGTTTCTACTTTGAGCATTACATTACACTACCTGACTAACGAGCATTAGCGTACATTTAGTATAGCAACGACGATATATTACTAGACTCCTAATAACAGGTGACCGATGTCTGTCAACACATTAGGCAAAAAAGTCTTATATCCGTCTTATTTCGACCACTCCTGTGAGCCGTATACATACCTTGAGACAGAACAGACCTTGAGTTAGCCAATCACAACGCAGTACCCTGTCCCTCTCGCTTACTTAGTACCTCAGCGAGTTGACAGAATATTTTTTGTTCCTTAGATCGTGCATGCGGAGTCTAGTAATATATCGTCGTTGTAGTATAGTGATGCTCGATTGTCTTCCGTCACTAATGAAATGTTGGAATCTGTAACGTTACATTACAGGTGAATGCTCGCGGTGAGGGAGCGCCTTAAGGCTAATGTAACACGATATAATTATAATTTAAGGTTAACACAATTGCTACATCACCACATTTCTTCCGCAGTTGATATCCCAGTCGGATGCGCCGCTGCTCTCAAATGCACACCCATCGAATTCTGTACCGCGGAGGGAGTCATTTCCAACACCACTGTAGTCCTAACCAGAGACCAGGCAGCTTACAGAGTTCCTCTGACTGTAAGTAAATTAACATCTACATAATTATAATTAATTAATTGCTATTTAGCCCTCTTCCTCCCTCTTAACTTTTGCGTGCCTCACAGGGTATATATTGTATCTTTAACTAGTTTTTATCACCTCTGTTTCATGTGGAATGCAATAAAAAATTGAGTATTGAGTATATAAAAGCAAAAAGTCACTCACTAAATTCACTCATCACCAAATCTCAGAAACTATAAGTGGGTTTATAGGACGTAGGTGCTCACTTAGACGGGTTTGCGAAATTCAACCCCTAAAGGGATGATTTTGTGGTTGTACATACTGTTAGTATGAAACTTCGTAACTACAAGTGCTGGGTTAATTTTTTTTCATGGGGTTTCTTTTTACGACATAAGTGCGTACTAGGATAGGATTTTACGAAATTCAACACCTAAGGGGATGTTTTTGTTGTTGATAGTTAGAATTAAACTTCTTTACTACAAATGCAAGGAGTTTTGAATTTTGCATGTGGGGTTTTTTATAGGAAATAATTTTCCACCCTCAAGGGTATTTTTTGGAATGAATAGTCTGGATGACACTTCATTACAACAAGTGCTACGAGCTCAAAATTTAGCATGAGAGTTCTTTTAGGACACCTTGATACCCTATGGGTATGAAACCAGTAAAAATTCTTCCAGTACTAAAAACCAAATCTCTCACCAGGACTGCAAAGACTTGGAAACTGGCCGCGTTGGCAAGTGCTGCCGCGACCCCTTCTACACTGACCCCTGGCCAACCAACCAGCTCGGCAAGTGGGTTCCCGGTGTCTTCGGAGGCAATGACGGCAAATACGTTGGTGACAACAGGGGCAGCCCCAACAACCCACCTGGAGTCACCGTCAGGCCTCCTGTTACAGGAAGCGTTGTTTTGAACAACTTCAGGTGAGAAATTAAGTAATTCTTTCTAAACAAAGATGCCAAAAAGTGTCAAAGATTTTAGAGGAACGAAAAATTCAGCTGCGAGTGGGATTCGAACCAACGTTTTCTGGATAAGACTCCAGATGGCTTACGAATTAGGCTACCGCAACTTACACTCAGTAGCTCAAACTTCTATTACCTCGTTTGAACTTTTTATGGTAACATGGCAGAAGACGCGGCATCAAATCCCACTCATAGCTGAATTTTCTTTTCTCATAAATCATCTTCAGGTGAGCATTTGATCATTTTTTAAACAACTTCTAAAAAAACCAGTCTCTCAGGCTTCCGGTCCGTGGTCGCCACTCAAGATTTTTTTTCCCCATTGGTTATCAGTTCTACGAGCGATGGCCAGACATTGCCACTTCAAATTGCTTTTACAAGCTATGACGCTGACTCTGGTTTTCGGCGAATATCCTTGTTCCGGATTTTATCCCGCAAAGAAACTCCGAGCATAGCTCTTACCATTGCTCGTTGAGTGACTCTTAGTCTCTCCAAACGGCCATCGTGCAAAGAAACTACAAGCATAGATCTTTCCATAGCTCGTTGGGGACTCTTAGTTTCTCTAAAAGGCCAGCAGTCAACATCTTTTGTTTGTTACGTAAATGGTATAAAAGAAAACTAACCAGCCACATCTTTGCAGAACTGAAAAGCCTACTCCAGCACCTGGCTCTTTCGTCCAGAAGAACCAATTCGGTCAGGGACAGGTCACGATTCAGGGACAAGGACAGTATGGGTCAGCCGGACAAGGTAGTCAAGGTATGTAGTGGACTTTGTAGATTTTTTTTTAAGATTACTTGTTTTTCTGATTATGAACCCATTCAGATGTTTTTTTTTTTTTGAGGCGTTAAAAAACGCTGGCTTTGAACAGTAAGGTAAATTGAACTTAAATATCACCACTAAACACTTAAAATCGAAAAAGCACCGCGCTTTAAAAGCGCTGACGTGTGAACAGATACATGGGAATGCATTTCTTCTATTTCGGACGCTTATTTAACGCCCATAAAAAAGCGCTCGTGCGAATGGCCTTTAAATCAACCGACTTCAAAGAATGCAGGAGGTTCTCAACTCGTCGCAATATTTTTTTTATTTGTGTTTCCCGATTTCTCGTTAACAGGATATTATGACGGGATCTTAGATACATCGAAGGAACTCTACAATAAATTAAAGCAAATGCAAAGCAACGGCTATTGCTGCTATTGCGTATCTTTGTATTGTTTACACAATCAAACGCCAATATATTACGTCTGCACCCATTAAAACGGGTAAAAAAAACACTTTTAGAAAAAAAGTTTTCTTCATGCCAATATCTCCCCTAGCTAACATAGATATGTTTTCACCAGGATCCGGCGGTAATGGACAGTACGGCGAAGGCTCCTCATACTTCCAGACTTCCCAAGGATTCGGTCAGAATCAGGGACAAGGAGGTGGCCAGATCGTCACCCAAGGAGGCGGTGGACAGATCGTGACAGGTGGTGGACAACGGGTTTCCCAGGGCGGTGGCCTACTGGTTTCCCAAGGTGGAGGCCAGCGAGTTTCCCAAGGCGGTGGACAACTGGTTTCTCAAGGTGGAGGCCTGTTGGTTTCCCAAGGTGGAGGCCAGTCGGTTTCCCAAGGCGGTGGACAACTGGTTTCCCAAGGTGGAGGACAGCTGGTTAGCCAGGGTGGTGGATCTTACACTCAGAGAGGACAGGTGAGAATTTTTTTAGGTAATGCGACTTCGTAACATAGTGGACATCCCTCCGGCGCGTACAAAGCCTTTTGCCAATACTTTTATTGTGCACACAGCTAAGGAGTGGAATTCCCTGCTGAGGTATATGTTTCCTGACAGCTATAACCTTGTGTTCTTCAAGTCAAGAGTGTATAGGTTACTTCGAGACAAGCGTGCTTCACCATCGACCACATCATCGTTTACCATCAGGCGAGGTAGAAACACACGAACACGAAATTATCTATAAAAAAGCAGGAGCAGTTAGCCAGAAGCCAACTAATACGGACAGCTGGAACCGTCAATTTTAACTGCCTGATGTTGTTATTTCTAACTGCTAATAAAACAGTTCAACTGGACAAAAAAAAACAAAGCAATTCAATTCAAGTAGACCGGTTACAGTCACTTTTGAACTGTCAATGACATAAAAAAACTACAAGACTATGGTGCTACAGTCCCAGTCCCAAGACATAATAACTGTGAAAGTACCGTAGATGCCCATTACAAGGAGTAGATCTCTATGGAGAAGAATGAGCAAGAAACTCCATGGACACTCTTTTTAGATCGCCAAAATTATTACAAAACCTTTGTTACATCATTTTTGAGAACGATGTACCAAGTTTAACTGCTCAAGCAGTTCCATATATGCAGAACACAGCATATTTTTTCATCCATGCAAACAGCTTCTTTCCACCTCCCTACAACTAATTCAAAATCTTTTCCCAACAGGGCACAAAAGTGACCCAAGGAGTAGGCTTCGACGTTACCCAAGGAGGCGGCCAAATCATCCGCCAAGGTCAAGGCTTCGAAGTAACCCAGGGCGGAGGCCAAACAGTCTCCCAAGGCTTTGGAACTGGAATCAAGCAAGGACAGGGCCAATATACCACTCAAGGCTTCGGCACTGGCATCAGACAAGGTCAGGGTCAATACACGACCCAAGGTCAAGGTCAATACGTGATAAACGGCCAAGGTCAGAAGCTGGTTCAAGGAGGAGGTCAGTTGGTTGTCCAGGGTGTTGGAACTGGAATCAAGACTGGTCAAGGAATTGGGGTGTCTCAAAGTGGAGGTTTCGGATATGAGAACGAGTTCGGAGAGTCCATCCAAAGGGTCTACCTGCCAAGATACACTGGATCCGGTGATTGTGGAATTTTGAATGTGAGTATTTATTGTATTAAATCGTGTTTTTATATTCCACAACTATCACACAACGCCATTTCAAGCTAAGCAAAGCTTGCGTTATGGGTACTAGACAACTGATAAACATACTTAATATGTTTCTAAATACATAAATATTGTACATACATTACACCCAGACACAAAACAAAAGATCGTGCTCATCACACAAACATTTGTCCTGGGTGAGAATCGAACCCACGACCTCTGGCATAGCAGTCAGGGTCACTAACTACTAGACCAACAATCCTGTCAAAACTTGCCGCTGTGAGCGGTGACTTAGCACGGAATTGCAATCAAATGTTTGAAACACAACACAAATCGCCGCACATAGCGAATTCGCGTACTTTACATAGTAACCTTAGTAACGATATTATTCATGCCGCCCGTCGCTCCGCTCACCGATAAGACCAAACTCGTGAACAGACTGTTACCTAGTCTTTTTTTTTTTTACGTGGTGAAATCTTCAAATGAGGCCTCCCACCCCGGGCAGGGCGGGAGGGACTGTCAGACTTGTACTGACTAAAATCCACGGTGTCCTTCAATAGCCCTTTACGTTCAGGGGTCACGGTGATGGTATAAGACCCGCGACCCCGGCAGGACTGTTACCTAGTCTTTCTATAAAAAATTTAAACATCTGTTGAACACTAGTCTAAAAAAAGTGTCGGCATTTGTCGTTGATATGGTCTGTTTTACAGTTACACTTTTTTTAGACATGTATTTAACCTATGTTTTTAAATAGTAAACAGTACCGTCAGCACGAGTTTTCAGTATTTGAGACGTAAAGTAAACTGGAACTTTGAAGACTTCAAATTGACAATTTTCAAGGAAAAAATTGGTTCCTTCTTCGCACACTAGAGGCGCTGTTCCATATTTTCATACAATAAACGCTGTAAATACTGGAAAAACTCTGTAAAGTAAAATAGAGAAAACTCGTGCTAGGGGTACTGTTAGCGTCTTAACACAAAAAAAAGTTGAATTACTGTCACTGCAAAATGACCCTTATATCAAGGTTTATGAATTAAAGCCTTTTTGAATTAGACAGTATTTTTAGACAAGAATTCCCTTAGCACGACTTTTCACTATTTTACTTTACAGCAATTTGAGTACTTTAAGCGGCCTACCCAAATGTCCTTTCTTTGGTATTGTTCGTCGTGTCGTTGAGCTCCTTGAGGTCTGAGTCGACCTACACGATCACCGACAAATGCTTGCACTGACTGGACAGGTCCACTCAAATCTGTGTGGTTCTTTCTTCAAAAGACCGTCTCAGACACCCACATGGTCCTCGTATGACCTGAACAATGTCTGGACTTTAAAAGAGACTATGACCTCTGAGTTTGTTTCGGCTGTTTCTTCTCAGAGTAGTCAGGTACGAAACACCGGCCTCATCTAGCTTTAAAAATATTGATTACGACGTGTAAAAGTGTTTTTTATAACCAATTTACAAAATAAATATCATTTAGCATCTTTCCAGTATTTACAGCGTTTCTTGTATGAAAAAATGGAACAGCGTCTCTGTACCCTCAGCACGAGTTTTCTGTAAATGAGACGTAAAGTAAACTGGAACTTTGACACTTTCAAATTGACAATTTTCAACGGTAAAATTAGTTCCTTTTTCGCACACCAGAGGCGCTGTTCCATTTTTGCCTTGAAAATTGTCAATTTGAAAGTGTCAAAGTTCCAGTTTACTTTACGTCTCATTTACAGAAAACTCGTGCTGACGGTACTGGTGTGCGAAAAATGAACTATTATTTTCCTTGAAAATTGTCAATTTGAAATTGTCAAAGTACCAGTTTACGTCTCAAATACTGAAAACTCGTGCTAAGGGTACTGATGTTTAACTTTTTTGTTAACGGAACTCGTTTGATGATCTAACGTAAAAAAAATGATTCTAAGTTTTCTCGGTTTATTTAAAGAGCAGTCATAGTCTTCTAATTTTAGTTTCCTAAGAAAATTTAATATGCGTAAACACTAAAATTCAGGTTAATTAGTCATTCCTAAATTACTATTTAAACACACCTCAAAACACGTCAAGATATTTCAGTTCGAGATATTATAGCTGTCATAAAATAAATTATTATTTCTACAAAGTAAGGAAAACCGACCAAGTGCCAGTAGCACTCACACACCAAGGGTTCCGTCCCATCTTTAAATCTAAAAATCATGCTTTCGTTAGTCTCGCTAAAACTCGAGAACGGCTGGACCGATTTGGCTAATATTAGTTTTGAATTATTTTTGAAAGTCCAGGCGAAGGTTCAAACTATTGCTACCTGTCAAATATTTGATGTTTGCCCCGTCGTTCAGAAACCAATTAAAGAAAGTCGTTCAGAAATCAAACTATGAGGCTGTACGAAGTTTGCCGGGTCAGCTAGTTATCTATAAAAACGGCAAAAAAAAACACGTTTTTTGTATGGAAACCCCCTAAAATATATGGTATTTTATTTTTAAGGTACCTAAAACTAAAATTTCTATGAATTATTTATTTATTTTCTCATAATAATACAAACTTATAATATTAAGCCCCACACAATCGTTTTAATGATTCGACTGTTGTATATACATATAAATATTATATTATTATCAAAATATTTCAAGCGTTTACTTGTTAATCCGAAGCCATATATCATATTAAAATAATAACTCAGAATCTAGTTATGTTAATTATAATAAGAAATAAATAATAATGATTTGACGTTTTGCAAAATATTAAACAAGAAGTGATCAGTCAGACATCTGTCTATGGTAATTTTAAAATTAAATTCTGAGCAGAGATTATAATTATTATGATTATAATTTGCTGTATTATGATTCTAGTATTGCATTATTACTAGCCTGTTAGTCTAGTGGTTAGTGACCCTGACTGCTATGCCGGGGGTCGTGGGTTCGATTCCCTCCTAGGATAAATATTTGTGTGATGAGCATGATCACTTGTTCTGTCTAGTACCCATAACACAAGCTCTGCTTAGCTTGGGACTAGATGGCGTTGTGTGATAGTTGTGGAATATTATTATTTATTATTATGATTGTAGGTGTGCCAAAGATATTTGGTTGATTTTGTTACTCGCTACTCGACTCCTATTGGTCGTAGCGTGATGTTATATAGCCTATAGCCTTCCTCAATAAATGGACTATCCAACACAAAAAGAATTTTCCAATCAGGACCGGTAGTTCCTGAGATATTCGCGTTCAAACAAACAAACTCTACAACATCAATAATATAAAAATCAATGCCATATAACTCAAGAACGGGCTCATCTATACAAACCAAATGTTTAGGTTAACAATGATATTATAAATGAATAGATACGTTACCTACACGACATTCTATCTTCAAAAACGACACACTAACGCACACATGAATAACTAAATATTGCAATAGCAAACTACAACACGATTAGTCGCTAAAGTAGGATGGCATCGCAAGTGTAAAAGAGACAAATACAGTCAAGGTTTGTCAATTGACCACATTTGAGCGCGTCACTTTCTGAGCGCGTATAACTTATCTACACCTTTTTACTTATAATATCATTGTTCTTTAATATCCAACGACTATATATTACTAGACTCCGCATGCACGATCTAAGGAACAAAAACTATTCTGTCAACTCGCTGAGGTACTACGTAAGCAAGCCGGACGGGGTACTGTACTGCGTTGTGATTGACTAACTCAAGGTCTGTTCTGTCTCAAGGTATGTTTACGGCTCACAGGATTGGTCGAAATAAGACGGATATAAGACTTTTTTGCCTAATGTGATGACAGACATCGGTCGCCTGTTATTAGGAGTCTAGTAATATATCGTCGTTGTTAATATCAGTATAAGTTAATCACGGACAAATGTACGAATCAATAAAACTTCTAATCTTTACACACGTAACTAAAACTTATAATTATCTTCAAGAATTCTATTGGCCAACACTTAGAGAGTAGATAAATAAATATTTTAAAATGTCATCATTGGATGATTCGACTCATTACAACATCGTTATCTCGTTAGGAAACGTAACCTTGTGGCTATAGGGTTCAAAATCAAATAGCATTTATGTTTAAATAAAGATAGACTAGGTATGCCTGCGACTTCGTTCGCGCGGATGTCGGAACTTAACAATGTATTTTTTATCAAATTGACAAAGTTTAATACAAACTTTCACACCCTATTTTATCCCTTTGGGGGTAGATTTGATCTAAATCCTTTCTTAGCGGATGCCTACGTCATAACATCTACCTGCATGCCAAATTTCAGCCCGATCCGTCCAGTGGTTTGGGCTGTGCATTGATAGATCAATACGTCAGTCAGACCTTTGAGTTTTTACCCTGACCCCGGAACGTAAAGGGCTATTGAAGAACACCGTGATTTTTAGTCAGTACAACTCTGACAGTCCGTCCCGCCCTGCCCTGGGTGGGAGGACTTATTTGATGACTAAACCACGTAAAGAAAGTAATAGTAAAGGCCGTGAATGTAAATAGATATTATATAATATAACTTACTATGTATCTTAAAAAATAAATGTAACCTTTTGACCCGACTAGACCTTACTAACTGATTATATAATCCAAGGTGGTTTCATATTTTTATCAATGGCAATAAATTAAATAAAAGTCTTCGATAATTTGAAGGTTAAATGTTAAAAATATTTACATTTGAAAAATAATTGAAATAAATATCAACGTGTCATATATAATTATAATATGAAAAATTTATAGTATAAATGCAAAAATTTGGATGCACGGATGTTGGCAAATCAATTACGATATAACGGCTGAACTAATCTTGATAAAATTTGGCTCAGAAAACGGTTATATTCTATAATAATAATATTCCCCAACTATCACACAACGCCATCTAGTCCCAAGCTAAGCTGAGCTTGTGTTATGGGTACAAGACAACTGATAAACATACTTATATATTTCTAAATACATACATAATATAAATAAATTACACTCAGACACAGAACAAGTGATCATGCTCATCACACAAACATTTGTCCTACGTGGGAATCGATCCCACGATCCCCGGCATAGCAGTCATGGGTTACTAACCACTGGATCAAAAGGCCAGTCTAATAATACACACATACATACAAGCTCACGTCTTCTTCCCATGATGGTAGACAGAAACTACAGATCGTCACCTGCTACGATCCTTACATACTCCTTCCACCTCATCCACATTCATACATCTGGTCATACACGCACGTCGATTGCTAGTACTACACACCCGGCCTTTCTGAAGCACTTCACCAATAAGGTCAGTGTAGGTCTTCCTAGGACGTCCCCTCCCGGCGTTTCCAATCACCTCTGCCTTTCAATTTATGTTAACCCAACGACGATATATTACTAGATTCCGCATGCACGATCTAAGGAACAAAAACTATTCTGTCAACTCGCTGAGGTACTACGTAAGCGAGAGGGACGGGATACTGCGTTGTGATTGGCTAAGTCAAGGTCTGTTCTGTCTCAAGGTATGTTTACGGCTCACAGGAGTGGTCGAAATAAGACGGATATAAGACTTTTTTGCCTAATGTGTTGACAGACATCGGTCGCCTGTTATTAGGAGTCTAGTAATATATCGTCGTTGTGTTAACCTTTCAGCCAAGCCAATTTGACCGTTATTTCTTCTTCAACAGCCCCAGAAACCGTACGGCAACCGTAAAGATCTGGAGGTAGACTTTGCCGAGATCCCCTGGCAAGCCATGATTCTGCACCAGGCAGACAAGAGCCTCCTGTGTGGAGGTGTCATCACAAGACCTGATGTGGTCATCACTTCTGCTAGCTGCGTTGAAGGGTAAGTCTCCAACCAATCACTTACTTGGATTTGATCCGGGATAGCTCCCTAAATAATGGCTTGATTTGAATGAATTTGATATCAATTTAAAGTTAACAGTTAAACCTTTAAAATGGTATCATTTTTATTATTCATAACTAGTTATTAAGTACTCAAGATCGCGCTGAATCGGAGTGATTTCATACCTTTGCTCGTTTTTTGTGTGTTGCCCGTTTTTTCGAAAAAGCCTGCACGAATTGGAAAAAATTCTTCGTTTGTATGAAAGGGTATACTTTCCAAGTGGTCCTATGATCATCAGGTCGGGATTTGATATTGGAATCCTAGAGAAATCGAGGGAACTCTTCAAAAAATACCAGATTGCTGCTATCGCATATCTACGCATTATTGTCACCCAGACCGGGAACAACTGCTTGTAGATCATACAGTACAGTGGCTGAGCATTTGGACTACTGTGCTGCGTGTCACGGGTTCGATTCCCGCACGGAAAAAATATTTGTATGTCCTCAAAGCAGTTTTTCCGGGTCTGGCTGTTTATATATTTGAGTTTCTATGTTTGTAAATGCACCAACAATACAGGAGAAATTCCTAATGGTGGCCATATTGGTCGAAAAAAAACAGTAGAATTCGAATTACTTACCTCAAAATTGATCCCAGTTTTCTGAAAATTTTTGAGGAAAGAAAACTTCAGCTGCGAGTGGGACTTGAACCCGCTTCTTCTGGATGAGTACTACTAATCCAGATGGCTAATAGGCTACCGCAAAACACTCGTTTTAAAGCTAAATCTTTAATTCCCTTGAATAACGTCTTACGGCAACGTCATTAATTCTTCATTCTCTCTGACCCTCAGACTTGAAGCAAAGAACGTCCTCATCAAGGGAGGAGAATGGAAACTTGGAATTGATGAAGAGCCCCTGCCGTTCCAGATCGTCCAAGTGAAGACCATCCTTCGTCACCCAGGTTTCAAAGCCGGCAGTTACATCAACGATGCTGCCATCCTAGTGCTTACTGAAAATTTGAGACTGGCGAAGAACATCTGGCCTATATGCCTTCCATCATCAACTGATACCCTGGATGGCTTCTACAATGGCGCTGGAGAATGCATGGTTACTGGTTGGGGCAAATCGGTGTTGCAAGGTAAGAAATTTTTGTAAATTTTTTGGTTAAATTTTTGAAATTTTTTGTTGAATTTTTGAAATTTTTTGGTAGGATTTTTTGTGTGTTCATTTTAGGGTAGAAATATTACAAAATGAAGTGAAATTCGACTGTTCAGCAATATGTTTGTAGGCGAATTACGATTTTTCTCTTAAGAAAAATTTCAATTATAGTTGAGAGTCTATTTTCGCCGGGCCATAGGTTATCTATTCTAGTCTCTTCATTCCTATTTATGAAGAGACCAGCCACCCATTTGGTTACTTTTTGCGTACTAATGCCGCGGTACAGTCCCACGACCTCTCAAAATAGTACGTCGGCCTCTCAAAGTAGAGTCAGTAATTTAAAAAAAACAAACACCGAGAATCGAGATCTAGATTAAAAATTACGATATATTCTTAAAGTTTAAAATTTAAAAAATGACAAATAGTAAATAATGCCGTGTTAAAAGTATACTATTAACTTATTAATAATGATCTAGTGACAATTGACCTCCAAGACACTTAGAATATGAGTTCTTAAAACCCAGATTGTGTAAAGAAGAAATATTGACAAAATGCCGTGTATCAATACTAATAACACGTAATACTTTAAACACCAACTTAATAAAACACTTGAAAAACAACTAGTCCATACAAATTTCTTCAACACAACTGGAATTGAGAGACCATCTTAAACTGGCCGTGAAATCTCTCGAACAAACTTGATTTTGCTGTTGTTACAATCGTTTTTTGTTCGATTTTCGATCTTATTTGTATGGAAATAAAGAGTAAGGTTGGTTTTTGGGGACGGTTATATGTTTTCACACTACATATATATGCGACATTGATTGTGCGACAATGAATTTTAAAATTGTGTAATCTTTGCTCTGGACAGTTTTAGTTTAATATTGAGTAATATAATAGACTATTAATATACGACGAATTTAATTAATATACAAAACTATTTATTGAAATCAAATATTCTTTGTTTTCGCGACGACAACGCCTTCTAGTGACCAGATTACAAGACCTGTCAATTCTTGCCAACAAAATTATTTTGTTTAAGATTTTCCGCTTATGTTTCATTAAGAAAATGAAATAAAAACTAAAAAAAAAGTACTTAGAATGGTTGCGACAGACCCACCACACTATTCCCGAATCAGTGCAACTCCTGAAAGCCAGAATCAACAGTGGCAACCACCAGAAAAGCGCCGAGACAATGAAGCTCGACGTGTCCCGGAGAATGAATTTACCTGTCTTGAATCCAAGGCTTAAAATGACTATTATTATTAATGGGTCCTAAATTGTGAGCTGCTATATTAAATACTACTACTAGCTGTGCCCACGACTTTGTTCGCGTGCATGTCGGAACTTAACAATGTATTTTTATCAAATTGACAAAGTTTCATACAAACTTTCATCCCCTATTTGGGGTAGAAATGATCAAAATCCTTTCGTAGCGGATGCCTACGTCATAACATCTACCTGCATGCCAAATATCAGCCCGATCCGTCCAGTGGTTTGGGCTGTGCGTTGATAGATCACTATGTCAATCACCTTTGAGTTATATATATTTAGATTTGTAGATACCTAAATTATTCCTGAATGCTACAGGCTATAAATTATATTTATAATAAGCAATTAAAGTTATCACAATTTTTGTCAAGCAATCGGAAAAAGTTACGACGCGCTGTTCCAAAACTTCGAACAAAATCACGGTTAGTATGTCATAAAATAAACTTCGTACAGAAAGGTCATCTTAGGTTAATAAGTTATTAATTTGTATTAACTTTAGCTCATTAGAAAACCAACAATAACCTAGATTCTTGACTAAAACTGATTAAGCACTAATTTGTGCTAATTCAAAAATTACATTGAATTTTAAAAATGGTGTAATTTTATTACCAAAATTTCAAAATTCTTTATTGTTTAGTCAATATTTCTTTGGCCTTTTCCAATGCCTATAATGTTCCCACTACTGGGACTCTGGCCTCCTCTCTGTGACAGGAAGTGGACCATAATCCACCACGCAAACCCAGAATGGGTTGGTAGATGTCACATGTCTTCGAATTTTTGGTTCTAGGACATGCCGGTTTCCTCATGATATTTTCCTTCACCGTTTTGAGAGCAGTGTTGATAAAAAAATTACAAAGTTATAAGTAATATAATAATAATATAATATTCCACAACCATCACACAACGCCATCTAGTCCTAAGCTAAGCAGAGCTTGTGTTATGGCTACTAGACAACTGATAAACTTACTAATATATTTCTAAATACATACATTTATAGATAAATTACACCCAGACACAGAACAAATGATCATGCTCATCACACAAACATTTGTCCTGGGTGGGAATCGAGCCCACGACCCCCGGCATAGCAGTCAGGGTCACTAACCACTAGACCAACAGGCCAGTCGATGAGTTAATGCTCATACCTGGGTTTGAATTTGTAACTTGTAAGTAGGCGGCATTACTACTGTGCTATAACTGTTCTCCTCCTTAAATTATGTAAGAGAGGTCAAAAGTTCACTCCTCTCGTTTGTTGGTCACTATTTCTCGCGGGTTTTTCCAATTTGCAACACCATGGTACATTATCAGCCTATAGTGTTGCCAGTCTAAAGAAACGTTGCATGTATATATGTCATCATCTGCCTGCCTTTTCCCAACTATATTGTGGTTCTATCTATCTGCTTCCAGTCAAACCAGATTCAGCTGGATATCAGTATTTTACATGGAGCGACTGCCTGTCGGACCTTCGTTGCATGTATATATGTGATGGTAGTAAAATCATCAAACGAGTCGTCCCACCCCGGGCAGGGCGGGAGACTGTCAGACTCGTACTGAATAATATCCACGGAGTCCTTCAATAGCCCGTTACGTTCACGGTATTCGTTAGGTAGTCCCGCGACCACTGCAGGCTTTGGCCCTCTTGGCCCCCGTCGCAATGCTGACACTCTTTGAGGCGCGCGTGGAACACAACGCGCCCTCTTCGACCTGGGGTCTTAGCCAAACAGCAGACGATGAGAGACGACAATCGTTATCGTTCATCAGTCACCAATACATTTTCAACTTTATACCCCAGCACGAAAAGTTGAAAATCTACTGAAGTTCACAGATCGTTTTCATTTGTTTCGTTCGTTATCGATCAGCAGTTTTTAATATATTTTCAACTTTACGCGCAGGGGTATAAAGTTGAAAATGTATTGGTGACTGATGAACGATAACGATTGTCGTCTGCCATCGTCTGCTGTTTGACTAAGGTCCCTGGCATGGTAGGGCAGCGAGTCGCCCCAATTACTCGCCGTCCGCAGTTATTGATACGATAAAAATATGATGTTGCATCGCTGCTCATCCCAAAAGGGGCAAGTTGTGATATAACATATTGACCCGAAGAAACCCGAAGTTTAACGAATAGGTCCGAAACGAAAGTGCGGGGGAATTGAGGCCATTGCCGATATGTAGCGTCAGCAAAACAATCTTTAATTTTATGTTTTTTTTTTTCGTTTTTTTTTTTTTATGAAAACAAATGGAGTTTAACGAATAGGTTCGAAACGAAAGTGCGGGGGAATTGAGGCCATTGCCGATATGTAGCGTCAGTAAAACAATTTTTAATTTTTATTGTTTTTTTTTTCGATTTTTTTTTATGAAAACATAGGGTGCCGAATGTGCCGATACGTAGCGTTAGCAAATGCAATCTTTAATTTTATTACTTTTTTTTTTCGAAATTTTTTTTTTTTTTTTGCTATGAAAATAAAGGGTTATTTAACTTAGTTATAGCAATCTGTAATTTTATTGCTAGACATTTTTATTTTTTTTGGAAAAAAAAAATTGTTATTTTTTTTTTTTTTAATGGGAGCTTATTTAATGAAGTTAACAGAAGATTTTTCCACGAACTTTGTTTCCGTGTCAAGGTCAATAAAAAATTCGTTCGCAGAAAATTATTAAAATATTCCGCGGAGCGTATAATAATAACCATTTTGGATTTTATGTTAATTGTTTACGGTTTTGTTTTGGAGTAAAATTCTTAGTAAAAGAACCACCTATTTTAAATTTAATAAGGTTAAGTTTGCTAATACATAAAAATCAATGTATGTTTATGGACCACATCTTTATTTGAAGTCGACAAAAATAAAAAATAAACTATTCTTAAAAGTGTATATATTTCTTATAATAAATAATTTCTGATACATAAAACATCGTCGGAATGATTTGAAGGGTTACTGTAGCCCTGGAACGCAAAGGGAACTTAAAAAAACGAAAATTTACGGAGATTAAAAAAAAAAACAATCCTTCAAAATTCGAGGTCGTATTTGATGGCTGTCCGACAAAAAATTTGTCAAATTTTAAAGTTCTAAGATATCGCTAGAAAACCATATTTATAGGTACTTTACGAAAAAAATCAACAGTGTCAAAATTAGCGAATAGTCTTGAATAGCAAGCACAACAATATAACAATAATAATAAAAAAACTTGACAACAATAAAAATAACATGATTAAAACATGTTTCCATAAAAAACCATAAAAAGCAAAAAAAAAACTAATTAAAAATAACAATATTGTTAACATTTAAAAATAGAAACCGGATATTTGGTATTAATTATAACTATACATAGTTATTTACAAGGACGATATATTACTAGACTCCTAATAACAGGCGGCCGATATCTGTCAACACATTAGGCAAAAAAGTCTTATATCCGTCTTATTTCGACCACTCCTGTGAGCCGTAAACATACCTTGAGACAGAACAGACCTTGAGTTAGCCAATCACAACGCAGCACCCCGTCCCCCTCGCTTACGTAGGACCTCAACGAGTTGACAGAATAGTTTTTGTTGTTTAGATCGTGCATGAGGAGTCTAGTAATATATCGTCGTTGGTTATTTAGAATGACTCGTAATTTGTAATTAACACCTTGATTTTTGGTGTGAAATGTAATTATAAGGTAGCTTGCCAGAATTAATTGCTAGTACTTATGTGTAAACTATGTTTTTAACACAATTGACGTAATTGGTAAAAAGAATTCTAAGCATTGCTGTAATTAATGGATACTAAGAATTTTAAATTAATCAAACTTTTTTTTCAATAATATTCCACAACTATCAAACAACGCCATCTAGTCCCAAGCTAAGCAGAGCTTGTGTTATGGGTACTAGACAACTGATAAACATACTTTTTTATTTCTAAATACATACATATTATAGATAAATTACACCCAGACACAGAACAAATGATCAGGGTCATCACAGAAACATTTGTCCTGGGTGATAATCGAACCCACAACCCCTGGCATAGCAGTCAGGGTCACTAACAACTAGACCAACAGGCCAGTCAGGCTTTGGAATTGAGAATCCGAGAAATAAATAAGACTATAACTACTCCGATGACGTGAAAAATAAAACGAAAATTATAGGAAATATTTTTACTGTTACAAATTCGAAAGTTACGCAAAAACTACTGAACAGATTTCGATAAATTTGGCACAAATATAGTTCATAAACAGGATTAATAAATGGAATAATTTTTATCTTAGTAGTATCTTCCTATGGGACATTTATGGAACTCAATTCGGGTATATGCTAGAATATGTAAACCATTACTAATAATGCTAGCCCACTTCACCCCACTGCTGGGCAAAGGCCTCATGACTTCCAGTTTTCATGATCCTGGACCAAAGTGGACCACTGATCGTTGGTTTTATCCAGCTCACCTTGCCCTCTTCTACGAGGTCTACGCCTATTAATCTAAAGGCGCGCCCTCACCGCGAGCACCTGTAATGTAACGTTACTGGGGCCTTAGTCAAACAGCATACGACAGTAAACGAAAATCGTTATCGTTCATCAGTCACCAATACATTTACAACTTATTTTCAACTTTACGCGCTGGGGTATAAAGTTGAAAATGTATTGGTGACTGATGAACGATAACGATTTTCGTTTACTGTCGTATGCTGTTTGACTAAGGCCCCTGATTCGAGCATTTCATCGGTAAGGGAGAACAATCGAGCATCACAATGCGCACCTTGTATCACATCTATACTAGCTGACCCGGCAAACTTCGTATCGCCTCTTTTTCTCATCTTTTAAATCATCCCTGGACTTCCAATATATATAAGCCAAATCGGTCCAGCCGTTCTCGAGTTTTAGCGAGACTAACGAACAGCAATTGATTTTTAAATAATAGAAGATGTACGCGAATGCTCGACAGTCAGGGAGGTTGTATTGTAATGTAATGCTCAAAGTCAAATTTATAATGTTACATTACACGCGAATGCTCCTGGTATTTTTTATTAGATCTCAAAAAGATTTTTTTAATTTTCGAACGAATCATTGCACCTCTTCAATTTCAACAAGCAATTAATGCGAGGCAATGACAGGGTCAACAAGCAACATTGACAGTTAAAAACTAAAATTAAGTAATAAAACGAAAAATTAACTATTCAAGAAGTTCCTACAACATATTTTTAAACTCATTAACAAAAACATCTTTAGTAACATTCCAATGTCACCTTGACCAATTCTATTTTAATTTTACAACTTTATTATTACATAGCGGTCAAAGCCTTGCCCTAAAAGACATTCTTTTGCTAAAATTTTAATGAACTCTGACTCCTTAATTGATTTAGGAGTCATTGTGAGGTAATAAGACTGACCTAGAACAAGAAATAAACAAAAAATGTGACACTAAATTAATTGGGAAATGGACTGGAGATTGATAATTATAAATAAATATGTGAGGACAAGATTAACCTGATAAACTACGTGCTTTGTTATTTATCGTGGTAATATCATCAAATGAGTCCAGGGCAGAGCGGGACAACTATCAGAATTGTACCGACCAAAATCTACGGTGTTCTTCAATAGCCCTTTAGGTTACGTCACGGTAATTCATTACTCCTGCGACCCAGGAGTCCCGCGACCCCGAATATATTACGATCTAACACTCTTATATTGACCTGTGTCCCAACAGTGGAAACTTTGTATAGAAAACCTCATTAAATTTGATCGAAAGACAAAAGAGACAGACTACTACAGAATTAGAAGTCCAAGTTATGCAAAAGAAAATTGGAATTTTCCATAAGAAATTGCTAAATTATATCTATGTCCGATCAACATCTGTGCTGATAAGACACACCTCCTATTATGAAACCAATGTGACAGACAAAATGTCTGCCGCACAGATAATAAAGGCGCGAATCACAAGTATGTCAACCAAAAAGTAAATTGAATCTGTTTTTTTTTTAATACGAAAAAAAAAAACACAAATCGTTAAGTTCAGAAACACGTGTTTTGCACGCAAAAGCAAATAAACGGCAGCCTTGGTCGATCAAATAAAGTTTTTTTTTCTTTTTTTTTTGTTGAAAAATGTCGTTTTAAAGTACACAGTGATTTATACATAATTATTTGAGCGTTGAATATTAATTATTTGATTTGCCAGCCGCACTGTTTCTGAGAATCGTTTGGCAGTAAAATGGCCGCCGCATTTTAAATATCGAATTCTGACATTAGTTTTTTTTTTGCTAACTTTTGTTTGACTTTGTGGTCGGTCTGTCAAATAGCTTCATAAATTTCATATTTTTTTTAAAGATAATCTTTGATTATCCACTTGCGGTTAGATTTTTATCCTTAATTTTTAGAAGGAAAACATCGTGAAGAAACTGGCATTTCCTAGAACCAAAAATTCGAAGACATGTGACATCTACCAACTCGCACTGGGCCCTCGTGGTGGATAATGGTTTATGGCCCACACCCTCTCACAGAGAGGTCTGTGTCCCAGTAGTGGGAACATTATAGGCTGATGATTATTTACAATACAATTATAGTTGCCCTAATAGCTTTTATTGAAGCAAACACGAATTTTAAGTAGCTTCAAAAAACAAAAGAAATCGTCTTATAAAAACCCACGGAAAAATTAATAATAATAATCCACAACTATCACACAACGCCATCTAGTCCCAAGCTAAGCAGAGCTTGTGTTATGGGTACTAGACAACTGATAAACATAATTATATATTTCTAAATACATACATATTATAGATAAATTACACCCAGACACAGAATGATCGTGCTCATCACACAAACATTTGTCCTGGGTGGGAATCGAACCCACGACCCGGCATAGCAGTCAGGGTCACTAACCACTAGACCAACAGGCCAGTCAAATTCAACCATTAACCTAACCAAATAAATTCTATTTTTGGATTAGCAACCGGATTTTTTCCATAGGTATTATGGTCGTAGTCATCACCGGATCATTTTGAGACAATCCTTTTAAAAATCACGTGTTCATCTTCAAGGTTAAGCCGCGGTTACTGAGGTTAGTCGGTAGATGGGTGACCGGTGAAGGATCCATTTCATATCGAGTTTCTTCCGTGTATTAGAAATGCGCTAGAGCGCTGCGTGCACCAATTTCAAAAAATGATTTTTTTATTATTAGTTGACGGCACGGTTAACACGGTGGCTGAGCGATTGGACTGCCGTGCAGTGTGTCGCGAGTTCGATTCCCGCACGGAACAAATATTTGTATGATCTACAAGTAGTTTTTCCGGGTCTGGGTGTTGTTGTATGTGAGTTTCTATGTTTGTAAACGCACCCACGATACAGGAAGAAATTCCTTGTGTGGGGCAACGTTTTCTATAAGAAAAAAAAGTTTCGTTACAAAGCTACAATCATCCTGAGTAACATAAGCTGTAAAGGGTGTTTCTTTTAAATTGACCAAAAGGGAGAAATCCGCATCCATAACAGATACGGGAAAACTTTCCTAGGAACCCTTAGCTCTTTTTTCATGTTGACTATATTATTATATTGAATATATATTGAATTGAAAAGTTTTCCCGTATCTCTTATGGATCATTGTGGCCAAATTTAAAAATAAAACCCTGTATATAATAATAATACATATATTACAAATGCCGAACAGCAGGACCAAAATCGCGGGACACAACTAGTTTCACAAATAAACCTTATAAGATGTTAAGATCTTCTAAAAACCATAAAAAAATAATATTTTATAGCTAACACTGCCCTTAAAAGACTTAATCTCAGCAGTTAAAACAATAAAGACACACATTTTTGACAGATGACATCACTCGTATTAATAAATCAAATAAATAAAGTAATTTTCACACTAAACTGTTATTTAAAATAGATGAGGTAACGCCCTTTGATTAGACGAAGGCTAAATTCCAACAATATGGTTTGTTTTCTGATATATAAAACCCTATTAATATTCCACAACTATCACACAACGCCATCTAGTCCCAAGCTAAGCTTGTGTTATGGGTACTAGACAACTGATAAACATACTTATATATTTCTAAATACATACATATTATAGATGAATTACACCCATACATAGAACAAATGATCATGCTCATCACACAAACATTTGTCCTGGGTCACGACCCCGGAGGTCGTGGGTTCGTTTTATTATAATCTAACTAATTAAAATTTTTCAGTCAATTCGTAAAATGTTAAAAAATCTGATAAGGTTACCAGCTTTTTAGATCCCTGGTTACAACATCACTCCAACAAAAAACATTTATCAGCATTATGCATGAATTATAATCCTTAAAAAAATGAGTATTACAATGTCCTGTACAAAATTAGTTAATGCCATTATTCAGTAATTTTTCACGCTCCTAAAAAAGGCTGAAACCGTGAAACTTACATTCAGATACAATACAAAACACAAATCATTTAAATGTGTTCTGAAACTCACTATATATGGATAACCGTAACTAATTCAATTTATATAAAAGACTAGCTGACCCGCGCCCACTTCGTTGGGCGGCAAAATATGCATGATATCTTTATAATTTACTAGCTGTTGTCAGCGGCTTCACCCGCTACAACTCATAAATTATCCCACGGGAACATAAAATCGGGATAAAAACTATCCTATGTGATAATCTGGGTTATAAACTATCTGTGTACCAAACAGCCTAATCCGTTCAGTAGTTTTTGCGTGAAAGAGTAACAAACATCCATCCACACATACAAACTTTCACGTTTATAATATTATATTAGTAGGATAGCCTATAATAGCACTTACGAATAATGCAGCTTTTTTACCAGTGAAACAATTTTAAAATAGGTTCATTACTTCCGGAGATTACCCCCTACATACAAACTTACAAAAAAAAAATAACTCTCTATAATATTAGCATAGATATGGACTAGCTGTTGCCCGAGGTTTCACCCGTGTATATCTCAAAAATTATCCCACAAATCGGGAAAAAACTATCCTATGTGTTAATCTAGATTAGAAACTATCTGTGTACCAAATTTCATCCAAAACCGTTCAGTAGTTTTTGTGTGAAAGTGTAATAAAAAAAATATTTAAAATAATCTTTTCTTTACTAAAATATTCTCATAAGTCTGGAACTTACGGTCGCGGAACTAACGTATTACCGTGACCCCGGAACGTAAAGGGCTATTGAAGGACAGCGTGGATTTTAGTCATTACAAGTCTGATAGTCCCACCTGCCCTGCCCTGAGTGGGATGACTCATTTGATGACATTACTACGCAAAAATAAAAAGTTTAGAACTTGGAAGAATATTTTGATAATTAAAAATTAACACTGAAATATTTACAAAAATGACTACAATAAATTAAAATTAAAAGATTAGGTTTTTTTTGATATTACATTTGTGACAAAAGCGGGAAAAGTCGTGATAGGCAAGGGCCAAATCATCACACATATGGAGTCGCGAGCAGAAACTAGTACTTATATAAGAGTATGATTTTCAATATTCAAGGTTAAAACAACGATAGATAAAGGAATTTGCACACGACTGTCAATATTGAATAAATTACATTTAAAATTCTGTAAGAGGTTAGTTTGTAAAACTTGATCTACCTTTTAAGACATTAAGGTATTTTTTGAGTTGAATGCGTCAGTGAAGCGCATGTTTTTTTTTTCTTGTTTTGTTTCGTTTTTTGATATTTCCGTATTATACTTTACTGGTATTAGTAAGCCCAGGTTTTTGAATGCCAAATTATTAGTTTTGGTCCAATAAAACGTTCTTATAAAATAAATATTTCAATTTTGGTCAAATGAAATGTTCTTATAAAATAAGTATCAACCATTGAGCTATTACTACTACGTATAGAGACGACACCACGTATCACCACTGTGTCCCATCCAGGATGAGTGCGCGCGCCTAGAGCACGTCACAGAGCTGTCAAACAACTGAATGAACTTGTGCGCGCGCACTCATCCTGGATGGGACACAGTGGTGATCCGTGGTGTCGTCTCTATACGTAGTAATACTAGCTCAATGGTATCAACTCACAATTTGACATCTGTTTCTCTTCTCGAAAATTCATGTGCAAGAACATCATACCGGAATAAAAAGTATCCTATATGTTAATTCAGGATATAAACTATCTGAGTACCAAATTTCATCCAAATCTGTTCAGTAGTTTTTGCGTGAAAGAGTAAAAAACATACATCTAGTCAAATTTTCACGTTATTAATATTAGTAGGATAATATAAATAAAACTAAGTGCAATTTATTAACAACACCGCCATCTCAATTGATAGGTAGAAGATAGAATAGATAGTATAGAATAGATAGAATAGAACGAGAGAATCTTTTCAATTGAAACCCACCATACACAATATATATCGGTCAAGACGTTTAGAAGATACCCCTGCACAAACATAGTGACGTTTTTTTTATACAATCAAGATTATTCAACCAAATTGGACTAGACTCAAGGCCAGATATAATATACCTAAAATTCCTCATTAAAATTTATATATAATAGACGAAAAAACGAAAAATTTACAACAAAAAAACACAAGCGAAAAATTAACAAAAGCGAATCTTTTGTCCTGCATAATTTTAATTCATGGTCCACCTCAACATTAATTTCGCCCAAATATATACAAAAATCGTGACCGTATTGTTTTTATAAACATTAATAATTAATATTCTAGAACAATCAAAAATTTAAATGTCAAATATTGGCATTGTTTCTTTATTTGGCATCAAGTATATAAATGCAAAAAAGTCATATATAATTGGTTTTTAAAACAATTAACTTTAATAGAGCAAAGATTTGAGAGCGACTAACTTATAAGGAATTCGGAGATTGTTGTTGAATTTACATATTTTTAATTGTTTTGCACGCAAATTTGCAGAATGTTGAAGTTTTTATTTGCAAATGTCATTTTTGCCAATATAGTAATGACTATTTTTATATAGTTTATAATTTACAATCTTTCATGACAGCTTGAAGATTATCCCACGGGAAAGTTATATTGGCATAAAAATTACACTTTCCGCTAATCCAGGATATAAGCTATCTGTGTACTTAATTTTACTAAAATCCGTTCAGTAGTTTTTATGTAAAAGTGTTATGAAAAGTCATTCTCACAAACTTTCGCATTTATACCTACATTAGGTTATTATATTATCGATTTCTTCCAAATGCGAGATAATTATATTTTTATAAAATATTAATAGTAATACTTGGTAACCTTTTAAAGAACTTGATTTCTATAATGAAATCGTTTCTGCAGCATCTGTTAAAAACCACAATGTTTTTTTTTATTATTAATTATAACGTTTTTAATAAAAAAGGTGAAAAAGAAACCTTATTCACTTTTTTTTTATATTATTAAATATAAATTTTAAAAAATTGCAATATTTTAGAGTAGTAAATAAAAAATAAAATTGTCTGGTTTTTGTCTTCAATATTCAAATAAAAACACCAAAAATCCAACTAAATATATTATCACAATTAAAAAATATATTAACAAAAATGTATAAATAAAAAATTGCAAAAAAAAAACAAAATATAAACAAAGTTCTTCTGCTAACGCTACACAGTAACAACCGGTTGCTATCTTCTCGGGTGTTACCAAGTTATTTTGTAATATTTAATCAGTACCACGCGCCACAAGTAAGATAAATAACACATGTTATATCATACATAAACCATACAAACATACCAACATAATAGTACTCCTAGTGGCCTAAAATATTTAGTTGACAACATTGTGCTATTTTAACTACGTATAGAGACGACACCACGTATCACCGCTGTGTCCCATCCAGGACCTACTTGAAGTAAATGATTTGAATTTGCCAATGCCGGATCTAGGAGGGAGCTTTTGGGGGCGCCAAAATCATAAACACGATTGAACAAAAATATCGTAAAGGCCGCTTTACACCAAAATAATGAATTCCAAATGTCGCTGTTTACACATTGGGCCAACGTGTGAACATTGTTGCGAAGCACGCCAAGATCCTTTGATTGGTGCACGAAAAACCGACAACATTCGGTTGGCCGACCGATACTGCCGCCAGCTACCAACATACCGCCAAGTAGGTCTGTACACGCTGGCCCAATGCGCTGGCCCAATGCGTTGGCCCAATGTGTAAAGCGAGCTTACGATTTTCTGAACAAATCACATCCTACTATGTTCTATATCTTGTATAGTCTATAGTTTGTATGTGTGGATGGATGTTTGTTACTCTTTCACGCAAAAACTACTGAATGGATTTGGATGAAATTTGGTACACAGACAGTTTATAACCTGGATTAACACATAGGATAGTTTTATACCACTTTTATGTTCCCGAGGGATAATTTTCGAGTTGTAGCTGGTGAACCCGCTGGCAACACCTAGTGGTTAAATAAAGTGTTCATTGCATACAATTTATGTAAAACTTCAAATACTCAATGGTTAAAACGCATCTAATCACGAATTAAAATGTCTTTAAGTCCGGTTTCTATATCCTTTAGATTATAAAATGTAAATTATAATTATGTCTGCCTTGCTCAAAGGGTAATCGGTAAATTGACAATCATAGTACCTAATAATCGTAATTTTCATATGTTAAACAGGTGGCGCCACCAACCTAGTTGTGTATTTATATTAATTGGTTATCGATGTAAATTAACTGACAGATAACTGCTTGCCAACTCATTTTCGGCTTGCATATTTAAATAAAAATAAAAAAAATGTCAGGGAGTTATTCATCATCATCATCATCTCAGCCATAGGACGTCCACTGCTGAACATAGGCCTCCCCTTTACATCTCCACATATACCGGTTGGAAGTGACCTGCATCCAGCGTCTTCTGGCGACCTTTATAAGGTCGTTTGTCCATCTTGTTGGTGGACGTCCCACGCTGTGTTTGCTAGTCCGTGGTCTCCCACTCTAGTACTTTTCGACCCCATCGGCCATCTGCTCTGCGAGCAATATGGCCTGACCATTAGCACTTCAGCTTGCTAATCTGATGGGCTTTATCGGTGACTTTAGTTCGTCTACGGATCTCTTCATTTCGGATTCGATCACGCAGAGAAACACCGAGCATAGCCCTCTTCATAGCTCGCTGAGCGACTTTGAGCTTTGAGATGAGGCCGATAGTGAAAGTTCACGTTTCGGTGCCGTACAAGTTTATCTGCAAATTTATACATAGAAGGGGCGAGAAATAAATCACTTATAATAATATTCCACAACTATCACACAACGCCATCTAGTCCCAAGCTAAGCAGAGCTTGTGTTATGGGTACTAGGCAACTGATAAGCATACTAATATATTTCTAAATACCTACATACATAGTATAGATAAATTACACCCAGAAACAGAACAAATGATCATGCTCATCACACAAACATTTGTCCTGGGTGGGAATCGAACCCACGACCCCTGGCATAGCAGTCAGGGTCACTAACCACTAGACCAACAGGCCAGTCAACTTATGCTCAAAGCGTGTAGACAATTTTACGCCAATATATTATAATACCTATTGCAAATACTTAATAGACCTAAAAGATACATATCAAATTAAATATGCAAATAAGATTTTGCTAGAAGCTTTATTAAAATTTATTAGCAATAGTTATAAACATACTAATTTTGATTTATTGAGCAAACTAAAGTTTGTCTTACATGATATTTTTTTTATGGAAAATAAAATGGCAAATGTCATCAATGTGACTTTGAAGAAGACATAAATAGTCGTTGCTAAGCAAAAATCTAAGAAAATATTACTTCAGAAATTATTAGGCTGCTTGTACACGGTGCATGTAGCTGTTTTTTTTTTTAACGTGGTAATATCATCAAATGAGTCCTCCCACCCCGGGCAGGGTGGGAGGGACTGTCAGACTTGTACTGACTAAAATCAACGGTGTCCTTCAATAGCCCTTTATGTACCGGGGTCACGGTGATGGAATAAGTCCCGCAACGCAGGCAGGCTTTGCCCTCTGAGAGGAGGCCCCGTCATTATACTGACGCTCTTTGAGGCGCGCGTGGAACACAACGCGCCGTCGACCCGGGCATGGTCCATGGTCGGGCAGCGAGTTGCCCTTTACTCGCTGCCCGTATGCCCCGCTGCCCGCATGCCCGGTGCATGTAGCTTGAGCATGTTGAAACACTTGCGCGGGTTACATGCACCGTGTACAAGCAGCCTTACATACAACGCAAGTAGCCCGCGTCTTTACTTGCTCCAGTCTTTTGAAACATGTACAAGTACAAGCGAGTAACTTGATCGAGTAGCTTGCGCATGTTACTCGCGCGGGTAACCCGCACCTTTACTTGCTCCAGTTACATGCACCGTGTACAAGCACCCTTACTTTGGCTTAGCTAAGTCCGCACTTAGCTTAGCACTGACTTTGGCTTAGCCGTTGCTTAGCTATGACTATTTTGACTATGTATAGACTGTGAATATTGATTTCAGTCTTTTTTTTGTGTGTATATAATGGGTTTTAAAACAATTGACATAATTTTTTTGACAGCTTATTCAATTTTGACATTTCATAACCGTTTTTGACAGATACAATCACTTTTCTGGGTATTTCCTTATATTTAAAATCAATATTACGATTGATAAACATAAATAAATTATTTATTTATTAAATATTCATAATAAATCAACAAAAAACATAAAATACTGTAATCGCCTTGAGCTATTGACAAATTAAAAACGAAATAATTTTAATTTTATGCAACGATGCGTCATTAAAATTCGTACATAATTATTAGAATGTTAAAATATATTAATTATGTCTGATTTGTTAAATATTCATTTGATATTATGTACCTTCTTGTAAAATGCAAAATGCGTTGCTGAAGACATAATCAACGCTGATAAATTTGATGTCAAATATCTGTAAGATGTGTTGTCATCATTCAGCTATTATTACTACGTATAGAGACGACACCACGCATCACCACTGTGTCCCATCCAGGATGAGTTCGCGCACCTAGAGCACGCCACAGAGCTGTCAAACAACTGAATGAACTTGTGCGCGTGCACTCATCCTGGATGGGACACAGTGGTAATACGTGGTGTCGTCTCTATAAGTAGTAATAATAGCTCAATGTTTGTCATAGTAAGAAATTTATAACCCTGAAATTTTACATAATACAACATTATTTAAAAAAACGAGAATAACAACAATAACATTCAAATGATAATAGATGGCGCCACAGTAACAAATAAGATTGCCAAAATTCGAAACTATACTCCGCCGGCTTAGACGCGTGGCCACCGTAGGCGAGGGCATGTGGGCGACGAGTAATAGGCGACACGTTGTCCAATCATGGACCGTGCCTGAGTCGACGATGCGTTGTGTTCCACGCGCGCTTCAAAGAGCTGTCAGCACTATGACGGGGTAGGCTTTGGCCCTAAGAGGGCTAAAGCCTGCCGAGGTCGCGGGTCTCACAAATTACCGTGATTAACGTAAAGGGCTACTGAAGGACACCGTGGATTTTAGTCTGTACAAATCTGGCAGTCCCTCCCGCACTGCCCTGGGTAGGAGGACTCATTAGATGATTTTACCACGAGGACGTCAATTTTAAAAACTTTCGCTCAGATGAGGCAGTGGCATCTTTTGATGATTTTACAACGATAAAAAAACAAAGCTAAGCCGTGTGCAAAAATATGTTTTAAATACTTAGCAAGTCTGTCAATTAAAATTTTATTTTTTAGTAATTCTTATCACTCAATATCTTTGAAATTAACCACATCTAACCTTGTCATATCTTACTTTACAAACTTGATAGTATTGATTGGTTTCAAATGCCACTAGCTTGCAAAAGGATTCCTTACTATTTATTTCGTCATTACAGATGTGTTCAATGATATATATTTTTATGATTTGACTTTTGACCGCGATTGTGACTGTACGATATGCATTTTGGACTTAAATATTTTATTAGCTTATTTATGTCAGGACCAAATACCTAATTTAAAATTTGACACAATAGAGTGTTTGTACCACTTTTGTGATAAGAATTTGTTCCCTTAACTTTTTAACGCCGGGCTAAATATCAATTGCCGTGCCCCCAGCGCCAGGCTACGAATTAGTGAAATACAAGTTCCTCTCTTTCTGCTCCTCTTATGCTCCGATTTTTAAAATATTATGGTGTACAATTAAAAGTATATAGTCTGTCTATCTACATTAACAGAGAGTTAAAGAATAGATGCAATAAAATCGAACAAAACAGCAAAAATCGTGAATATTCTCTGTCAGATATATCCGACTCTGGCGTGCCGTAAAGGGCCCGAAAATGTTTGTCGGATTTATCCGACGTTGGCGATCAAAATTATATGTAACGCGGCGACAATCTCGCCTGATGGTAATCGATGATGTGGTCGACGGTGAAGCACGCTTGACTAGAAGTAACATATTCACTCTTGACTTGAAGACCACAAGGTTATAGCTATCGAGAAACACAGACTGGCAGGGAATTCCACTCCTTAGCTGTGCGCACAATAAAAGTATTGGCAAAACACGCAGTAGCCATTTATAATGAAAATTGATTGCTTAATGCTTTTATAATATTTCTATAGTTCGTATGTTAATCTGCCAATAAATTAGTTTATCTAGAACATTTAGAGCCATTAGCTAAAGTGGTTGTTTTGTTAAGAATTTCATAAGGATCTTAATTTTGTAAGGTTAATCGGATCAAATTTGCGAAATTGCTGATCCAATTTTGATTGCGTTTTGTTAAGAAAGCTTATGGTCGATTGACCCTTGTCTTTAGAAACAATGATGAAATTATATTAGAATGTGTGTTTGGTAGTTGCAAAAATATGTTACAAACAACGACGATATATTACTAGACTCCTTATAACAGGCGACCGATGTCTGGCAACACATCAGGCAAAGAAGTCTTATATCTGTCTTATTTCGACCACTCCTGTGAGCCGTAAACATACCTTGAGACAGAACGGACCTTGAGTTAGCCAATCACAACGCAGTACCCCGTCCCCCTTGCTTACGCAGTACCTCAGCGAGTTGACAGAATAATTTTTGTTCCTTAGATTGTGCATGCGGAGTCTAACAATATATCGTCGTTGGTTACAAATTATTTTGCAGAAAATTATCACTACACACCTCACAACACTTTCGGCGTTATTGCAAAAAACTAAATAGACCTTGGTTTAAACCTGGACTATCAAGGCCAGGCTTATCTGCAGAACCATAGGTTTCAATTTCTCCCTATTACAAAACTTATATAAAACGTAGACCTTAGTACCGTCATTTGAACCATTGTCTGAACAATTAAATAACGCGTGTTATAACAATTAAATCTACCATGTTTAAATCAATTTTGAAAACTTTGACAAACAGTTGACAGCTACGACTGTTAGACCATGGTTTATCGCAAAACCACGATTTGTAACGTTGTTTTACCAGATTTCGTTTTCGAATTTTATTTCGGCGAATAGCTCTGAAACCTGAGGCCTTAGGACATTATGTCCTTAATTATTTTTTTATTTAAGAGTCCTTCTAAATATAGAACTTTGGTAGTGCACCGCGATTGTGAAAAAAAAAATCTAAACGGTGGATGCCCGATAGGACCACCTTCCATAATGTAATCTATACCCTTTCTAACAATACCATCTCTTCTTTCCAGCTCATCTTCTTGGCAGCATCATGCACAGCATGAACGTCTCCCTCTTGAACCCTGGAGAGTGCCAGTCCAAGATCACCCAGGATTACCCTCATCTGCAAGAGTACTACGACCAGGACAGCTGTGTTTGCGGACAGCCTACCAACCCCGCTAACAATATTTGCAAGGTAAGAAGCCTAAATAATTGCAGCCGCACAGGCCGATCTTCTGGGTTAAACCGTGCTTGCTGAGGTTGATCTGTGACCATCTGTCATAGCGAGTTTCCACCATGTCACGGAAAGGACGTAAAGCCGTTGGTCCCGACTTTCATTTGTAGTTCTTTGACAGTCGTTACTGTTAGTCAGAAGCTCTAAAGTCTTGTAACCAGTCTTACCATGGGGTATCGTATTAGCCAGTTACCGTGTTGTGGAGGTCTGATAGTCAGTCGCTCTATGTAAAATTCTGATATTCAGCGGCATCTAGTTTGACTGGAAGCAGATCACAATATAGTTGGGAAAAGGCAGCCAGATGATTATGATGAATGGAATTTTGTAGAGATTATGAGTCTTCCGTTCCTACTCGTTACCAAACCTTGTAACTAATTACCAAATGTTCCCAAAAACTCAAATCCGCAAAAATTATAAAACCATTACTAGGTCTCATGCTCTACTAATGCAAATGCTATCAGCATCTATTTAACTTTTATAAAACTATAAGGAATATCTCATTCTTTTTCCAGGTTGACATTGGAAGCGCCCTCGCTTGCACAACTGGCGACAACCACTTTGTTCTTAGAGGAATCTACTCTTGGGACTCTGGTAAGCATCCAATACTTCTCAATAACATAAACCAGAAAATACCTTGACAGAAGCGTAATGGTAAGCAATGTTGTGGTCGACGTTGAAGCACGCTTGACTAGAAGTAACATATTCACTCTTGACTTGAAGACAACAAAGTTGTAGCTATCAGAAACTAAAACTCCAGCAGAGATTTCTACTCCTTAGCTGTGCGCACAATGAAAGTGTTAGCAAAATTCTTTATACCATATGTATAGCGATTGGCGTAGGTTTTGTATTATGATAATGGAAAAAGCCAGGCAGAATTAAATTGTGCATTTCCATCGCACACATCCCGAAAAGAAAACCGGTAAAAACTGGTCGGGCTGGTAATATGGCGTCGATGTTCAAGACTCTGGAGGTTTGAGTTGACCAGTGCATCATTGCCCACCACAAGCTCATAACTTTCCAGGGTCGTGGCACTGTCTAATCAAGTAACCGTGGCCCTTCGAGAATTTTCGTCAGTACGAGTCTTACAGTCCCCTCCACCCAGAATGACAGAACCTATTTGATTATAATTTTATCACTATAAAATGCCTACAACGATATTTTTCCAATAACTAATATATCAATTTTGTCTCACAGGTTGCCAGACTGGAAACCAGTTAGCCTCATTCTACAAGTTCGACCTGGAATGGTACGAGTGGGCTATCGGCCTGATTGAGAGCGTACGCTTCTCCCAGTACACCGTCACCAAGGTCACCAGCGGCAAAATCATCAGCCAGGTCTCTGGAACCAAGGGAACCTTCGGCAGCGGCATCAAGACCACCACTGGAGGTGGCATCAAAGGAACTTCAAGTGCTTCTGCAACTGCTATTTCTGGATCAGGAGCCGGAGTTATCAAAGGTTTTGGCTCTCAAGGACAGACAGGACAATACCAGTTCTCTTCAGGATCCAGCGGATCTTCAGGAATTAAGGGATCAGTTACATCTGGGCAGGGTTCAGGAATCATTTCTGGATCAGGATCTGGATTGAGTTCTGGCTCAGGAGTTGGAATCATCAAAGGATTTGGCACCCAGGGACAGTCAGGACAATACCAGTTCTCTTCAGGATCCAGCGGATCTTCAGGAATTAAGGGATCAGTTACATCTGGGCAGGGTTCAGGAGTAATTTCTGGATCAGGATCTGGATTGATTTCTGGATCAGGAATCGGAGTTATCAAAGGATTCGGTACGCAAGGACAGTCAGGACAATACCAAGTTACCTCTGGATCTTCAGGAATTAAGGGATCAGTTACATCCGGACAAGGATCAGGAGTTATTTCTGGATCAGGATCAGGGCTTATTTCTGGATCAGGAGCTGGAGTAATCAAAGGATTCGGTACCCAAGGACAGTCCGGACAATACACGTTTACGTCTGGATCCAGCGGATCTTCAGGAGTTAAGGGAGCAGTGACATCAGGACAAGGATCAGGAATTATTTCTGGATCAGGATCAGGACTTATTTCTGGATCTGGCCAGTCCGGACAGTTCGGCCAATTTGGAATCGGGAAATTCGGTACCGGATCTGGTGAATTCAGCACAGAAATCAAGGGACCTATCCAGAACACCTTTAGCGCAACTTATTCCGAAAAGAAGTTCTTCCAGAGCGAGCCTAAATTCGAATATTACACGACGAAGCCCGAAATTGTGACTTTCACCACTAAACCTGAATACTTCACGTATACAACCAAACCAAAAATCATAACTTATACGACTAAGCCCGAAATCGTAACGTACACAACTAAGCCCGAAATTGTGACATTCACAACTAAGCCCGAAATTGTGACGTACACGACTAAGCCCGAAATCTTTACTTACACTACTAAGCCTAAAATTGTGACGTACACAACTAAGCCACAGATCATCAGGTATGATTACCAGACCTCTGGAAGTCAGACCAACCAGCAGGTTGTGGCCCCTAGCTCCTTCAACCCCTCTTTCACCGAAGTAGTTGGCGCTAAGCACGCACATGATGGAAACTGCAAATGTTTGGAAGGAAAGAAATAAATGATTTTTTTTTCGCATAAAAAGTTGTTAAAAATTGGTAACAAAAGCTATGGAGGAGAAGTGCCATAAAAAATATTATTCGCAACTTTTTTTTTTAAATGAAATTAATTTTTTAACGTTTTTTTTTATATTTTTGATACAGTACAAAAAATACTCCAGTTCCTATAAAGAAAAGTTACCATTTTTCTGGTCATAAAATTTATTTTTTTATTTTTGGAAACTGCGAGCTTAATAATTCTGATATTTTCTTTTCTTTTATTTATAAATATTAAAGATCTGTAAATAGGTAGGATATATTTAATTTTTTTTTCACGTGAACCTAGTATTTTTACGAAAATTTATATATCGTTTATTTCTATTCCCTGACATTTTTTATACGTATTATTTAAAAAGGGCTTTAAATTTTTAAACTTTTAATTTTTAAACTGCCAATTTTTTAATCCTTAAAAGTATTAATTTTTTATTCACCCCGCCCCTTGCTTTGTATTATTTTAATACAATGTATTTTATTACTAAGTATAGAACAATAAATATATGTAATGTTTTTTTAAGAAAAAAATTGTAAAAAATTAGAAATTTGACCATATTGGAATATCCTGATTGGCCAAGGTGGTCGACTCTCTAATACAATTGGTATTTAGTTGTAAAACTTGATCTACGCTGATTTTAATCTTAAAAATTTAAAACCGATTTTAAAATGTAAAAAAATATACGCACTTTTTTTTAAATTTAAGATTGAAACCAGTGAATTTCCATAAATAAAATAAGTTCTTTTTATACATTTAATGATAAATATTTAGTCAATATACGTATATTATGTATTGATATAAATAAAACCGTTTCTTTCTAATTATTGTCTACAAATTAAGATTAAAATAATTGAAATAAATGGAATTTACAAATAATATTTAATGCATTTTGATTTTTTTGCCCTTTTTCGTACTTTGTGTGATGAACTATAATAAAATATTATAATTTCTTTTTAAAAACTATCCGTCTTAGCACAAAAAGAAAAACATCTGTTGAGCGCTTGTTTAAAAAAGTGTAACTGCATCAACGTCAAATGCCGTTTTACAGTTGAAACTTTTTTTGGACAAGTGTTCAACAGATATTTAACATTTTTGTAGTTGAACAGCTTGCCTGATAGGCTGAACTAGGATTTGACTGTGACTGTGAATGGCGGGTAAAAAATCTTATGACTAATAAAGGCCCGTCCCGGCTTCACACAGGTGGAAGTCCTCTAAAACCCGGTTCCGATGGTTACAAACACAACAAATAAAGAATTATCCGAATCGGTCCAGCCGTTATCGAGTTATGCTTAGGAACACATTTTGTGATCCATTTTTATATTTTAAGAAGATAGACTACACAGTACACACGATGCAGAGCTGAGGCCTATTATTTATTATTCTATTCAATAGTCGCCGGAATATTGCTAATCCTATTTCGTACTAATCCTATCCTATTTAAATTATAAACTCGAAACTTTATTTGGATGGATGGATGATTTCATGGACCAAACGAATGTTGGTCAAACGTTACAGTTACAGACTCCTTCTTTCACGGAATAACCACTGAATAGATTTGGAAGTTTGAAACACAGATAGTTTATAACTTGGATTTACATAAAAGGATAGATTTTATCCCGATTTTATGCCTCCGTGGGATAATTCCGAGTTGTAGCGAGTGAAGCCACTGGTAACAGCCTAGTATTAACATAAATCGTGCTTGTAAAAGGTACCTGAAGAATTCCACCATTCATTTCATGATATAAAATAAAAATCAGTAGGTACACACTTCACCAGCTCTTATGGTAAGCGTCTAGGCCGTCTCGCATTTGGGCCGGCCTCGGCAGCGACGTCCATCTAAAATAAAAAAAAATAAGAAAACTAGGTATCTCATTTAACACTAATATGAAGAAATAGATAAAAAAAACTTTTAACGCCATCTATGTTAGGAATCTAGAACTAAACTGCGCACTCTTACGGCAAGTAGCGGTACTACTGAAACTTTTTACAGCGCCATCTAGTATCGAATAGCAGTATCACTTCGAGAAAAGCTAGTTTAATGTTTTGTCAACAGATGGCAGTGGTTTCAGAAATATTTTTTTCTACAATATACCTCGATTATTTAAAAAAAATGTTTTAGTTGACGTGTTAAGCGCCGTATTCACGTTCCATCTTGCTGTACGTCCCGCCAAGGTCATACACGATACACGAAGCAAAAACACCGTGATTATGACGTACTGGACGTACGTCAAGCCTATTCACGTTGTTTTTGCGTCGTGCATCGTGCATGACGTACAGCCGTGACAGATGGTGAATACGGCGCTTTAGTATTACAGCAAAAATTAAGAGCCGCCAAGCAAGTTTTCATTTAAACAATTTTGTCACTATATTCTTCGTATAACGGAAAACTTCTGTGGCAACATCAACATATCACTCAAACTGACTTTTCTTTCAAAAACAACAACAAAAAATGTACAAAGTTTAAAACAACCACCATTTCATCAACAAAGAATTAAAATTGCACGTTATTTTTGTAATAAAACCTTTAAAAAACAATACATATGTCCAAAAATTATCCGGCAAAGAAATCAGTTAGTCACCACATTTGGCACGATGAGAAAATTAACGTTGTCAAAGAATCTTCATCGGACAGCAGTGAACACGGGACCATTTGCTATGGACTAGTCCCGCAAGAACACGCCAGACCTGGCTTGAAGATACATAAGAGTAAAAGCAGTTTCATATTTACATACATAGATGTAAAAGACGCACTATCGGATACTTCTCTTACTTCCTCAATAACAAGGTATGTACGCTTTTTTTACACAGCTGGGTTGTGATGTGGACGCTGTCCTCTCCCACATGCACGCGTGCCGACTCCTCCTTCGCTAGCATGATTGCTTCGCAGAAGGAGGCGACCGCTTCCTACTCGGTCTCGCCCCGCAGCATGGCCTTAACCAAAGCCAGGTGCGAGAGGTCTCCGCCTATCGCATCCGTGAGGACGCGGCGGTGTTCTGCCAAGAAGGGCAGACCTGCACGGTGTCCTCTGGGCGATCCTCGCAGTGGTGTAACCCAGGCGTTTCTGCCTTCCATAATACGGTATTTTACTGCATAAATAAATTGAAAATCTATTTAGTCCGTCAGTAATAATATTGAAAAATAATCGACACGTATTTTTTGTTTTTTAAACAATGTATATTGACAAAGATAAAACGCTTCCAAATTCGGGAGTCCCGGGGGCTTGTGACGTCATTACGCTTGTAAAATTGTACCGACTGAGTGACGTTTTGTGATTTTTAGAAGTGTTGTATCTTCGTCAATTTTGGTCTGTGTGACAAAAGAAAAAATACGGGTCTAATATTTTTTAATGATCTAAATTTCGGCCTAATAAAAAAATTGAGTAAAATACCCTATTGACACAGGTACCTCCCGAAACTTCCGTCATGTCAAGCGGAAGGTAATGGACGCCGTGACGCCTATCCAGCCACTCCTCAAAGAGGGGTTTTACCGCCGCAATTGCGACGTACACCTGGATACTTATGTGCACGCACACATCTGCGTTGTACCTACTCGTTATCTGTGCGCGCACATTACTAGACTTAGTTGAGTCTGTGGTCCAGTGAAAATGTTCGTGCACAAAAGTTAGCGCACAGCCTTGCTTGTTCCAGCTTAGTACATGCACTGCTGAAGTACGCGAACAAATGTTCGGCACATTATTTTGGTGAAATCGTACCATTAGGAATCGAAAATTCGTACTTTTACGTTCCACTATAACAATAACAATAATGATCACTAATTTATTTTTTTACCTTTATAATCTACATTTTTAAATATTTTTACAAAAACAAAAAAATTAAAATAAAAACATTTAAAAATATAAATAATAGTGGCCCGCCGGTATCGGGAACAGGGTCCAAGCTACCGGCAGTCAGGAACCTCTGAACAATGCGCGCCGTGTCCAGAAGAACTGCTCTCTGAATCTGGCCCTTGATCCAGCTGCCTAACGAGAGCCTCCTGAGATGTTGTGGTCGAGGCTCTTGGCGATTAAGCCATGGACCGACACGACTATCGGCACAATGACTGCTGAATCCACATCCCACATATTGACAACCTCGCGAGCCAAATCAATATACAGTTGAATCCGTTTATTATGACATTGAAGGGACAGTCATTTTAAGCGGACGTCATACAAAGCATTTTGTACAAAATAAACAACCTCCTGTTTTTGTCAGTATGTATTTATTTTAACAGAGAGACAATATAGAACTAAGTCAATAATATTAATTGTATTACCCACTGAGACTCAAAACAACCATGCGCATGCGCCGAACATCATCGGGTAACACGTGACGCTTGCGAACACTTGTCGAAGGTGTTGAAAGAATTTTCTATGAAAACCAAACTTCGCTGTGTAATACGTCATAATAAGCGGTTGGTCATTATAAACGGAGTCATAATAAACGGATTCTACTGTACTTGATTTGCTTATCTTTTTCAGCTGATGATCACTAATTCACAATTTTATTGCTTGTGTCTTTTAACCAGCGAAATAAGAAAAAGAAGTTCCTTAATTCGACATGTATAATTATTTTTTTAAGTTGGTTTCATTATTTCCAGATTTCGAGGCGATTTTGAAACGTTTAAATGCAAGATACGTATTTTTGGCGAGTCTCTACACCTGTGCAGGTGCATTTCTGACGACTTTAGAATCAAAATGGAGAAGATGGAGAAACGATTGGAACATTTGGAGAAAAGACAGAAATTGTTCAACGTGAGTGATATAATTACTATATATACCTACCACACAAGGTAACCGCGTGACCCTTTCTCTTTATCGTGGTGTAAAATCATGAAATGAGTCCTCCCACCCAGGGCGGGACGGGAAGGACTGTCAGACTCGTTCTGACTAAAATCCACTGTTATTCTTCAATAGCCCTTTACGTTACAGGGGTCACAGTTGCCTGAGAAGACCGTCCCGCGATTGCAATATGTTTTGGCCCTCTAAGGCCCCCGTCATGTCGCTGACAGCTCTTTGACGGTAAACGTGGTACGGGAAGGACTGTCAGACTCGTTCTGACTAAAATCCACTGGGATTCTTCAATAGCCCTTTACGTTACAGGGGTCACTGTTGCCTGATAAGACCGTCCCGCGATTGCGATATGTTTTGGCCCTCTAAGGCCCTCGTCATGTCGCTGACAGCTCTTTGACGGTAAACGGCAATAGAAGAAATCATGATGGATATTAGTCTTAGTCAGTTAGAATCTAAGAAACAGTCCGTTCCATTCCACGAGGGCGGGAGGACTCATTTGATGATGTTACCACCACAAAAAAAAAAATTAACTGAACGCACCCAGCTTTATAATTTTAACTAACATAAAAATAAAAAAGTATGATAATTAGGTATCGGTAGGTGTTCTTATAAAAATCTTAATATATATAAATCTCGTGTCACAATGTTTGTCCTCAATGGACTCCTAAACCACTTAACCGATTATAATAAAACTCGCACACCATGTGCAGTTCGATCCAACTTGAGAGATAGGATAGTTAAATCTCAAATTTTAGACCGGGTCCTCCACTCATGCGAAGCCGGGACGGGCCGCTAGTAATATTATATTAAAAGGCTTATCAGTTTTATTAAATGTTTTAATTACGCAGCTACTGTCTTAATTACAACTTTAAACCTTTTGTAAATAAAAATGAATAATAAAACTCTTAACATATTTGTTAAAAGATAAAAATATTGTTTAGTTTTATAACGATTAGATAAAACATACCTAGTTTTCTACTCTTATAAAAACATACTTTTGTCAGGACGCGTAGAATGGCAAGGACAGACGAACGCAGTATATTGTAAAGATAACCGTGACCCTGGAACGCAAAGGGCAATTTAGGTAACAAAGTGGAAATTTGAATTTTATTCAGTAAAAGTCGGACAGTCCGCTTCACCCGGGACGACTTTTTAAAATGTTTATTTTTACCAACAGCAACGCCACCTATCGCGTCCATAACTTTCCTATAATTGAAACTGGAATCAACCATCATCATCATCATATCAGCCGTAAGACGTCCACTGCTGAACATAGGCCTCCCCTTTAGACTTCCAGTAGGACTGGTTATGAGCGGCCTGCATCCAGCGTGATCCTGTGGTCTTCATAAGACCGTCTGCTCACCTAGTGGGTGGACGTCCTACGCTGCGCTTGCCGGTGCGTGGTCTCTATTCGAGAACCTTACGGTCCCATCGGCCATCAGTTCTGCGTGCTATATGGCCTGTCCACTACCATTTCAACTTGCTAATTCGTTGGGCTACCAACATTTTATTGAAATGGAATAAGTGGTTTCGCAAATGTGACATGCGTTATTATACATAGGTATATTTATTTATTATATACGAACATTAGAAAGATTTATTAGGTACACGCGTCGCTTGGCGAGTACATTGACTCAAGTATCGCTTATCAATATTATATCTCAATTATTTACAACATTATAAGTGTAGGTTATATAATACATTTTGTTAAAAAGAAGTTACAACAAACCTCTTTTCAATTTATTGACATTTAAGGCTGAATGAAAGAAAACGTGATGAGGCAACACTGTGCACTTTTTTTATGGCACACCAAAAAAAAAGTGCACAGTGTTGCCTCATGTAAAGTTTTACCCCAATTTCGAGGAAAATTTTAAAAGTAAATCACTCTGAATATGTAATGCGGAGGAATGAGAAAAATGTTGGGAGGAAAGTTTTTAATATGGACGTGGATCGCTATAAGAGTAGATGAAGACCAAAGAACCGACGTATGGACTATGTGAAGTATGATCCTACTAATATTATAAACGTGAAAGTTTGTATGTGTGGATGGATGTTTGTTACTCTTTCACGCAAAAACCACTGAACGGATTTGGCTGAAATTTGGTACACAGATAGTTTATAACCTGGATTAGCACATGGGATAGTTTTTATCCCGATTTTATGATCCCGTGGGATAATTTTTGAGTTGTAGCGGGGGAAGCCGCTGGCAACAGCTAGTATGGATATAAAGCAAGTGTTCGTTGAGTTGAACAGTAATAGCGAAAGTATAAAAGAAGATGATTATATATTATGCTGCGACGACCTCTCATGAATATATTGTAATAAAAGACGGGAGATTAAAGAATCACGTGGCCATCATCTTCGTCAGCCTATAAATGTTCCCACAGCTGGGACACAGGCGTCCTCATTGTGAGAGGGAGTGGGCCATAATCCACGATTTGAACCCGGTGGTGGTAGATGTCACATGACTTCGATTTTTTGGTTCTTAGACATACGACATAGACAGCGAGTAAAGGGCAACTCGCTGTCCGAGTATGGACCATGCCCGGGTCGACGGCGCGTCGTGTTCCACGCGCGCCTCAAAGAGCTGTCAGCAAAATGACGGGGCCCCCTCTCAGAGGGCCAAAGCCTGCCGGGGTCGCGGGACTTATTTCTATTACCGTGACCCCGGAACATAAAAGGCTATTGAAGGATACCGTGGATTTTAGTCAGTACAAGTCTGACAGTCCCTCCAGCCCTGCCCGGGGTTGGAGGACTTATTTGATGATTTTACCACGCTAAAAAAAAAAAAAGACATGTCGGTTTCCTCACGATGTTTTCCTTCAATGTTTTGAAAGCAGTGGTAATGAAATAAATTATACAAAGTAATGTGCCTAACTGGGTTCGAACCCACGACCTACAACTTGTAAATTGGGCCGGTTCCACTGGGCTACCACTGCACCGTGGCCGTATTTGTGTTTATTTTGACGTAAAAATAACTTTGTAAAAGTCTCAAAGTCACATGTCGTAAAAATAATCTTTCATTTGTGTTTATAAGACTCATTTGTATCTTATCTGATAGTATTAAGCCGTATGGCAATAGACGGGTGAGCCTATTTTTTTTTCTTTCTTTTTAAAAAACATTGCCCCACACTAAGAATTTCTCCTAAAGGAGCATTTAACAGATATAAGATCTACGTTTGAAAGACTTTCACACAGAAACTACTAAACGAATTTAGTTTTCTATTTAATGCTTTGTAAGTATGTACTAATCCCGGGTCGACGGCGCGTCGTGCTCCACGCGCGCCTTAAAGAGCGTCAGCTTAATGACGAGGCCCCCTCTCAGAGGGCTAAAGCCTGCCGGGGTCGCGGGACTTATACCATCACCGTGACCCCGGAACATAAAGGGCTATTGAAGGACACCGTGGATTTTAGTCAGTAGAAGTCTGACAGTCCCCCCCGCCCTGCCCGTGGTGGGAGGCCTCATCTGATGATTTTACCACGTAAAAAGATAAAATAAAAGTATGTACTAATAAATAAATAAGTGTCATTATGTCTTCGAATTTTTGGTTCTAGGTATCACGTATAATATGTACCTGTTTGCTCACAATGTTTTCCTTCACCGTTTTGAGAGCACAAAATAATGCGCCTGACTAGGTTCGAATTTGAACCTACAAACTCGTAAGTCGGAGCCGATACCACTGAGCATATAAAGTACTTGTTACTCCCATGGGACAAAAACCAAAATAGACGCAAGTGAAGCAGAGGCCTTTTTTTTTTTTTTTCGTGGTAAAATCATCAAATGAGACCTCCCACCCCGGGTAGGGTGAGAGGTACTGTCAGACTTCTACTGACTAAAATCCACGGTGTTCTTTATTAGCCCTTTATGTTCCGGGGTCACGGTGAGGAAATAAATCCCGCGACCCCGGCAGGCTTTGGCCCTCTGTGAGGGGGCCCCGTCATTTGCTGACAGCTCTTTGAGGCGCGCGTGGAACACGACGCGCCGTCGACCCGGGCATGGTCCATGGTCGGACAGCGAGTTGCCCTTTACTCGCTGTCCGCATGCCCGAAGCAGAGGCCTTAGACTAGAAATAAAGAAACTATTATATAGAAAGCCTTGTGTAAATTGTATCAAGTAATGGAATATTATTGGCTTGCCGTATTGTCTGTTTAGTTGCTTGCAAATGACAGGCAAATGACAGTTTAATCGTTTTATTGATGCTAAGTAGTTTTTAAGTAGGTCTTGGAAAATCACGGTTAAGTCTAAGTATTAATAGTTATTTTATTTACAATGCTTAGTTTAAAAACAAATTGAAGAGTTAATGATTGAGGAAAAAATTGCCAGCAGGGCTATTGGCTGCGGGCATGCAGACACGCGAATCCGACGAAAAATTCTTTAGAGGAATCATCAAATGAGTCCTCCCGGCCTGGGTAGAGCGGAATCAAGAGACTCATAAAGTCTTACAACCTAAAAATCACCATGTACCTTCAGTTGCGTTTTGCGTTCTAGGGCCAATTATCCCGCTAACACAGTCCCGGATTATTAAAACCTCAAGTCAATATAAGCAATAGGTATTAGCTAAAATCTTTTTTTTTCGCGTGGACCCGTATAATTTTGTTTGGCAATGAAAAAACAACTTTTCTTCCATTATCTATTATTTAATGAAGCAAAAACTACGTCTTTTACCTTGTAAGTAAACTAATTTATTTGCAACAAAGAACAGTAATAGATGTTTCATTGTTTAACTTTGACACATTGTTTCTTACGTCACTGAATCTGTTTTGTCTTTATTTTTATACTTATTATTGACTAAGGAGCTGTTGACTTGAACAGAAACAGTTGCGTAGGTCATCATCTGCCTGCCTTTTCCCAACTATATTGGGGTCGGCTTCCAGTCAAACCAGATTCAGCTGGATATCAGTATTTTACATGGAGCGACTGCCTGTCGGACCTCCACAACCCATTAACTGGGCAATACCATACCCCATGGTAAGACTGGTTGTCAGACTTTAGAGCTTCTGACTAACAGTAACGACTGTCAAAGATCTAGAAATGACAGCCGGGACCAAAGGCTTTACGTGCTTTCCGAGGCACGGAGGAAACTCGCTATGACAGATGGTCACCCATCCACAGACCAACCTCGGCAAGCGCGGCTTAACCCGGAAGATCGACCTGTGCGGCTGTAATTATTAAGCCACGAGCTCCTCTACACAGTTGCGTACTCAAACAGTTGCGTAGGTCAATGGAATATAAATCTTTGCTTGTCTTATTCGAATTTTGGCTGGATGTCCACTATATACCCCAGGAAAGCAACACCGGGCCTCGAATGCCCTCCCTGTTGTCATTTGTAGAGTGGTAGGCAGTCATGGATTTGATTCGTCTTTGACAGTCGTTACAGATAGTCATCATCATCATCTTCCTGCCCTTATCCCATTTTACTTGTGTTCGTTGCAACAAGTTTTTTTCTTCCATTCTCCCCTATCAGACGTCACAGTATCATTTACTACTTTTTCTTTCATACACAATCCATTCATCTTTTCTTTGGCCTTCCCATTCCTCTCCATCCATCAACTTTCATACTCATGACTCGTTACAGATAGTCAGGGGCTCAAAAATCTGAAAACCATTGACAGAAAGATGAGAAATGAAATTAAATAAAATTAATTATGAAATGTTCATTATTTTTGTAAGTAGGTCAATATCGAAACTTATACATGTCGTCTTTTTACAACTACAATGAGCCGGTGTTTCGTACCTGACTACTCTGAGAAGAAACAGCCGAAACAAACTCAGGGGTCACAGTCTCTTTAAAAGCTCAGACATTGTATTGGTCAAGTATACGAGGACCATTGTATGTCTGCGATGGTCTTTTGAAGAAAGAACCACACAGATTTGAGTGGACCTGTTCAGTCAGTGCAAGCATTTGTCAGTTATCGTGTAGCTCGACTCAGACTGTGAGTGTCTTTCGATTTTTTATAGTAAAGTGATAGAAAGTCATGGACATTCGTTGACCATGACTTTCATTCCTAGTTACTATAACACTTAGTTCCGGTTGTTTAGAAGTCCGGAAGCTGGAACGTCCGGAAGTGTAACCTTAGAATATCGCGTGTTATTATGTTGTGCGTATACAATGCTTAGATAAATCAATTTTCGAAATTGGTGTTTCTTTCTGTAATCTGGGAACATTCATACAAAATGGAAGATTGCCTTCGATTTATATGGGATCTCATCATCGGATTCCCACATGGTACCATTTATTTCAAAAATCGGTCTTCGATATAGGCACAAATATCCTTTTGTGCCTATTAGCCTTGTTTTGTTCTGTCTCCTGCTTGCACGGAGGGAAGCGGAAACACATTTTTCCTACTCCACTATTCTTTTCTGATTAATTTAGTTGCAGGATCCAAGACAAGTAAATTCATTCTCCAGGACACGTCAAGCTTCATTGTCTCGGCGCTTTTCTGGTGGTTGCCACTGTTCATTCTGGCTCTCAGGAGTTGCAGTGGTTTGGGAATAGTGTGGTGGGTTTGTCCCATGAAAAAAATAAACGATCTTCGATTGCCGGAGAAATCGGTGAAACAATACACGTCAAATATAGAACCTCAGACTTTTTTTGTTCTATAAAAATCTAGTAGTAGTCTAGTAGTAAGTCCTATAAAAATGACATGACAAAATCATACATCCCGCACGTATATAAATGCTGCAATGACAGTGTTGCAAGCCATATTGATTAATTTTACCTACCTACCTACGTTGTAATATGTATACCCCAAATAACATGCAACAGTTATCATATATCCCACTTGAACAACCCTCAACGCCCCCGGACACAGACTGTGGGGGCGTAAATCAATATTTGGACATTTGCGTTATACCTCGTTGATGGGTGAATCTGTGCGCAGATTAAATACGCTTTATAGCTCTATCTGAATCATTACTTTAGTATCTGAAGCGATACATAGCGGGACATAGCTATTTTTTAATGTGTAACCATCAAATGAGTCGGCGGGAGGAACTGTCAGACTTGTACTGACTAAAATCCACGGTGTCCTTCAATAGCCATGGAGTCGTGGTATACGTGTGTCTCGCGACCCCGGCAGTCTTTGGCCCACTAATGGGGACACGCCGCCATCGCGGTGGTAAGACCCGTGGAGTGTTGGGCATACCTAGGTGGCAAAGACTGGACCAAAATTTTAAATCTGATTGTCTCCTTTGTATTGAAAAAAGACAGAAACAAAAACATTTATTTTGGGTCAAAGGGACCACGATAAACTCACAACATCACTATACTAAACTTAGTAGATAGTATAAAACAAAGTCGCTTCCCGTTGTCTGTCCTTAAGTATGCTTAGATCTTTAAAAATAGGCAACGGATTTTGATGCGGGTTTTTTTAATAGTTTGAGTGAATCAAGATTACGGTTTATATGTATATAACATGCACCCGTGCGGAGCCAGGGTGGGTCACTAGTTTAAAATAGTATAAACACAAACAACAATAAATTAAATAAAAAACATTGTTGTGTGTCTCACGGCTACGCCAAATAGGCTCAGTTCAGCAAAATGTCAAGGAACTAGTGCTCGACACTGGATTTCAACTCTTTTTTTCATGCTTTCTGAGCTATAGTAGTCACCTATCCACAGGTCAACCTCGGCAAAAGCTGTTTAACCGTGATCGAACCGTGCAGCTGTTACTATTTAGACGCGAGCCTCCAGAGGGCAGTAAAAATCGTGATTTTGCGTTTTTAAAGTAAACAAAGTATTTCTTTCGTCCGTTAAATCACGTTTTTCCCCACAATATGTGATAAATTATCTAATAATGAACATTTTCACACCTCAGCAAATACTGAAATAGAAACTGTGTACAGGATTTTCAACTTTCAGTTAAGATGCTAGAGTTTAAATTAGGATGGCATAGTTATCATTTAGGTATTCTGGTTTCGCAGTGTTTGTCAATATTGTTACCAATTTATGACACTGATCATGAAATTGTTAACGACTATTGAAAAATATATTTTTAGGAATAGTACTTCCCAGAATTTTAATTTTTAATTATTAGCATACGTTATGACATACGAACAATATCAATATCACCAACAAGGTAGACAGACGACCTTATAAAGGTCGCCGGAAGACGCTGGATGCAGGTCGCTTCCAACCGGTATATGTGGAGATCTAAAGGGGAGGCCTATGTTCAGCAGTGGACGTCCTACGGCTGAGATGATAATGAACAATATCAAATGATTTGTTTAGTGTGGGTGGGATTCACTTTCTGACGTGATCTGCGGCTGAGCCATCCCATTGGTGGTGGTAAGCCTTACCAGGTCTTGTTTTGGAATCCAAAGACAAACAATTTTTAAGGTGGAAACACATTAAAACGCGACTCGACCCGATGAAACGCGATGCGTGTTGAGTCGAATCAAATGTATTGTTTTCTATAGACCAGAATCACACTATGAACATCCGATGCGACGCCATGCCTGCACATTTGATTCAAGTCAACACGCATCACGTTTCATCGGGTCGCGTCGCGTTTTAATAATGTGTTTCAGTCTTTTTTGTTTTCCGTCGCTCGCGGGATATTTCTTAGGTCCTCATAATTGCCCGGATTTTTTCAATTAAATAATATAAAAAACTATTTTATTTTGCAAGAATGAGGGGTGAGTTCATGTGTATATTATACAGGCTATGAAAATTAAATTATTTTATTTATATTGTTACAGAAAACAAGTAATTACAGCAGAATTATTCGGAAGAACAAGTTACTATCGCAGAAGTCCAAAAAAGATGTAAAGGTATGTTTTAGTAAAGAAAAAAAATGCACACACTTAAGTTAAAAATAGCTTGCTGGAGTCTTAGTTTCCTGATAGCTATAACCTTGGGGTCTTCAAGTCAAGAGTGAATATGTCCGGGCATGCGGGCAGCGAGTAAAGGGCAACTCGCTGCCCATCCATGGACCATGCCCGGGACGACGGCGCGTCGTATTCCACGCGCGCCTCTAAGAGCGCCAGCATAATGACGGGGCCCCCTCTCAGAGGGCCAAAGCCTGCCGGGGTCGCCGGACTTACACCATCACCGTGACCCTGGTACATAAAGGGCTATTGAAGGACACCGTGGATTTTAGTCAGTACAAGTCTGATAGTCCCTCCCGCCCTGCCCGGGGTGGGAGGACTCATTTGATGATTTTACCACGCTAAAGAAAAAAAAAAGAGTGAATATGTTACTTCTAGTCAAGCGTGCTTCACCGTCAAATTCAAATTCTAATTCAAATTAATTTATTTGCAAAAATTTAGGTACAATCAAGATCTTAACACTTATGTGGCCCAATTACATTTTACCATTACATAATGGTGTGCAAATATGTCATAATATTATTAATGTTTAATTAACCGTCGACCACATCATCGCTTACCATCAGGAGAGATAGTGGCCAAACGCGAGCCTATCGCTAAATAAAAACTACATTTCAAGGATATTTAAAGAAAAACATAACATTCTATATTTATTCTTAAAAACCGCAAACTATTGTCATTTATCTTTTTATTTCTTGCCTACAAGTTTTTACTTGAAAACGGAAAACTTATGTTCTATAAATGACCTACAGTTATATAAGTAAAAAGTTGATAGATTTATTTTTTTGTAAATATTTTGTTTACGTACCAAAATTGGTAAGTTGATATGGCAACATTTTTTTGTTTGCTATGGCGGTTGTGTCAATGTAATGTCAAAATTTTAAACGCGCCAATCACCATCTTACTTTTCAATTGTTTTTTTTTTTACTTATTTCAATATTATTATAGTATAATAATTATCATTGATTGACAGCGACACTAGCGCTCACCACTCGCGCTGGACGATTGGACGATCTTAAAGCCACCTCGTCTTTTTGAGGACTTCATCGTAGATTCCAGAGACGACATTTCTTACAGTGCAAAAAAAAATTAAATCAGTGAATCTTGAGTTTCTTCATTACAAACATACACACACACAAAAAAAAATCCTATTTATAATAAAAGTGTAGATAATATAAAAAACGTATTGACATTGTCAAAAACCCCGTCAATTTATACCGTGGTTCCGTGATGATCATGTTCAATCCAAATGCATGATGCCTACAACGTTTTCGAGTCTATACTTTTTGCAAATTTTCAGGATGATCTGTTCAGGGATTTAGATGTGTAAGCCTACAACTAACAAATAAAATAACTTTTGAATTATTTATAATTAAGATTGCAAATGAAGAACATCACTAATTCGAATAAATGTTCTTATTAATGACCGAAGGAATAAATGCAATTTTATTTCACAAAGGATAAGTTCATTACACTCTGCAGTACTGCGGTACGACCATGTCTATTATATAAATGTATTTGAACCGGACGCCATCTTGTTTTTGAGGACATTTTCCTTAATGCAAGATTGTAATGATACTTTGTTTTAAAGGTTTTGTTTTATGCTTGACTAGCTGTGCCCGCGACTTCGTTCGCGTGGATGTCGGAACTTAACAATGTAGGTATTTTTTTATCAAATTTACAAAGTTTCATACCAACTTTCATCCCCTATTTTATCCCCTTGGAGGTAGAATAGATCAAAATCCTTTCTTAGCGGATGCCTACGTCATAACATTTACCTGCTTGCCAAATTTCAGCCCGATCTGTCCAGGTGGTTTGGGCTGTGCGTTGATAGATCACTATGTCAGTCAGTCACCTTTGAGTTAAATAATTTTGGATTGTAACCGTGGTTTCATTTGCTTGAATTGTTCCACGGGGTCGTCGTATTTGATCGTGGGACCACTAGCTACCATGACACCGGAACGTAAAGGGCTCAAATCAAAAGAAATCGTTTATTTCAACTAAGTAGGCCAATTACATAGAAGCACTTTTGAATTGTCAAAAGACATAAAATAAAACTAGTACAAAAATAGTTATGGTGTTACAGTACCAGTCACACAAGACATATAAACTGTGAAAGTGCTGTAGATCCTCATTCCAAAGCGTAGATCTCTATGGAGAAGAATGAGCAAGAAACTCCACGGACACTCTTTTGGCTTTTGAAGGACATCGTGGATTTTAGTCAGTACAAGTCTGACAGTCCCTCCTGCCCTGCCCTGGGTGGGAGGACTCATTTGATGATTCTCCAAGCCAAAAAATAAAATAGAGCGCATTTTACGTCCTTTTTTTAGCAAATTATTTCACTATACAAAGCTACATTTTCAGCGAATAACTAATACCTACTTATTAAATATTTTATAAACATTATACGCATTAACCAGGAGAGATCGTTGGTCTAATACAATATCGTTGGTTTCTTCAAAAACATAGGTAAAGATAACATTAATATTTTACATCTCTTTTCATTGTTCTCAAGACTTCTCACGTGAGAACTAAAACGTTCATTAGATAGATTTACTTAATCGATATTCAAGGGTTTTGACTGTGCGTAGAGGAACAGTATATAATATAATATTCCACAACTATCACACAACGCTATCTAGTCCCAAGCTAAGCAGAGCTTGTCTTATGGGTACTAGACAACTGATAAACATACTTATATATTTCTAAATACATACATATTATAGATAAACTACACCCAGACACATACAACATACATGCTCATCACACAAACATTTGTCCTGGATGGGAATCGAACCCACAACCCTCGGTGTAGCAGTCAGGGTCACTAACCACTAGACCAACAGGCCTGTCATAATAACGTTTAATCCTAATCGTTTACGTAAGATAATTATTTCAGGATATTTTTTTTACCAATAATGAAATTTGAATTAATTGAATTGCCCACATAATAGAATTGACGCCATAAATAATTCTGGTAAATAAATAACAACAATATTTTGTTTACTTATTGAGAAGTTTTCTTTTTCGAGTATTAAAAAAAAAGTAGTTCCCAAGAACTCTGTAGATGGCGTTGAACTGACTACGTTACTAGATTTATGCCTTCATTTTTGCACAAATCCAGGAGAAACAGACTTCTCTTCTTTTTCTCTTGGGACATTTTCTTTATGGCGTGGAAAACTTATAAATTAAAAAGACTGGTCAATGAATATTTTTTTCTTTTTCCTTGTTGTTATTTATTTCCAAATGCCAATGGTATGATGTGATGTGACTGACAATGACATGACATGTACGTTACGTTTTAAGATCTCAAAATTACAATCAAGTGAAAAAAATCAAAAATGCCGACGTTCCATTCATTGCAGTAACATACCAAATTCAGCGCCATCTATCCATCGACTAGGGAAACAGTCAAAAGAAAATCCCTCATTGCAATAGTTATTTCTGGAAACCTCATTGAAACGAGTTTATCAATAAGTAGATACCTACCAAATACAAGTAATGACTAATGATTAATTCATAATTTAAATGACTCATTTAATGTCATTATTATCATAATCTATACTTCCCTAGTACTCGTAATCTTACTCGTAATATTTTAATTAATGAGAAAGTGATAGGTACAGGTACCTATGTTTATATGTACTGTTTTTACCGCAACACGGCTGAACCTATTTAGAATGATTTCGGTACTGAGTGTTCAGTGAATGGTTGATGCATTGAGTGTGTGCAGTGAATGTTTGATGCAATCACCTTAAGGAGTCGAAACTATCCAAGTTCATAAAACCCTAGGAACAAAAAAAAAAAACAGAAAAAGTCATTCCTAGGGCTTTATGAACTTATAGAGTTGTATTGATGATTTTGATGATTATAATTCTGTAACTACATCGTCTTACAACCGCGAATATATTACACACATATTTTAATCAACATAAAACCTAGCAATGGTCTGCAAATTGCAAAAAACGCAAGAAATTTTGAATTTTCGCGGGCTGGTTGATGCAATCACCTTAAGCGGTTCTGGGTTATAATGAAAGAAGGGGCAGCTGTATCTTTAGTAATATTTTTTTTAGAAACATTTTTGCCTTATTTCTTCGAAAGTAACTTATTGTAACTAGGTTATTAACTCCTCGACGTGTCCTCACGGCGGCGATAGGCGGAGACCTCCGCGCCCGGCATTGGTTTCGGCCATGCTGCGGAGCGAGACGGAGTGGGAAGCGGTCGCCACCTTCTGCGAGAGCGAGACAGTAATGCTCGTGAAAGAGTTGGCGGGCCGCGAGAGAGAGAGGACAGCGTCCTCCCTCCGCCCCAACCGCAGTGGTGTACGCCCACGGCGTCAGACGTCGCAAGCCGATCTCCGGCCACCGTAGGCGCGGGCATGCGGATAGCGAGTAAAGGGCAACTCGCTGTCCGACCATGGACCATGCCCGGGTCGACGGCGCGTCGTGTTCCACGCGAGCCTCAAAGAGCTGTCAGCAAAATGACGGGGTCCCCTCTCAGAGGGCCAAAGCCTGCCGGGGTCGCGGGACTTATTTCTATCACAGTGACCCCGGAACATAAAGCGCTATTGAAGGACACCGTGGATTTTAGTCAGTACAAGTCTGACAGTCCCTCCCGCCCTGCCCGGGGTTGGAGGACTCATTTGATGATTTTACCACGATAAAAAAAAAGGTTATTAACTCCTAATACCTATCAAGACAATGCACTGATTAATTGAATCAGTAATTAAATACTTAATATTATTTTACAGCGCGTGACGTGACCAAAATCGGAACTAACGCTGCCTTCTTAATTTTCATCTGTTCAAGTGTTGCCCGCGATATAAAATAAATAAATTAGGGGAAAATGTGACTGCAGAACAATTACGTTTTTTATGCGAATTAAAATAATAAACGCGATTTTATAATGCAGGAGTAAATTGGCCTAGTCTAATATATAAAATTCTCGTGTCACAGTTTTCGTTGCCATACGCCTCCGAAACGGCTTGACCGATTTTGATGAAAATTTTTGTGCTTATCCGGTATCTATGAGAATCGGCCAACATCTATTTTTCATACCCCTAAATAAAAATAATTTATATGGCGAAACAACGTTTGCCGGGTCAGCTAGTAATCTATAAAAAAATATTTAAGATAAAACTGTATTTTCCCCTTACTATTCAGACATCTACTTTTCATTGGTATTTATTTTTCTTAAGCCTTGTTTACATTCTTCTTTTAAATAATGATTGGAACAAGATGATCAATGCTAAATACTAAGAATTACTCTGACTAATTACTATCATAATTTCTCATAAATCATAAACAAACAGATGTCTGTAAGTGTTTACCTTGGTCTGATAGCAAGTCAGTCACATTTTATCTAAAGATAATAATTACCTATGTATGACGCGTATTTGCTCGCCATCTATTCTTCAAAACTACAATAGGTTGTCGTGAAATATATATAAAACAGGACGGTATGCGCCATATTGTAACTTCATGCACGCTTTTCTAGAAAATTTAAATAAATTACACGACCTGTAATACTAAAAATAACATTCAAATCAAATCAAAGCATTTATTTCAAGTAGGACAGTTATAGCACTTTTGAAATGTCAAAAGACAAAAACAGTTCAAAAATAGTTACGTTAAATAAATAAAAGCAGTTCAAAAACTGTGAAAGTACCGTAAATTCCCGTTCCAAGAAGTAGATCTCTATGGAGAAAAACACATTACTTAACAAGATAACAATGATGATAAAATAAAAGTAGATTGTAAATTTTTTTTTTTTACCCAGAGCGTAGCGGGAGGGACTGTCAGACTTGTACTGATTAAAATCCACGTCCCTTCAATAGCCCTTTGCATGCCAGGGTTACTGATGACCCAGTCCCGCGACCCCGGCAGGCTTTGGGCCTATAAGGGGGCTTCCGTCAGATTGCTGACAGCTCGTAAAACGCGCGTGGAGAACAGCGCGCCGTCGTCGTCGACCTGGACATGGTCCATGACACTGTCGGCGAGTCGCTCATACTCGCGCGCCAAGATGCCCGTAATTTGCAAGTGTCAGTTGATAGATGGATTTTATAGACGTTTTCACCCTAACAGTGGTGGCATTTTATATGTATAATGCTCGCAAATGGGATTCCAATTTTGTATGAACTTAAAAAATCATGTAGGTACATTTTTAAGGAACAAAATGTTGTTTTTCTAAGACGTACGTAAAAACTGTATTCTTTTTGTTTTTCATATTTCTAGGTTTTCCCTTTGTCTTAAGGAAAATGTAAAGAAACAAACCACAGCTACTTTACCTAATAACTTGTATTGCATAGCGTCACCATTGCACGCCCACGGAACATTCTAGAACTAGATCATTATCATCTGCCTGCCTTTTCCCAACTATGTTGTGGTCTGCTTCCAATCGAACCAGATGCAGCTGAATATCAGTATTTTACATGGAGCGACTGCCTATCTCACCTCCACAACCCAGTTAGTATAACGAATATAATATCTCTTGGGATTGGTTGCCAGACTTTCGCAGCCACTGAAAACCTGTAACAACTGTCAATCATCTACAAATGACTAGCCGAGACCAACAACTTAACATGCTTTCCGAGGCTTAGCGGACACTCGGTTAGGTGCTACTCATTCACTAACTAACTTCGGGAACGCCGGCTGAGCTCTCATCTACGGTGGCAGGCAATCGCCTCACCATGTGCGTCCCTCATGGCGAGGAAGACTTGGCATCTGATCATAGACCATGATCCCCACCATAGATCCGGCGCGTCGTATTCCACGCGCGCTTTTTAAGAGCTGAAAGCAATCGAATCAAATTAGGGCCACAGCATGCCGGGGTTGTGGGACTGTTTTATCAGATAACCGTGAACCTGGAACGTAAAGGACTATTGAAGGATGACCATGGATTTTAGTCAGTACGAGTCTGACAGACCCTCCCGTCCCGCCCTGGGTGGAAGAACTCATTTGATGATTTTACCACGATGCGCCGTCTGTCATAGTGGCTGAGTCATTATGTCTGATGAATAGACGGATTTCCTCTCCCTCACGTATTCCACCTCTGTTACTGATTTGCCACGAGCTCCTCCATAATAGATCGAATCACTGTTGTAATTTACTTTGTAGTCCATAAAACCTTTAATCAACCCCAAGGACGGCTATAATCAGCTCCACAATAGCCTAGCCTTAAAATAAACCCTATGTTTGACTTTGAAATGTTCTTGAATGTCAAATAAGAAATTAGAAGGGAGGTTTATAGCTATAAGTAACGTTTTGTGAATCAATAATGGTTTGTGAAACTGGTAGAGACTTGCACGGTTCCTGAGTATATTATGTCTGCAGGTAGGTAAACCAACATTACATAATCTCTCGTGGCTAAATAATGACAGCCATACAGGTCTACGACGATATATTACTAGACTCCGCATGCACGATCTAAGGAACAAAAACTATTCTGTCAACTCGCTGAGGTACTACGTAAGCGAGGGGGACGGGGTACTGCGTTGTGATTGGCTAACTCAAGGTCTGTACCCTTAGCACGAGTTTTCAGTAAATGAGACGTAAAGTAAACTGGTACTTTGACACTTACAAATTGACAATTTTCAAGGAAAAAATTAGTTCCTTCTTCGCACACCAGAGGCGCTGTTCCATTTTTTCATACAAGAAACGCTGTAAATACTGTAAAGTAAAAGAGTGAAAACTCGTGCTAAGGGTACTGTTCTGTCTCAAGGGTAATATTATTCCTTCTTTGCTCAAGGTATGTTTACGACTCACAGGAGTGCTCGAAATAAGACGGATATAAGACTTTTTTGCCTAATGTGATGACAGACATCGGTCGCCTGTTATTAGGAGTCTAGTAATATATCGTCGTTGATACAGGTCTTTCTTTAAGGCTAAACAGAGTTTGCCGAAGTTGGTCTATGGATGGATGGCCATCTATCATAGCGAGTTTCCTCCGTGTCTCGGAAAGCACGTAAAGCCGTTGGTCCCGGCTGTCATTTGTAGATCTTTGACAGTCGTTTCTTATACCTACATATAATTACCTAGTTGTAAAGATCTGGGGCCTAAGTCTACTAATTTATAAACGTTACAATGGTCTCTCAATGGTGTGTTTTTGACAGTTTTTGTATGGCAAATCTGTCAAAAACTTACCATTGAGAGACCATTGTGACGTATATAAATTAGTAGACTTAGGCCCCAGATAGGCTGTCACTCAATGTATTGAATTGCCCGAACATGCAAATTTTTTAAACGATATAAAAATAAATGAATAGGTATAAATATAAAGCTCGTTACTAAATAAGGTTGTGCCTAATTAAGCATATGATTAGATTAGGACGAAAGGCAATAAAGGTTTGTAATTTTAGGCTTACAAGCCAAACAATTCGCTAATTTTACATAGGTACAAAGGGATCATTTAGCCAATAGATTCTGTAATATTTATTTAATAATTTATCATTTTGTGCCTTATAATCACAACTGGGATGTAATTTCAAGTTCATGTCAAAAATCTTGGTTCCTCTAACCGTACAGAGAGATGTTTTTCTGGGGAGTTTGTTCCGCCACTTCTTCTTCCCAGCCAAAACATTAGGAAGTGTCGAAGGGGGGGCGCTTTTGGGGGACTGTCTTATGAAAAAAAATTACCTTCAAAAAGTGCTGTTATATCAGTCTATTTTGAATAAATGACCTTTAATTTGATTTTCATTTTACATACAAAGATATACTGATAATACAAATTACTGGTAAACAAAATGTTCAAGACGACATCCATAAATGCTGGAAATGTTTAACAAAGACCAAAGAATGATAGATTCTTGTCAGTTCTATAAATTCTAAACCTACTTAGTAATCAGCAGTCGTCGCTAATCTGTCCATGTATGATGTAATATAACTATGTAATAGTTGTTTATCTAAACGAGGAAAATCCCGCGTTTCCTCTTTGAACTATGGTTTTTCTGTCATTTTTACCGTGAATGGGTGTTTTTTTAAAGTTTGCACAAAGAGGTCCTACTATGCCTCAGTAATCACGATTGTCTACGGTCTGTCCATCCATAGAAGCTGTTTATGCCGTGATAGAAATATTCGTTATGGTCGCCAAAACCTTGAAATTCTGAAAACTGTAGAGTTTATTACCTACGTTTAGGTAATAATTGTTCATTGTTAGACACAGAATTATTAATTCTAAAATATTAAAATAAATATTCTAAAACAGAGTCTTTTCGGAACAGTGGCTAAGCTATCGACTGCTACGTCGCTTATCGCGGTTGGATTCCCGCACGGACTAATATTTGTATGATCTACAAGTAGTGTGTTCCAGATCTGAATGTTTGTGTAGGTATGTGAGTTCAAAAATGTTTTTAAATACACCCACGACCCAGGAGAAGTTTCTGCTCTGAGGAAGCAATTAAACATAAAAACCCAATCTCATTAGCATAATGAATTTCCTCCTAACTTATTGCAAAATCATGAATAAGGTGGCAACACTGACACTTGGCATCTTTTTTTAGTAGTACGATGATCCCTTTTTTAGCGTGATCTGTCGTCAAATGAGTTCTCCCACCCAAGGCAAGGCAGCGGGCGTAGCATGGCGCCGTAGAAAGGGGTTTTGTCGACGGAAGAAAAGACAAAATGACAGAACGTAGAAATATTTTTTGAGTTTTAAGCATGGTAATGTAAAAAATATAGAAAAGAACATTCTTTCCTTCAATGGTGTCACATCTGTGCAAAAAAATCAGTAGATTTATATAGAAATAACGATCAGATAGATTTGTCTTTTCTTGGTAGAATAGAGATAGAATCGCCGTGCTACGCGTGCGGGAAGGACTGTCAGACTTGTACTGACCAAAAATCCACTGTGTCCTTCAATACGTTCGGGGCCATGGTTACTCGTTAGTCACAGTTAGCAACCTAAGGGCTCAAACACACTGCGAGCCTAGCGCGGTGGCGGCGGCGGACGCGATAATAATGAATGTATGAAATCGCCGCTTGTGGCCACATTGAAGTGACTAGGCGGGGAGCCTAGCGCGGTGGTTCCAAAGCGATTTTGCGAGCCTAGGCGTTGCTAGGCAACAACCGATATAACGGGCGGGTGGCAGGTGTAACTAACCTTTTCGGTCTATTAGTAGCACCATATAGTTACCAGAACATGCGCTAAAGTACTACCGTTGGATGTTTTTGTACAATTTAAATTATTTTTACCGTACTTGAGTAGAAAAATGTAGAATGATTAATAATTGAGTTGTATTTTAATCCTAAATAACCTGTACAAAATAATAATATTAATTTCTATAAACAAGTTTTATAGATTCTACTAGGTACCACCGGTTTGCAACACCTGAAGTCGCCGCGACAAAAACAAACGCTTGGTCGGTAGTGTGGACACGTATCGCGTCCGCCGCAGCGCCCGCCACCGCCGACGCGCTAGGGCTCAAACACACTGCGAGCCTAGCGCGGTGGCGGCGGCGGGCGCGATAATAATGAATGTATGAAATCGCCGCTTGTGGCCACATTGAAGTGACTAGGCGGGGAGCCTAGCGCAGTGGTTACAAGCGAGTTTGCGAGCCTAGGCGTTGCTAGGCAACAACCGACATAACGGGCGGGTGGCAGGTGTAAACGCTTGGTCGGCAGTGTGGACACGTATCGCGCCGGCCGCAGCGCCCGCCACCGCGCCTGCCACCGCCGACGCGCTAGGCTTCCAGTGTGGACAAACACCTAGGCTTCTCAGTGTGGACAAACACTAAGGCTACAATGGTATAACCAGCGACACATCGGCAAGAATATAAGAACAAACTATAAATAAACAAATACATAATTAATTGACAACAGACACAACAGTTAATGGAGTTTCCATCATTAACAGACGCGCAATAACGTGACTCAGATATCTTGAATATTAATGTTTACAATTGTTGTTGTAGATAAGTCTTGTTATAGACAAGGCCTGAATTAGTGGCCTTTACTGTCAGATTAACAAAGGTTTTAAGATTAGAAGTAATGTTGAGAAACCTTTTTCCAATGAGGGATTTTCTTTTCATTGTTTCCCTAGTCGATGGATAGATGGCGCTGAACTTGGTATGTTACTGCAATCGTGATTTTTTTTATTTTTTTCACTTGATTGTAATTTTGAAATCTTAAAACGTAACGTACATGTCATGTCATTGTCAGTCACATCACATCACACCATTGGCACATGGAAATATACATATAACAACAAAGAAACAGAAAAAAATATTCATTGTCTTTTTAATTTATGAGTTTTCCACGCCCTAAAAAAATGTCCCAAGAGAAAAAGAAGAGAAGTCTGTACCTCGTGGATTTGTGCAAAAATGAAGGCATAAATCTAGTAACGTAGTCAGTTCAACTCCATCTACAGAGTTCTTGGAAACTACTTTTTTTTTAATACTCGAAAAAGAAAACTTCTCATTAGTTTGACGGCACGGTTAGCACAGTAGTTGAACGATGAACTGCTGCGCATCGGGTCGCGAGTTCGATTCGATCCTCGCACGGAACAAAATATTTGTAAGACCCACTAGTAGTTGTTTTGGGTCTGGTTTGTATAATACTTATGTGTGTTTCTAGTCTTAGCCCTTCATGGCGACAAAGGCAATAACTGCCCACTGTTCAATGTAAGCATCCAGAGAACGCCAGCCATCCGGGTCTTGGGTCACATCCATCCACGACCAGCTTCAAATCATTGATGCATCGTGCCGCAAGGCGTCCCTTACTACATTTTATAAAGTCTCCAGATGTTCAGCTCGGCTCCTATTGACTTTAGCGTAATTTTATATGTAGATATTATATCCTATAACCTTGCTCAATAACTGGACTATCCAACAAATAAAGATTTTTTCGACTCGAACCAGTAGTTACTTAGAAAAGCGCGCAAACAAACTATTCAGATTTATTATATTGAAGAAAATAATCGTTTCTTGTGAATCAGTTTTATTCAATAACAACTAATTATTATTTCCTCAAAGAAATTCTTCAATACTCGGTATTTATTTGCCTTTTTCTTATAACTTTTAGAAAAGTTAGTGGGTGTCCGTCAATAGGTTGAAAGGTCGGTTTTTATATTCAATAACACTCACAATACAAAGCCTTTCCGCCCACGATCACCGCCCGCCCTAGACGTCAGAATATTTAGTCGAGAAAATTCGACGCCCACATTACAATTAGGGCTCTTTTAAACAAAACTAGCTGTTCCCCGTGGTTTCACCCCACTCCTTTTTGTCATAGCGTGATGTATTGTATATCTTATAGCCTTCCTCGATAAATGGACTGTCCAACACAAAAATAACTATTCCTGTGATAACTGCGCTCAACTAAACATACTCACACATATAAGTTTTATAATATAAGTATATATTCGTCTAGAATTCTTGCTATTATACTAAAACAATTACATTTTTGTGTTACGCCGAAAAGAAAATAGATACGGATACTTTTTATCACGTTAGTTTTATATATTTTTACAAATCTACAACTTAAAACAAGATTAACAACAGAAATATAAATTATTTTAATTACGGGGTAATTGAGTTACTTATAATGGCAATATTTTTTCCATTTTGACAACCTTGGCAATATTCTGTGTGACCAGGAAGGAGTTTAAAAATACCACTTAACTTTAAAAAAATATTCTTTAAGTATATTTATAATCTATTCTATTTATGACGCCATAGTATAGAATATTTTATTTTACGAATTTTCTCGCAATTTAAATTGTGATTATGCTAAAGCGTCCTTTATAAAACCCCCAAATATAGGAACATGGACAAGATGAAAAGAATATGTAAGGATGAGAGCAAGCGGGTCACGGGACTGTCTTATGGGGTTATGGGTTACCGCAGCCCTGGAAATCAAAGCAATTGAAGGAAACGCAGTAATTTTAGACATAACCAGCCTAGCAGTAATTATTGTATGCCAAAAAAATACCGTGGATTTTAGTCAGTACAAGTCTGACAGTCCTTCCTAACGATACTAGTGAGAATACCTGGAAGACTAAAGCTAAAGGAATGATGTATGGACTGTGTGATGTATTATTTATGGATTTATAGATTTATAGGAGGTGAGGAATAATGGAGAAGAATGAAAGAAGAAGACATACTCGTATAATATGCTGCGACGACTACTGGTGAATCGTAAAAATAGTAGGGAATGATGAATGAAATAATCTTTCTAGTTATGATCGCAAATGTTACGCAATTGGTATGCTCTGAAGTCTAACCATCGGCTAAATAAACAGACAAAAATAGCAATGCCTGGTATTGTAAACAAATGCCAATACTGGCGTAATTTATAAAGTTTACGCATACATTTAGTCAAGCTGTTTTCCAGGTAGGCAAAAACTACAAAACGCCACTACGATTTTTTGTAAGGAAAGAAAGAAAGAAAGAAAAGAGATTTATTGGGACCCACAAGACAAAATAAACAAAATTACATAAAAAGAAACAACATAGAAAAACAAAAATCAAAAAAAGAAAAACAAAGGTAAAATAAAAAAAACATAAACAATTTAGTCCTGTGCGAGGCCAAAAGGGACTGGGACTGAAGGGGTAAGGGACTGTAAGAACTCAAAACCCAACATGTTCCTAAAGTTGCCCTTTGACTTTCAGGGCCTCAGGATTTAAAATGACATTCTTGCGACCACAAAGACCCTGGAAAACTTAAATCAGTCTGGAAAACGAATCTAAGACTTAGCAACCACACATCTGGGATGGATGAATGGATGAAGTTTTTTTTTAAGTTATTCCTCTCTGTTGAGAGACTCAACTGAGAGGAATAGAGAGGAATAGGTATCTAATCTCCCTTGTGTTTAACAAAAAGTATTTATTACACTAAACAGATTACTAAATGAAGTAAACTCATGACAGATGTCAAGTATTATTAACGAGTGAGTTATTGATTTATAATGCAATGTAGGTGACCTATATAGTTGCAGGATCGCAGGGTTTTCCTGGAATACAAACTTGGCTTAATGATTTTGCTAGTATAAGGGGTTGTTTCACATAATACTATGTCCAAGTAACTCACTATACCTCTTGAAAATTTGTAAAGACCACTTGCTGCTGCTTGATATGGAGGGAAGTGGAAACATATTTTTCCTACACCTCCACTATTCTTTTCTGATTAATTTCGTTGCAGGATCCAAGACAGGTAAACTCATTCTCCGGGACACGTCGAGCTTCATTGTCTCGTCGCTTTTCTAGTGGCTGCCACTGTTGATTCTGGCTTTCAAGAGCTGCAGTGGTTTAGCAATAGTGTGGTGGGTTTGTCCCAAACGAAAATCAGGTTTAGGAAAAAATGTTTTTCCACAAAGTTTGTTGTCGTCAATACCTTGTTAATACTATTTTCTTTATGATAATAATTGTTTCTTTAAGAAACTGCAAGTGCAGGAAAAGCATGCATGATTTCGCAATTAGGCACCGTTACAGCTTCATCCTTATCGTTATTACAAAGTAGGTGCATACCTCTTTCCTTTGGAAAAAACCGAGCTGTGTTGGCCCCTAAAGTTGGAAGTTGGAAGGATGCCCAAAAAAATTGTGAGCGCGACCCCTTTTTTGAACAAAAGACGTGCATTGGTTCACTAAATGAATGTTCCTTTTATTTCTTGCTTTACTTATTTGTAAAAAATGTATCTTTTGAGTCTTATTATCTGAGTAGTTATTAAGAAATTGTCTTTGAGACTAAAAACCGACAGCTCAGTTCATCATAGGTGAACGGTTTTTTTTATTCTTTGGTCAAGCCAAAGAATTAAAAAAACCCTGCCGTAGTAAGTCTTTAAATTTTAGGAAATATTTTTGATTAGATGTTTTTTTTATATCTGGCTGATCACGCAAACTTCGTACTGCCTCAGAATTGGAAAATAAAAATAATTCAAAACCAAAATCGGTCCAGCCGTTCTTGAGTTTTAGCTAGACTAACGAACACTAATTGATTTTGTACTATTGATTAGATTGTGTCAAAAATATGAAACCATTAACAAATACATTGTCATTAGCGCAAAGCCCCCATTAGTTGAATAGGACTTGACACTGGCAGGACAGTCGATATCTGCTATAGGTAATGTAAAAAGGAAGAGAAAAAATGGGACTTTTGGGTATTTAACTGTCAAAATTTTAGTATTGGATTATTTACCTTGTAGGAGACAATTCTATCATACCTTTTGAGAAAAATGGACGTGTTAATTAAGCCAAATTGATGTTGTTAAAAATTATTACCTATCTACCAAAACTTTATTAGATTATGACAAAAACTAATACCTACCTACAGTTTATCATACTCAACTCAGTATTTTTTTGTATGAACTTTGACTTACTATGCCCGTTTTATCTTTTAACAAACAAGCCACTTCTACAGTTACAAGCGATTACAATTTCCGTTCATTTTATAATCAAGAATGGGTCTAAAGCTAGACTTATTCGACGCCAGACGTAAATATTTAGATAACAGTACAAGTAACAATTCAAAACAATACAATCGCCTACTTTGGTTTCAAAACAGAATCTGTATCAGGGTATCCAAGGCGAATTTACCGTAAACATCATCAAAATTCGCGGCGAAACGTTGGTATTTATCATTATTAATATTTTAACAGCTGAATTTAGTAATCGCGTTGATATTAACCCGTCGTTTGGTGCAGAAAATGAATGATTTCTGCATTTGGCCGCCTATCATGACGTATCACCCAACACAACACGTAACAAGGATAATATTTCGCGAAATATCGGTAACGATCGGCTGCATTCGCAATTGTCTATCCCTCTCGCACTCGTGTAAAAGCCAATCATGTCACGCTATCGAATTTCCGTGCTCTTCTCTTTATGTTGGCTCCGTCAGTACATATTTTTAGATTGAGCAGTGCAGACGTATCGTAAGAAACATTTTGTCGGTGATTTTTTAAAACGAAATTCAAGAATTAAAGCTTTGTTTACTGTATTGGACGTGATAACCGTGTTGAAATGGCCAAGGTAAACTATTGTTTGGTTCTCAAAGTTAAGTAAATAAGGTTGACAAGGGAGATTACACGAAAAATGTGTATTTTTTTTTGCACGGAACGTCGCACCACCAATGACGTATTGTCTCGGAAGATAACTCGCAACATATTTTTGTATTAAACCTTTTTTTGGTATACTTTTCATCTGTATAACTATTCGGAACAAAATAAGTGACATAACTTAAAACCACGGTTTATGTAATTATATTTTATTTGATGTAAATAAACAGTTTTACGATAATAAGTAAAAAAAATATGAACACATTAGACACGGAAGGTAAATTGAACCGCGAATTCCGTCGCGCTGTTATTAATGAAAACGAATTATGAATTGTTTCTTATCTTTTGTTTTAATCAACTTTCTATCAAATTATGAAAAAAGTAGGCAAGTTTTAATTGCAATGCAGGTAACATTCTAAACAATGTCAAAATCAATAGTTTTTGAAAAAAAAAATACTGTCATAATAACATTGCCATATCAATCACTTCCCATAATTCAGGTGAATTTATACGAAATGAAATTAGCGGAAAAAGGCGAGTCATTCGTTATATTATTCTTTCTATGACTGTATGTGACGCATATTAAAAAAACTTTCCTAATGTAACAGTAATTATTGTTTGCTAGGTACATCATTATTTGTTAGAAGATTAAAATGTGTCAAGTATTCTCTACTACAGTAGTTATTTGTTCATAGATTTATATGTTGAAATAATTTAAACAAACAGTCAGGTACGGCACGTCTTTGAGATAAGGAATTCTCCAACACACCATTGTGATATTCGCTTTTATGATATTTTATATTAAATTCCTCTGTTTCTAGTTGCATATTACTTACTCAAGTATTGCAATAAATTTAATTGCTCGTGAATAGTGCATATTTAGAAATCATAAAGTGTTAACAATGAGTCATTAAGAAACATATCTTATTTCTTAGGACAGCCGTTTATGTTGTTGGTTAGTTCCATCAATTTAGTTATTCTAATATGCATCAAATCTTAATTTTTAATATGTTGGCTTTTCTACACCAATTAGACGCATGATATCATTCATTATTAAACGGAATGCGTTTCATAATTATCAAACACTTTGTTGTTTACTACAACAATTATTTATTTTCCAACCATGTAATTTGCCTATTTTAATATGAAGTCCGGGGTATTTATAATTTGAACATGGCAACTCCAGTCTCATCTGTCATCTGTGATCTGTCATGGTGGTCCATCCAATGTCGGTCGGTCGTGTGATATTTTAACGTGATATCGATCGAATTTGATACAATTTAAATGTCGTATACTATCAAAAATTTACTAATTCAGGCTAGAAACAGCTACAAGAAGTTCCTGGATATTAATAAAAGCGGATTCATGGTAAGTTTCCATTAATTTTTTAAGAAAATGGTGTTAAATGAAAACTAGCAGCAGGCATAGTTTATGTCTTTGCTTTTAAGTCGGAAAAAACCTTCAATTAGCACTAATTTACTTTGTTCTTGCCTTGAGATTGTTGGAAAATGATTAGAGTGCAATAAAAGTAGGATATGTTGGAAATTTGAGGCGTTTATAAGGTTATTCTTGGTGTTTTCCAACTGTCGGATATAAAGATTAAATGTGCGTGTTTTAGACTTTTATTAATCTTTTAGCCGTTAATCTATAAGCACGTATGTTATCTGCTACATGTGAAAGTAAACAATGTCTTTGGCGCCAATTACGTGCCTAATTATGGCTGTAAAAGTCTGAATTTATTGAAAAATAATCTCTTTAGATTTTTGTTTACATAATACCTCTTATCTCATAATAAAATTGTCTACTATAATATGGCTGGTTAAGTCCTCGTCTTACACAATTGAAGTTGTGCTTTGGGATTCAAGCAAATAATACTAATATTCCACAACTATCACACAACGCGATCTAGTCCCAAGCTAAGCAGAGCTTGTGTTATGGGTACTACACAACTGATAAACATACTTATATACTTACTTCTAAATACATACATATTATAGATAAATTACACCCAGCCACAACAAATAATCGTGCTCATCACACAAACATTTGTCCTGGGTGGGAATCAAACTCACAACCCCCGGCACAGCAGCGGTCACTGGCCACCAGACCAACAGGCCAGTCCTCGCCTCACACACTTGTATTTGTGCTTTAAGATTCAAGCAAATACATCTATAATAAATTTTATGTTTCTTAATTTTTGCTTGGTGCTTCTGACTGGACCATCTTTAAAACTCTGACAAGCAAATTCAGTTGTTTATTGGTTACTGACAATAGAAAATAACTAGTCAACCAAGATAGATTATTAATTCCCAGCATTTAAAAGGGCGATGTGGTGCTGGAACGCAATTTATTAAATCTTAAGATGACCCACAGACCAATTTTTATAGTAGTAAAATCATCAAACCAGTCCTCCCACTCAGGGCAGAACGGAAGGGAATGTCAGATATGTACTGACAAAAATCCATGTTGATCCTTCAATAAGCCTTTATGTTTCAAGGCGCTTGGATATCTGCTGACTGAGACAGACCTGCAGCCACAGCAGGCGTGCTGGAACGCATTAAGCAACATTACATGTTAACTCACATACACAATATTAATGGGTCCTAAATTGTGAGCTGCCATTTAGTAATGGGTCCTAAATAGCAGCTCACGATTTAGGACCCATTAATATTAGTATAAATTTTTACCCGTGGTGCTAGGTAACTGGGCTTCTCCCAGTTGTAATATCCCTTTATGCCTATTGGCCTTGTTTTGTTGTCTCCTGCTTGCACGGAGGGACGTAGATACATATTTTTCCTACTCGTCCACTATTCTTTTCTGATTAATTTCGTTGCAGGATCCAAGACAGGTAAATTCATTCTCCAGGACACGTCAAGCTTCATTGTCTCGGCGCTTTTCTGGTGGTCGCCACTGTTGGTTCTGGCTCTCAGGAGTTGCAGTGGTTTGGGAATAGTGTGGTGGGTTTGTCCCAATAAAAAAATACATAAACACCCAGACCTGGAACAAGTACTTGTCGGTCATACAAATATTAATCCCATGCAGATACAATTTCTCTGCCACTGCAACAACCATGCCGGGGTTGGGTCATGTCTGTCTGATGTCAATTAAAACATAATTCATAATATACAACAACCTTCAATGGAAAAATTGTGAAATGGTGTTGCAATGTTTTTTTCCTCATAAATGCGGTTTTCTTTACTGACCGAGTTTTACTTCTGTCATTCAAGTTTTCCTGCTTTATTCAGTACTAGCGGCCAGTCCCGGCTTCGCACGGGTGGAGGACCCGGTCTAAAACCCGGTCCCGATGGTTACAAACACAACAAAAAATTAATATCCGAATCGGTCAAGCCGTTTTCATGTTATGTCGTGACAACGGAAAACGGGTTTCATTTTTATATATATAGATTATAGTCAGTTTATTAGTTAAATACTTTTATAAGATTACTAGCTGTTCTCCGTGATTCCCGAAGCTCGGCTCGTATTAGTCCTTATAGCCGCTTCCAACTGGTCCTATTGGAAACCTATATTATGGTAGGCTTATGTTCAGTAGTGGACGTCTTACAGATGATATGTTGATGGTTTTATGAAAGATAAATAATAAAAAAACATATCAATTAGGCCACAGGCAATTTCGAACTGTCAAAAGCCAAAAAAAAAGTAATAAAATAGTTATGGTGCTGGGTTATTTTTATTGAATCAGCCCATAATGTCCCACTGCAAAGGCCTCCCCCTACTCTTTTCACTGCTCTCTGCGACTATGGTCCAGTCCTTCATATAGCAGTCCAAGTCATCTCACCATCTTCGCTTGGGTTTGCCGAACGTCGACGTCTTCTCCCTTTTGGCACCCAATCGTATGTATGTTTTGCCCAGCGATTGTATGGCATTCGACATACGTGGCCAGCCCAGTCCCACTTCAGCTTGGCAGCTTTTTCTCCCACATCGGCAATTTGTGTCAAGGAACGCAGTACTGTGTTTCTTATGCGGTCTGAAAGTTTGACTCCTAAAATACTGCGTACCATGCGTCGCTGGCAAACTGAGTGTGGACTTGTGAAGATTTGTCAAAGATAACCATAGAGTTAGGTAGGTGGTCGCGGGACTTATACCATTACCGTGACCCCGGAACATAAAGGGCTATTGAAGGACACCGTGAATTTTAGTCAGTACAAGTCTGACAGTCCATCCCGCCCTGCCCTGGGTGGCAGAACTCATTTGATAATTAAGTAAAATAGTATGAAAATAATTATGGTGCTACAGTCCCAGTCACAAGACATAATAACTGTTAAAATACTGCATGGTTAGGTAGGTAAAAGATTGGTAGCTCATATATCAAGGTTTTACTCTGAAATCTTGTTGTGATTTCGAAACAATTATTGTTTACGTTTTACGGTTTTTCCATCAGTTAAAATTATCAGATATCCGTAAAAAATATTCCATTACCTCGGACATAAATAAAATATGTGTCAGATTGTTATCTCTTTTGGAGTATTAAATGATAACTTGTTTTTAAAGAAACGGGTGAATATAATATAAGTCACGTATCACTGCTGGAATGGCCTATAGGTATGTTGACTGGCCTGTTGGTCTAGTGGTTTGTGACCCTGACTGCTATGCCGGGGTTTCGATTCCCACACAGGACAAATGTGTGATTAGCACGATCATTTGTTCTGTGTGTAATTTATCTATAATATTTATGTAGGTATTCGAAAATATGTAAGTGTGTCTATCAGTTGTCTAGTACCCATAACACAAGCTCTGCTTAGCTTGGGACTAGATGGCTTTGTGTGATAGCTGTGAAATATTATTATTATGTGCGCGATGACAGCGCCTCCTAGTGACCACATTATTATTTTGCCCAATTCTCAAAATTGCAACCGAGTCAAAAGGATCAGTTTTCAAAAAGGCTAATTCTCTAAAAGCCTATTTCTCAAAATGGAAGAGTTTCTGCGATTGGGAGTATAATTCTTAGAAATGTATGATTTTTGCGCCTAAACCTAATGGGGACATCATCATCACATCAGCCGTAGGACGTCCACTGCTGAACATAGGCCTCCCCTTTAGACTTCCAATAGCACCGTCTGTCGCGGCTTGCATCCAGCGTGATCCTGTGGTCCTCATAAGATCGTCTGCCCACCTTGCAAGTGGACGTTTCACGCTGCGCTTGCCGGTGCGTGGTCTCCATTCGAGAACGTTACAGCCCCATCGATCATCAGTTCTGCGTGCTATGTGGCCTGCCCACTGCCACTTCAACTTGCTAATTTGGGGTCATAAGATCTGCCAAGTCTTGCCATCATTTTGATAACCATTTTCAGCTTGTTTTTCATTAAAAACCTACTTGAAAAGATTGTGATGCATATTACACTTCAATAGAAACATTTCTTATTTATAAAATTTGCTCTGCTTAAAACAGTACAAATATTTCTACGTTCTGTCATTTCATCTTTTCTTCATCAACAAAACCTTTCCACGTCGCCATGCTACTCGTGCTGATTCAACACACAACAGTTAGCCACACTTGTAGTTTACTCAACACAACGACGATATATTACTAGACTCCGCATGCAAGATCTAAGGAACAAAAACTATTCTGTCAACTCGCTGAGGTACTATGTAAGCGAGGGGGACGGGGTACTGCGTTGTGATTGGCTAACTCAAGGTCTGTTCTGTCTGAAGATATGTTTACGGCTCACAGGAGTGGTTGAAATAAGACGGATATAAGACTTTTTTGCCTAATGTGTTGACAGACATCGGTCGCCTGTTATTAGGAGTCTAGTCTAGTAATATATCGTCGTTGACTTAATACTTACCTCAAGCTCACGTTTCGTAGAACAATAATCTTTTACTTTATAGTACTCTTAAAGTCTTAAGATATCGTCTAGATAACTATTAGACTTTTATAAGATAGCCTTATCACATGATAAGATGTTCTGTCGCGTGTGTAAATGTATGGCCTTGAAATATTAATCATGTTTGATAGGTGCCACCCCCAGCGAACTGCGAAATATGTAGCGATCGATCAATTCTTGACAGTGATTGGCCTAGAAATTGTATCTACTAGGTTAGTAGTTCCAGAAAGATTAGGTAGACTTCATATTTTTCCAAATTTAAACTCCGGGATGCTTTTCAGCTAATGACGGGGCCCCTTAGAGGGCCAAAGCCTGCCGGGGTCGCAAGACTAACGATAGCTTCCCTGATCCCGGATCGTAAAGGGCTATTGAAGGACACCGTGGATTTTAGTCAGTACAAGTCTGACAGTCCCTCCTGCCCTGTCGTGGGTGGGATTAGTCATTTGATGATTTAACCTACGTCAGGTGGGAGGACACTTCTTCAGCCGTTCCTCAAAGAGGGCTTTTGAAACTACCGTTCACTGGCAACATTTTGTTGTGTTCACCTTCCGACTGACGCAGGTCCTCACCAGGCACGGTTGTATCGGGAGGTTCCTTTGTCAGATTCAGCGGGAAGATACGCCCGGGTGTCACCACTTTGTGGTTTGCTTATAGGACACGATGGATGTCTGCCCCGCTTAGGTGGAGAACTCCCGTATCTTCAAGGATGCTATAGGCACCGTTGATCTCTTGCGTCTGGCCATGATTGGGCTCTTATTACGGGGCAAGGGGAATGGAAACAGTCACCTCCTGCGAAGTTGTAATGCTAGCGAAGGAGGAGGTGGTATGTGTGAGGGAGAAACTAACCTGCTCTCGTCCCAGCACGAGAGACACCAAGGGCATTGGAGATCGCGATGTGATCTCCAACCACAGTAGGCGTCGGCTTGCGGACGGCAAGTAATGGCTACTACAGCCAAATCTGACTTCCACAACCCAGTAACTGGGTAGTACCATACCTTAACTGGTTGTCAGATTCAAGCTTCTGACTAACAGTAACATTGTCTAAGATTTACAAATGACATGACCAACGGCTTACGTGTTTCCCGAGGTACGGTGGAAACTCGCTATGACAGGTGGTCATCCATCCACAGACCAACCTTGGCAAGTCTTAACCTTAGAAGATTGACTTGTTCGGTTCTTATTTAGCCACGAGTCTTCAATTATTTTTTTTACGTGGTTAAATCATCAAATGAGTCCTCCCACCCCAGGCAGGGTGGGAGGGCCTGCCAGACTATTACTGACTAAAATCCACGGTGTCCTTCTATAACCCTTTATGTTCCGGGGTCACGGTGATGGAATAAGTCCTTCGACCCCGGCAGGCTTTGGCCCTCTGAGAGGGGGCCCCGTCATTGTGCTGACAGCTCTTTGAGGCGCGCGTGGAACTACGCGCCGTCGATCCGGGCATGGTCTATGGTCGGACAGCGAGTTGCCCTACGAGTAAATTATTATTACTCAATAATCTGAATGTTTTTACGATTAATGTAATAATTCATTATTAATTACTCCGATTAATAGTTATTTGTTGTGACACGTCATAATTATTATCACCTCTTGTAGTAAACAGGGTCATTCTCTGGATAAATGTAAATCGTTAATTTTTTTGATATTAAAAGGTGACCTTTTTACACGTTACTATTGTTTTTGTTAAGCTGAGGTCGCGGGACCGTATTTAAAGGGCATCGAGGCCCTGGAACGTGAAAGTCAACTTAAGGAATGAGGTTGGTTTTTGGTCATCAAGTCTGACACCCTCTTTTTTAGGTGGTAAAACCATCAAATGAGTCCATCAGCCTTGGTGGATCGTTAAGGACTTTCAGACCCGTACTGATTAAAGTCTACGTTGATCCTTCAAAAGCCCTTTACGTTCCGGGGTCATAGTAACCTGCTTGGACAGTCCCACAACCAATGCAGACGTGTGGCCCTATAGAGGCTCCGTCAGTTTTCTGTCAGCTCTTAGAGGCGATCGTAGAACACGACTCACTGTCGACCAGGGCATCCCTGAACGGACGGCGACCTACCCATTACTCGCCGTCCACATGCTCGCGCCTACGGTGGTTGGAAATCGCTTTGTGATGTCCGACGCTCTGGGTGTCTTACTAGGTGGGTCTGACAGTCCCTTCCGCTCTAGCTAGAGAGAGGTGCCGAGTGGGGCCTTGTATAATAATATTCCACAACTATCACACAACGCCATCTAATCCCAAGCTAAGCAGAGCTTGTGTTATGGGTACTAGACAACTGATAAACATACTTATATATTTCTAAATACCTACATACATATTATATAGATAAATTACACCCAGACACAGAACAAATGATCATGCTCATCACACAAACATTTGTAAACCCAAGACCCCCGGCATAGCAGTCAGGGTCACTAACCACTAGACCAACAGGCCAGTCGATATTCCACTCCTGTACACAGGAGTGGAATATCGACTGGCCTGTGGGAACATTTGGAACATTTGGCCAACAGTGGGAACATTTGGTTTATTAAGCACTAATTGTCATAATCACAAACTATAAATTGCCAAAAACACTTCCAGTAATTTAAAACTTCTTTTATATAATTAGTAGCGAAGTCTAAATGCATTTTAATTGTGAATTATTATTGCAATCACTGTATAAGACTGTCAATTATAATTTCAGCCGTTTAAGTTAATAAAAAGTGGCTAGTTGAAGTTTTAATTGATGTTAATTAACTTGTTATTTACGTGTCAAATGAAGGCAAGGTGCCATTATTAATTGTAATAATTTCTAACTGCAATTATTGCGTAGAAGAGCAAGGCTATCTCTTCAACATCTGCCTAGCCTTTTTCCTATGCTGAGGTCGGCTTCCAAAGAAGCTCGTGACTAAATAATTACAGCCGCAAAGGCCGATCTTCCTGGTTAATCCGCGCTTGCTGAGGTTAGTCTGTGGATGGGTGACCATCTATCGTAGCGAGTTTCCTCTGTGCATTGGAAAGCACGTAACACCGTTGGTCTCAGCTGTCATTTGTATCTTTGACAATCGTTGATCAGTCAGAAGCTCGAAAATCTTACAACTAGTCTCACCAAGGGGTATCGTATTACCCATGAGTTGTAGAGGTCTGATAGTCAGTCGCTCCATGTAAAATACTGATATTCAGCTGCATCTAGTTCGACTGAAAGCCGACCCAAATATATTTGGGAAAAGGTAAGGCAGATGATGATATTGAGGTCGGCTTCCAGTCTTACCATATGCAAAATACCAGCTTTTCTTGGGTTTGGATCCACACTGTTTAACGACACCACAGTCAGTCAGTCACAGTCGTCTGGCTACCAAAGTCGTTTGGTATCGAAGACTTGTGTCACTTTGATGTCTGCACTGCGGTTTGATCCACGCAGCGAACAATTTTTAATGACCAGCTAAAAGATGACGGTCTGGCTGTTTGTGTTTGTGAGATTAAAATGTCTCTAAACGCATCCACGATACAGGAGAAATTCCTAGTGTGGGGCAATGTCTTTTTAAACTCAGAAATCTTAACAGAATTTTTATATGGAACAATGGCCGACATAATACCTTTTCAGGATGTCAATTATCGAATAAATATTTTATATTATGACTTATCATTAATCTAGTATAACAAGGTTATTACCAGATGATTATTATAACCATTAGGCTCGTCATGATAAGATTAAATAGCCAAATAGATGATGTGTTTATGACTTTATAACTCTTTTTTGTCCCCGCACGTGGCATCACTAATCCCATCATTGTTCTTCCAAGAATAGACAGTCTGATAACATCATCATCAGCCGGAAGACGTCCACTGCTGAACATAGGCCTCCCCCTTAGACCGCCACACCGAACGACAATTCGCCACTTGCATCCATCCGTTGCCCGCGACTCTCACGATGTCGTCGGTCCACCTAGTGGGAGGCCTACCTACGCTGCGTCTTCCGGTCCGTGGTCGCCACTCGAGAACCTTTCTTCCCCATCGGTTGTCACTTCTACGAGCTATGTGGCCTGCCCATTGCCACTTCAACTTGCAAATTTTAAGAGCTAGGTCGGTGACTCTGGTTCTTCGCTGAATATCCGTGTTCCGGATTTTATCCTGCAAAGAAACTCCGAGCATAGCTCTTTCATAGTCTGACAACAGTTTTGTCTAATACGCATAATAGAAACAAAAACAGTTCTATCATAAAACAAGTTCTTCATCATCTGCCTGCTTTGCGAGTTTCCTCCGTGTCTCGGTAAGCATGTAAAGCCCTTAGTCTCGGCTGTCATTTGTAGATCTTTGACAGTCGTTACTGTTAGTCAGAAGCTCTAAAGTCCGACAACCAGTCTCACCAAGGGATATCGTATTACCTAGTAACTGGATTGTGGACGTCAGATAGACAGCTATCATCACATCAGCCATAGGACGTCTACTGCTGAACATAGGCCCTCATAGACTTCCAATAGGCCCGGTTGGAAGCGGCTTGCATCCAGCGCGATCCTGTGGTCTTCAGAATGTCTGTCCACCTTGTAATAGGCTGTCGCCAGATGTAACATACTGATATTCATTTATTGGAATCAAATATAGCACTCACAATTTAGGACCCATTAATATTAGTAGTCATTTTTACCCGTGGTGCTAGGCAACTGGGCTTCTCCCAGTTGTAATGTCCCTTTGTATCTATTGGCCTTGTTTTGTTCTGTCTCCTGCTTGCATAGAGGGAAGTGGAAACATATTTTTTCCTACTCCTCCACTATTCTTTTCTGATTAATTTCGTTGTAGAATCCAAGACAGGTAAATTCATTCTCCGGGACACGTCGAGCTTCATTGTCTCGACGCTTTTCTGATGGTTGCCACTGTTGATTCTGGCTTTCAGGAGTTGCAGTGGTTTGGGAATAGTGTGGTGGGTTTGTCCCAATAAAAAAATACTGATATTCAGCTGCATCCAGTTAAACTGGAAGCAGACCACAACATAGTTGGGAAAAGACAGGCATATGACTGCAATCTCTAAGATCGGACAACCGAAATACTCTCCAGTCTACTGATGAATAAACCTATTTCAACTCGTGATGCAATATTTTGCACGATGAATTGTAGCAGCTCTGTTGTCCGGGTCTCACGCATGCGTAAAGGAGGTGCAGGATTAAAACATGGCGGCTGTCATAAGGGGCTTGTCCCACCGTTAGCGAATAGCGAGAATTATACGAAGACACGACGACAGAGTTCTTTCTGATGGGATAATTAATCTGCAATCAAATTACTAATAAATGCATCTCTTTTACTAGTTATTAGGAATCGTAGTTACCATACATACATACACACATAAACTCACTCCTACCCATGGTCGTAGGCAGAAACTACAGAGCGTCACCTGCTACGATCCTTACATACTCCTTCCACCTCATCCACATTCATACATCTGGTCATACACGCTCGTCGATTGCTAGTACTACACACCCGACCTTTCTGAAGCACTTCACCAATAAGGTCAGTGTAGGTCTTCCTAGGACGTCCCCTCCCGGCGTTTCCACTCACCTCCGTAAATACCAAGCCTTGAAAAATTTCTATCCGATTCTGATACGCAGTTTCAGAGAAACAAACCTTCGAAATCGTCGTGAAATACTGTGTGTATTTTAAAATTATTAGTGAAACGATCGTATTAGGGGGTCGTATAATAAGGTTTTACCAACATTTGGCAGTGTTCATAATTAATAAGCTTATCAATTTTGAAGTGGTTATAACCTTTTGTGGATAAATTTTTATTGCCGCCCCAATCCACTTAATGTTAATTCGGTCGATAAAAGGGATATCTGTACAACTACAAGACCTAGATCACCACTCGCCACCTTTGTGGCGCAGCCGTGAGACACACAAAACATATTATTTTACTTTTTCTTGTGTTAGTTAAAGGGTTTTTTTTTTATTTTTTTTTAATTTTGATTGTGTGTGTTTTTCGTGGTCCCTTTGCGCCAAATAAATGTTTTTTCTTTCTTTCTCGCCATCCCATTGCCTCTACGACATGTTTTTTTTAAGCTCAGAAAATTATGAATTTATAGTCGCTTCCGCGTGACTGTAAGACATGTCCCTTAATGCAATATCGCCGTATAAGTATACGCTCACATAAAATTGTATTGCAATCGATTTTTTATCAATACTGTTATTATTTTCTTTGTATGAGGCAATTGACCTTTCGACGCATACAGGTTTAAATTAATAATAGCTATTGTCTTCGGCGACGGACGTCGGCAGACGATCTTCGGCCACCATAGGCGCGGGCAGCGAGTAATGGGCGACTCGCTGACCGACCATGGACCATGGGCAACGGCGCGTTGTGTTCCACACGCGCCTCAAAGAGGGCCAGAACCTGCCAGGGTCGCGGGACTTATCGAATTACCGTGACCCCGGAACGTAAAGGGCTATTGAAGGACACTGTGGATTTTAGTCAGTACGAGTCTGGCAGTCCCTCCCGCCCTGCCTTTTTTTTACCGTGGTAGTCATCAAACGAGTCCTATGCTACAACAATAAGATTTGTTTACGTATCCATTGACTAAGACGTATAACAACAGTTGGCACAATGCCTAACTTCTAAGATTTATGTTCTAAAGTTATTTAATCAACAACTTTATATTTAAACTTGTCTAAATTAATTATATTTTGTAATTAATTAGTAGGAAGTGTGTTTTGTCTAGTACTAGAAACAAAAAACAGTTTTATCCATTGAGCTATTATTACTACGTATAGAGTCGACACCACGCATCACCACTGTGTCCCATCCAGGATGAGTGCACGCGCCTAGAGCACGCCACAGAGCTGTCAAACACCTGAATGAACTTGTGCACATTGTCTCATCCTGGATGGGACACAGTGGTGATGCGTGGTGTCGTCTCTATACGTAGTAATAATAGCTCAATGGTTTATCATAAAACAAATTCTTCATCATCTGCCTTGCGAGTTTCCTCCGTGCTAGGAAAGCACGTAAAGCCGTTGGTCCCGGCTGTCATTTGTAGATCTTTGACAATCGTTACTGTTAGTCAGAAGCTCTAAAGTGACAACCAGTCTCACCAAGGGATATCGTATTACCCAGTTATTAGGTTGTGGAGTTCCGATAGTCAGTCGCACCATGTAAAATACTGATATTCAGCTGCATCTGGTTCGACTGGAAGCAGACCACAATATAGTTGGGAAAAGGCAGGCAAGTAATGATGAGTTCTAATGGTTAAGTTAAAATTGTCTTGAGTAGAATCACGATCTTCGAAACTTGCAAAAAATATTAATTTACACTCCATAACGTTACGTCGTAGTGCAAACTGGTTTTGTGTTTTTTTTTCTTAAAATAAACTAGCATTTGAATAATATTTACATAATAATAGATTTAAACGTATAAATACCTATCTTGCCAGGCCTCCAAAGAGGTGTGTCACACGGAAATGATAAAAACTGTCCGAATTTAGAAGAATATATATGGATTTTTATCACCCGTTTGTTGCGGAAGGGACTGTCAGACTTGTACTGACTAAAAGCTATCCGGTTCCTTCAAACTATCCTTTGCTATCCAGGGCGTCGGTAACTCTTTTCGTTTCTTCGGGGATTACAGACAGTTGCATTCATACTCGTATTTGTTTCTTTAGTCTATGCCGGGCAAAGGCATCCCCCAGCACGCGTAGCATGGCGATTCTGTCTATTCTACCAAGAAAAGACAAAAATAACTTTGTCTTTTCTTGGTAGAATAGACATAGAATCGCCATGCTACGCGTGCTCGCCATAGCATCGTTATTTCTACACAAGTCGACTGTTTCTTTGAACAAATATGACACCATTCGTACACTATTGAAGAAAAGAACGTTTATTTTCCATATTTTTTACATTACCACGCTTAAAACAATAAAAATATTTCCACGTTCTGTCATTTTGTCTTTTCTTCCGTCGACAAAACCCCTTTCTACGGCGCCATGCTACGCCTTCTGGACTGACATGGCCCACCTAATCCCATTTCGGCCGTGTATTTTTTGTTGGTAAAACTATTTAACTCATACTTCCAACCAGAGCTGTGTGGCAGGGACTGTCAAACTCGTAGTGACTAAAATCCACCGTGTTCTTCCAGTTTTCCTCTACGGTCACGGTGACAGTACCGCGACCCCGGCATTCGTTTGGCCCTCGTTACATTGCTTGCAGCTTTAAGGCTTGCGTGGAACGCGACGTGCCGTTGACCTGGATGAAATGGTTCATGATCGGACGGCAAGACACCCATTACTAGCCGTTCGCATGCTCGTGCTCCCTGGGGAGGCTTTATATCCAGTGGACTTCAATAGGCTGGAAAGTTGAATGGTTTTAAAAATGTCTTCTTTCTCTTTTCCAGAAACTTCAAATGTGTGGCACGGAGGAGGAGATGAGGGAGGTCGCTGGCAGGATCTGTCGGAACTACCTTCATGGACCCTGGAAGACTATAGATGCCAAAGAGCTGGACTGCAAAAGGATCAGGTAAGACTTCTTAAGAATCCCGGAGCGATCAGATTCAGAAGAAAGGATCTTACGATATTTCGATTACTACGCCTTACCAGCATCTGTCTGCCTTTTCCCAACTATATTGGGATGCATATGCAGCTGGATATCAGTATTTTACATGGAGCGACTGACTATCGGACCTCCACAACCAAGTAACTGGGTAATACGATATCCCTTGGTAAGACTGGTTGTTATACTTTAGAGCTTCTGACTAACAGTAACGAATATCAAAGATCTACAAATGACAGCCGGGACCAACGGTTTTACATGCTTTCTGAGGCATGGAGGAAAATCGCTATGACAGATGGTCACGACCAACCTCGGCAAGCACGTCTTAACCTGGAAGATCAGCCTGTGCGGCTGTAATTATTTAGCCACGAGCTCCTCAAGTAGTACGCTTTATGAGCGTGTATTATAATGGCGCCAAATAAGTGCTATTCTTAGTTTTAACCAACAACGATATATTATTAGACTCCTAATAACAAACGACCGATGTCTGTCAACACATTAGGCAAAAAAGTCTTATATCCGTCCTATTTCGACCACTCCTGTGAGTCGTAAACATACCTTGAGACAGAACAGACCTTGAATTAGCCGATCACATCGCAGTACCCCGTCCCCCTCGCTTACATAGTACCTCAGCGAGTTGACAGAATAGTTTTTGTTCCTTAGATCGTGAATGCGGAGTCTAGTAATATATCGTCGTTGGTTTTAACACAATATCCAAGTGCCGTGTAAGGTAGCTCTTTTAAATTTTAAATGCACGTCAATTATTTGTTTTACATTTTTATATAGAAGGCCATTGTTTGTTTGTTCAAGTATCGATTTGACTTCAAGGCTAAGTTTAGATTATCAGGTAACACGCAAGTCTTATGGCTGAAACCAATGTTTTGAGCTGTTGAGAAGGAAAAGGCCTGTTGGTCTAGTGGTTAGTGACCCTTACTGCTATGCCGGGGGTCGTGTTTCGATTCCCACCCAGGACAAATGTTTGTGTGATGAGCACGATCATTTGTTCTGTGTCTGGGTGTTATTTTTCTATAATATGTATGTATTGAGAAATATGTAAGTATGTTTATCAGTTGTCTAGTACCCATAACACAAGCTCGGCTTAGCTTGGGACTGTGTTGAACAAATTATGCTTTTTGGAGGTATTCCACGAAGGGCACCTGTCATCTGCGGAAAAATTTGACAGGAGCCTTATGTCGAATAGATAAAGTGCAAGTAGCTCAGGTGCCATTGTCAGCGGGTGCCCTTCGTAGAATAATTCCATAGTAAGACGGTTCATCATCATCAACTCAGCCATAGGACGTCCACTGCTGATGAGCATAGGCCTACCCTTTAGATCTCCACGTATACCGGTTGGAAGCGACCTGCATCCAGCGTCTTCCGGCGACCTTTATAAGGTCGTCTGTCCATCTTGTTGGTGGGCGTCCTACGCTGCGCTTGTTAGTCCGTGGTCTCCACTCTAGCTCTTTTCGACCCCATCGGCCATTTGCTCTGCGAGCAATATGGCCTGCCCATTGCCACTTCAGCTTGCTACTCCGGCTGGCTATATCGGTGACTTTACTTAGAAGACGGTTATTGTTTTGATATTCCTTTAATAAAGTTTAACATTTTAAACACAAAATTGACCTCTTTAACAAATCGATTGTTTATTCGTTTATAACCGGTTATAACCTTGTAAATTCCGGTATTCATCATTGTTGGTGATAAGGGGCTATGGAATTAACTTGTTAATTGGCGATAAGATAGAACAATCATTAGTTATTACATTATTAGATATGTGTTAGACGTTCGAGAATCTAATGGAAATTATGTTTGCCTTAATTACGGTTATTTTCCCACGGAAATGTCATTATACTGGTACAAAAAGTATCCTATGTTTTAGTCCAGGTTATAAGCTATATACGTGCTAAATTTCATCAAAATCCGTTCAGTAGTTTTTGCGTGAAGGAGTAACAAACATTCGGATATCCATTCTCATAAATTGTTGCATTTAAAAACTTTTTGCTATCGTCGTAAAAACATCAAATGAGTCCTTCTACCTAGGGCGGGACGGGAGGGACTGTCTGTCATCATCATCTGCCTATAATGTTCCCACTGCTGGGACACAGGCCTCCTCTCTGAGAGAGGGAGTGAGGTCATGTAGGTCTGAGATGTTCTTTTGAATAAAGAACCACACAGATTTAATTGGACCTGTCCAGTCAGTGCATTTGTCAGTTATCGTGTAGCTCGACTGAATACGTATCAACAAACAATGATATTATAAGTAAAAAGGTGTAGATACGTTATACGCGCTCAGAAATTGACGCGCTCAAATGTGGTCAATTGACAAACCTTGATTACATTTGTCTCTTTTTCACTTGCGATGCCATCCTACTTTAACAACTAATCGTGATGTAGTGTGCTATTGCAATATTTAGTTATTCATGTGTGCGTTAGTGTGTCGTTTTTGAAAATAGAATGTCGTGTAGTTAACGTATAGGTATATTCATTTTTAATATCATTGTCGACAAATATATTTTAAAACGCAATTTTAACTGAACCGGCGATATCTCGATAATGCGATCAATTTTCCATGGATACGCCAAGGCTGTATTGACGCTATGTATTAAAAAACTCGATTACATAACCTTCTATATACAGCGACGCAAAAAATGTAAATAAATACCAGGAACCTTGATTTTAGCAGGACAGGTTGTTGTTTTGTGTGTGGTATAAGGCATGAGCGGTAGCAATTTTATAGCGGGTGACATAATGGCCAGAATTCATATTTAACCCGTGAATATGAATACAAATCCCGTTCCTTTGTTATTGACGGCTGCTTCTTATTAGACATATTAACGACTATCACGACCCCGGCAGGCTTTGGCCCTCTTAGAGGGTCCTGTCAGAATGCTGACAGTTCTTTGAGGCGCGTATGGAACACGATGCGCCGTCTAACCGTTGTTCGACGGCAAGTCACCAATTACTCGCCGGCCGCTTGTCTTAATAGGTAATCGTCATCAGTTTATGTTCCCAGCAAACATAGATTTTATTATTTGACATAGATCTGTACCAAACAGATTTGGCAAAAAAAAACTAATTCTTAAAAATAATGATAATGCGCATATAAAATCCTGCAAATACAGACTTGGAAAGAATTTCCTCTATCACATACAAATAAAAAAAAAATTAACAACAGATTTGTAACAGAATAACTTTAACAATGTTTTAAAAATACTGCTTTTAACTTAGACCACACAACAAACTCAGTAACACAAAAAAATATCGTTCTCTTCGTGCAAACCTTTACGACAAAGCTAAAGTTTTTGTAAAAACCTAATGAAATTACTTTATTTTTTCACAAAAACTTCTCTTTTATAAATCTTTGTGACTTTTTGTATGTAAACAAGTTAAAGAAACGGGTTTTTACACATTTCTTAGTAATTTGCCTGTTTGGCTGTAAAAAGATTGTTGTTGAATAAAGACTTTTTTTTTTATAAGAATACTGAAAGTTCAAGAAATGTCAGGGACGTTATAATAATAATAATAAAGTCCGGGATCCCATGATCCCGAGATAATATAATATTCCACAGCTATCACACAACGCCATCTAGTCCGAAGCTAAGCAGAGCTTGTGTTATGGGTACTAGACAACTGATGAACATACTTATATATTTCTAAATACATACATATTATAGATAATACTGTATTTATAGAGTACCAAAGACTGATAATTTAAATATTTTTTTTGAACAATTTGAAAAATTATTACATTATTTAAATAAAAAAAATGTAAGAAATGTCGTAATAGCTGGTGACTTCAATATTGATTCTCTTAAGCGTAATAACACTTTACGAGAATTGGAATGCATGCTATTAAACTTTAATTTAAAATTAGAATTAAATCAGCCCACACGACTCATAAGCGGAACGTGTATAGATAACTTTGCACATAATCTAAAACAGAAATGCAAATCTGAAGTGATCGACTTTAGCTTATCAGACCACACTGCTCAAATACTTAAATTACCGATTAATAAAACATCTATGTTAAAACAATGGAAAATAAAAAGACGCGATTTTAGCAAAGAAAATATGGAGAAATTTAAAAATCATATACAAAGTGTTTCCTTTTCTGAAATTTACGGTACTGAAAATCCAAATATAGCCTACAATGCCTTTCTTGAGACATTCCTACTTTTGTATAATTTATGCTTTCCATACAAAGAAATAACCATTAGAAACAAAATAAAACCTACGTGGATATCGCACGGAATTAAAATATGCAGTAAAAAAAAGAGACAGCTAATGTGGAATTATAGACTAAATAGAAACAATCAAAATAAAATACAATTTAAATCTTATGCCAAACGCTATAAACATATCATTAAATTAACACAGCGAGCTCAAAATATACATAATATAAAAACAGCACCTAATAAATCAAAAGCCACATGGGCAATAATAAACAGAACCAAAATGAACAAACCCAAGGACAATATTTCTTCCATAAAAATAGGTGACAAATCAGTAACTCATCCCCAAGAGATAGCAAACGCTTTTAACAACTTCTTCATAGATAAAATAAAACCTTTAACGGATTCAGGCCAGAAAGTAACTTCATATATTGATAAATCGGGACAGTCTATGTTTATCGCACCAAGTACACCGTACGATATTCTTCAAATAATTAGATCTTTGAAAAACACTTCAAGTGTCGGCTTTGATGGAATATCAACTAAAATTATAAAATTTGTAGCTTATTATGTTTGTGATCACCTAAGCCATATTTTAAACATTTGTATTAGTTCAGGAATATACCCAGATAACCTAAAAACTACAATCATAAAACCTCTATTTAAAAAGGACAACAAAGAAAGCATGAGCTCATATAGACCCATAGCCCTTATTCCCGTATTATCAAAAATATTTGAAAAATATGTCTATCTACAAATATATAATTACTTAGAAAAACTGAAGATTCTTACGGATGATCAAAAAGGCTTTCGCAGAAATAAAACGATTAATATGGCTATTTTTGATTTCATAAATAATGTTATGGCTAACGTAGACAAAAGGAGGCCGGTCTGTGCAGTTTACTGCGACATGACCCAGGCCTTCGACTACGTTAATCATGATATTCTCCTTAGTAAACTAGACGCGTATGGTATTAGAGGAAATATACAAGAATTCATAAAATCATATTTAGAAAACCGAAAACAATATACCGAATTAACAAAAATAAATATTTCAACTAAAAAAGAAGAAATATACACATCTCAAGAACGAATAGTGAAATATGGAGTCCCACAGGGGAGTGTATTGGGCCCCTTACTATTTATAATTTATATAAATGATTTACCTAGAATTACAAATTATCCAATATCACTTTTTGCCGACGACAGTACTGTTACCATAAACTCTATCAATAAACATAGTTATGAAAGTGAAATTAATGAAACGATAAATTCAATAATCAAATGGTTAGCCAACAATAATTTAAAAATCAATTTAGATAAAACAAAAATAATGTTCTTCAGTCAACGCTTGCCGCCACTCAATCTCAATATTAATTTTCATGGAACAGTTATAAAAGAAGTAGAGTCCACTAAATTTCTGGGCATTATAATAGATAAAAACTTAAATTGGAAAGAACACACTGAGCATCTGAATAAAAGAATTAATTCGTCCGCATACGCACTTTATAAACTTGCACCTATTGTAAACACTAATGCACTTTTAACTGCCTACCACGGTATAGTAGGATCCATATTAAGATATGGCATAATATTCTGGGGAAACTCTACCAATAAGGAAATGATATTTAAATCCCAAAAAAGGTGCATTAGGGCTATGTTTGGCCTAAAAGTTACAGATAGCTGCAAACCATATTTTATTAAGCATAATATTTTAAATTTACCATCTTTGTTCATTTATGAAGTTGCTAATTTTGTCCAAACGAATCCTAAAATGTTTAAAAAATTGTCAGAAGTTACAATTCGCAGTCGTCGAGACAATAACAGATTGGAAATAATTAGACCAAGTACTGCATTGATGCATAAAAGTATATTTTACTTGGCGCCTATAATTTATAATAAGATCCCCAAAAATATTAAGGAATTACCAAGTAGATTGTTCAAAATACAGCTTAAAAAATTTCTCGTAAGTAAATGTTATTACAGCCTAACAGATTTTTTAAATGATTAAACAACAATTTGTTTTTTTTTTCTTTTTTTTTTTTTTTTTTACACTGTACAACATTTCTAAGAATTTAATTTTTTTGACATTCCTTGTAACTTTTTATTTTTAAGATTACATGCTTATTGTTAAAAACTCTAGCATATACTTTACATTTTTGTATGCCATACCTAAATGGCAAAACATGTAGGTTACATTATTTTATTTTAAGACCTGTATCACTGTATACGCTCACCCATGTTTTACAAAATAAATATATCTTTATCTTTATCTTATCTTTATAAATTACACCCAGACACAGAACAAATGATCATGCTCATCACACAGACATTTCTCCTGGGTAGTAATCGCACCCACGACCCCTGGCATAGCAGTCAGGCAAGAACATATTCGCTGGGTGCGAAGTTCTAGGTGGGCATATCAGAATCGATTGCAGCGCGCCTGGTGGCAAAAAGTAGAAACAAAGACTGCTCTGTCTCAGTGTAGGTACATTCAGTTCTGTCATCTGTCAATTTCGAATCAATCTTTTAGACATACTTTACGTAAATTTCGTGAACTAATTTACAAGAGCAGGAAGTCAAGGACCAGTGGTGGCCCAGTGGTATCGCTCACGACTTACTTGTTGTAGGTCGTGGGTTCGAACCCCGCCAGGCGCATTACTTTGTGTAATTTATTTCATCACCACTGCTCTCCAAACGGTGAAGGAAAACATCGCGAGGAAACCGACATGTCCTAGAACCAAAAATTCGAAGATATGTGACATCTACCAATCCGCACTGGGCCCGCGTGATTGATTATGGCCCACTCCCTCTCTCAGAGAGGAGGCCTGTGTCCTAGCAGTGGGAACATTATCGGCTGATGATGATGATGAATTAACAAGGAATGCCTGAGATATTTCCCCTTACAAGTACAGTGCGACTAAGTTTATACAAGCACTTCACCAATAAGGTGAGTGTGTCTTTCTTCCGTCTTTTTCTTGATTTTTCATCATCTGCCAGCCTTTTCCCAACTATATTGTGGTCGACTTCCAATCGAACCAGATGCAGCTGAATATCTGTATTATACATGGAGCGTCTGACAATCGGACCTCCACAACTCGGCAACTGGGTTATACGATACCCCATAGTAAAACTGGTTGTCAGACTTAGAGCTTCTGACTGACAGTAACGACTGTCACACTGGAATTGCAACTAAAAATTATCATCTTTGAAGCACGTAAAATCTGCATATGCAATTTTGAACCCAACACTGTATATACTTCTGACTAATAGTAACGACTGTCAAAGATCTACAAATGACAGCCGGGACCAACGGCTTTACGTGCTTCCCGAGGCGTACTTAAAACAAAATGGCTGACACTTGAGTCGTAGGTATACGCAACACAATTCGTTATCAGAACTTACTAAACAATGCGTATGTTATCATCGAGTTATTTTCCAGTGCGACGCTAAGCAGTTTAATATTTATATGCGTAGTTTTTTTTTATTTATTTATAGAACTTTGAGTTACATTGAACCGATTATGTTTTTAATTGATGGATTCTTTGGATAATAATAATTATATTCCACAACTATCACACAACGCTATCTAGTCCCAAGCTAAGCAGGGCTATGAAGCGTTAAAAGGAATAGAGAATTTCGGCTTGCAAGTGTGGATTGCAATGGCCTAGTTGGTTAAGGCGTCTGGAGTACCTATCCAGAAGACGCGGGTTCGAATCCCACTTGCAATCTAAAATTTTTCTTTCCTCAAAAATCATCTTAAGCAGGGCTTGTATTATAGGTACTAGACAACTGATAAACATACATCATTATTTTGACAGGCCTGTTGGTCTAGTGGTTAGTGACCCTGACTGGTATGCCCCGGGTCGTGGGTGCGATCCCAGGACAAATGTTTGTGTGATGAACACAACCATTTGTTCAGTGTCTGGGTGTAATTTATCCATAAATATGTATGTATTTAAAAATATATAAGTATGTTTGTCAGTTGTCTAGTACCCATAACACAAGCTCTGCTTAGCTTGGGACTAGATGGTGTTGTGTGATAGTTGTGGAATATTATTATTATTTATTTATTGAAATTCAAGTAACATTGAACCATTTTATGTTTTAAATGATGGAATCTTTGGATAATATAGTGGAAATATTTAACTCTATTTTAGTTACGAAGGGACTTTCAGATCCTTACTGACTAACATATCGTGGATGAAACCGCTGGCACAAGCTGGTTATTAAGACAAATTATCACAAAAAAAAAATTCCACAACTATCACACAACGCCATCTAGTCCCAGGCTAAGCAGAGCTTGTGTTATGGGTACTAGACAACTGATAAACATACTTATATATTTCTAAATACTTACATAAATATTATAGATAAATTACACCCAGACACAGAACAAAATGATCATGCTCATCACACAAACATTTGTCCTGGGTGGGAATCGTTTCCACTCCCCCCGGCATAGCAATCAGGGTCACTAACAACTAGACCAACAGGCCAGTCAACTTGTTAATATTATTACTTACTTTGTTAATATTATTTGTCGTTTCTTTTCAGCGGTGGTCTATCAAACTTCCTGTACTACGTGGCCCTGCCTGATGACACGTCGAAGTGGGGCAGCTACAAGCGTTCCAGCTCCTCAGATGATACGGACTCTGATAACGGAGATATTAAGCCTCAGAGGAAGTCGATTGTTAAGAGTCACTCTTTTAGCTCACTTGAGGAGCCAAGGAAGGTAAGCATAGACGCCTTTTTTTTATTGTCGTGGTCGAATCATCAAATGAGTAAACTTACGGACTCATCATCATCATCATCCTATAATGTTCCCACTGCTGGGACACAGGTCTCCTCTCTGAGAGAGGGAGTGGGCCATAATCCACCACGCGGGCCCAGTGCGTATTGGTAGATGTCACATATCTTCGATTTTTTGGTTCTAGGACATGCCGGTTTCCTCACGATGTTTTCCTTCACCGTTTTGAGAGCAGTGGTGATGAAATAAATTACACAAAGTAATGCGCCTGGCGGGGTTCGAACCCACGACCTACAACTCGTAAGTCGGGACCGATACCACTGGGCCACCACTGCTCTACTTACGGACTAATTATGTTTTTTTTTAAAAAAGCTATTGTATTGTAAAACGGGCTGGTATCCGCAACTCCACGACAGATGCGCGTATTTTGCGTGCGGGAAAAAAAGCTATAGTCATCTTAGAAAAAGAGGGCCTCGCCCAAACAACGGAAGCAAGTCACATTTTTCGTTCTGAAAGATGCGTCTTGCGTTATAGATTCGGTCTCGCTACACCACTTCTCACCATAGTTTAAAAGCACGCATATTATGCGACATGAAAAATTATCACTAATATTCATAACCATATCGCATACATAATATCACGCGGTATAAATATGTAGTGTGCCTCGACGATGGAGCCCTGCTCGACGGGGCTCCTTCTTTTTGCAACGTTACAGGTACCCTAACGATACCTGTTGAGGTTCCCTAAGCTCCTTGGGTACCCACACGAATGAGTATGGGTGAAACTTAAGTGTTTAGGTACCTGAATTGCCTTTTGGGCGGTCCACGATACATCTATGCGATACTTTTTTTCCTCTATTAATACATTGCCACCTCTCTTCAGGTGCTACTCCGCATCTACGGCCAAGTCCATGGTGAGCGAGCAATGGACGCCATAGTAACTGAGTCAGTGATATTCACATTACTCTCAGAGAGGCGACTGGGACCAAGGCTACATGGTGTCTTCTCCGGAGGTCGGATTGAGGAGTACATTCCGGTGAGTCTATGTTTTATATTTTTAGTATATTCCTTGTATTATTAAGTACGGTTAAATAGTTGGCAAAGTTAAGGGTTTTTGCGAAGAAATAATATTTTTATGGGAAAAGAATTAAATCGCTTAGATGTGCCCACACCGAATTTAATTTAAATTGAATGGTTGATTTTACTACTGAACAACATAGGCCTTTAATTTGTGACATAGATTAGGCTCACAATGCTACATTCGCAGATGACATATGGATGCAAAATGACGCATTCGCAAAATGTCTTTTCTCAACATGCCACGTTAGCAAAATGTCATACTATCAAAATGACTTCCTCAAAATGACGCACCCACAAGTAGTCATAATAGTTAACACGGTCGGCTATAATTAAGAGGAGCCCCGTAGAGAGGGGCTCTCTCTGCGGGGCTCCTATTAATTAAGGTGGTGTAAAAAAACCTCGAAGAGGATGGTATTTAATTCTAACGCAACCTGTCCGAGACGGGGCTCCACTTCGTGGTATTTTTTAACCACCCTGTAATAGGAGCCCCGCTCCTATGGAAATTGACATTTTGCAAAAATTGCATTTTGTGGGGCGTTTTGAGAATGTGACATTTTGTGAAATTACATTTGTCATTTTGCAAATGTGGCATTATGGCGTTATCCAGTGACCACCACAGCACACATGTGCGCGTATACAGCATAAGTCGGTGGATTTCATTAGCTATATTTTTGTTTGGAGCACAAATGTTCAAACACAAAGGCGTTTTAGAATAAATAACAAAAAGTAAAACTGAAACTGAATATGTAATATTATATGACTCACGGAATAGGATGTAAATGCACTATTTTTAGTGAATAAAACAATTATATCGTAACGGTGCGGTGGGGCCAATCAAACGATTTAAATCTTGGGTTTTATATAGTTAAACACGTAATTTTTCGACAGATACTGAGAAATTATTATACAGGTAAGAGCAAATATATCAAACTAAAAAATATATATAAATATACGGGTTTTGTCCCGGAAATATAATTATGATGAGAAATTACATCTCCAAAGAGATGAAAAGTTATGATTAATATTGAAAAAAAAAATGATGAATATTCTACACATTGAATGAATTTTTATTCGTTTATTTTGACAAGAAAATTATATAATATTTACAATCATTGACTGTGAAATATTTTCACAATGACATTGTTAAAATTACACATTTATTCTACAAAAACGTTAATTTATGGTTCTGGTTACTTTATTTTTCTTCTATTATCTATGGTATTGTCTTTGGATCGTATATTCGGCTAAATAAAGCCGGTAATTGGGTATTTCTGTTAGGAAATTCTCAGTTGCAGCCCAGGTTTGCCCGCATTCGTGTGGGGCCTAATACCAGCCAAGGAATTTACGGATAAACAGGACTCCCACGCGTGGTATGTAATTTGACATTCTAATGTCTAAGAGATATGGTTGATTTTTGTTCGTAGTTGATTTTTTACAGGGATTTTTTTTTCGTTTTATATTTGTGGTGTTTTTTGCACTTTTTGAGGACGATTTTAGTAACAAAATTTAATGTTGTAAAGAATCTTGTTCGTGAAAATTCTTGGTTAATTGTAATAATCGGCAAAAAATACCTAGGAAAATACCAATTATTAGGAAATTTATAACAATACATAACTGTATTAACCCGTGTATAAATATATTTTCATAATAAAACTAGCGGCCCGTCCCGGCTTAGCTTGGATCCAGCTTTTGCTTGAACCAGGTCCCGATGGTTACAAATACAACAAAAAAAAGAATTATCCGAATCGGTCCAGCCGTTTTCGAGTTATGAGCTTAGCAACACATTTTGCGATCCATTTTTATATTATAGAAGATGCCTCCTCGTACAAAGTCCCTATTTAAACATTTTTTTAAGATAATAAGATATGCCATATTTCAAAGAGTCCGTTCGATTTTTAGCCAGAAAACAACCACAAAAAAGGGTAAAATAACCTACAAAATAACTTTTCTTTCGGAAGTCGGTGGCTTTGTTTTATTATTTCGATGTCTTTTTGCCACCGACTTCCGAAAGAAAAGTTATTTTGTAGGTTATTTTACCCTTTTTTGTGGTTGTTTTTGAAGTCGGTTAAAATTTTTTTGAAAAAACTTTTTTATTTTACTCTTTTTAGTTTTAATATTCAACCCAAATTTTTGGCAAATACATAATTTGCTTACATGTGCACTAGAATTTTGTAATCCGTAGCACCGGTATTAACATCGCCCATGTTGTGTACATAAAAGAAAGTTCCAATAAAATTCCCTATCTCAAAAAATGCTGAACAGAGTTCGATGAAACTTACAGTATTCTCTAAGGTGAACGATCCTTAATACAACAAAAAAACAATTTTCAAAATCGGTCCACAATTGGCGAAGTAATCGCGTAACAAACACGCAAAAAGTAAAGATCATCATGTCATCCAAGTAGGCGAAATTAATAAAAACGCTCACAAAATAAAAAGTACTGAACCAAATTTGATGAATTTTTTATGGGACCACACTGCAAGTATCCTGCATCGAACAAAAAAAGAATCACACCAATCGGACTAGAAACTTCGGAGTAATCGGTGTACATACATGAAAAAAAAAAAAAAACAAAAAACATACCGACCGAATTGAGAACCTCCTCCTTTTTTTGAAGTCGGTTAAAAATGGCTAAAAATCACACTTCTTCAATTACCTTTAAAACGCGGTAACTTTTAAAAACATGCAACTGCACCCTTTTTATTCTCGGTAAAATTATCAAATAAGTCCTTTCGTCTGGATGGAGCGGAAAGGACTGTCGGAGTCTAACAGACCAAAAACTTCCTTGTTCCTCAAATTCTCCGTTACTTTGATCGTGTAAGTTAAAAAAAATCTAGGTACTATCGCGCTGGACTCGGTTAAAAGGGGGAGATTTTAACACCCCTTCAACAAATTTCACCCCTACTAAACTCCCCTTGAATTCAACAACGCCCCAACAAAGTCACCTTATTAAACCCCCAAATATAACATCCCCGAAAAAAATTACCTCACTAAACTCCCACCAAATTTACACCCCCCAAAAAATTTACCCCTCGAAATGAACACCCAAACATATTTCAATCTCACTAAACTCCTCCGGATTTTACACCCCCGAAAAATAATCCTCTTTAACACCCCCAACAAATTTAAACCCTATTAAACTCCCCCTAAATGGAACAGCCCCAACGCAAATCACTCGACAAAATCCCCCCAAAAAATAAACACACCCCCACAAAAAAATTACACCCCCACTAAACTCCCCTAAATTTTTCAGGCTCGCGCCCTCCTGACCAAAGAGCTAGCTGATCCATCGCTCTCAATGAAGATTGCGGAGAAGATGGCGGCCATACATTCCATGGATGTTCCTCTGAACAAGGAACCTAACTGGATCTGGAAGACCATGTATAAGTGGCTGAAGACTGTCAAGGAGGAGAGGCTTTCAGGGTCTACTCAGGGAAAGGTGAGCTGGTTTTTGATTTTTTTTTTGGATTTTTTTTGCTTGATTTTTTTCAGCTGGTTTTTGTAGTGACTAGAATTTGGCTGGATTTTGTTGTAATTTTACATAAAGAAAGTAAAAATATTTATTTTGGCAAACACACAACAAAATAAACACAAGAAACAGAAACTTACGCATAGTTACCTCCAACGGCATCCCGCGACGCGTCATGACGTTTCTATGCGTAAGTTGCACGCAAATATGAACTGTAATTACTGTTAATACATTTCAATGTTCTTTACCGCATTTTAAAATGCCGCCCGGCTCGGCGCGATGCGATCCGTTTAGTCTGAATCGTACCAAAAATGGAAACTTAAGCATAAACAAAAAATAAAAGTGAAAAAAAAACAAAGGTTTGATGTATGTCCCATGGCTGCGCCAAATTCAGCAAATTATATTCAGCATATTTGTTAGCGTGGTAATATCATCAAATGAGTCCTCCCACCCCGGGAGGGACTGTCAGACTTGTACTGACTAAAATTCACGGTGTCTTTCAATCATTTTACGTTCCGAGGTCACGGTAATTATTTAGTCCCGCGACCATCACCATTATACGTAACAGGCTTGAAAAAAAGAAGATTCGACCTGTTTGTATTTGTCCGCGATTATCTCGCGTTTGGCTGAATTGATATTGATGCGATTTTCAGAAAAGTATTCGTTACATTCTGGTGAAGGCAACAATAATAGATATCCCGTGACGTTGCCCACATGGATCCAATTTTGCTTGAATTGTAGATTCTCAAAGACGCCGATTGTACGAAGATGTTTGTTGAATATCTTATGTAACAGAGTTAAATAAAAAAAAAGAACCGACTTTAAAAACCACTAAGAAAAAAGAGTAAAATAACTTGTCTTTCGGAAGTCGGTGGCTTTGTTTTTTCTGCCCTCTGCCCTTAAATTAAACCCTATATAAAATCTTTTTCAACACATTTGCTCGTAAAATGCATTTACAAAGCCTGTATACAGTGTTCGAAAGTTAAAAATTACGGACCATACAACGCAGCGTGCGGTAAAATAGGTACTCTCACCTAAGTACCTATTTTACCGCACGCCCCCTTGTAGAGCAGCGTGCGTTTTCTTTACGGTTTTTTTTTTATTTCCAAAAAAAAAAAAAAAGAATTCCACCAAAGAGTTTCACATTATGAAAATAAACAACCTGATTGATCGAACCTCCTTGGAAGAGCTTTTGCTCAATACGTTGTCTCACTTTAATACTAAAGAGTAAATGAGATGAAAGATGTAGTTCTAATTTTCACCACGTGCATGTGGCGCCATTTTCAAAGTCGCGCCATTTTCATATTAGGAACTTCAAAAATTGTTGCGACTAATCTGAGTTCAAGGGAGGAATCTGATATTAATATGGATAAATGTGTTGAAAAACATTGTATGACACACGTGCAGAAATTGGTATTTACAAACTCGTGACCAACTTTCCGCACTAGTATCATAAATAACTATTACAGACTATTCTTAATCTTCCTTCTTCCTCCTTCTAGAATGAAGAAGAACAGCGTATAATCAAGCAGCTGAAGAACACAGACTTGGAGAAGGAGATAGAGTGGTTGAAGAAGTACCTCGCATCTGTTGACTCTCCCGTCGTCTTCTGTCATAATGATATGCAAGAAGGTAAATTATATCATATTTTTAAGGTTCTCTATTACTTTTTTTTTCTCGTTGTAAAATCATCAAATGAGTCCTCCCACCCCGGGCAGGGCGGAAGGTACTGTCAGACTTGTACTGACCAAAATCCTCGGTGTCCTTCAATAGCCCTTTATGTTCCGGGGTCACGGTAAAGAAATAAATCCCGCGACCCCGGCAGGCTTCGGCCCTCTGTAGGCCCCGTCATCATGCTGACGCTCTTTGAGGTGCGCGTGGAACACGACGCGCCGTCGACCCGGGTGCGTCCATGGTCAAACAGCGAGTTGCCCTTTACTCACTGCCCAAGGTTCTATATTACTTAGACTTCGTTGTCCGTCTGTACAGCACGCTAGCGCAGTGACTTTGACTAACGCATTGAGGTTCGATTCCCGCACATAGTAAATATTTGTATGATCTACAAGTAGTTGTTCCAGATCTGGGTTATTTGTGTGTTATAATGTTTGTAAATGCGCCCACGACACAGGAGAAATTCATAGTGTGGGGCAACGTTAAAAAAATATGATATCATGAACCACAGTTGCTAGGCAGTTGTAATTTTCATAGATGACGTACCTATTTTCTGTTGCCGCTATAAAACCATAAATAAATATATGTTAATTATATTTAAGGGGCAAAACATATTTGTAATATGTTTTTTTTCTCGAAATTGATAAGGGCAACAGGTAGACGCTAGATACATTCACAGAATATTTAGTTACAAATTCCCAAATTAAAAAAAAATCGGGTCAAATATTTTTGATACTGTATTTTTCGGATCAATTTTTTTTAATAGCCTGTTTACCAGTGTTTTTTTATACGATTCATCATAAAACCCTTCTGTTAACCACTTAAGCAAACTGTAATTAAAACCAGGAATAATTGGCAACACTAAAACACACAAATTTTCTCAACAGGCAACATCCTCTTAGTAGAAGACACCCACCAACCAGTGCCCGAAGACGATACCTCAGCGGTCTACGTCCAGAGCTTCGACTCAGATGAAACCCACTCCAGTAGAGAGGATGCCACCAAATACCATCTACAATACGATGACGCCAACACTTCTGACACAGTTCTAAGCCATATCTCAGATTGGGGCGAACCCAAATTAGTGCTGATCGATTTTGAGTACTGTGCCTATAATTACAGAGGGTTCGATATTGCGAATCATTTTCAGGAATGGGCATTTGATTATACTAATCCGGAACACCCGTTTTATTATGAGAATCAAGATTTTACGCCGAGTTTGGAGCAGAAGGTGAGTTTCTCTTTTTTTTGGATTATTTAGCCTTAAAATTACTAAGTCAGCCACGAATCTCCTGCGTAGCAGTCATGATAGCGAAGGAAGAAGCCTCACAACCCAGCCGCAGTGGCCTACGCCCACGATGAGAGACGTCTCAAGACGATCTCCGTGGGCATACGGTCGGCAATTTTACTTACTCATTACGCCCATTACTCGCCGCCCGCATGCCCGCGCCTACAGTGGCCGGAGATCGTCTTGCGACGTCCATCCCCGTGGGTGTCTACCACTGCGACTGGGGTGGAGGCGACTGGGGTGGTGCTGTCCTCTCCCTCACGCGGCCCGCCTCCCCTTCAGTCCCATGACTGCTTCGCAGAAGGAGGCGACCGCTTCCCACTTCGTCTCGCCCCGCAGAATAGCCTGAGGTATTTTACCTCAACTTATTATATATTATAATTTTATTTTATTTTTCAGGAAATCTTCATCAGAGAATATTTAAAACATTACGGTCAGGATAAGACCGAGGAAGTATCATTAGATGACGTCAACAAACTTCTAGAAGAAGTCGAAGCTTTCGCTTGCGCCAGCCATCTGTTCTGGACTCTCTGGTCCATTGTCAATGCATCCAAGAGTCAAATCCCCTTCGGATATTGGGTGAGTAGCAACTTTGGTAGATATATAGATATACAGGGTGTTTCTTTTAAATTGGCCAAGAGGGAGAAATCTGCATCCATAAGAGATACGGGAAAACTTTCTTAGGAACCTTTAGCTCTTTTTTTGAAACTGATAATTTTGGCGTTTTTATTTTTTTGGTCAAGTGTGAGCTGTCCACAGAAATTAGTGAAGTTGACCAAAATTTTTTTTAATGCCGTTCGACTCTGTTTCATGTAAGGATCATTTCATTGTATCGGAAGAAAAAAATCGGGACGGCGGAAGTTGGTCAAATTTAGTAAAATATTTTTTCATACAAATTGTATGAACGAAAAAAAATACCAATTTTTTTATGATGCCATGTTATTTAGTGTCTTATAAAGACCATTTCATTGTATTGGAAGGAAAATGCCCGGACAACAGAAGTGGGTCAAATCTTATGAAATACTAACACTGTTAATACGACTTTATGCTGTTAGAAGAAACATTACTCTACTTTTGACCAACTTCTACTGTTCAGATATTTTTCTGCCCATACAATTATCTCATCCTTAAATGAAAGTAAGTCAAACAGCATCATAAAAAAATTGGTATTTTTTTTCGTTCATACAATTTGTATGAAAAAAATATTTTGCTAAATTTGACCAACTTCCGCCGTCCCGATTTTTTTCTTCCGATACAATGAAATGATCCTTACATGAAACAGAGTCGAACGGCATTAAAAAAAATTTTGAACAATTTCACTCATTTCTGTGGACAGCTCACACTTGACCAAAAAAATAAAAACGCCAAAATCATCAGTTTCAAAAAAGAGCTAAAGGTTCCTAAGAAAGTTTTCCCGTATCTCTTATGGATGCAGATTTCTCCCTTTTGGCCCACTTAAAAGAAACACTCTGTATACCGTATTGAGTTTTGCTAGATATTTTTTTTTATTTATGCCAGATAATTTATTTGTGGAGAGTTTGGTTTCTCCAACGACGATATATTACTAGACTCCGCATGCACGATCTAAGGTACGAAAATTATTCTATCAACTCGCTGAGGTACTACGTAAGCGAGGGGGACGGGGTACTGCGTTGTGATTGGCTAACTCAAGGTATGTTCTGTCTCAAGGTATGTTTACGGCTCACAGGAGTGAGAGAAATAAGACGGATATAAGACTCTTTTGTCTAATGTGTTGACAGACCTCAGTCGCCTGTTATTAGGAGTCTAGTAATATATCGTCGTTGGGTTTCTCTAATAAGATATACGGCAGTGTCACTAGCTAGTTATACTTTTGATTTGTCTAGTTAATTAAAATATTCTAATTATCTTGCTAATTTATATCTGGGGCTCGCTAGCTAATTTTTCTCTGGAGGTCTTACCAGCTAATTTAACTTAGTTTCGAGTCTCGCTAGTTAATTTACTTTGTTCACCTATAACGAAGGTCAACGGTAGGAAATTATATTCCAAGAATCGTTTCGTCACTGAGTAAAGTAAAATCAACCAAATCTTTACTACAATAGAGTTCAAATTCGCTTCACAAAATATTCCTTGTGGCTTGTGTTCAAAGTTATCGAGCTTGCTATGACGCGATTCGTGCAATTTGCAATTTCTACTAACTAAAAATGAAAATCGTCCTTGCTACTACGATATAATGATGCAATTCGACTGACTTACGCCGTTGTGGCGAGCGTGTTTGGTTTTTCACCGACTCATAGATGACCGCTAGTTTTATGTCATATGTCGTAGTGGTAAGGATGATTTTTACTTGTAGTTGGAATCGATCGAATTGCGTCGCATCGCGTCATCAGCAAACCCGCTGAAAAGGTTAATTTAACCAAATGTTGAGTAGAATAGAGTTCAAATTCGCTTCAAAAACTTTCCCTTGTGGTAAAAGTTAATCAATTTACAACCTTGTTCCTATAGGAATACGCCATGTCAAGACTGGACTGCTACCTCAGGCTAAAGCAAGAAGCGATCAAAAAGGACAAATACGGCCTCCCCCAAAAGAGGAAAATCTGCGAGGTTGACATATGAGGCAAATTAGACACTCTCGCGCTACAAGACTAAGGTAATCATCACCACTGTTTAACTTTTATCATCACCGCTGTTAAACCTTCATCATCATCATTGTTTAACTTACATCATCATCATTGTTTAATCTTCATAAAACCACTGTTTAACTTTTATCATCACCACTGTTTAACCTTAATCATCACTGTTTAACCTTCATTATCATCACTGTTTAACCTTCATCATAACTGTTTAACTTTCATCATCATCACTGTTTAACCTTTATCATCATCTATATTTAACATTCATCATCATCACTGTTTAACCTTTATCATCATCTATATTTAACATTCATCATCATTACTGTTTAACCTTCATCATCATCACTTTTTAAACTTCATCATCATCACTTTTTAACCTTCATTATCATCACTGTTAAACCTTCATCATCATTACTGTTTAACCTTCATCATCACTGTTTAACCTTCATCATCATCTATATTTAACCTTCATCATAACTGTTTAACTTTCATCATCATCACTGTTTAACCTTTATCATCATCTATATTTAACATTCATCATCATCACTGTTTAACCTTTATCATCATCTATATTTAACATTCATCATCATTACTGTTTAACCTTCATCATCATCACTTTTTAAACTTCATCATCATCACTTTTTAACCTTCATTATCATCACTGTTAAACCTTCATCATCATTACTGTTTAACCTTCATCATCACTGTTTAACCTTCATCATCGTCACTGTTTAACCTTCATCATTATCATCATTTTCGTCATCATCATCTTCTTGCACTTTTTCCCATGTTACATTCCTAATAGATTGTGGAAGGCGAGTAAAGGGTGACTCGATGTCCAATCATGGACGCAGCCCGGCGCGTTGTGTTCCACGCGCGCCTGAAAGGATTGTCAGCAATATGACGGGCTGCCGGGGTAGCGAGACTGTCTAAGCAGGCAACCGTGACTCTGGAACGTAAAGGGCCCTGCCCTGAGCAGGAGGTACTGTCAGACTGTCGGACAGCACGCTGAGACGCGCGTGGAACACAACGCGCCTTCAACCCGGGCTGAATCCATGGTCGGACAGCGATTCGCCCATTACTCGCCGCCCGCATGCCTCAAACCACCTCCACTTTCTTTTTTTTACGTGGTAAAATCATCAGATGAGGCCTCCCACCCCGGGCAGGGCGGGAGGGACTGTCAGACTTGTACTGACTAAAATCCACGGTGTCCTTCAATGGCCCTTTATGTTCCGGGGTCACGATGATGGTATAAGACCCGCCACCCCGGCAGGCATACCACCTCCACTTATGCTACATTTCACAAAATGACACGAAAAATGTTATAAATCTAAATTGCTTTGTTTCAGGTCTTAGCGCCGAGCGAGACGGGCCTCTAAGGCTGCGTCCAGGGTAGGAGGCTTAAGCGCAAGCGGAGGCGGGCGCTATATAACAGAGAAAGCAAAATCGAGTGACGTAGAATCCGCCTTACCACGAGTGTTAAGCTGTTTAGAACATGCCACGACTGACTGCGACACGACAGTGAAAGAAAAAAGTCGCAAATCGCAACTCGCTTCACAGTGTGTGGCCACTAAACCCGCTAGAAAGCGCTCGCTTCACAACGTGTGGCCACTAAACCCGCGCCCGCTACCGCTAATCTCTTTCAGCCTTGGATGAGCTCTATAGGTCCAGAATTATAATTTCTGAAGAAAAACTCCAGTCTAAGAGTTGCAATGGACTCTATGAAGTCCATTCACGTAAGTCAAAACCGGTTTTTCGGTATTAGGTTTCTGAATGCCAAAAAGTGATGGACAATATTGGGATTCGGTATCGGAACTGTTAATTTTCGAATCAAAATAACAGGTTTTTGAGTGTATTTAGTGTTGGACGGTTTTCGGTTTCGGTTTTTGTAAGTCAAAACCGGTTTTGAGTGCAACTTTTCGGTTTTGGAGGTGTAAAAATGTTTTTAGACTGATTATGGAGTCGAGCTTTTGAAAATGAGAGTTAATGGATATTTAGGAATCCAGTTTAAAATTTTCAAAAAGCAATTTCTTCATCTGCCTGCCTTTTCCCAACTATATTGTGGTCGGCTTCCAGTCGAACCAGATGCAACTGAATATCAGTATTTTACATGGAGCGACTGACTATCAGACCTCCACAACACAGTAACTAGGTATTACGATACCCCATGGTAAGACTGGTTGTCAGACTTTAGAGCTCCTGACTAACAGTAACGACTGTCAAAGATCTACAAATGACAGCCGGGACCAACGGCTTTACGTGCTTTCGAAGGTAATTTCAACTTTAAACCAAAGTTATGAAAGTTGAAACTGGATTGCTAAGTTTCCAAGCCTGATATCTACAAGCGTTACTTAGCGCTTGATTCCACAAATACATTGCTAGTCAAAGTATTAAGTAACGTCTATAGATCTCGGACTAACGAGTGAAGGTGTAAATAAATAAAAAAAGTCAATAATTGGTTCCTTAGATCCAGTATTGTGTTTTCACATTTAGAATAACTTAAAGATTAAAAAAAATATTACATTACCCTCTTTTCCGTTGTAGTCGGGTAAGTAATCGCTTTCAATGTTCCAAACTAAGATCGTAATTCAGCCCTGTATTACCCGGAAACAAAGTTGCGCAACTGTTGCCCGCCACATAAAAGTTGCCGGCAACTGTGGCGGGCAATTTTGCGCAATTTTGTCTCCAAACAAATAATGGTTCATAGACTCTATATTGAGATCTGCATATCCTAACTATATATAAGACTAGAGTTACATCAGATACAGTCTAGCAGTTTTGGAATAAACTCGAATAATGTAAGTACAAATATGTATTGTTTTTTGAGTTTTTGTGTAGTCGCTAGTCGACGGGATTGAAAACGACTGATTGTATAAAATGCGCTATAAAATATTCGGGTCGGCATTATTAGGTTCGGTTCGGCAATGCCGACCGGTAAAATTTTATTGTTTTTGCCGATTTAGTAACGATTTCGGGTCGGCATGATACTGATCGGTTCGGCAATGCCGAGCGGTAAATTTTATGCCGATCGGCTTGTCTTATTTTGCCGACCCGATTTTGTAGCGCGCCTAAGAATGTTTATACAATAGGAGATATATTGGTCAATACAATTTTATGAATAAGTCTGTGTTTCCTGACAGCTATAACCTTGTGGTCTTCAAGTCAAGAGTGAATATATGTTACTTCTAGACAAGCGTGCTTCATCGTCGACCACATCATCGCTTACCATCAGGAGAGATCAACGACGATATATTACTAGACTCCTAATAACAGGCGACCGATGTCTGTCAACACATTAGGCAAAAAATCTTATATCCGTCTTATTTCGACCACTCCTGTGAGCCGTAAACATACCTTGAGACATAACATACCTTGAGTTAGCTAATCACAACGCAGTACCTCGTCCCCCTCGCTTACGTATTACCTCAGCGAGTTGACAGAATAGTTTTTGTTCCTTAGATCGTGCATGCGGAGTCTAGTAATTTATCGTCGGTGGGCGAGATAGTGGACAAATGCGAGCTTATAGCTAAATAATAAAAAAGCCAGATATCTCCCATTGCATGAACAATTCTATTATAATGGATATGTTAACATTATAAGGATCTCCTGGAAAGATCGTGTTCTTTAAAAATACCAAAAATTAAAATTAAAAATTTGAAAAAATATGAAAAATTCTAATTTTTATTAAGTTTTCTTATAATGGCGGACTTCTAAAATATATATTTATTACCACTATTTAAGTATATTGTAAAAAAGCTAAATTAATGAGATAACAATGCAAGTTTTAAAAATGACAAAAATTATAGTAAAATTGTCATTAATACTAAAAATCCCGACTTACCGTTATATTGCTTTTAGCTTTTGTGACCAAATATGACTAATTAACCTATAATGTTCCCACTGCTGGGACACAGGCCTCATCTCTGTAAAAAATCCTCTTAGAGGCACATAGAGAGGGAACACATATTGGTAACATTATAATTATGCAAGCGTAGAATGTGTTCAAACAATAATAAACCTTATTTAGTATGAAATTAAAGTGCATATTACTACAAACAACAGATATATCATTCTTGTAAACGAAAATGAACATTAATATCATAAAAATAAAGTTTCAAATAGCAAAGTCAATATTTGGTTTTTAAAGCAGAAATGAGTAGGCTGTATAAAGCTCAAAATGTTAGTTGGCTCAATAATGTACATAATTAATTAAGTAAATAGGCGATGTCGGGTGACAATGTATGTTTACGAATCTATAACCAACTGACGTAACATAGAAGTTACATTACAAGACATTGACAGATACTCGGTTGATCGTACGTCCTTTAGCACGAGGTTTCACTGTTTTACTTTACAGCGTTTTTTCAATATTTACAGCGTTTCTTGAATGAAATAATGGAACAGCGCCTCTGGTGTGCGAAGAAGGAACTAATTTTTTCCTTGAAAATTGTCAGTTTGAAATTGTCAAAGTTCCAGTTTACGTCTCAAATACTGAAAACTCGTGCTAAGGGAAAAAAAAACATTTTTCATCGGCTTAAGAATTTATTTTTTTCTAATCTCATTGAGATTTGACGAAACTTGCAGTTTATTGTCATTTTAATTTAGGCAGCACCTAATTGAAATATAGCAGCGTTTTTAATTACACATTAATTTGGATGTCGCCTAGTAAGTTGGTGAAAACTGATGCCTGTCTAGACTTTTGAACCAAATTTAAAAATGTAACTTCTATGCTATGCCAAAAAATCCCTAACAAAATTTATTTCCAAGATTTAAAAAATATTGTAAAATTGTCTAGTTTTTAAGTATTGTGATTATAGAAGTCTAAGTATGTGTCTTAATGATAAAAAAGAATGAATTTCTCTTAGAAAAATGACATTCCTACCCAAAAATGATTATTGTGTTGTGTATTTAAAATATTTAAATTAAAAAAAAGTTGTGGCGTTAAACCAGAGATGCATGAATAGAGTTTTAATTCTACTTTGTCTTTTTTCTGTCTGACTGGTGTTGGTACGGAAAAACGTCAGCTCCTAGCTTGAACTTGAAAAGATTAAATAAATCGGTTTTGTACTATAATTTTATTTGTTAAGTACAATTTGCAAAAGGATTATACTATTTAATCGTGACCTTTTTTCAGAATTATGACTTATAACTACATATTTTGACAGCTGTCACTTCTGTCATTAATCTCTCAGGTAGCCATTTTGTAAAATGGCGGATTTTCGTGTCTATCTATTAGATTAGAGGAATGTAATCGAATATGGACTAATTTGAAACTTCTAAGTCGTCGTAATTTTAGTAATTTTTCATCGAAATAATGTAATTTAGACAAGATTTGTAATTTGTTATACAATTTTGTATTTTTTTAATTTCTTGTACCCCATTTTGAATTCACATAAAAAACTAATTACTACACTTTTTTAAACTGTCAAGATTTTAAAACGGCTCGGCAACTAAAAAGTCGGCCAATACTCGCGCAGCTGTTGCTCAACAGTTGCGCCACAGACAAAGGCACATTTATCATATCCTAGTATCGTATTGGCTAAATTTAGTATAAAATTCCTGTGCCTTTGATTGTAATGAAGCTTATTAATAAAGGGATAAGGCAGAGTTTTGCTTAGGCAGTGCCACAAGCGTATTTGGCCCGGTAGAAAAGTTGTTTGGACAAATAAATTTACTTTCGAAGCGTTTATTTTATTTCTGTAACGACTTTTTACAGGATAAAAATAGCTTCACTATAGTCCTCGCCATATAAGTCTGGAGTAAAGGTCATTGATCCTAATAACGCATCGTTAGAATTCCATTATACCATCGATCGAATTTCAAAATAAAATGTAAGGTCACGGTCGCCTCTTACCACGATACGTTTATTTTGATCGTGTTACGACAGTTTCTTTACATTTTTTCGAATGGTTTTGAAATATTGGAATACATTGGTACACGGGGGTCAACGAATTTTATTCCACACTTATCTGGCTCAAACTATAACTTTTGTCATAGATTGACGTAAGGTACGGATAATATTTTTTGCACAACGGTGTCCCTGTCCATTTCCATGTCCGCAAATAGTCGTAACAGTTTGTCCGGATTTACTTTCTTTTTTCTCTACTTCAGCATATTTCAATAAAGATTTCTCCGGAACAAAATCATTGTATATTTGTGTACATTTCCGGACGTACGTCCGCATTTTGTCCGGTTCATTAAGACGGGGTCGGATAAGTGCTAGCTACTTCAGCATTTGTATAATTGTGTCTAATGTCCGGAAACGTGTCCGTAACGTTTTGTCCGTTTTTTTTAAACTCAGTTGTATCAGTAATCTTATAAAGTTCTGTCCGGAACAACATCCCTGTATAATCGTGTCCATGTCCGGAAAATGTCCGGGTTGTCCGGTTCTCCAAAATCGGTTCGTATATGTTTGTGGCACTATAGGTAATGACTGAGTAGCTATTGATAAAATTTAAATGTCAAAATTGTACTTAAATAAAGTAATTGGTTACATAATGTCCTATTTCGCGTTTATATCTCGTGCGTAAAGCATAAATACCGATAAAAACTATCCAGGGGGGCGATTCTCGGTTTTAGAGATGGTGTCGAACTCGAAAAAAAATCTCTAATGACGTCATATTTTCGACAAATTTTAAAAGTTGCTATGTCAAATTCGCCATTTGTCGAAGGCTAGCGTTAGAGTTCAGTAAAATTTGTCGAAAAAATGACGTCATTAGAATTTTTTGTCGAGTTCGACACCATCACTAAAACCGAGAATTCAAAATCAAAATATTTTATTTTACATGGGCCTCAATGGGCACTTATAAAACGTCAAGAAAAAAAAAAATTGGCACGGTTCGGGTTGGTCGTTTCCATGGAGAAGAACCGGCAAGAAACTGCCCCCTAGAGCATGTCCTTTGTAGTATGCGACAAAGTTAACAAAGAAATTGACGCCATATTGTACATATACCAGCACATCAACTGTGGGTGTTTGTGTGAGTTAACATGTTTGTAAATGTACCCACGATAGAATAGATAGATTCTGTATAAAAAATAAAAAAACCTACCTCAAACTGTCAAATTGGTTTAATAGATTTTCAACCTTATTACAATAGTGGAAGGTTAATTTTCGTTTGGTAATATTTGACAGATTCGGATAGGTTGGTTTTCAACAATACGGTATTTTACTGCATAAATAAATTGAAAGACTATTTATTCCGTCAATAATAATAATGAAAAGTAATGGACACGTATTTTTTGTTTTTTTAAATCAATGAATATTGACAAAGATAAAACGCTTCTAAATTCGGGAGTGGAGGCTTGTGACGTCATTAAGCGTTTTAAATTGTACTGACTGAGTGACGTTTTGTGATTTTTAGAAGTGTTGTATCTTCGTAAATTTTGGTTTGTGTGACAAAAGAAAAAATACGGGTCTAATATTTTTTAATAATCTATATTTCGGCCCAATAAACATTTTTGAGTAAAATACCCTATTAAATATCACAAAAATATTATTTGTGCAATTTTCTTTATTATAATATTTATTAACTTTAGAAACAATATGGCGTTATCGAAACCTTCCTTGTTAATTTTGTCGACTATTATGTTTTATATTATGTCATTCTTGAAAGGCTATTGTGTACTTGACAAATTCCTTAATTTAACGACCTTTGAAAATGACCTATAGAGACATTTTCTTTGAAAATAATAAAAGTCAAATGCGCCAAAAAAAATAATAGGAAAATGAATTTGTAAAACAAAATAAAAATACCCAAGTCAAATTGTTTAGAAGATTTTTGTTTAAATGTATTTTTTCTTGAAATTATGTCGCATTCCCTAAAAAAATACTTTGTTAACTCAGTGCCCGAACGTATATACGACATACTAGCATATACCGGCTGTTTCACTGGCATTTGGGTCTAAAATAATCCCACATCTATATGTCCAATGCTGGGACACAGCAAGCAAGACCAGATTCTGTCGATATAATATTTAACTAAAATCAAAATTGGTTTTTAAATTGGATGAGGTCGGTGTTTCGTACCTGACTACTCTGAGAAGAAACATCCGAAACAAACTCAGAGGTCACTGTCTCTTTTAAAGTCCAGACATTATATTGTTCAAGTCATACGAGGACCAGTCTGAGATGATCTTTTTAAATCAAAAATGTCGTATCTACGTCCTATTAAACTAATATAAAATTGGTTTTTAAAATAGATGAGGTCGGTGTTTCGTACTTAACTACTCTGAGAAGAAAAATCCGAAACAAACTCAGAGGTCACAGTCTCTTTTAAAGTCCAGACATGGCAGACATTATGGTCATGTCATACGAGGACCATATATGTCTGCGATGGTATCTAAAGGATAAAATGTCGTATCTACGTCCGGGTAACTGGTAAATTGAACCTTAAGCTAATATAGGTAGCAATGTTTTCCAATGACAGCTAAATTTCTATAAAATTATGTCTTACGGAGCTTGCTCTTGACGCGATTCGTGAGATTTGTAATTTCTGCTAACTAAAAATGAAAATCATCCTTGCTACTACGATATACTGATGTAATTTGACTGACTTACGTCGTCGTGGCGAGCGTGTTTTGTTTTTCATGTACTCGTAGATAACCGCACGTTTTATGTCTTATGTCGTAGTGGTAAGGATGATTTTCACTTGTAGTTGAATTTCGTCGCACCGCGTTATCGGCATCCCATACTGTAAATAGTTTTGTGATAAAAAACAAAAAAATAATGTTTTTTATGTAATTATTTTGTATTTTTTTTAGTTTATTTTATATTTTTAGGTTGTTTTTTATTGTAACAAATAATGAATGAATAAATAAAACATTGTTTCGAATAAAATTTGTTTTTTTATTGACATAACAATTTACTTAATTTTCTATGTTACATTGATTTGGATTTGAAGAAGTACATTTCTATGATTTTAATAATAAAATCAAATAAGCAGATAATATTAAATAAGCAGGAATTTTAAAGAGACTAAAGCCGCACTTTCACTATCTTTGTTCTGCGAGTCTGTCGCTCGATACGAAATTCACATGTCCTGCGTGATATAGCCCGACGTCGCGCAGGACATACGGTCATACGGGTCGCGCAACTTGTCGTAAGTTGACTCTAGTGGAAACTGGCCAAGGGAAATATCGAGCGACATTGACATACCACGTGAATGTTGCACGATATGTCTCCGCGACAGGTCTTCTGGTGAAAATGCGGCTCACGATATTATTTTTAAACAATTTAAAAGCGCGTGTTTTGAAAGCTGGCATCTGGCTGGCTGTCAAATATATACTTACAAGTTTTAATTAATTTTGCAAATTTACTGTATAAAAATAAGAAATATCGCTCTGTACTGCACTTTGACAAGGTTGACATAGTTTTAGACATAGAAAAAGCATTTGGAAACTTTTCAAATGCCTTTTACCTGAAACGGTTACAACATCAAATTCAGTTTTAATTGCATTCCTATATAAATTTTCTAGTGCACTACAGAGCGTTTTTTCTTATTTCCATACAGTAACATTGCCAAATTAATTAAAACTTGTAAATATTTGACAGCTATTAGCGACGTTGCCAACTTTCTGGTTACGCGCCCCTAACAGCGAAAATAAATATCACTGGGATGGAACCCATCGCTCCTTCAACTTTCCTTTTTTGATATTGATTTAGTCATACGGGCTTAACAGTACCTTCCGCTCCACCCAGGGCGGGTGGACTCATTAGGACAAAAATATCAAAAAAAGGCCCAAATCTTTGGAGTGATTCCTACTTATTCAACGACTAGACTACATTAAGTATTAATTAAAATACAATTTGAATTAAATATGATACATAGTAAGTAAACATTGGCTAATTACACGCATGTATCTCTCCCAGACGCTTTTCAAATCAGCTTCCCTGTAACAACAAAAAAAACATTTATCAGTCCTGTTGGTCTAGTGGTTAGTGCCCTGATTGCTGTGCCGGAGGTCGTGGGTTCGATTCCCGCACCCAGGACAAATGTTTGTGTAATGAGCACGATCAATTGTTCTGTGTCTGGGAGCTAATTTATCTATAACATGTATGTATTTAGAAATATATAAGTATGTTTATCAGTTGTCTAGTACCCATAACACAAGCTCTGCTTAGGACTAGATGGCGTTGTGTGATAGTTATGGAATATTATTATTATTTTAAATACTAACTTTTTCAAGCGATTCCGCCCTTTCATCATCCGCCCCTTCCTCCCCCTTATAGCCTACTACTAACTATACAGGGTGAATTTTTCAACTGGGCGTAGATGGCTATATCCGAAACTATGAGGAATATCGAAAAACGTTGAAAGGAGTCTCGAGGCCGATATTGACGAAAACTAAAAGTGCTTAAAATGTTTTTTTTTTCCAAAATCAACTGGTTCGATTCCTGGCCAGGATAACTGATTTTTCTAAAATCCCATGATGCAGTTTTAGTTTTCGTCAAAATTGGCCTCGAGAGAACCGCACGTTTTATGTCATATGTCGTAGTGGTAAGGATGATTTTCACTTGTAGTTGGAATCGGTCGGATTGTGTCGCATCGCGTGGGCAAGCTCCATAACGGTTAGAAATTATAATGAACCAACATTACTCATAGGCAACGACGATATATTATTAGACTCCTAATAACAGGCGACCGATGTCTGTCAACACATTAGGCAAAAAAAATCTTATATCCGTCTTATTTCAACCACTTCTGTGAGCCGTAAACATACCTTGAGACAGAACAGACCTTGAGTTAGCCAATCACAACGCAGTACCCCGTTCCCCTCGCTTACGTAGTACCTCAGCGAGTTGACAGAATAGTTTTTGTTCCTTAGATCGTGCATGCGGAGTCTAGTAATATATCGTCGTTGCTCATAGGACTACATTACCTCAGCACATCCATCTGTAGCGCGCATTGCTCGTACGCACATAGAAACTGCGCCAGATCAGTTTTAGGCCACGAACCCATTCGTAGAGGCTCTACACACCTGAAAAGAATAAAGAGTAAAGCTGATGTATTTACGATTTATTTTTTAGATGGTAATAACATCAAATGTTCTCCCACCCAGAGCGGTAAGGGAGGGACTTTCAGACGTCTACTGACTAAAATCCAAGGTGATCCTGAATCCTTTACGTTCCAGGATCATGAATAATTAGGAGAATATAAGAATGAATAAATAATAATAATAAATAATTCATTAGGTTTTTTTTTACCTGGTAAAATCATCAAATGAGTCCTCCCACCCCGGGCAGGGTGAGGAGAGACTATCAGACTTGTACTGGCTAAAATCCACGGTGTCCTTCAATAGCCCTTTATGTTCCGGGGTCGCCATGATGGAATAAGTCCCGCGACCCCGGCAGGCTTTGGCCCTCTGTGAGGGGCCCCCGTCATTTTGTTCATTAGGAGTTGGATTATTTATTTAGATATTTCTTAAGTTTCCCATAAATGTGTCCAGGAGTAGAAATGTCCAAAAAACGCGCGGACAAAGTCGCGAGTAGAGTGCTTTTTTTTTTTTTTATCGTGGTAAAATCATCAAATGAGACCTCCAACCCCGGGCAGGGCGGGAGGTACTGTCAGACTTGTACTGACTAAAATCCACGGTGTCCTTCAGTAGCCCTTTATGTTCCGGGGTCACGGTAATAGAAATAAGTCCCGCGACCCCGGCAGGCTTTGGCCCTCTGACGAGTAGAGTGCTAGTGGAAAATAAGTATGCTTACCTCTCTAGTAGATCAATGAATAAAGATCGAAGTTCTCTGCCTCGATGTAGATTACAAGCCAGACCGACCAATGCGCGAGTGTATAACCTGAAAATATAAAAAAAAAACGAAATATTACCCCATACTCTAGGAATTTCTCCTGTATCGTGGGTGCTTTTACAGAAATTTATAGTCACATACTTAAACACCCACACCCGGAACAACTAGTTGGTTATACAAATAATTGTTTACGTGCGGGAATCGACCCCGCGACCCGTAGAGTCCAGCTTTTTCAACTGAGCCATATCAGTTGTCCTTTTCTACACTGTTTAGTGAAATTTTTGTATGGTTAAAATGTAAACAACTTTATTTTAATAACTGTTGAACAGATCAAGTATTTTTTAAACTTATTTTAGTACTAGCTGTTACTCGTTACAACTCAAAAATTATCACATAGAATCACAAAATCGGGATAAAAACTATCCTATATGTTAATCCAGGTTATAAACTATCTGTGTACTGAATTTTATCCAAATCCGTTCAGCACCTTTTGCGTGAAAGAGTAATAAACATACGTCCATTCAAATAAATGTTCACGTTTATAATAATGATTATAGTAGGATTACCTGAAATTGAGTTCCAATTCTTGATAAGATTTCTCTAATAGTTTTGGTCGCAGACGCATACAAATCAAACTGAAAAAAATACAGATTTTTTTAACCTTTATATTACTACTAGCTGAGCTTTCCATGTTCCCAGCGATAGGAATTACCCACAGAGTTGAGACCGATGTCTCAGAAGTCGGGACCTCTCACTTCTGTGACATTAGGCTTGTGTCCCAGCAATGGGTATTTGTTAAATACGGTTTCCCATCAGTAGAAACTTGTCACAGGAAAGAGACCAGTGTCTCAGCAGGCGAAACTTGACATTTTTATGCCCTAAGACTTGTTTCCCAGCGGTGGGAACTGGACAAATAATTTCCCATTAATGGGATACGATATTCTCAGACTGTTGCCTCAGTAGTGAAAACCTCGCACCTCTGTGCCTTTAAACAATTTTCCCAGCATTGGGAAATAGTTAGACATCATTTCCCAATAATGGGCAAAGGGCAAGATAGCTACACTAAGTACACTCACTGCTTATGCTCCTTCTCCTTGTCGAGCAAGATGCGTAGTTCACGCAGTTCGAGCAGGAATTCCCTGTCCATTTCAGTATCGTAGTACTCTGGACCTGTGCAGCTGTATGTCCAACTTGTCATTATAGCCTGAGAAAGAAAAAATATGATTTACAAAAATAGGTTGAGAGAAATAATACGGATGAAGTAAAACCTTTACAATGGTACCATTTTGGCCAAAGCCTGCAGGGTTCGCGGGCCTGTCTAATCAGGTAGCCATGACCCTAGAACGTATAGGGCTATTGAAGGATCGTGGATTTTAGTCATTACGAGTCTGACAGTCCCTCCGGGTGGACTCATTTGATGATTTTACCAAGTAAAAAGAAAGAGATGAAAGTTTAAAATCAGGTCAAAGCCTTGTCTTCCCAGAGGTGACATTATTAACACAGACACTAGAGGGCACCACATCACACACAAAAAAAGAAATGATGTAGTTACTTACCTGTGCACAATGATAGAAATCGTTGAACGTCAAGTATGTAAGCTTCCTCTTAGCGGTCTCGAACCGCATACAAGCTATGAACACCACTGCACCATACTTTCTGAAAAAAGACATGTTTATAACAACAATAAATTTTAAAAAATCTAATTAGTCTACGGCGCAACGCAAACTGAAGGCGGCGAGGCGACGGTAAGGTAAGGGAGGGCGGCAAGTCATATTACCACAAATTAATAATCCATCTACCACTTATAAAATTCTAAAGATGCTTTATGAAATTCGAACAATGCATTATTTTGGGTTCAATGACCGTTATTCTACACTTATCTGACAAGGTCTAAAGAAAAACTTACTTGGCCAAGGGTTCAGAGAGCAGGAAAGTGCTCCTTATATTAGCTACCACGTTGCCTGGCATTTCTTCTACGGCTTTAAAAACTCGGCGGACATTGTCGAACTGACGGCGACAGCAACGTAGTGGAGCGCCCGAACGTTCTGCTACCTAAAAATAAGGGAATTTTATGTTATACATAGTCTGGAATAACATATAGATCCTGATCTTACGTAGGATAATATCCCACGCGAGCGAAGCCGCTGGCAGAAACTAGTCATCATCATCTTCCTGCCCATATCCCATTTTACTTGTGGTCGTCGCAACACGTTTTCTTCTTCCATTCTCCCCTATCAGACGTCACAGTATCATTTACTACTTTTTCTTTCATATCATTACTTACACAATCCATCCATCTTTTCTTTGTCTCTCTCTTTCCTCAGTTTCCTCTCCATCCATCAACGCTGGCAGAAACTAGTCATGATTAAAATTGACAGATTAGTGAGAAATAAAAGTTCATGCCCGCATTTCTACTACGCGGGCACAGTGCAGGTAGATGTCGTGTTAGTTTTTTGCCTCACACAAGAAAAGATATTGGTGGCAGATAAATAATACGTATTGTATTCAATAGACAAATGAGTAAAAATATTTGTGGCAGACAAATGAGACGTAAAATATAGGAAAATGATAAATTATTAGTTCAAAAATGCCTCTAAATGGTTTATTTAAAACATTTAAGTTGGAGTACTTTTAGCTTTTACCTCGTCTAAATCTTTCCTGTGCCTTGAAGACAATTTCCTTCCAAGTAACTCCCTGATCACAGCATCATCAAGATCGTAATATCTGAAAAGAAAAATTGTTACTGCTTATTGCTATTTGTAGCAGCAATAGGCATGATAACTGCAACAATACGTAATCCGTTTTTTAAAGGTGTTTAAATTGACGTCTGTCCACCTTGTTGGTGGACGTCCTACGCTGCGCTTGCTAGTCCGTGGTCTCCACTCTAGTACTTTTCGACCCCATCGGATGGCCATCTGCTCTGCGAGCAATTTGGCCTGCCCATTGCCACTTCAGCTTGCTAATCCGGTGACTTTAGTTCGTCTACGGATCTCCTCATTTCGGATTCGATCACGTAGATAAACTTTTCCATAGCTCGTTGAGCGAGTATGGGCTTTGAGATGAGGCCGATAGTGAAAGACCACGTTTCGGTGCCGTAAGAATTAAATATTGAATATTGTAAAAGCAAAAGACTTATTTTATTGTAAAAGCTTCGTATCTTAATCAATTTTGGCCGCTTCAGTAATGTGTGTCAAATAATTGGTAATCTTACTAACAGACTAATTAGATTTTTCAGTCATCTGACATATAAATGTTATAGAACAATTTCGATTCTGCAACGATTCCACGACGACCGGTTCATCTTTGGACGTTTCGTCGACAGGACAATTCACTTAAGGCCGTTTCACCGATACTCTTTTGGAATTTCCTTTCACGGTGAAAGAGTCAATCGGTGAAACGGCCATAAGTGAATCGTCCTGTCGACGAAACGTCCAATGATGAACCGGTCGTCGGTGAATCGTTGCAGAATCAACAATTTCTGCAAGAACAATTAACAGTAACTTACTAAGACCACGTACAATCAAATCTACGGACCTTTTAGAAACAAAGACTGTAAAAATAACTTACTTCTCAATAAGCATCTGTTTGGTGGCCTCGTCGATCTGAAATATCATCTGTTCTGATAACTTTGATGGTACTGTGAGCAGGCGTTCCAGCAGGGCGAATGTTCTGAAACATTAAATTAAAGATCATTCTCTCTGCCTGCCTTTTCCCAACTATATTGGGGTCGGCTTCCAGTCGAACCAGATGCAGCTCAATATCTGTATTTTCCATGGAGCGACTGCCTATTGGACCTCCACAACCCAGTAACTGGATAATACGATACCCCATGGAAGTCTGGTTGTCAGATTTTTGAGCTTATGACTAATAGTAATGATTGTCAAAGATCTACAAGTGACAGCCAGGATCAACGGCTTTACGTGCTTTCTTCACATGGAGGAAACTCGCTATGACAGATGGTCAATCCACATACCAACGTCGGCAAGTCCGGCTTAACCTGGAAGATTGGCCTGTGCGGCTGTTATGAAAAAAAAAAATGCTTTAGGTACCTGTAATGCAGTCCCCCTCGCAGAGCGCCAAAGCCTGCCGGGGTCGCGGGACTTATTTCATTACCCCGGAACATAAAGGGCTATTGATGGACACCGTGGATTTTAGTCAGTACAAGTCTGACAGTCCCTCCCGCTCTGCTTTGGGTGGGAGGACTCATTTGATGATTTTACCATGATAAAAAAAGGTACCTGTAATGGTCCAGTACATCGCTCGCAATAAGCTCCACGGTCGCTCCATGTTGTTTGGCGAAGTCTCTCTTGTGCAATGTGGTGACTGCTTCACTGGCTGTAAGATTGCAAATACCTCATCATCAGCCTATAATATTCCCACTACTGGGAAACAGGCCTCCTCGTTGGGAAAGGAAGTAGGCTATAATCGACCACCCACTAAACCTTTCCGAACGTCTTTTATAATGCGGACAGCGAAGGAGTGGAACTCTCTGCCTTTGTCTGTGTTTAAGAAAGTTATTGGAAGGCGACTGAGAGAGGAGAGTGAAATTTCACAGAACCAATTCGGTTTCATGCCTGGTCGGGGTACGACGGATGCCATCTTCGCTATTCGCCAACTGTGCGAGAAATACAGAGGTGCGCATAAAAACTTGCACATGGTGTTCGTTGACCTCGAAAAGGCATATGACCGGGTGCCCCGTGAGGTTCTGTGGTGGGCCCTTAAGGAGAAATGTGTGCCTGGGAAGTATGTGCAGTTGATTCGTGCTATGTACAGTCGATGCAGCACCCAAGTCCGGTCTACAGCGGGCACTACCGGCAGCTTCAATGTGGCTGTTGGCTTGCACCAGGGTTCGGCTCTTAGCCCGTACCTCTTCCTGATGATAATGGATGCTCTGACGTCGGACATCCAGGAAGAGGCCCCCTGGTGTATGCTGTTTGCCGATGACATTGTGCTGATTGCCGAGAGCGGCCTAGAGGTCCAGAGCAGATTGGAGGTGTGGTGGCAAAGACTGGAGAACGTTGGCCTGAAATTAAGCAGAACCAAAACAGAGTATCTGTTTTGCGATTTCGGCGGTCTCTCCAGTTCTGTGCCCATTACTCTCGCAGGAACGCCCATACCAGTCTCTTCCGACTTTCGGTACCTCGGGTCGCTTGTCCAAGGAGATGGCGATGTAGACCGGGACATAACACACCGGATCAACTCGGGATGGATGAAATGGCGACAGGTCACCGGAACAACCTGCGACCCACGGATGCCCCTCAAGTTAAAGGGGAAAATATACAAATCCGTGATTAGACCTGTCGTATTGTATGGATCGGAATGCTGGGCTGTGAAAAAGATGGATGAGAAACGATTGCATGTAGCGGAGATGAGGATGTTAAGGTGGATGTGTGGAGTGACAAGAATGGATAAAGTAAGGAACGAGTTTATAAGAGGCAGTTTGAAAGTCGCGCCGGTTATAGAAAAAGTGAAAGGGAATCGTCTATCTTGGTATGGACATGTGATGAGGAGGGATGACACTCATGTGACTAAGAGAGTGATGAGTATGAATATTGATGGATGGAGAGGAAGAGGAAGGCCAAAAAAAAGATGGATGGATTGTATAAGTAAGGATATGAAAGAAAAAGGAGTAAATGATACTATGACTTGTGATAGGGGAGAATGGAAGAAAAAAACGTGTTGCGCCGACCCCAAGTAAAATGGGATAAGGGCAGGAAGATGATGACATACAACCATGATCTCTTCAAAGTTAGAGTGAACAGGCTTCTTCTGGGTAAGCTCGCTCCATCGTCGACCTTGTCTTAGTCATTCCTGACACAGACTAAGGTCAAGAGAAAACCCATCTTACATAAAAAAAAAAACATGGACCCAGTGCTAGTTGGTAGATATAACACGTCTTCGATTTTTTGGTTCTAGGAAATGCCGTTTCCTCACAATGTTTTCCTTCACCATAATTTTATAAAAATAATCATAAAGAAATAACTATGGACAATTAATAATGGCAGGCAGATGTTTGCACATAAGCAATGAATATAAATTTGATATTTTGCCAAGATTTTGATCAATTGTGTCTCTTTTACTGTTTCAATAATAAATTGTTGGTGTGAAGAAAGTTTTGGTAACATTTATTTATTTATCTTTAAAATATGGCATTAACAGATGTAAGAATGTGAATTAAACGGCATACTCCTTTAGTTTAGGGTAGTAGCAGATGCAACAAGCCAAAACACTAGGAAGTAAAACACTTCCTAGTGTTTAACTTTGGGGGACTGTCTTATGTAAATGATAAATGATATTTATTTTGCAAATAGGTTTTCGCAAACACTTTTACAAGTCAAAACACTTTTTTTTATAACTAGATGAGGCCGGTGTTTCGTACCTGACTACTCTGAGAAGAAACATCCGAAACAAACTCAGAGGTCACAGTCTCTTATAAGGCCAAACTTTATTATGTAGATCAGGTTATATGAGGACCTTGCAGGTTATGAGATGGTCTTTTGAAGAAACAACCACACAGATTTGAGTGGACCTGTCCAGTCAGTGCAAGCATTATTCAGTTATTTTGTAGCTCGACACTACTATTAAAATTGATACTTTTCAATTACAGCTGGTTACAGAGAGTGAATGATCAATTGAATCATGACAGTGTGACCCTGACCTAAGTCCATATAAGGCGAAAATTGTATAAACAAAAAGAATAATTAAATATTCAATACACTTCATTGAATTTTGACTGGCCTGTTGGTCTAGTGGTTAGAGACCCTGACTGCTGTACCGGGAGTCGTGGGTTCGATTCCCGCCCAGGACAAATGTTTGTGTGATGAGCATGATCATTTATTCTGTGTCTGTGTGTAATTTATCTATAATATGTATGTATTAAGAAATATATAAGTATGTTTATCAGTTGTCTAGTACCCATAACACAAGCTCTGCTTAGCTTGGGACTAGATGGCGTTGTGTGATAGTTGTGGAATATTATTATTATTACTTCACACAATACAGATTCATTCAGTATGATTTATAATCTGCCTTTCTTTACCAAACTATTTTGTGGTTGGATCCAAGTTTTAATATATAAACACAAGTAATTTTTATGAAGCCAGTTGTGATACTAGGTCATAAAAATAAGTTTAAATTGTAATGTAAAATTTAAAATTAATTATTCTATATAGTACGATAGATCTGCTGTATACTTTGTACGGCGGGATAGCGTTTATTCCATACTAGAGGCAACGTAATTTGATACGTTAATCTCTGGAAATTTAAGAATTTCTAAACACAATCTCATTTAATATTTTTAAGAATTTATCAAAACAGGACAATAAGTATTCGTTCAGTAATTGACCATAACTAAATATGATATAGTAACAAATAATTCATGCAACATCTTATGTAAAATAAACCCTGAATAAACCCAGAATTTCTTAATAGATTCTAAATAGAGATAAATTAATGTTATCAAAAACATCAGTTTATTGGACAAATACTTACAAGAACATCCTTCAATCCACAGTTGGTATATCTCAGGATCAATTAAAGTGTAATTACTAACGAATACGTCCACTTCTGTGTACATTTTTGTTTATTTTTATTAATTTTCGCAACCTGAAATACGACTACGAATTTCAGCCAAAATACTCCTTTGACACTGACATTTAAACTGATGTTGCCATTTTAGAAAAAATAAAAATAGCCTTACTTGTGGAATGAAGTTAGCTGCAAGTACCCCTGACAATTTGAAATAAGTTTGGAAATGTATTTGGAAACGAAGATGAACAAAGATTTTAATAATAATTATCATAAACAAAATCATTCTAAAATTCAATAATCTATTACTAAAACATGGTTTTAGATTTGACCTTGATAAACTAACTTGAAAACCACTAAGCTTCCGACTAGTCAAACTGGGTGAATAGGTAGAACACTGTAACTGATTTATAAATAACTGCTTTATGAAAGTAGTGAAACAATAATATGCAATGAAATCTCAATGCAATATTAGCATTAGCTAAACAGAATCGCGTTTGCATCTTGTACAAATTAGAGTGAGTGAGTGAGTGGCTGTGACAAAATGGTAAGATCATTGGGTAAGATTGTTATTTCTGAACGAATGTCAAACTTCAATGACCGTGTGTCGTGCAAACAGCAAATCAATGATTGATTTTTTCGTCCGCGTTTGTGTTGTGGAATAAAAGTTCATTGAAAAAGTAATCATTTCTAGCCTGTAACTTCATGAAATAATTGTGTAAGTACGCTTTATAAACTCAATTTACTGTAACACTTATTATTCTTTCTGTAATACGAGGTCATTACGATTAAATTCGGAGATGAAGCATCAAGTTTTTTTTTTATGTCGCCAAAAATAGATATGGCTCGACGGAAAATCACTGATACAGTGTTTTTAAGGCCGTTATGCCTTTATTTACATATAATACCACAAAGTAACTCCTGTCTCTACTCTTAAAGTTGTCATTGGCTTACTAACAACAAACAACTTTAGGTAAAACCGGTAATTAATAACAAAAAAAGCGTTTACCAGCGTTCACTTTTTTTTCTGCTTCGACTTGTGCAGTGTATTGATGTGCGTATGGCGTCGTTTCTGTACTAAATACTATGTAATTATGACACCCAATGGTGACCCACTGATTAAATGTAACAGCAAAAATGCATTATAATTCTCCCGCCCTTATCTCAATTCATAAGTGGTCGGCGCGAAATGTCTTATTATTCTATACAATATACTCGTCATCCCAGCACACATGATATGGCACTGTAGAAATAGAAAACTGGACAGTTCTGGATATATATCATACATTATATATTTTTATTAATACATTTATGCCCATAATAAGCTTCCTCTCTCATAAACTCACTTATTTGCTGAGCCCCACAGGGCCCATGTTATCTATTTAGTTTTACCACCTAAGAAAACGTGTGGAATGCAATAAAAGTATTAAGTACATACGGGTCAATTGATAACCTCAATTTTGTAGGAATTGATGACCTTAGATTATAAAATGTGGCCCCCCTCCCCCCCCCCCCTAGAAGGCCAAAGCATGCCGGGGTCGCTGGACTAGAATTACCGTGACTATTGAAGGACACTGGATTTTAGTCAGTACATGTCTGATGGACCGTTCTGCCCTGCCTGGGTGGTAGGACTCATTTTGTAATTTTAACATGATACAAAACAAAGAAAAAAATTGGCTTTGAGATTACAAAGTCTTATTTAGACAAGGCAAGATTTTGCATACAAGCTTGATTACATTGTGGTATTTGTTACTTATACATTTCTATAACACCTATTTACTACACATGAATGCAAAAAAGAATTTGAGTTTGTTTATCAACTGAATTTATTGTCCTATAGTCTGCAATGTAATCCACCTTTCAAACAATATCTTGGCTTAATGTTAGAAGTATGGTCTTCAAGAGTGAATATGTTATTTCTAGTCAAGCGTGCTTCACCACTTACCACATCATCGTTTACCATGACGTGAGAAAGTGATCCAGTGACTATTTGCTAAATAAAAAAATAAAAAGTGCTATAACGGCCAGAATATTTTTTAAGATTCAATTTTGAGCAAAACATTACTAATTGCTTGTGATGTTTTCTACAGAAACAAGTGAAACAAAAAATTGATTTTACTTGTTTCTCCATAATAACCGTTACAAATTGTAAAGGTACCTACAGATTGCACACTGCAATTGCTGATAACAAGACTCGGAACTATTATTTTATAGGCAAATGCTCTTAGTTTGAGCCTATATGGGAAATATTTTGTAGTAACAAACTCCACAACCCAGTTACTGTTTAAATATTTGGTGGTTAGGCAGAAAATTAATTTTGTTTATTCCATTTATTTTCATTACATTATCATGTAAGATACATTTTGAAATAAGTATGTTTAATAAGTAAAGTACAATTATTCATGAATTATCAGGATCTGGACTGCCTGAGGCCAGGATGTTAGAGGAACTATGTATAAGAATTAGCATCATGTCTAGAAATATATAATAATAATAATCTTTATTTACTAAATAAACAGATTGTAGTACACGTAACAATTTTCACAATGTGGGTAGAATGAAATCTCTGATAATAATCAATTGGATGACGTGCTGTTCTCCTAGCTAGACTATGAAATAGCCTGTATTAAGGAGTGACAGTGCCGACCCTCTCAATGTTTATACTACCTACTACAGTGTATTGTTTACAATTTTGTTTTATGTTTCTAAAACTTTATTAATCTATAAGATATCTTTGAATCAAGCCCTTGACCCAGCTGCCAAGCCTCTACAGATCTTAGTTGAGGTTTAAACTAGTAAGTCTTTCCCAGATAAACATGTGGTCACAGGACTGGCCCTGGAACGCAATGTGCAATCAAAGGAAAGGACGAATTTTAACCAGCATGAGTATGACTGTCTCTTCCGCTTCATCTAAGGCCTTGCTCCTTAGGTTTTGATCATTTAACCACCCACAAAATATAATTATCTATTACGTAACATTATTATTTTTTTATAAAAACATTGCCCCACACTAGGAATGTATTCCTGTGTCGTGGGTGCGTTTACAAACATAGAAACTCACATACACAAACACCCAGACCTGGAACAACTACTTGCAGATCATACAAATATTTGTCCCGTACGGGGATCGGAGCCGCGACACGCTGCACAGCAGTCAATCGCTGAACCACTGCTAATAATTTGTTTATTAATTCTTTCAGCCCAGCATGTCAGACTCAAAGGACTCGGAGGAGCATGACACCGAAATGATGAGCATGTTTGCAAGCGTGTGGGTGAAGGTGGAAGTTGATGATGCAGATGGAGATAACTCAGAAAACGCTTTAAATACGGAGCAACCGTAAGTATCTTATATCTTATAAATATATATAAATCAAAAGTGACTGACTGACATAGTGATCTATCAACGCACAGCCCAAACCACTGGACGGATCGGGTTGAAATTAGGCATGCAGGTAGATGTTATGACGTAGGCTAAAAGATTCTTTCCCCAAGGGGATAAAATAGGGGATGTAAGATTGTAAAGTTCTGACATCCACGGGAACGAAATCGCGGGCACAGCTAGGTACCTATTATATTGAGACAGATTTGTAACTTGCGTTATGTGTTTAGGTAATTTAGCTTCCATTTTGAGGGCTGGTTCATGTCAGGAATAGGGGGAAACCTTTAGATCAAAATCTAAAAAATATTATTTCAAATAGTCCAGTTACAGGCAGTTTTCAATTGTCATCTCTATTATATAAAAATCAATTGCTGTTCGTTAGTCTCGCTAAAACTCGAAAACGGCTGGGCTGATTTGGCTGATTTTGGTTTTGAATTTCTGGAAGTCCAGGGAAGTTTAAAAGGTTAATTAAGGCGGTACAAAGTTTGCCGGGTCAGCTAGTAGACAAAAAAAAATGTAATTAAACACTAAAATGTTATGTTGCTACAGTCCCAGTCACAAGACAAAAAAACTGTTAAAGTACCGTAGATACCCATTACAAGATAACAGACTAAAGATGATGATTTAACTTATACACTCGCGAGCAAAAGTATTGAATAACTTACTCCGATTCCGCGTGATCTTGAGTACTTAATAACTTGTTAAGAATAATAAAAATGATACCATTCTAAAGGTTTAACTGTTAACTTTAAATTGATACCAAATTCATTTAAATCACGTCATTATTTAAGGAGCTATCCCGGATCAATTGCAAGTAAGCGATTCCATACTTTAGCTGGCTAGTGTAGAACACGTATACAAATATTGAGTTTATGCTAACCTTTTTTCCGTACCAACACCAGTCTGAACATAGGCATACAATAACGCGCTATAAAAAGAGACAGAAAATAGGTTTATCCATAAGAGTGACAGTATAGGTCCGTAGGGATACCTACGCCTGTGCGAAAGTTTTGTCTTCGATTTTTATTTTATCGAACTCGTTATGTCGAATATTCAGTTGTACGATGTTTTATTATATCGATGCTTTATTAGTGCGATGTAACGTTTGTGCGAAAAATCTTTTTGCGAAGAACTTTACAGCGATTGCTCATTTGTTCGATAGTTTATTACTTCGATGGTACGTTGATTCGAAAGATTAGCAAAAAAAAAAAACAAAATTAGAACTCCAATGTAGGTAACTTATTTCTTTAATAGATTTTTAACTTTGTCACATATTAATCAGAAGGATCATGTTTTCATTATGTTTTATTTTTAAATTAGTACAGGCGTCATCGAGAAATATATTTTGGTATTTAACATTTACCATTCATATTTTCTAATTTTTTGTAATGTGGGATACCTACGCCTGTGCGAAAGTTTTTTCTTCGATTTTTACGCGCCTATCTTTATTGCATTATAAACGATGACGAAATACCTACATGAATACCATAAATATAATCACGTACGTACATTTTCCTAAAATGAGAAAGACAAATAACAAATTCACCACGTTTAAGGCAGCAGTTCCACTGAATCACCAATCACATGACTTGAAAACCACATGTGCCTGGTCAGCTATGTGCATCAGCCATTGTGATTGGTGAATGCGACACAGCACCGCTCCACTCCGCCTCAGTGAAACCGCTGCCTAACTGTGGCATGGGTCAAACCACAGGGTCAAACATAACGTAGACAATACCAGTCCACCAAATGGTTGCCCAATCGCCTGACACCCTAAAAATACTAAACGACAAAAAGAAAGGAACTTAACAACACGTAAAATACTCACATAAATGTTTTATTTTAATACAAAATAATACAACAACATTACAAAAAATTAGAAAATATGAATGGTAAATGTTAAATACCAAAATATGTTTCTCGATGACGCCTGTACCAATTTAAAAATAAAACATAATGAAAACATGATCCTTCTGATTAATATGTGACAAAGTTAAAAATCTATTAAAGAAATAAGTTACCTACTTTGGAGTTCTAATTTTGTTATTTTTTTTTTGCTAATCTTTCGAATCAACATACCATCGAACTAATAAACTATCGAACAAATGAGCAATCGCTGTAAAGTTCTTCGTAAAAAAAAATTTCGCACAAACGTTACATCGCACTAATAAAGCATCGATATAATAAAACATCGTACAACTGAATATTCGACATAACGAGTTCGATAAAATAAAAATCGAAGACAAAACTTTCGCATAGGCGTAGGTATCCCAGGTCCGTATACCTACATTCGTAGGTAGGTACAAAAAAATACATATATAGACTTGAAATGTGTTAAATAGGGCTATATCAGTTTGATGGTTTGTTTTTGATGTTATGATTTTTTATAAGTTATAGAACAAAAGTTTTTGTTTATGATTATTAAGTAATACCTATAGTGCGAAGAGAGAATTGAGTATAAAAAATATTCCAATAACTTTTTATAAATATTCTTTTCATGATACCATTATTGTGACAATGGATAGTAAAAGTGAGCCACCGAAAATTAACGAAGAGCACAAAAAACTGAAGTAAGTACCTAATATAATTTTAATTAATTTTTGAAAAATATTGCATGTGTTTGTAAAAAGAATAAAAAGTTTTCAAACTTAGAATTACACTTATTTTTTTGTTTTAATAAAGACAAAAAAACTTAAAATGAGAAACTTTGTACCAATTTACAAAAACATTTTTTTAATTGAAAAACTATCTTATGATAATTGGAAATTATGTAGGTAAGTTATGCATGCAATTGATTGAAAAAAGTAACTTTTTAAATTTTAAACAAAGTTTATGTAAAAAAGAAACTAGCTAACAGATTTTCCTAAATTTATATAACTTTGCTTTTAAGGAAGGATAACAAGCCGACACCGGAAACTGAAAAACAGCAGCCAGAACAGAAAAAAATGAATGATTCGGAAAGAGCTAAAAGATACAGAGAATTGAAAAAAGCAGAAGCATTAAAATTAACGAAATTAAACAATGGTGAAGAACCACCAGAAATAATATTAAAGAAGAAGCAAGATGCAGAGAAACGGAGAAGAAATCGAGAATTAAAAAAGAAAAAACAAATGGAAGAACTATTAGCAAAGAATAGTAATACTTTAGAACGATGCGAATCACCTTTTCAAGAAATACAGCCAACTACAGCGGCAATAAAACGCATTAAAAAAAGCCAAAAAGACACAGAAAATTTTAAAGAAGACATAATTAAACGTTATGAATTACACGCGGAACATATAAATAACTTCCAAGATATAATAGCAAGTCGTTACTTAAATCTGCGACCAATTGATGTACAACTAAACGATTTGCCGAAAAATGTTAAACCGGTTACAAAATCGCATACTTAAGCATATTCAAATTTGTGGTTATTCCGGACAAGCACATCAATTAACCCATTGGATTTGTACTTACTATGACGGTAAAGTTATTAACGTATACGATAGTTTGAACAAAGAAAATTTGTATACGGAAATGGATATTTTACTAGATCAGCTATTCCCGCAGAAGCCGGAGCGTATATTTCACAGAGTTAGGCAGCAATTTAATGCTACAGATGGTGGGATTTATGCCATAGCTTTTGCGACATCGTTGTTGAACAATCGGGATCCGTCGAAAGAAATTTATGATCATTTGAAGATGAGGTCGCATTTGCTGGGTATTTATAATACCACTGAAGTTGTTCCTTTTCCAATTGAGCCGGTAGATGCAAAAAGTAAAAAGAAAGTGAGTAAAGTGTCTGAAGATAAGGATGATTCAGCAGGGGCAACAAAAATTGAAGCCCAGTCAACAGTTACAGGTATTAAAAGAAATACTTTGTTTATAGATTTGTTTAATAAATGTTTTTTTTTTGTTATTTCTGGAGATTTTTATGTAAGACTAGCTGACCCGTACCGCCACAAAATAAGCTTTTAAACCTTTCCTGGACTTCCACAAATAATTAAAAACTAAAATTTGCCAAATCGGTTCTCGCGGGACTTATTTCCATTACTGTGACCCCGGAACATAAAGGGCTATTGAAGGACACCGTGGATTTTAGTCAGTATAAGTCTGACAGTTCCTCCCGCCCTGCCCAGGGTGGGAGGACTCATTTGATGATTTTACCACGATAATAAAAAGGGAGTAGCAATTGGCGGGCCGCGTGAGAGAGAGTGTGTGTCAATGTCCTCCCTCCACCCCGCCCGCGGTGGTGGACGCCCACACGGCGTCGGACGTCGCAAGACGATCTCCGGCCACCGTAGTCGCGGGCATGCGGGCGGCGAGTAAAGGACAACTCGCTGTCCGACCATGGACCATGCCCGGGTCGACGGCGCGTCGTGTTCCACGAACGCCTCAAAGAGCGTCAGCAAAATGACGAGGCCCCCTCTCAGAGGGTTAAAGCCTGAAGCGGAGGACTCATTTGATGATTCTACCACGATAAAAAAAAAGAAATCGGTCCAGCCGTTCTCGAGTTTTAGCGCGACTAATGAACAGCAATTGATTTTTATATAATAGAAGATTACAGATTAGTGACATTATTCGCGTGAACACCCCGACTCAGTGCCGTAACTAGCCTTTTATGCGCCCAGTGCCTGCTTCTTTAATTGCGCCTTGGTCTTGCCAATTGTGGTCCTGGTCTGGCCATTTCTGCGCCCCTCCATGGTGTGCGCCCTGTGAATAGGCACCGTTGGCACACCCCTATTTTCGGCACTGCCCCGACTGGCCTTATCACATCCGCCGTTATATTATTAACCGAAATAAACAAAAGGAGGTTATCAATTCGACCCGTATGTATGTATAATATTGTCCAGAGCTGCCCACAGTTTTCGTATATTATGTTAGTCTATATCAGTGTCTAGAACAAATGTGCCTATGTATGTACCTATGTTTAAGTAATTCAGGTTATAGTCAGTGAAATAAAAAATAAAGCCACCGACTTCCGAAAGAAAAGTTATTTTACACATTTTTTGTGTTTGGTTTTGAAATCGGTTCCTTTTTTTTTTCAAAATGTGTTTTTTTTTCTGACTTGCACTAAAAAGCTTTGGCGGCCCAGAGGTACGGGTCCCTTGACTTACGAATTGTAGGTCGTGGGTTCGTACCCAGCCATGTGCTCTTTTTATAATTTATTTCCTCACCACTGCTCTCAAAACGGTGAAGGCAAACATCGTGAGGAATAGGATATGTCCTAGAGCCACAAAATCGAAGACATGTGACATCTACCAACCCGCACCGGGCCCGTGTAGTTGATTATGGCCCAGTCCCTCTCACAGAGAGGAGGTCTGTGTCCTCGCAGTGGGAACATTTGCTTATTTGCATAGGCTAATAATTATGAATAGACAAAAATTGGGATATCGATATACGATCCTTAATATTATATTTAATAAAAATTGGAAATTTAAAAAATGTGATGTTTCGTTATGTTATATGAATAAAAAGAGAATATTTTTTAATAAACAACAATACAATGACAGTACATATATATTTAATTTAATTACCCCCAATCACTATCATTAACCATTATTTCTATCCATGCGTGTCTGAGTAGACGCACATTATACATTTTATTTTGGATCACATTATTTAAGCTACATGCCGAAAAACAGTTCTTGCTCCATACATTCGATTAAAATATTCAGCAAGAATCGTTAAAAAGTGAACGTGACGACACGGTTAGCGCAGTGGCTAAGCGATCGACTACTGCGCAGCGTGTTGCGGGTTCGATCCCCGAATGGAACAAAAATTTATATGACCTACAAATAGTAGTTCTAGGTCTAGCTGTTTGTGTTTCTGTTTGTAAATGTACCGACGATACAAAAAAAAACATATATAAAAAACAGACGTTACGAATGTAAACCGTAAACCCATTTTTTTTTATTTATATCCAGCAAACTTTAAAACAATAATCTCTTTTTCCAGAAACTACAAGAAAAAGAAAAATCCAAGACAACGCGCCCGAAAAATCCTAAAATGCGACACGTGCGAGTACACTACTGTGTACAAAAACTGCTTAAATCTCCATGTTATGGGACACACGAACACTAAGCCATTTTCCTGCGAGACTTGTGATTACACGACAAAATACCCCACATCTTTACAAAGGCATATGACAATCCAGCACGATTTGAAAACCATGCAAGAAAAGATTGAAGAATTCAAATGCGACGATTGTACATACACAACTAGTTTTAAATGGAACTTAAAAGCTCATAAGAGAAAGCATAAATTAGAAAAACAGTACAAATGTGACCATTGTACTTATGCTACAGCTTACCGACATAATTACATAAAACATACCCGAGTACATGACAAACAGGAAGTGATTTTTAAATGTGATAAGTGTCCGTTCGTTACAAAATATGAAGGACATATTTCAAGACATCTTGCCAAAATCCACAACGAAGTATCAGAGAAAGCAAATAAATGTGATCTGTGTGATTTCTCAACGAAAGTAAGATGGAGATTGAACGTTCATAAACGTAGAAGTAAGCAAAGAAATATTATAAAATGCTCCACGTGTGAATTTGAAACGTTCTTCATGTGTGAATCCAAGAATCATAGAAGAACTCACTACGAGGAAGCTGCTGAGTACAAACTCGATGAAAGTAACGGAGAAATTAGTTTTAATGTTCAGGAGTACGAGCCCGTTACGAATCAAGTTGATGATGCAAATCTGACCGTTCACGAGGAGAGTAATAATTATAGACTGGATCCGAATTGTGAAGTTGATTGGAAGAGTATTAAAGTTATTGAATCCGATTCTAAAGACCGTCCGTTCCAGTGTATAATGTGTAAATACTCGTCTCGTTTCAAGGCATCCGTGCAAAGACATTTTCAAAGGCATCATACGGGCAATCAAAACCGACCTTATAAGTGTGTTAATTGTGACTTTTCAACGAAAACTAAAGACCAAATCGCTTTGCATAACAAACGGAGTCAAGCGGACGTTGAGTTAATTTGCAGAGATTGTCCGTTTACTACAATGTTTAAATGCCAATTTGCAACGCATCAAAAGTGTCATAATCCACATAAGTGTACGGAATGTAATTATTCGTGTAAGCATAAGTATGAGATACAAAAGCATGTTTCTTTAATTCATTTGGGTAACGGTATGAAGTGTAGATTTTGTGAATATCGAGCGATCAGAAAAGAGAGTCTACTTTGTCATGAAACAATACATACGGGCAACAAACCGTTTAAGTGTAAACTTTGTGATTATAAGTCTGTCAGAAAATCTCTTTTAGATAATCATATGAAGAGACGGCATAGCGATGTAAGTCATAATCCAGTGATCGTGGCAGATGATAAAATTGAGACTTTAAAAATACCCGTAGGTGATAAAATGAGTAGTGAAGAAATAATTCAGAATATAAGACATCAGAATTTGTCGTTAGAGGATATTTTAGATTCGCCTGAAGTTAAGGATTTTGCTTCCATTATGGGCTCTGCTCAAGAAACTAAATAATTATGTAATTTTTACAACTTTATACAAAATTTTGTTCTTTTCTTCATATTTTGTACTGTATTTCGAGTGCAGTAAAGTTGATAATAGAAAATTGTCAATTTTGATTTGTTTGCTGTACTGTAATATCTACATTTTTGCATTATGGACCTTATTCTGACTTGATTAAAGTTCGTTATAGAAAAGACCTTGAATTTAAGTTGACAATATATTTGGTCCAAGCTCCGACATCACAGCCCTTTCTTTGCATATCAAACCTTATTTCAACTGAGATAAAGTTTTAACTACAAGAATTATAACTAAGCCTAGTATTAAAAGTTTATTTTTTGTATTTTGGACTTTTAATGCCATCGGAATAAAGTTCTAAATTAAATGAAACTTGATTCCTACAGATTCTGTATTCTTGGGTAGAAAAGAAACTCAAGGCCCTTGAACTACAAAAATCGCCTTTATTGAAATAAAGTCGATTTTGGCAAAACTAATTGTCTTCGTCTAAATATTGTTACCATTAAAGTTGATTGATTGTAAGTTACTATTTCTCTGTGCAAATCTCATCACAATCGGTTCAGTCATTTACAACTAAGGGACTTAACTCATGGCGGGAATCGTGCAATACGCATTTTCTACTAACTAAAAATTAAAATCGACCTTGCTACTTAAGAAATAATGATGCAATTCGATTGACTCGACCTCGTCGTGGCTATCGTGTTTTGTTTTTCAACTACCCATAGATGACAACGTGTTTTATGCCATATGTCGTAGTGGTAAGGTTGATTTTGGCTTGTAGATAGAATCGGTCGAATTGCAATCGCATCGCGTCATGAGTAAGCTAAGACTCATTTTTGCATTTTTTATTAAGATTATGAGAATATTAGTAACGTTTTTTGTTAAAACTGTAAATAGGTTAATGCAAAATAAATATTTCTTGCTTTTTTCCAAAATTGTGGTTTAATTTATTCTTACCGATAATTTTGACTAAAACAACCATTTTGGTCTAAGCAGTGAGCTAAGCGGCGGGCGGCGCGAATAAGAATTAAAATGTACGATTCGGACCAACCGGCCGGCATTTTAAAATGCGGTAAAGAACATTGAAATGTATCAACAGTCATTACAGTTCATATTTGCATGCAGCTTACGTAGACACGTCACGAATAAGCAAAATGACGCATGTTCCAGCCTCAAAGAGCTCATTGAGGCGCGCTGTCGATCCGGGCTTGGTCCATGATCGGGTAGCGAGTCGCCCTTTACTCGCCGTCCGCAGCACCTTGAAGTTTGGATTGATTGCCGTTTGATGGCTGGCTATAACCTCTGCTATTGTCTTCATAGTACACCTTCATGTTATTATAATACAAAGACGGGTTTGTTACAACATTTATAACTCGAGATCTGCTGAACCAATATTCATGGTTATTGATTCGTTGGATTTGACTCCGCCCCGAATAGCATAACAAATCTTAAAAACAATGAAAAAAAAAACAATAATAGTACAGGTTTTAGTACCGAAATTAAATGAGATATCTGAACAACAAGTACTAGGAGAACAGAATCATGAAGAAGGTGTTCATACAGGATCACGAAGGTCTTAGTACCGAAATTGAATAAGGGATCTGAATAAAAAGTACTAGGAGAACAGAATCATGAAGGTGTTCATACGAGATCACGAAGGTTTTAGTACCGAAATTGAATGAGGGATCTGAATAAAAAGTACTAGGAGAACAGAATCATGAAGAAGGTGTTCATACGGGATCACGAAGGTTTTAGTACCGAAATTGTCACCACTGCGATGACCGCCCGGAGGACACGGTGGAGCATATGGTGCAGGACTGCCATGCTTGGGCGCAGCACCGTCGTGTCCTCACGCAGGCAATAGGTGGAAACCTCTCGCGCCCGGCATTGGTCGAGGCCATGCTTCGGGGCGACACAGAGTGGGAAGCGGTCTCCTCCTTCTGCGACGCAGTCATGTTCGCGAAGGAGGAGGCGGGCCGTGTGACCGGCTAACCGAAAGACACCGTGGATTATAGTCAGTACAAGTCTGACAGTCCCTCCCACCCTGCCCGGGTTGGGAGGGCTCCTTTAATGTTTTTTCAACGAAAAAAAAAAGCCTGATGAGCACTCTCTGTTGACGTATAAAAATCGAAGATCTGGAACACCTGTTGTGGAACTCCAAGAGGCCTGCTATACCCATAACACATATAGTAAATAGCAAAAGTTGCTCGGTCTGATGGGCGTTTCCTGTTGACTTATAAAAATCAAAGATCAGAAACATCTGGTGTCGAAATCAAAGCTATCGCTTATAATTCGCTGTATAATTATAAAATAACATAAGCTGGGAGTATCTCCAAGCGGTTAAGGCGGTAAGACTTTAGGACTGATTTTCAATAACGATGGTATATCATTAAAAATCTGACTCTACTGGCCAAAACTCCCATTTATTTTTCTACCCGGGCACTTGGCATTGGACATCAGACGTTTCATATTTTAGATTTAGACGACCCCGTTGTCACTGCCATAAACGAACAGGATCCGCGTACGAAGTCGCGGGCAGAAGCTAGTAAATAAATAAATAAAACACAAAAACAAGGACAATTACCTTTTATTAAAGATTCATTGTGCATTCGGTAGATATAAAATAAATGGCAAATAAACGTAATATTCAGGCGTGCGCATGGCTTCCGGCCCGTTACAATACATGTGTCCACTTTATATATATATATTACTAGCTGAGACCGGCGGTTTCACCCGCCAAACGGTCCAGTACGCGTTTCAAACAAACAGTTTATTTTTTAAGTTACAGGCGACGTCGGGAGGCAACACTAGTTCGACTGACTACCGACAGTCGACGGCAGTGCGCGTTATAAGAGCCAAGCTGAAATCACAGCTTTAAATAATTTTCTTTAATAATATTTTTATTATATCGTAATACTTAATTTCTATTTTTTATTTTAATAATAATAAGTAGCAATAACTAAGCAGCGAGACTAGAATTGAATGGCGATGGCAACTACTTAATGTATATATAATTTATTTATTTATATATATAATATATATAAATTGCGTGTGATAAAAATATGTGGTCATATGTTAGGGCTACATCAAGTTGCCAAGTGACCTAGTATGACGATTTAAACCAAAGTTGTTCCAGTGATGGAACGAGACGACGCTAGGCGATTTGTATAGCTCCATCTCTTTCCCTCACTTGAACAACTCTGGGTTTAAGACCAGCAGGTCACGACTTTGGCCTAAAATAAGACGTTAGTTACTTTGTAAGTATGCGAAGTCGCTATTGGCGGCGGCTCGTGGAGTGTTTCAAACATCGCTCCGCTCTAAGTGACCGCTCACAGCGGTTCGTGATCGGGCAATCAATTGTGTAGCCGTATATACATATCAATATACAGAACACCCTATACATATGAGCACACTTTTTGAAACACGCTGTATACACGTTTATACAGTATTGTGTAGGTAGTCGTGTGCGTGTGATTAACAAACTGTTTTTTGTCAATTTTTGCTTTTGATTTAGGAATATTTATTTCGTTTTTCAATAGTCCTGATTCACTAACAATTGAAGCCCAAAAAAAGGAAGAAAATTTACTTAAAACAAGTAAATATCATCATAATTTTTAAAATTACACTCGCGGGCAAAAGTATGGAATCACTAACTCCAATTCCGCGCGATCTTGAGTACTTAATAACTAGTTAAGAATAATAAAAATGATACCATTTTAAAGGTTTAACTGTTAACTTTAAATTGATACCAAATTCATTCAAATCACGCCATTATTTAAGGAGCTATCCCTCATCAACTCCAAGCAAGTGATTTCATACATAAATTGAGTATATAATATCGCCTAAAAGCATTGATAACTACACAGTTTGTATAAACACACGCACACAAACTGCCCTACACATAATATCAATATTATTATAATATTCTTTACATATCTGGCAACACAGTCTCAATGAAGCTAGTATTGCCAGCTCTCTAAACAATATCATACAGAAGTCCTGCCGAGATCATAAAAATAAAATATACATCTGTTAGATTCGTTTTAAAACTTTTTCATACACTTAAAAGGTTATTTTACTCAAAAAATTAAATTAGTCCGAAGTATAGAATACAAAAAAAAATATAAGACACGTATTTTTTCTTTTATTACATAAACCAAAATTGACGAAGATACGACGATTCTAAAAATCACAAAACGTCACTCGGTCGCTACAATTTTACAAGAGTAATGACGTCACAAGCCCCCACTCCCGAATTTGGAAGCGTTTTATCTTTGTCAATATTCATTGAATTAAAAATATCTCTGAGGGGGGGGTATAATACAAAGCGAGAACGGAGTTTTTTGCAGAAAAGAACGAATAATAGTATGCAGATGTTGTGTTCTGAGATGGACGTATCTAATACTATATGGGGAGATGCTAGGTGGGTTGTTGAATATGGGCCATGATGAGAGATGAAGTGGTTAAGAAATGAAAACAGGGACGCAAGATAGCGAACTATCCGGGAATTAATAAAGAAGAGAAAATGGTTTCCGCCGTCCTCCGTGTACCTATAAATCAACACGAAATATATAATAACCTGTTGATCGTGCACAAATCAACTTGAAAAGGCGTACATCATCGAATATAACCTATAAACCGTTACGTTTATGGGAATCCAAAAAAAGTTATTATTGTCTTGAGGTCCTTTTGTTTATATGAAATTTTTGTTTATTTTAATTGTAACTAGACTGCAAACGATAAACCTCATTTTAGTTGATACTTATTAATTTAAGGGAATTAAGAAGTTTGAGGTATGAGATTGTATATCCGTCACCCCCCCAGAGACCACTACTTTTTCTCCGCAACGCCGACCTACCGTCCCACTTACACCATCCCCTATCTTGTACTCCGGAGTCTCGTTTTTTCTGCGTTTTGGTCCATTTTTATCTTTGCTCGCATACTTCACCCTGTTTTTTCGGCAACTCGAACCCCAACAGTTGCCTTGGAGTGTCCCCGGACTCCACCTTGCGTTCAGCTCACATCTTTTTTGGGGCACCCAAACAAAAAGGCTGGGGTCGGGAGAAGCGCCGCCCCAAGAAGGGCGTGTCCTGAACGCAGGCCCGCCGAATTTCCACTGGGCCTCTGAAAGTTTGTAATTCGCCCAGCCGCTAGCCACTTAAAAAATTCTCGCACTGCGGTTTCTTTTTTGTCCCAGATCCCGTATTGCTACACGGAGCCGACGCTCGTCTTTCGCAGGTCACAGGATCCACCTCGCCCTAATTTCCCTTCCGCTTTGCCTCCACCTCAGCCCCTCCATCGGTCTTTGAGTCCTCGTTGCCCCCTACCGCCCACACCGCCTCCCAGTAAGGACCTGATAAATAAACTGAACAAGGAAGCTGTGCACCCAGTAACCACCTATAGCTGTCAAAAAGTGGACACAAGTGCACGGGCTTCATCATCGACCCGTAGGGATCCGTGTTCTATGCGTCCCCGGCCGGGCCCCGCGACACTTCCTGCTGTGCTTTTCCCGGTCATCCTCTCCCCTTTCCGAGTCGGGGCGACACGCATACCGAGCTCGCCTGCGCGGTCTTGCGCACAGGAACGCAAAAAGGCAACTGGGCCCTTTCCGTTTCCAGGGCCGCTTTTTCTTATTACGTTTTTAAATAAATGGCTTTAATAATGATAACTTTCTTATTTCTTTTGTGGAAAGGTAAATACGGTTTTAATTGATTTATAAAAATAACTACGAAGAAGGTTTCGCAATTAGAATACCCTGTAATTGCTAAATTAGCACGCATAATAAAACGTAATTTACCCTTAAAACCACTTATATAATGTTACGCAGTCTTTTTTCATTGTTTCCATTCCCTTTCTTTACTGTTTTAATTACGTCAACGATTCATTTAAATAATTGCAGCTTTTGTTTCAATAAATAATAAACAGTGGCCTCTCGATTTCCTACATCTCTGTTTCCCATTCTATTCCGCTCGGAATATTCAATAAGTTATAGCGGTTTTATAACTTTATATCTAAGAACTAGATGATACTACTTACAACTAAAATAGTCTTACTTATTGCCTAATAATTACAACACTCATTTTTGAATCTAAACCCTGTAGGTAATAAATTATCATCATTGGCAAAAATTTAAAACGAAATAAAATTAAATAAGCAGCACTAACGAAACCACATCGACGAAAACTTGGTGAAAAATTTAACTAACAAACAGATGGTGACCAATTGCATTGCCTTCATGAGATGATCTAACATGATTGGGGGGCGGATAGCGTGGGGTCTGATCAAATGTGGTTTGAGTTCGAATCTGAGTGGTACGTTGTTTTGTTTGCATTAAAATCAATCTTTATTTACAGAGGAAATTTTTGTATTTTTATCTAGGAGCGTTGAATTCGGACAATTATTTTTAATAAAATAACTTTATTTATTTATTATTATTTTGCATAGTACGCTTAGTGTTATTATTTTTTAAAGAAGTTATATATTATTTAGTGTTTTCATATTATTTACCATGATTATGGTTGTTCATTTTTATTTGGTAAGTTACTAACTAACCGCTACCAAAACACACACAAAAATTCCTAACAGGACCCATTTCGCCTGTGTGTAATTATTAACAATCGAGTAAAAACCTACAAAAAGTCCTAACAGGCAGCCGCTGCGTGATTATTTGAAACTCGCACCGCTGTCGATGTAACGCATTTATGTAAACGCTAAACCACTGAGCTAGCTGGACTCATATGTTAAACGTTGAAATTATGAACTCTACTTGAAATTATGTTGAGGGATTAATTGGTGTCTCTCGAAAAATAGAAAGGGTCGAAGTCAAACTAAACGTACTATTTCTTTAATACGAGCTGCGCATTGTGATTGCCGGTAGGGGGGCTGTACATGTTGAAGGACTTTTAATATTGTAGAAGTAATTATTTGTTTTTTTTTTTTTTTTTCTTTATATGTAGGTACAATAACTGTTGCTTGAAACACTTTAAAAAAATTAAAGACTCCAACCTCATTTAAAAAAACATCTTAATAGAATTGTAATTCTGATAATATTTAAAGGTTCCAAGCAATGGGCTGGGATTATGAGACATGGGACTTAACTCTTGGGGCAATTTTTGCCCACCAATGGGAAAGAAATGGGCTAAAATGAATGGCTAGTAGCTTTAGCCAGTTTGAGGCAAAATTAAGACTTTAAAATAAAATTCATTTAGATGTCAAGATCGAATTTGCTACACAAAGAATCAATGACCTCAGTGGGTCCAGGGCAAGGTCCTTTGAAGACGCTTCATTGGGCCGGGTGACTCAGGCAATTTAGTATGATAACAAAGATTGTAGTCGATTTTAGATTTTCTTGTTCTTATTGTGTGTGGTGGATCAAAATAGAAATAATTTTAAATAAATTTACTTTTTTTAAGAATGCCCTCTTTTTTTTATTAGCGGGCAATTTGATTTCTAGAATTGGGCATTTGTATATTTGTTACAAGTATCAACATCTTGCACGAAGCTTTGTCCTAAAATTGCGCGGGTCATTTAATAGTGTCTGACTGAATTCAGAGGAATAACACAGTATTTTAATACAAAGTAGAGTGACTAGCTATCGGAAGGTCCACGAATCCAGTACTGGGTATATTATAGCCCTTGGTAAGGATTCTTGTTTAACCAAAATATTTAAGTTTACCTTGTATGAGGGTACAACTTAATTTGAGTATAACTAAACTAACAATAAATAATAGCTAATATAATAAAATTATAATTTTTAGTTTTTTTAATTTCTTAGTGTATCGTAAGTTTTAACTTAAATTTATTTTGAAACAAAATAGGTATCGTTAAGTTTTACACTTAAAATTATTTTGAAAACAAAATCCAAATCAAAACTAAATTATTGTAATTGCTAATTATATTTATATAAAGGCATAACCAAAAAAAAAAACTACAGTCCTATAAGATTTGACAAAATTCGCCCATGACATTTAAAACAAAAGGGACTTGAGGCCAAGTGCTGATTAAGGACAACTATTGATGTGTGTAGGCTCTGTAAGGGGGGCCATATTTTCTCGTAATTCTCAAGCAAGGAATCCTGGCCTACCCTTCGGGATGCGGATCGATGCGCCAAGCGCTGTTCAACCCCTCGAGCGAGCGGCTCCGCAATTATATGTATTAACAAACTATACTATATTCGGCGTACTACGCATCTACCGATATCTTCGACACTCGAAACGTTTCTTGGGGCGTAGATAAAACTGCGTATTCTATTTGACGAGGGTTCCGGCTTCAATGAAAATGCGTCATAATAGTAGTCTAGTAAATCGATTTAAGCATCGTATAACGCACTTTTTGGAATCAAATAATTATTTAGTATACGAAAACAGCTGGCTTATAATTACAACGCTTAAACAAAAAAACTATTACTTATAACGGAAAGCGTTCCTAAGAAACGTTAACGCTACTTCACCTCTTAGTCTTGCTATGAGCAGAGATGTTGCACATTACGTCATTTATGAATTAACTAGAAGCATGCTTTATGCCGCTAATTTCGTCAAACAACAAAGTCGATGAACTTTTTAACACACGCTGTACCGTAAGATAAAATCTGTTCAGCATTGCTAGATCAGTTCCAAACATAGGAGACTTAAACTTATTCATATCATTATTTCGGCCATTTCAAATATCGAAAAGTTAAAATCAATACCATAGAGGGCGTAGTATTTTTTTACCAATCCTCCACACGCCTGATTGCAGAACTAATGTTGCTGTTGCCCTAAATTCTCTCAACCTTGCGTGCCTCCCCACACTGACGCAGTTTGACGCACAAAAATGTAAAAACGTATGAAACTTTAATGGCGGTCGAGAAACCTTAGTTTAAACTTGGCTTTTGAGTGACGTAGGTTACAATTCGCTAAGCAACGTTTAAATCTGGCCGACGAAGGTCAAACTGTATGAACCTGAAAAGTTCCGTAGCCCTCAAAAGTTTTGCTAGACCATGAAGTAGAATCGTTTCGAACTTTCATCGTTAAGTACTGACCAAAGTAAATTTTTTAAATATTTGTGTTTTCCTACCAGTGGTAAGGTACTCGTCTGATCTGCCCAAGAAAAGCTTTAAAGCAATGGCTCTATTTGAGAAAGGGAAGATTTGAAAAGGTTTGAACTAGATGTGATATTAATTTGACTCAATGATAATCAAGAGGAGGTAGATTACAGAAATGAGAAACTACCAATAGAGGTTCGAAGAAAGAAGAAAGATAAGATGGATGTAGTTAGTGAGGAATAATTAAATGAAAGAAAGGGATTAAATGATAGTATATTATTTGACAGGAGAGAAAGGGAAGAAGAATTTGTTTTAGGTACCACGATGCCAATAAAATATAGGACAAGGACAGATAGTAAATACTGAGGACTAGTACTACCGTCCTTTTTGCAGATCCTCATCAAGAGCCTCCAAGAAAGCTTATCACGTACGTTTCAAATAAATTCCTTTGTTTGATAGCTGCAAAAATACTGATGATATCAGTATTAGTTTTGATAATCGATTATGTTATTAAAGCTGAGTCATGGCTTTGATTTCCATATTGTTTACATCAGAAATTATTTACGTATTCTGCCTTCTTTTCTGTTACTCAGAACTACGCAGTTTAAAGATAATTTCAAAGGCCTAATCCATTATCCTTTTTTTACTGTCTTATAATAGTTTAACTTAAATACCAGCGAGCAAAAGTATGGTAGTCACTTAGTCCGATTGCGCGTGATCTTGAGTACTTAATAACTAGTTACGCAATAACTGTTGTTATTACCTATTATTACTAACACCCATTTTAAGGTTTAACTGTTAACTTTAATTTGATACCAATCCAATCAAATCGCGCCAATATTTAAGCTATCACAGATCAATTCGAAGTAAGGTGATTCCATAGTTTTTGCTCGCGAGTGTAGTTTATAATCCGTGGTTATTAATATTACCAAAATCTAACTAGTCTAGAGAATTAACCTAGTCTAGAGAATCGTTAAGATTGCTTTTTTCTTGGAATTTCCACAAATTGACTTCTCAAAAGCAACGGTACTGCAAAGAGAACAGTTTATCCCCTTGGGAGCAGGCCGGTCTGTATGCTATCAACATGCCCTGCAAAATTCATCGCCTTCGGAAATTTCTGATCTGAGCTGGAAGCCCTAAGATTCTTTATTTTCCGGATTTTAGTCTCTACAATTTCTTTCTTTTCCTTCAAAATCTTGTTTGACAGAAGACAGATTTTAAATTATCCAATGCGAAAGGAAGTTATGTACTTTGTTTGCGTCTAAATTAATGAACCCATCATCCTGCAATTTTGCTTATTTGTTGCCAGTTGTAACATAGACGACATTTGGTTAACTTTCATTCCGAAACTAAGTACTATTTCTGAGAGAAAAACACAAACAATGACGGTTTCATATTACTATTAATGATTGCGCTAAAACCATGTACGATCTTTAGTCAAATATTCTAAACTAAGCTGTTTGCTGCGGTTCACCTGCCTACCAAACTCCCGTGGGAACATTAAATCTGTGTACCAAAATTCATCCAAATCCGTTCAGTAGTTTTTGCGTGGAAAAGATTAACAAACATCCAGCCACACATAAAATTTCCCGTTTATAATCTTGTAGGCTAGTAGGGACTAGTGCTTTCCCGTGTTTACACCCCGATTTTCGGCTCCTATCGGTCGTAGCATATACGCTTCTAGCTTAGGTATAGCTATAGCCTTCCTCGAAAATGGACTATCTAACACAACAATAATTTATCAATTCAAAACCATTATTTCCTGAAGATACGCTCGTTTCTAACAAAACTCTTCATCTTCTTCGTAAAGGGACTTGTTGTTTCTGCGTTTTTACACCCCGCTGCTCAGCTCCTTTGGTCGTTAGCGTGATTTGTAGTATCACATATAGCCTTACTCAACAAATAGACTATCATCACACAAAATATTTTATTTCAATTTCGAATCAGTAGTTCCCCCTGAGATTAGCACGTTTCACCTAACATACTTTCATTCTTTATAATATTATTATTGTTAGAATATCGCGAGCGAACCCATGGAGCAAAATTACTAATACTACATTATTATTGAACTAACTATTCCCAAATTTTGATATTATAGTACCCAGATGATATGCCGTACCCAGATTGATATTGCCGGTCGACTTTTACGAACCTTCTGTTTACGACAAGATGGAGGGTTTTCGGAGGCGGATCCACACGCCTAGTTTATTATTTTTGAGTTTTTGGGTGATTTAAGTTATGGAGCAGATGATTTGGCATCTCGGTTTTTGTAAAGAGTTACATACGCTGGGGAACCTTGTTTTGAAGTAAATCGTGCGCTGTCAAGTACGCGAGAACTGCTCATACTTAACGGTGAACCTGGACCGTAAAAGGACTTTTGAAAGATCACCGTGGATTTTAGTCATACAAGTCTGACAGTCCCTCCCGCCCCTACCTGGGTACGAGGACTCATTTGGTGATTTTTACTACGACAAAAAAAAAAACTACTGAAGTAATAAAAGTTAGTAAGTAGTATGTGTTCTGTCGTTTTGCCAGGAGTTTTGAGTTTCTTCTGGGTGAACTCCAGTTTAGGGCCTCATCTTTGTGTTAACTCTATTTTAGGCCTAATGTCATCCAATAAGTCCTCCGACACAGGGGGGAGCGAAAAGATCTGTCAGACTCCTACTTTCGTTAATCAACGGTGATCTTTCAATAGACTTTTACGGTCCAGAGTCACGGTAACCTAATAACACAGTCCTGCGGACTCTCATCTTTTGCTTCTTGGGCTAGATTGAGGCATAAAAGAAATCTTCATAAGTTAGACTATGAAAAGAAATCATTGTTTATTCGACTTTGAAATGTTTATGATCAATTTTCAAGCAAATTTTCAACAATTAATAACGTTCTCACTTGACCCTAATTACCCTTGACCATAATTTATCTAATCAGTTCCCCCAAAATTCCACTATCACTATTGTGAATTTCTATGACTATTACTGTCAATGTTTTTTTTATTATTTTAGCGATTCTATCCAATACTTCCTGTGTGAGTCATCGCTAGAAGCGTAACAAACAACGACTTCCAGTATCATATTCATTTTAGTTTCGAGACCAATCACCTGATTTGATATGATTCATGTATCTAAAACTAGCTGTTTCCAGCGGCTGTGCTCGCGTGGATCTCGAAAATATTCCAGGTTAACGAAATACCGAGATAAACAGTAATTCGTATGTGTTAATACAGACTAATCTACTTCTCTGACATATTTTATCAAAAAATGCGTTCAGCTGGTCTGACGTAGTGGAGTAGCAAACATCCATCCATCCATCCTACCTTTCGCAGTTATAAGAAGCAAGGGTACATAGAATGCACGATGATAGACTTGCGAAGCGTATCTTCTATTCGGAAACTCCAAGAAGGGAAACGGAAAACACGGTGGTCAGTTGTTACGCTTCAAGGATGTTCTGAATAGACACTTTAAGAAGTGCCCAAATTGATCCTTCAACAGGGAGAACCAGGCACAAAATCGGCCGGAGTGGAGACGCTATGTTACAGGAGCAGGTCTACACACCTTTGAAGAGACAAGAAGGTTACAATTGGACAAGAAGCGTGACGACCTAAATAACTAGACCACCTGGCAAATATAACTTATAATATCAGTCAATGGTGTTCTCACATGTCCACTTTGTTGCTCGGACTTTTAACAGCAAAAGTTGGATATGCGAGTCACTGGGAGAGCACATGAAAGAGAATATCAAAGCTCTCAACCACTCTAAAAGCCATCGATTGCAGTCGCTGTGGCCGAAATCGGCTAGATGGCATCATCAATCATCATCAAGGCAAGGGTAACATTACTGGAAAAAAAAAATCATGTGTTCTAACGTTAGGATAATTGGTTTCTTGGAAGATCCATTTATTTTGGGATGATAGTTACTGTAAATATCTCGGTACAATCAGGGTATGTTGTTATGTTAGATGTTCATCTAACAAGCCTATTCATTACTATGGAGTCAGCTTCTGTTATAACCCAGATGAAACGGAAGACTGCAATATTCTCTAAGGACAGCATCAGCGCATTCTGAATTCATAGTTACACCTTACAATTGGAAACCCACTCAGCCCCTTCGTACCACTAGGCGACGTAAGTCCTCCGATACCTTACGACCTTTGATGTCCATTGATGCGTGCCTATGTACGAAAACTGTATGGGTTCGTATTGCGTTAGTCACCCCTGGATACCAAAGTTTGTAAGGTATCGGAGAGTTGCGTCGCCTAGTGTACGAAGAGGCTAAGAATGAGGCCTCTCGTTGGACAGCTGTACGACAACGGACAGTGTCCACTGCCTACTCTGAAATGAGACGCTTCGCTGCGATGGCGACGGCCTGTATATGTTGCGGTGCGTCTATGCAACGCAGAGGAGGTCCATAAAAATCTATTGATTCTACGATGCGATACAAAGCACTAATAGGGAATTATCATGGTAAAATCATCATATGAGTCCTCCCACCCAGGGCGGAGCGGAAGGGCTGTCAAAACGTACTGACTAAAATCCACGGTTTTCCTTCAATAGCCGCCGACGGCCCCAAGGCCACGGTTACCTAATAAGACAGTCCCGAGACCCGTACTAATGGGGGGGCCTTCACCTATCTCATCAGATAAAAGCCGGCCACTGCTGAACATTAGGACTACACTCCCCCATTAGATTCCCATCGGAGTTGTGGAAGTGGCTTGCATTCCAGTGCGATCTGTGTATTTCATCAGATTCGTCTGTGCGCCTTGCAGGTGGGGAAGTCTCACGCTGCGCTTGCGGCAAAGCCCACGCGTTGCCACGCTGTGCGTGGTCCCATTTGAGGTCCTTACGGCCCCATCGGCCATCCGTTTGCGTCTATGTGGGCCTGTCCACTGCCACTTCAACTTGCTAATTCGTGCTGTGGCTATGTTGCAACTTTGTTCGCGTTACGCACCCTAAAGAAAAAAACACTGCGGTTTTTTTCCCTGGGATTGCTGCGTCCGCGCCCACATCCCTTGAGAAAAGCATGCTGCGTCTTTACACAACTAAGACAATGAATTTAAACCAAAATGCTCATTTGTTGTACTATTCAAGTACCTTAGTTGATAGTGAATGTGCCCAAAACTGGTCCCTTCAGTTAGATTCTCTGACTCTGTCCGCGTTGCTCAATCGTTTGTAAATTCGCTGAGCCTTAATTATTCTTCTGTTATTTATTGTTTTTACTCTCATAAACCAAAAACACATTTATTACCCTTTCGTTGTTTCTTACCTGCGAACCATATTGTTTTTTTACTTCAGTAAAGGTTTGCTCAGGGACAATCAATTCTTGTAAAACTTGCGGGCTCCTGCAAATTGTGTACAATGTAATTAATTGTGTATGAGTAGTAGACTTATTGACGACCCGTAAAGGTCTACTATCGAATATACTTTATTTCAAGCTTAGCAACCTCACGCTTCATCCGAATACAACCTTAACATCAAAAGAAATATGTCCTATTACTATAATAGGCTTGAAGATAAGATGCTTGTTAGGAATATGACATTAAAACTGTAGACGTAAGGTTCATCTTCGGATGAAGGCCTGAACTAATTTTGAGTTCTGCTGTTGTTAGCTCTACAGGTCTAACAATGCGTTCTAGTCTCGTCTATATTTTTTGGCAGTTCCTTTTTTAACAAAAAAACATGCCAGTGGCCAGTGGTCATCAAATAAAATAATTTAGTAATGTTAGCTACCACTGCGCTTTAGGGGGTGGTGGCCGCAGCCCGAAAACCGTCGCAACAGGCCCCAATTAAATTTTAGACTTTATGCTAAGAACATTAAAGTCGAAAATCTACCAAAACACAGACTGCGGTTTTCAACGCTGGTTAGCGTGCGGTCTTTGAGAATAGCACACAAACCTATTGTTTATTCTCCAACGCCCTAAGAAAAAAAAAAGACCAGCTTTATTTTTTTTACTACAAAACTGTACCAAGACTGTTTTACCTGCCTTCTAAAAC